>JARKIP010000175.1:0-600000 GCA_029990175.1 Petunia secreta | reverse complement strand
AGAATCAAGCTTGGTTTGTTCCTTCTTACTCCAGCCTGCAAAAGAATATCAGGGGTTAGTAACTGGAACCCAGAGTAGCTTGGGTCCCTTTTTGTTATAGAATGGATGAATCAAATATTTTCTAGCCTAATGAGGTAAAACATATTTCATGTTCTTTATTACTGCCTTTTTTTTTGGGAATATTGCATTCATTCTTAATATGACCACTTTTTCCACATAAGAAACAGAGTTTGTTGCAAGGGAGTCCTATATATTTGCTCTTAGGATTCCAGGAAGGTAAAGATTTCGTATGTTCTAATCTAGTTTTACCTCTATTATGATTTTCATGAAACCATTTCAAAGCTTCAGAATACTTGTTCCATTTAGTGAGTCCGGTGAGCTCATAGTTAGCTTTATCTACCCTTTTCCTGAAGAACTCAGTTCTTCTCAGTTTTCTGATAGAGAACCTTATTTTTCTTGTTAAATTCAATTTCAAGGTTGATTTGAGCCTCACTAACTACTTGCTTACCAGACACTTCTTTCAATTTAAGATTTTCAAGTTCGAGTGCAGAAACTTTCTTTTGCTCACTAAGCACCTGTTCCTTTAATTGATGACTTTCAAGTCCAAAGGCTGAGACTTTCTGTTTTAGCTGAAAAGCTTGAGCTTCACTAGATGCTATTTCAATTTTAATATCAGATTTAGCTTTTTTCAAGTTTTTATTCTTAGTTGAAAGATTGGACACAACTGATATTAGTTGGTCCTTCTCGGAAAGTAACCGTTCTTTCCCAGCCCTTAAACTCTCAATGCATTCAATTAAAGTCAGGGCAAGCAAATTAAGTTCCCTAGGGGAGCAAGCATGAAGTCTTGTTTTTAGTTTATCGTGACTTACCTCAGGTAAATTATCAGTGGGCGGTTCATCATTAAGAGCCATCAGCACCAGTGGAGAGTCATCTTCAAATTCTCCTTCTACTTCGTCACTCTCGCTTTCAAATGGTCCCCATATGGCATAAAATGCCTTTTTCATCTTTTTTCTCATGGCTCTAAAGTTGGGTTGATGTTTGGTCTTCTTAGGCTCACTCTCCTTTGTAGTACCATCCTTATTCCACTCACTTTCTCACATAGGACAACATTTCACAACATGGTTTTCTTGTGACAGTTGAAGCAACCTGAGTATACTGTGATGTCAATGATGTTTTTCTTAGTAAGAGCGGCTTTGGTTCTTTTATATTTTCTCTCAAGGCTTAAGGACCTTCTTACAGCATTGAACAGAGCCATCTCATGATCAGAAACTTTATACTTAGAACCTCCAGTAGCTTCCAATGCTAGGTATTTCTCCTTCTTGGGTTCAACCTTGATCCTTGATTGTTTCATCAGCTCATGGATTTTCAGACTACCAACAAGTTCATCCAACTGAATATTGTAATGATCTTTTGACTCAATGATAGTTGTAACCTTAGATTCCCAAGAATCAGGTAGAATCTTGATAATCTTTTCCACCGAGTCTTCATTAGTCAGAACCATACCCAAGGACTTCATCTCATTGGTTATGAGTGTGAGCCTGTTCATCATGTCTTGAATGGACTCAGATTCTCCCATAGCAAACAACTCGAACTTTCTCTTCAGCATCTGGATCCTTGAATTCTTCACCGGAGAGGTTCGTTCATGAGCAATTTGTAGTGCTTCCCAAATTTCTTTGGCAGTCTTGTATGAAGAAACTCTATTATATTCATCAGGACCAAATACACATATGATGATCCCTTTAGCTTTTGCATTCTTCTCAACCATCTAAAAATAAGCATGAGTATAGTCAGATATCTCCTTAGGAACAATTTCTTGATTAGGTGGTTGACCAACAACCTTGCTAGGAATAAGAGCTCCATTAGTTGTAATGATCCAGAGCTGATAGTCTCAACTTGAATGAAATCTTTCATTCTGCCGTTCCACCATCCATAGTACTAGCCTCGAACTGAGGAGGACTGTTGACTGATTGCCCTTCAGTTATTATCGGTGATGTACTCATGATTCAGATATTTCTCAAGAATTTAATCTTTTATGTGAGAGAACCTGCCCTGATACCACTTGTTGCACTTGGTGCACCTTCGTAAGATACTAGAGGGGGAGGGGTGAATAGTGTCCTTACCCGATTTTTCAATTTCTAAAACTTGCTTTTACTTTGTTCGCCTAACTCATAAAGAACCAGGTTCCCTTTAAGTTTCTCCTATCTCTGAAACTTAAAACAATGCGGAAACATAAAGAACACTGAAATTTTACGTTGAAAAATCCTTGCTCAAGGGATCAAAAATCACGACCGAACCTCTTGGGATTTAAACCTTCCACTAAAGGAAACCGAGCAAATTTTAGATTACAAAACAATGCAATCAAGGACCTAGCGTCACTCTGACTAATACCTAGAACCTTTCAAGCCTCACTATGACTTGTTAGGTTGAACCTATCTCACCAAAAAGTAACTTCTACTTTATGCTTCTTAACAAGGATAGATTACAACTCAATAGCCTATAACGAAACTAAGACAAACAAATTATTACTATGAAACTGCAACTCCGTCAGGTTCTGCTGCCTTGCCTCTACTCTTGCACACAATAGCTCTCACGATCGATTTTCTCTCTATTTGCTCTGTTGAGAATTCTTGAGTGCGTGACGAATGAGGCCAAATTAACTTGTATTTATAGAGTTCAAAGAAAGCCTTCTTCAATTTAGTTTGGAACTCCTTTTACGATTTGGATTCTGTTTCAAATAAGGTTTACCCGTATTTCCTTATTGTAAACCCAAGTTACTTTGCTTAAGTCTCTAATCCTTTTCCATGTCTGGAACTCTTCTCCTTAGCGCCGCTACTCTGCTTCTCCTTTTTCCGATAGGATTAACACTTTGACTCCAGCTGCTCTCATTTTCCTTCTTAAACTCAAACTCGAATATACACATGAACATCTCCATCGTCTTCTTCAGTTGTGAACCTTTTCGCAGTCCACTTAGCACCAGGTCCTTTGTCATCTTCAAAACTATCCTTCAATAATTTTGTTTAATACATCCTGCTCCATTCGCTTATTTAACGAGGTTGTTATTAATTTATGTGTTAATTTAACATAGCCCTAGATTATAGTTGATCAATATTCATTTTTAAGATCAATACTTTTACATACATGCGTTATGCAATATTGGAATATAGTAGAAAATTTATCTCTATAAATCTCCGCAATACTATTTATCTTTGTAGTTCTGAACATGCTTAACGATGTAGAAATGCTACACAGAAACTTAAATTTATGATGGAACAATGCAAGTTAACAAGTGATTTTACCTCAATGTATGAGACAAGGTAAAAGTTCAAGTTGTTAACAACTGCATGCATACATAGTTAGGACATTAAATATTTTCTTTTGGTTGAGATCGCTCAGTTTCTACATATTTATCAATAAAGAAGTTTTTTGCTTAATTTATTTTAGATATTTCTACAAGTGGCTTTCAGCGTTCATGATGCAATCTAAACTAAGGAAGCGATAAAGTAAGATAAAGTGAGATGTGGCTCGAAAGAATTACTCAAGTAGCAATGAAGAACGATGTATCGTTACACCCCGAGTGATTGTCAAGGAACACCTACACTAAGCAACTATCCTCAAGTGACTTTGGCTTTTTCAAATAGAATGATCAAGACGGATTGAAGTTCAACTTGGATTCATCCAATTGAAATCAAGACAAATAACAAGGTTTTCAAGAGAGCATTGCTCATGTTCTTCAATATTCAAGGTAAGGTAAATGAGATTAAAGCCCTAAGGGAGGCTTTTATTAGTTTCCTTCTATGCATAATGAAAGGTCTAAAATACTCGCAAAATGGGTTAAAACAAATAAGGACACGCAAGGCTATAGTTGGAATTACACATAAAAGTAAAAAAAATCCCGTCATGCTGTCAAAGAAGGGTAGGCAGCCGCCCATCCCACTAGGCGGTCCGCCCATTTCAGTGCTCCTGAGGGTTTAAGCAAAGTAGCATCTGCCAAAAGAAGAGGCGGTCCACCCAAAAAAGATGCGGTCCGCCCAAAAACTTCATAGAGTGGTACCAAAAGAATGGGAATCAAATATTGAATAAACCCCAATGATTTTCAATGATTGGGTGTCCAAATCCAACAAGTTTTACCAATTTTTTGCTTGTAGTTTTCTATTTTTTCAATTTTTTTCTTCTTTTCAAAATAAGAATAACATTACAACAAGAAAAAAGATGAAGAGGCACGATGAACAGGATGAGGATTCAAACTCCCAAGTGTTCTAGAGCCTTTCTCTGATATCAACTAATGCAATCTAAACTATGGAAGCGATAAAGTAAGATAAGTGAGACGTGGCTCAAACGAATTACTCAAGTAGCAACGAAGAACGATGTTTCGTTACACCAAAAGTGATTGTCAAGGAATACCTACACTAAGCAAGTATCCTCAAGTGATACTTTGGCTCTTGCAATAGAATGATCAAGATGGATTGAAGTTCAACTTGGATTCATCCAATTGAAATCTAGCCAAATAACAAGGTTTTCAAGAGAGCGCTGCTCATGTTCTCCAATATTCAAGGTAAGGTAAATGAGATTAAAGCTCTAAGGAGGCTTTTATAGTTTCTATGCATAATGTAAGCTCTAATATACCCCTAAAGTGGGTTAAAACAAATAAGACCACGCAGAGCTATAGTTGGAATTACATACAAAAATAAAGGAAATCCCGTCATGCTATCAAAAAGGGTAGGCGGCCACCCACTCCACTAGGCGGTCCGCTTACTTCAGTGCTCCTAAGGGTTTCAGAAAAGTAGGCGGTCCGCATAAAAAAGACTTTAGAGAGTTTAAACTTCTATACTTAGCCAAATTTTAGGCTAAGAAAAGGTAGGCGGTCCGTCCACTCTAGGAGGCGCCCCCCCTCATTCTGGGAGGTGTGGAGGCGGCTCAAAATGGTCTTGGGGGAGCTCCTCCTTGGTGCCTAGGCACCCCTCTTTAAGGGTTCTCAAGTTCATGATCTTCAATTTGCTCCCCAACTTTCCTCCGAAGCTCTTGACTTCCCCTCCTTTGCATCCTTCAAGCTTGGCTCTTGATAGTTGGTGCATTGGCTCAATTTGGGCTGCATCATCCTCTCCTTCTTGAAATTATTTCGTCATCGAAATCAAACCACCAAGACCTACAAGCAACAAACACAAGTAAAGTCTCCTACTACGAAAGTAGGTTAGTGAAATTTGTATAGAAAACATACTCTTATGGTATAACCAAGTATCAATAGCAATGAAAAAGTTCATGTCTCTAAGGGAAACAACAAGTACTTGGGTCAACCAAGAGGTGTACTCATTACAAGAACAAGCAAAAAGATCATTGGAACATGGGAAATGCAAGATCAAACTATCAAATCCCTATGATCCTTAAGCTCATGACCAACATACCAAACCTTTAATGCAATGTTTTCATAATGTGGCACGTAGGTTTTGGAATGCTAAATTCTCAAAGTGTGATCAACATATGGGATGGATTAATTCAAATAGCTCAACCTGTAACTTGCATCAATTACTCCGCTCCCCTTCTTTAAAGCACTCTTACTCACACCAAGAGATTTCTCCCCATCTCCAAATTCATTTAAGACAACCCTCCTCATGAGGCAAACTCTCAAGGAAGGCATTAATAATGACTTCTTCATCATCATAACCCAAAAAATCAAGAGTAGAGTCACTAGAAGAATCATCTACCCCACTCAAAGTCTCAAACAACGAGTTGTCTAAGGAGTCAAATCCTTTGCACCATGAAAGTTCTATCTCATTCTCTAACTCTAGCCCGATACAAATCACTACTTCTCTAACTCTAGCCCGATACAAATCACTACCACTAATGCAGATGTCTTCAAACAATGGATTAGTAAAAGTATGCATCTCAATTTCATGGTTAAGCAAAGGTGAAATATCAAGACTAGGTTCTTCACCCACACTTGAGGAATCATCATAGAAACCCGTCCTATCTCATGTAATGGAGACTCCCAAGGTCACTATCATCCTTACTACAACACATAGGTCCACCAAAAATAATTATATCAACAAGGGTGTGATCATAACACTAATCTTCCCCTTTATAAAAAATTAGTGGTGTGTCATAACAAGAGATAAGCAAAGTCAATTATCACTTCTTCACTAAAGAGAGGTTCATTGAACAACTAGCTCACATCATGATGTGGCTTATTATCCCTCTCAACTTGTGACACATAAGCACACACAAGTTGACCATGAGACTCTCCACTAGTTGCAAAATCAAAAGATGCATTACAAGCATCAACTAGCATTGAGTCCTCAAAAGACAAGAAACTAGTATGTTCATGAGAAGACGAAGAAACACTTACAGTTGATTTTCTTCCTTGAGCACTCACATCACTTGAAATGTCATGTTCAACTCTTCATTCTTGAAGCTCACAATGAAGACCTTCATTCTCTTGTCTTTCTCCTAAAGCATATGGTTGAGGCACCAATGGATTGCCTCCAAGAGTACCTACACAAGAGCTAAAACAAAAAGTAGTAGAAGTTAAAGAATTGTTAGAACAATGGGTGTCCTCACTCTCAATTTTTCTTTCCTCACCTCTCATTTCTCTCATTTTTCACTCAAGGTCAAGTGTAGTTTGTGGTGACAACCCTATCACGCTCCACACATACTCTCCTTTTCCCACTCTAGGATTTTCACCGGTCACTCCCTTACTCCTCTCATTATTTTGGATCTCATGTTCAAGTACAATGGATTGAGGTTCAAGACTGTCCTCATTTGGAGTAGAGTGACTCTCTCTTTCAACTTGCAATATCATGAAAACAAGATTTATGGCTTCGGGCTCAAGCACCATGGGTGACTTAGCTTTAGCCACTTCCTTAAGGTCTCTCATGCGCCTATAATCTTCACTTATTTGCTTCGGCGTCAAGAGCTTGAATACATACTTCTTGCTCTCATGCTTAGTCGTGTAAGTATTGGCGCGGCCATCATTAACTACACTCCGGTCATATTGCCATGGCCTACTAAATAAAAGATGACAATCTTGCATCGGCACCACATCAAACATGATCTCGTCTCGATAGTTCCCAATGTTGAACTCGATCAACACTTGCTTTACCACTTTCAACTCTCCACACTCACTCAACCATTGTAAACGGTATGGACGTGGATGCTTTAGAGTGAGAATTTCAACTGGGAAATCAAATATTGACTCACTATATTAGCACAAATTTTAGAATCAATGACCAAGGAGTACACTTGCCCCTTCAGTCTACATCTCGCATGAAAAAGATTATCCCTTTGCACATCCTCCTCTTCCTCTAAGAGTATGGTACTCAAACGCCTCCTAACCATAAGGAACATGTTAGAATCATCTCCTTCCCCCGCATCCTCTTCACAATCAACTCGCTCACTCTCCTCAACTCCCTCATTTTTGGGCTCACTTTCTTGCTCACACACCATCCCATCATCCAATATAATCATGGCTTTACAAGTGGGACAACCTCTAGCAAAGTGCCCATATCACCTGCACTTGTGGCATTGAAAATAAGAAACATTTAGAGTATTCAATTGAGTTTTAGGGTTACCTCATGAATTTTTGAAGTCACTCCTTGGTGTTGGCTTCTTATATGGCCTCTTCACATCTCAGCTTCTACTAGCAACACTTGTGTTTGGACTCTTCCAATCCTTAGGTTGACTTACGGGAGTAGAAGTAGCACTTATATAGTGAGTAGCCTTGTCTTCTTTGATTCACTTTTCGGCTTCAACCACGGCATCACAAACATCTTGGAGAGAATGATTGACATGCAACCCCAATTGAGAAGCAATCTCTCGGTTTAAGCCATTCTTGAACCGAATGATGGCTTGATCATTATCTTCCATTTCTGTGTGAAGGGCCATTTAGCTCTTCTCAAATTAATTAAAGTATTCATCAACAGACTTGACACCTTGCTTCAATTCATAGAGCCTTTTGAGTTTCTCTTGTCGGTACTTAGGTATTACATACTAGTCACTCATGACTTCCTTCAACCCTTCCCAACTAATGCGAATAGGCAAACGAACAACACGTCTAGACTTCTTAACCGACTCCCACCAAGTGGAAGCATAGGACTCAAATGAAGCAATCACATAGGTAGCCTTCTTCTCTTCCGACATATCATTAGTATCAAAGACTCTTTCCATTTGCACCTTCCACCCAAGGAATGCTCCCGGATCACTAGTCCAATTGAAGGGTGGGATAGTGATCTTCACACTATTGAGATTGTTGTTGTCACGACCTCCGCGGTAAGGTTCCGGTTGACTACCATAGTAGTCATCAAGTTCATCATACTCACGTCTCAAGTTCCTTCCCTAAGGTCTACAACCTCAATTCATTCCTCGGGCTCCATTCATTGCCCTCCTATTCGGATAGGGAGCATTAAAGTCATCCTAATCATCACCAAGTCCGGGTACCTCCCCTTCTTGAGCTTCAACATCTTGCTCAAGAGGTGCTACATTTCGACGGGGTCTCATGAGTGGAACATTTCCTTGGGGATTTCCCAAGTTGTGGGGAATGCCCACTTGTTGGGGATTGCCCAACACTCTATCACGAACATTAGCTTGATATTTCAACCGTTGTTGATGAGCTATCTCGGTAAAAGTATCCGACTTTACAGTTGAACCATCACTAGTGTCTTCTCCGGCATCTTTGTGGGCACTTGGGTCCTAAATAAGTAGAAGGAATACTCAAGAAGTACTAGCCGAAAGTAATGCAAGAAAAGAAAACACAAAAGTCTATGAAACAAACTACCCGGACACCTTCCTTGTAGTAGGCGCCCCTGTAAACAGGCGGTCTGCAAAAAAATGTTCAGAGAGTTGGATGAAAAGAGGCGGTCCACCTTTGAGAGTAGGCGCCCCCGCCTACTGCAGGTTCTGCAGCTTCTCAAGAACGTGTTTTGGTGCGATTCCGATCGAATTTCCAACGTTTTCAAGTTGTTTTTCAAATCTAAAGGTACCCAAAGGTATATATGATGATTCTAAACAATCCCCAATAGTTTTTAACCCCAATCAAACAATAACAAGTTGATTTTGATTTTGAAGCAAGATTTTCTAGGGTTTTGAATACTTGGGAGTTTGATTATTCAACTTTTAAATTACAACACCAAATTGATATAGTTTGGTACCAAAATAATGGGAATCAAACATAGAATAAACCCCAATGATTTTCAATGATTGGGTTTCCAAATCCAACAAGTATCACTAATTTTTTGTTTGTAGTTTTCTAGTTTTTCAATTGTTTTCTTCTTTTTAAAATAAGAACAACAATAACAAAGATGAAGAGGCACGATGAACAGGATGAGGATTCAAACTTCCAAGTTTTCTAGAGCCTTTCTTTGATACCAAATGATGCAATCTAAACTATGGAAGCGATAAAGTAAGATAAGTGAGACGTGGCTCGAACGAATTACTCAAGTAGCAACAAAGAGCGATATTTCGTTACACCTCAAGTGATTGTCAAGGAACACCTACACTAAGCAAGTATCCTCAAAAGAGACTTTAGCTCTTTCAATAGAATGATCAAGACGGATTGAAGTTCAACTTGGATTCATCCAATTGAAATCTAGCCAACTAATAAGGTTTTCAAGAGAGCGTTGCTCATGTTCTCCAATATTCAAGGTAAGGTAAATGAGATTAAAGCCATAAGGAGGCTTTTATAGCTTCTATGCATAATGTAAGGTCTAAAATACCCCCAAAATAGGTTAAAACAAATAAGGTCACGCAAAGGCTATAGTTAGAATTACACAGAAAAGTAAAAGAAATCCCGTCATGCTGTCATAAAGGGTAGGCGGCCGCGCACTTCACTAGGGGGTCCGCTTATTTCAATGCTCCTGAGGGTTTCAGCAAAGTAGGCGGTCCGCCTAAAAAAGACTTCAGAGAGTTTAAACTTCTATACTTAGCCAAATTTTGGGCTAAGAAGAAGTAGGCAGTTTGCCCACTCTAGGAGGCGCCTGCCTCATTCTGGAAGGTGTGGAGGTGGCTCAAAATGGTCTTGGGGAGCTCCTCTTTGGTGCTTAGGTGGCCCTCCTTAAGAATGCTCAAGTTCATAATCTTCAATTTTCTCCCCAACTTTCCTCAGAAGCTCTTGACCTCCCCTCCTTGGCATCCTTCAAGCTTGGCTCTTGATGGTTGGTGCAATGGCTCAATTTGGATTGCATCAGTTCCCCTGTCATTTTTGCATACTCAAATTAATATAAGCCCACCAAATGTATCTTATAGATTTTAGATACTTAGATTATCTTTGTAGGTTATATTTTGTATGGCAGCAATGAATATGAATCATTAGAAAGTAATTACCTGAAATTAATGAGGTTTGAAGTGTATTTTTTGTGTCAAGCTTCTGCATTTAGGATTTTCGATCGTGCATTAGTTGCAGTACTTAAATAAATATTTTGACAAATAATGTTTAGATTATGAGAAAAATATCATCTTTTATTTTCTTTAGAGAATTTTGAATTGCATTGTTGATAAAGTACGGTCGCAAGAATCCAAGGGGTTAAAACTTTAAAGATAATTTTTGTGCCGAAATATGGCAAAAATATTGCGGTTGCTTGCATTCACATTTGAATTATGTTGTTGAAATTTCTAAATATAAGGTGGCAGTAAAGCTGAATATTTATTGTATTAGAAGAATTGCTACAGTTCAAACATTACTATTTTGCATATAGTTTTATTTCTATTTGCATGAACTCTAGGTACTTCTGTTTGCAGGAAGTTTCTTTGGACAAGGACTAATGTCTATCTAGAAAAAATAAGGAAAAAAAAGAAAATTAACTAGGTGAGACTAGATACTGAATCAACTCAGCTGATTGTGTAATTGTGTACAACAAAAAGTTATAGCGGTAATCAAGTAGAAAAGATTAATATTAAGGACTCTCTCTCTCTCTCTCTCTCTATATATATATATATATATATATATATATATATATATATATATATATATATATATAGCGGTAATCATGTACCTACTTTTGAGTTGACCAAAACAGCCCTCCAAAGACATTGCCAACTCATAAATAGTGGATAATTTTGTGTTTTCAGCTAAAATTTAAACCTAACTATATTCATTTCTCTCCTCTCTATTCCCTTCCCATCTCGATCTCCTATTTTTTGTCTTTTCACTAAATTTACCTCCTTACCATTCCCGAATCTGTTCTCAATTATCCGTGCCTTTACCGTTTTCCAGCTTACAACTTCGAGCTCGCGTACATAAAAATCTTCAATCTATCCAAGTTCTGCACGAGCACTAAATTGAATATTTATGAGCAACTGGAGCAAGCTTAAATTTAATTTGTCCAAGTATTTCTATTTTGCATCTTTTTACTACTTTAAAAAATTACCCAAAATGTAAATGGAGGTTTAATTAGTGTTAGTACTATTTCGTAAAGAAAGAAGAAAAACAGTCATTGGAGAATTTCAATTGATTTGCTTAATGTTGTCTCTCACAATATTTAGACATTGTTGAAATCCCATGATTAATACATACATACATATACATATATATTAAGTGATAACTATGATATAATATCTTTTATAGTTGGCCATATTAAGTTATAATCATATTGATTTATCACTCTGACTTCTATAATTGGTTATTAAGTAATAATATTTCATAATTATCACTTCAATATTATCATTTAGTCATATATTGTGTAGAAGCTGGGAAAATGTATGAATTGTTTCAGATGTAGAAGAAGAAGAAGAAGAAGAAGAAAAAAAAACAGAAAGAATAAAGAATATGGATATATGGTGTGGAGTATTTTTTTTATTACCGTTGGAAGTCAATTGCAGGCTCTAGATCCTCACACACCCAATATAAGTTTTGTTCACGGGTCCAATTTGTTTGGAACTACCAAATTAGTTGTGGAAAATGGCGTAAGCAAGTTCCAAACTTGTGCTCAAAATTTAAAAAGTAAACGGAAAAGTAACTCTATCAATTGACCCTAATTTTCGTAATAAAACAAAAAATAAAGCAGTTTTAATTGAATGCTTAATCTATGTTTGAATGCTTGCAGAATTTATCATGGTGAATGCATGGAGATTCCTCATGGTGAATGATTGCAGTATTTATATAGTACAAGAATTGTATATGAAAGGGGTATCATGGAAGGAGAACATGTGTGAAAATAATATCTAACGAATGGTTAAAACAATTTGATGAAAAGGTCCACAAAAATTGTTTAGTTTTGTAGCCCTTTAGTGTCTCCACTCAAAATCTGAACATTCATGAAATATGTTTGGAACATCCTAATAGTGCTCTGAACGTCACTTTTCTTTGAACATCTTTCAAGATGTTTCAAACATCTAAAGTATGTTCTGAACATTCAAATAAAAAAATATAAAAAAATCATAACTGCTAACCAGATGTTACTTTAATATTTTTTCATATATTATGAAAGATTATTCATATTTTACATACCTACAAGAAAGATAAGTGATACCAAGATCCCGTAGGGATTGTCTATATATATATATATATATATATATGAATTCAGCCTTCAATTCTGCAGCCATGAAAACACTTCATAAAGGAGAAACTGTTCTCTTCTAAACAGATCTTCAAAGATCCCATTTGTCAGTTTCAAGACCTATATCTTGAAATCAGGTTTCTTTACCTCAAAACTGGCTTTTGCAAGATGCTACCCCCGCCCAGAAGCCAGAAAATACTAATGTGTCCCAGATTCAACAGTTTTCTTCAGGATCTGTAACTATTTTCTTCAAAAGATCTCATAGTCAAAGAATACCTTCCTCACCTTTAGCATAGTCTGAGACTCAATCTCCTAGATATTCTGTCTCTTCATTTCCTTCTAGAATCGAAACTGTTAACTTTGAATCTAGGATTCCTCAAGTAGAATACTCAGTGGAAATACCTCCAACTGAAGTTAACTTCGAAAGACCTCAGTCTCCTACTTATTCATCTCTAGGTGCTGAATTAGGTGTTTTAGAAAAATATTTCTAAATTGACAAAGAAAAACTCAGGACTGGATTTTACTCTCCTAAAAACCTTTTAAAGAGAACATGGTTTTTTAACAACTTTCAAGAAGATGAAAGAAAAAATCTTCAAAAAATTTATTATGTATCCTTGAACTCGATTCAAGAGAAAATTAAATTCTTTGAGTGGTTTGAAGCTTATGCTGAATACCACCATATAGAATTTCCTTTTTCTAAATCTATTAATGTTTCAAAAATTTGGAAAACTTCAACTGGAGAAGAAGTCATCTCTGAACTTCCTCCACCACAAGGATTTTCAACAAATCATGGCAAAACCCAAGTGGTAGCTACTCCATTCAAATTGAAACCTGAAAGTGAAGCTTTCTCAGTCAAGGATATTAAAAATATCTTTGAACAAGATAATTATACAAATAAGTATTTACAAACTCTTGGTGAATATTTGATTTCAAAACCATCTTTTTCAGTATCCACTAGTGCTAAGTCACTCGAAACATCTTCAATTCCACTATTTAAACCTTATGAGATCCTTTTGCTAGTGAACTCCAGAGTCACCAATCTAAAGGTTTCCATCAACTTTCTAACCTTCAACGTAGAATCTCTGAGATAGAGAAAATCTTTATCATTCAAGACTCCGCAACGAGAGAGAGAGAGAGAGAGAGAGAGAGAGAGAGAGTGTGTGTGTGTGCGCGTATGTGTATATATATATTACTAAATAAATTGATGTCTCATAAATAAGTATTTATTTAATATGATAGTAAATAAGATGTTAACATCGAAAACCACACTGATAGATATTTAAACATCAGTGAAAAGTGAAATTACGGGAATTATTTGATACTATTGAGGTGAATGATTTAGCTAGGGTGAGCTCATATCACATGCCTTTACTAGTTAAATGTTCACAAAATCTTACTCAGGTGATCAAGCCTTTCAAGTTCTTGAATTGTCGGACTAAACATGAAACGTTTATGCAAATTGTCAAAGATCATTGGTCCATGGAGGTTTTTGGGGTCCTTTTGTGGTGTTTAATGAGAAGCTAGTGGCCTTAAAAAAGAAACTGTCAGCTTGGAGTAGAGATACATATGGTAATATTTTCCAAGAGGGTGGTTTCAGTGGAAGATATTATATTAGCCCATGAATTTAAGCTTGAATGTGCTTCAACTCCAAAAAATAGGGAAGCTTTGAGAAAGCGGAAGCAGAATTAAAGAGATATTTGTACCTGAAATTAGAATTTTAGAAGAAAAAGGTAGGGATGCGATGGTTCAAGGAGGGGGATTAGAATTCTAAGTTGTTTCATTCTCATGTCAATGGTAAAAGAAAGAAGCTTCATGTAAATTCATAACAGGGATGGTGTATGGAATAATTCACAGGAAGCTATGGCTAATGAGGCTCTTTGGTTTTTTGAGAGGCAGTTCTGAGGAAGCTCCTCATAATTTTAATCGTCTTATTAATGTACCTTCTATGATTTCTACAAATCAAAATGATGAGCTTGTTGTGTTAACAAGTGAAGAGAATGTTAGAGCAACGGTTTTTTGTTTGAATGGTGATAGTGAAAGTAGTCCAGATGGGTATACATGTAAATTCTTTCAAGTGTTCTGGGACATAATTAAATCTGATTTGCTTTTTATGGTGAGAGCATTTTTTTGGTGGGAGATGTTTGCCTAAGTATGTCAATCACACTAATTTGGTTCTTTTATCGAAGAAGCCAAATGTTACTGATTTCGCAGACTTCAGGTCTATTAGCTTAAGTAATTTTTTAATAAGATACTGTCAAGGGTGGTGCACAACAGGTTAACCAAGATTCTCCCTTCTTTAATTTCTCCAAATCGGGCATGATTTATTAAAGGAAGAAATATAGTGGAAAATGTTCTGTTAGCGCAGGAGATTATTCATGATATCAATGAGAGGGGTGATGATGAATGTGGTTATCAAACTGGATATGATGAAAGCATATGATTGGATTTTTTTGTTTTTCTTAACCATGGTGCTGAGGAAAATGGCCTTTTGTACTGAATTTATTGATATTGTTCAGCTAGTTTCCCCCAATTGGTATTCGATCCTATTTAATGGCCAGAGTTATGTCTTTTTCCACTCTGCTCGAGGTCTTAAGCAGGAGAATCCTTTATCTCCTGCTCATTTTATTTCCACTGCAGAGGTGCTTTCAAGGAGTTTGAATTTCTTGAATAATCATGTTTTTACAAAGGGTATGCAATGCCTAAATGGAGTCCTTATGTCATACATTTGGCATATGAAGATGATACTATTCTTTTTACTTCATTGGATGAAGATTCTTTGCATTTGGTTATGGGGTTTTGAAGGCTTATGAAGAAGCATCATGACAGAAGATCAATAAAGATAAAAGTGCAATTTATTTACATCATTCTGCTTCTTTTGATGTGGTTGAATGAGTTGAACGGATAGCTCAAAATTTCAAGTATGTGTTTTCTTTCACATATCTTGGTTGCCCTATATTTGATGATAGGAGGAAGAATTCCTACTATGAAGATTGGTGGGAAAGATTTTGCAAATATGTTGAATGGATGGGGTGAAAAAATGCTAAGATTTAGTGGAAGGGCTATTCTTATTAAGCATGTTTTGAAAAGCATTCTGATTCATCTATTATCAGCTTTGAATCTAATTGATAGTGTGCTTCATCAGATTCATAGAATCTTTGCCAAATATTTTTGGAGTAATTCCCAGGAAGGGTCATGTAGGCATTGGGCATCATGGAAAAATTCGTGTGTTTCACCGGATGAGGGAGGTATTGACTTTAGATCCTTCTTTGATATTTCAAAAGCTCTTTCTGCTAAATTATGGTGAAATTTTTGCACAAAAACTTCTCTTTGGGGGTACTTATATCACAGTCAAATACTATAAGAAGCTTCATGCAGCAGTTGTACCGCACAAAGAAGGTTCATATGTTTGGAGGAAAATTTTAAAGGCGAGGGATACAATATATCATGAAATATATTGGCAGACTAAGCAAGGAAATGCGCATTTTTGGTATGATAACTGGACGGGCTTCGACCTTTTTATTTTGTAGTGCATAGGACATTTCAATGTGATCATTGGTTTAATACTGTGAAGGATGTTGTGGTCGAGGGCCATTGGAATGAGAATTTAATTCATATGTTATTGCCTAATGATATTGCCTCCCATATCATTGATAATGTTCATGTCCCAATTGATGATCAAATGAGAGATGTACCATGGTGGTGTTTGAATTCAAGTGGCCAATTTACTATTATTAGTGCATGGGAGTATGTTAGATATAAGGTTGGGGAATTTGATCTTGCTAAGTTTATTTGGGTGAAGGGAATACCAATTAAAGTTTCATTTATGATGTAATATGTGAAAATTGCAGTTGTCGTAAGATGATGGATTAAAGAGAATGGGCTATAATTTTGTATCTCATTGTTGGTGTTGTAATAATTAAAAAATAGAGACGAGGGATCATTTGTTTCTTAACAACCCTATTGCTTTAAAGTTATGATTTTTTTTCTCTAGGCATGCAGATTTTGTTATGAAGGAGGGTGCGCTGCATGCTGCTTGCTTCAAGTGGTGGAAGTCGTGGCCTAAGCTTTAGATGAGGGCTTTTTATTTACACCATTCCATCATTTATTGTGTGGTCACTTTAAAAGAGAAAAAATACTATTTGTCATGGTGGTTCAGTGACCTTTACAAGGCTTGTCTATGAGGTGAGTAGTAATTTGGTTAATTTTGCTAAATGCCATTTTCCATGGATTCAATTTTCTTCAAACAATTAGGAGCACCTTGCTCTAGTATTTGTGAACTATGTGCCAAGGTGTAAATATGTTCCAATAAGGTAGCAAAAAATGAATAGGGGATGGTTTAGGTGTAACATGGATGGTTCATCTAGAGCTAATCCAACACCAAGTTTAATTGGCTTTTGCATTAGGGATGTAGCGGGTGATCTCATATATGCCTATGCACAAGTTATTGGGGATACAACAAACATGGAAGCGGAAGATAGAGCAATATTTGAAGCCATGAGGTATTGTGTTAATAATACAATAAATCCTATTATGATTGAGACAGATTCAATGGTGCATAAGCAGGTGATTGAGGGTAAATTGCCTATGCCTTGGTCAATAGCTTCGTTGTTAGATGAGATTGTTGTGTTGAAGGATCAAGGTAGCGTTCAGTTTGTTCACACTTACAGGGAGGGTAATCAGCTAGCAAATTTCAATCATACTTATGATGTACTTAATGCAGTGTACTCGTCATTATAGGAGCTACCTTTGAGAGCTAGAATAATTTTGAATCAACATAAGGCTCAGCTGACCTCAATTTGTGCTCGTCTAGTTAAACAAAGTTAATGATGTTGTCTAAGGGGGAATGGAGAATGAGGCGAAGTTTCCTTCATTGTGACCGAGTCCTTATGGAGGCGACCATGATGAAGCTTGTTGTTGCCAACTTGTTTCTCTTTTTTCTAGGTGGATCAAGGCGGTTCCAGATTTTTAATCAATTAATCAACGGAGATAGATGTTTTCAACAGTGGAGATAAAAAGAAAAAATCAACATTTAATTTGATGCAATTAGGATCACACATGGTTTCTTTGAGGCATAATATTTTCTGGATGCTCTTTTATGCAGATTGGTGTATGGTTGATTTTTGCCTGGCCAGCTGCTTTTGGTTGCTGTATTTGGTAAAATCATCACCACCTCAGTGATGAGCTTCAGCTACGAGGCAACCAACCTTCACTAAAATTGACTCCCCACCTCGGACAAGTCGAGGACGAATGTAAGAATGAGAGCTCGGAAAGATGCAACAGGAATCGAAGCAACAACTCCTCGAGATGACATCTTGGCTCAGTGAAGTGGTCACGTTTGGTCGTAACAATCGACCGTTATATAACCATTGCCAGAACATAAAAAAAGAAAGACCATTAAACACCAATGAATGAGTATGAAATAATTACCATTAATTGTAATTATCATCCTCTCTAGCCTGTAAATGGGGTATTCTTGTAATCAAGGAGGGCATCCAATAATACACTATTCAACTCATATTTTTGTTTCTCAAACATTTTGTCTCGTTTATTTCATCTTTTCAAATACTTTGTCTTGTCCAATTTTATTTTTAGCTCATTTAAAATTTTGATACAAATAGATTATCAATTAACCTAAAACAAATTCGATTTGTTGTCCTAGCTCGATTTAGGCCAACACAAATTGGCGTCGTCTGTGGGGAATTGGTAATACATTTGTTCTAGAGTGAGTTAGCTCTCTCAATGGCATAAAGATTTGTGGGTATCATAGCTGGAGAGCTAGAAGTAAATGGTGTCGATATCACCAACACAAGGTCTTCGATCGCTACGAAAAGAAAGGCCCCGGTTGAAGAGATCAACGATGAAATAATTTTTGATGAAAGGGATTATCATGAGATGATGACCCCTCATCACGAAACCTTAGTTATTATGCTGAGGATGGATGATTCAGATGTGAAGCGAGTCTTGATAGATCCATGGAGCTATGTGAATATCATTAGTCACAAAGCTGTGAAACAAATGGAGTGGAAAGATATTTCCATCCCTAAAGCAACCATCTTCACAGGGTTCAACAACTCGGTGGAGGAAATGCTAGGAGAAATCATCCTTACAACCACAACCGAGGGTATCCACAAGAAAACAACCTTCCAAATAATGGGCGAAAGTATGGCTTACAACATCATCCTTGGGAGATCTTGGATTCATGAGATGGAAGCCGTGTCGTCCACTCTTCATCAGGAAATTAAGTTCCCCACCCCATGGGGGGGGGGTGAGGTACGCACAATTCGAGGTGATCAATCGATAGCTCGAAAATGCTACACCGTCGCCGCCGAAGATAAAAACGTCACGGCTGGACCTCCAACATCGCCATCAAATGGGTCGATGCCCCATGTAGGAAAGATCCCAACGTTTGTTCAAGAACCTCGAAAGCAGAAAGCCAAGGACTCTACAGTGGAAGAATTGGAATCTTACGCTCTATCGGAAGAATTCCCAGAAAGGAAAATTTTCGTGGGCTCGGAGCTAGATGCTGAGTCAAAGAAAGCACTCATCGATTTGCTTAACAATCACTTATATTTCTTCCATAAATTCTTATGTTGTTATTGTTAATATGCGTAGCTAAATATATCGTTCTAGGGTTAGAGCAAATACATGAAGGTTGATGTTTGAAAGTTGATTTCTTCCTATTGATTTACCATAACAGATTGTTTATTCTTTCTTGAGCCTAATTGTTTGGTTATTGAGGCCTGATAATTGAACAAGTTGAACTTGACAGAGGGAACGTGTGAATGCAAATAAGAAAGAATAGGGCTTGATTATGAACCTGGGCATCATGGAATCGATTTGCGAGTAGGATAGACATATACCTATTCGCCTTGCTTAGCTATATACAAAGTTCTTTAATGCATGCATGTGATTTAATTCCATAGAAATATAGGCTTTAGAGTAGCTTGCATAGACTCGTGAAGAATCGACACATTTTCACGAATATAATTAACCTGTTAATTAGCAATCTAGGAAACAAGAAGTAAAATCAGCTGAAAAACTCAACTGGATTGTTTGTAGCTCTGACCCTGGACCGTTTCTCTTTTATTGATAACAACCTATAATTTGCTTTATTGCTTGATTTCAATTACTTGTTTTTAAATATTGTTTTAGTTAGTAAAAATCTCAACCATCATCGAAAGAGATCCCTGAATAGTTTTTAGGAAATTGTTTGCTAGGATTCAGTCGTAACAATAGTCCTCGTGGGAACGATACTCGAATCACTACTTTATTACTTGTCGGCCACGTATACTTGCGTGTGCGTTTGGGAGCAATAAGTTTTTTGCACCGTTGCTGGGGACTAAATAATTAACTGTTTTCTTTTTAGACAATTTGTTATTTTCTATTCAAGTTTAATTTTTGTTTTGAGTTTCTTGTGCCATTTCAGGTAATAGGTCTTGAATGCGAAAGGAGAGAAAGGACGAACCACTTGAACCTTTTGATCCTGAACCTGAAAGGACCTTACGGATATTGAGGAAAAAAGTAAGAGACCGTGAAGCACTCGCACTTCTACTTGCTTCCTTACCTATTGGAATGGCAGAAGAACGAGCTTTAGCTGTGCGAGATTTTGCTCTTCCCAGTCTGGAGGGAGTAGCTTCTAGCATTGTGAAACCTGAAATTACTGGACACTTTGACATTAAGCCCGACATGAAACAACTGCTGCATGCGACTGGGCAATTCACTTGATTACTGCACGAGGATCCACAACAACATATCCAGAATTTCTTGGAGATTAGTGACACATACACACCAGCAGGCATCTCAACTTATTATGTTCGCTTGATACTCTTCCCATTTTCATTAATCGGAACAGCAAGGAAGTGGTTAAAGGCTGAAAAGCCTGGGTCTATCACAACATGGGATGATTTAGCTAAGAAATTTTTGGCTAAACTCTATACATCCGCCAAAACAGCCAGAATAAGAAGTGAGATCATGTCTTTCATACAACGAGATGGAGAATCCTTGTATTTAGCTTGGGAGAGATTCAAGTTATTGTTAAGAGATTGCCCGCACCACAACCAATATAATGAGGTGTTGGCCCTCACTTTTTTTAAGAGATTCAAGTTATTGTTAAGAGAATGCTCATACCAAGATCGTAGTGGATGCTGCAGCTGGAGGCCAAGTGTTGGCCTTGAATTTAATGAGATCTATGAATTGCTGGATAAATTTTCTCATAGCAATCCTGACTGGCAGGGTGATGGTAGAGCTCCAACTCAAAAAGCTGCTGGGATACTTTAGTTGGATGCATTCTCAGCATTAACTACAAAGGTAGATGCCATAGCTAATCAGATCATTAAGTTAGCACTACCACCAACTCAGCAACAAGTGGCACCAGTTCAACAAGTGCAACAGTTCCAAGTTTTCTGTGAGGTTTGTGGAGAGGATCATACTACCGAGGTTTGCCCCTCCAATCCAGAGTCAGTTTATTACGTGGGCAATCAAAACAGGTTTCAGGGGCAGAATCAGAATCAGTTTGGTAACAGCTACAATCCTAATTCACGAAATCATCCTGGTGTCTCATAGAGTGATAATCAAGCTGCTCAAGGTAATACGAGATCTCAGAATAACTACCAGAGTTCACATCCTCAGGCTCAACCACAGCAGTCAAACAATTCAGTTGAAGATTTGATAAAGTAGATGTTGGCAGGTCAGCAAAAAATTATAGCAAACAATGCGGCTCAAGCACAGGCCATAAAAGATCCCGCCAATGCTAAAAAAGATCTGGAACGCCAAATGGGGCAGCTAGCTGTGGCATAAAACACTAGACCACATGGTGCCTTGCCAAGTGTCACAGAGAAGAACCCTAAGGAATTTGTGCAAGTAGTTACTTTGAGAAATGGACGAGCTCTAGAAGAAGTGCCTCTAAAGCCGAGGAAGCCCGTTGGTGAACTGGAACCAAATACTGAAAAAGATGCTGATAAAGTGGTAGAGAAGTAGCCCGAGCTTGATAATGTGGGACCACCCCCACCTTTCCCTCAAAGGCTTCATAAGCAGAAAGTAGATGTATCTTGCAAGAAATTTTTGGAGATCTTGAGTCAGATACAAGTTAATATTCCTTTGGTTGCACTTTTGCGTGATGTTCCAAAATACGCTAAGTACATCAAGGACATTGTGGCAAATAAAAGAAGACTGACTGAGTTTGAGCAGTTTCACTTACTGAAGAGTGCAGTTCCAGAGTCAGAAGCAAACTTCCTCCGAAATTGAAAGATCCTGGAAGCTTCACTATTTCTATAAAAATTGGGAAGTATGAGGTTGGACGAGCTTTATGTGACTTGGGCGCTAGCGTAAATTTAATGCCATCATCGGTGTTTCGAAAGCTAGGCTTGGGTGAACCAAGACCAACCACCGTGGCCCTGCAGTTAGCAGACAGATCTTTGACATGCCCCGAGGGAGTTATTGAGGATGTTCTAGTACAAGTAGGCCAATTCATCCTCCCTGTTGATTTCATCATTTTAGATTATGAGGCAGACCAACAGGTCCCGCTCATCTTGGGAAAAGAATTTTTGGCTACTGCTGATGCTGTGATTAGAGTTAAAGTAGGGAAGATGATCATGAGGGTAAAGGGCGAAGAAGCTGTATTTAATGTGTTCCATGCTACTCAACTTCCATCACACTATGAAGAGCTATCTATGGTAAGAGTGCTGGATAGGGAGTTAACTGCCTCTGAAAATCACTTTTAGCATCTAAGGATGATCCTCTTGAAAGAGCATTAATATATGAAGATGATATGCTGAATGATGAAGAAACTGAGGAATACTTGGAGATTCTCAAGATGGAGTGTCAATTTATCCCAGGGTGGAAGAAGTTTGAGGAGCTTGATAGACCGCTGACATTAGCTCTTTCTAAACCGTCTTTTGAGAAAGCTCCAGTTCTTGAACTTAAACCTTTACCTGCTCATTTACGTTACACTAATTTGGGTGAGGGTAACACCTTGCCCGTAATCCCTTCTTCTTTGTTGTCTGATGTGTAGGTTGAGAAGGTCTTAAGAGTGTTGCGAGAGCGCAAGAGGGAAATTGGATGGACCATTGTGGATATTAGAGGAATTAGTCGTTCTTTTTGTATGCACAAGATCCTCTTGGATAAGCCAAGTGTCGAGCTGCAAAGAAGGGTAAATTCAGTAATGAAGGAGGTGGTGAAGAAGGAAATTATCAAGTGGCTTGATGCTGGCATTATTTTTCCAATCTCTGACAGTAATTGGGTGAGTCCTGTCTGATGTGTTCCAAAGAAGGGAGGTATGACAGTTGTGACGAACGAGCAGAATGAATTGATTCCTACAAGAACAGTAACGGGGTGGCGAATTTGCATTGATTATAGAAAATTAAACAAGGCCACCAGAAAAGATCACTTTCCACTCCTCTTCATTGATCAGATGTTGGACAGGCTAGCTGGGCATGAATATTATTGTTTTCTGGATGGATACTCGGGCTACAACCAGATTGTGATAGCACCAGAAGATCAGGAGAAGACGACGTTTACATGTCCTTATGGCACTTATACAATTAGAAGGATGTCGTCTGGACTATGTAACGCACCGAGAACCTTTCAGAGATACATAATGGCTATTTTCACCGACATGGTGGAAATATTTGTTGAGGTATTCATGGATGATTTTTCAGTCTTTGGAGATTCGTTTGATGACTGCTTGAAGAACTTAGATGTCGTGTTTAGCCGCTGTGAAAAAACCAACTTGGTACTTAACTGGAAAAAATGCCACTTTATGGTTCGAGAAGGCATTGTACTTGGATATAAAGTGTCGAAGCAAGGGATCGATGTTGATAGAGCAAAGGTTGAAGCAGTTGAAAATTTACCACCACCTATTTGTTAAAGGTGTGCGTAGTTTCTTGGGACGTGCTGGATTCTATAGGCGATTCATTAAGGACTTTTCGAAGATAGCAAATCCCATGTGCATATTCTTAGAGAAGGATGCGAAGTTTGAATTCGATGATGCCTAAAGAGGTTGGTGACTTAACCAATTATTATTGCTCCTGATTGGTCTCTACCTTTTGAGTTGATGTGTGACGCGAGTGGTATTGCTGTTGGGGCTATTCTCGGGCAGAGAAAGGGTAGAATTTTTCACTTTATATACTATGCAAGTAAAAAAAAAGTTTTTTTTTTTTTTTTTTTTTTTTTTTTTTTTTTTTTTTTTTTTTTTTTTTTTTTTTCTTTTTTTTTTTTTTTTTTTTTTAGTTTTTTTTTTTTTTATTTTTTTTTTTTTTTTCATGCCGCAATCCAGTATTTATTTGAGAAGAAATATTCCAAGCCGCGACTGATTCGTTGGGTTCTTCTACTCCAAGAGTTTGATGTGGAGATCCGAGATTGAAAAGGGACCGAGAATCAAGT
This sequence comes from Petunia secreta, assembly GCA_029990175.1. Classification (NCBI taxonomy): domain Eukaryota; kingdom Viridiplantae; phylum Streptophyta; class Magnoliopsida; order Solanales; family Solanaceae; genus Petunia; species Petunia secreta. The sequence goes on along the minus strand of JARKIP010000175.1, from coordinate 576,142 downwards.
GGTCGATCACTTGTCGAGGCTGGAAGATATAAAACATGTAGATGAGGGGCCTGAAATAAATGAGACTTTTCCAGACGAGCAGCTTTTTGCTCTGCAGGTAACCGAGGTGCCCTGATATGCAGATATTGTGAATTTGATGGTGAGTAATATTTGTCCACCTGAGTCTACAGCTGAACAGAGAATGAAACTCCTCCATGAGAGTAGATTTTACGTCTGGGATGAGCCGTATTTGTATAAAATTAGCCCAGGCTAATTGGGGAGAAGATGTATTCCAAATGAGGAAGTCGAGTCTGTGTTGCAAAGTTGTCATTCATCTCCATATGGTGGTCATCATAGTGGTGATAGGACAGCTGCGAAGGTACTACAGTCGGAGTTCTTTTGGCCTACTCTATTCAAGGATGCTCATGCCTTTGTTAAACAATGTGATCGATGCCAAAGAACTGGTAATATTTTGAGGAGTCACGAGATTTCCTTGAATAACATCCTGGAGATTGAGTTGTTCGATTGTTGAGGAATTGATTTTATGGGTCCGTTTCCACCTTCTAATGGCAACAACTACATACTTGTAGTAGTCAACTATGTGTCAAAGTGGGTGGAGGCTGTTGCACTTCCAACCAATGATGTGAGTGTAGTAGTCAGGTTCTTGATGAAAAATATTTTTACTCGTTTTGGGACACCACGGGCCATCATCAGTGATGAAGGTACACATTTTTGCAATCGCTTGTTCAATAAACTTTTGGCCAAGTATGGGGTGCGTCACAAGGTAGCTACTGCTTATCATCCTCAAACGAGTGGCTAAGTGGAGGTGTCGAATAGAGAGATAAAGCAGATTCTTGAGAAAACTGTTAATACTTCAAGGAAGGATTGGTCTATGAAGCTCGACGACGCTCTTTGAGTCTAGAGAACGGCTTTTAAATCACCTATTGGAACCTCTCAGTATAGGTTGGTTTACGGTAAGGCCTGTCACTTGCCTATCGAGTTAGAACATAAGGCTTATTGGGCAATTAAAAAGCTCAATTTAGATATGGAAGTGGCGGGTGAAAAGAGGATGTTTCAGTTGCACGAGTTAGATGAGTTCCGTTTCTATGCCTATGAGAATGCAAAGTTATACAAAGAGCGGATAAAGAAATGGCATGACAAGCACATTGAGCATCGTCAATTTGAACTGAGCCAGTTGGTATTCTTGTTCTATTCTAGATTGAAACTATTTCCTGGAAAGTTGAAGTCTAGATGGTCGGGCTCCTTTGAGGTAGTACGTGTCACTGCACATGGAGCGGTTGAATTGAGAGCCCCGGATTCTGAGAAGTCATTTTTAGTGAACGGGCAAAGAGTTAAGCGCTATTGGGGAGGTTTGGTGGATCACCGTACCTCCGTTTCATTGCGAGAATCATAAATTGTAACAGTCGTGCCACGACGTTAACTAAGGCGCTTCTCGGGAGGCAACCCGAGCCTTGTATGTAAACGCAAAAATAAAAAATAAAAAATAAAAAATAGAAAAAGAATAAAAATAAAAAAAGAGTCGTGCCGCGACGTTAAATCAAGCGCTTGTTGTGAGGCAACCCAATTTTTATTGTTTTAGTCATTACTATTTATGTAGTATTACGTAGTTTTTCTTGTCATTTTTTGTAGGGCTCGGGAAATTCAGAATGCGGATCATATAATGGAAATAGTGGCAGAACCACTTAGGCGAGGAGTGCAGAATGATTGAAGCTAGGGTGTTCGAAAATTGAAGCTATAAACATATTGAGGAAGCTGAGTTCTCAACAGTTACGCCAAGGAAAGTAGCTTCAGACGTGTAATTCGATTGCCATAGCGTCGCTTCAATGTGTTTTGACACAAATTTGGATGAGAATTTGAAGCGATATGCAATGCGTCGCTGCCATCATCACTTGAGGGTAATCAGAGAGTTCCAAACTAGTCAAAGCAATATCAAGGTGCCGCTGTAGTCATCGCTTGGATGTGAACAGAAACTCCTAAAAATGTAAAAAGATCGCAAGGAGTCGCATCCATCATAGCTTCCAGGAAAAATTACTCCAGAACTACTTACAGCGATAGCCAAAGCGTCGCTTTGGGAGTAGCTTTAAAACTCCACAACACTTAGAATTTTTTTTAGGGAGAAGCTATGTAAACAGATCAAAGGCGTCGCTGCCATCACCGCTTGGAGTGAGGCAGTGAGTACCAACAGTTCAAAGCAATAGCAAGGCGTCGCTTAGAAGGTAAGTTCAAAAATATTTTATGGGTCGACCCAGTCTTGACCCGTTGACCCGCGAGAATTAAACATAAAACTAGCATACCCTTTCCATCTTTCCCTAGGTTTGAAAATAAATAACAACAAAACAGAGGACAAGAACGTGAACACAATAACACAGACCTTGTCATTCAAACAATCGAACCATTTTCTTCTCTTGTTGATCAACCACTCTGGTACGTTATCTTCTCTTTTCTCATGCTGAATACTGCTGCTACTGTGTAACAAGCACATCTCCCTTCCCCCTTAACCTTAGCCGTGGTTTTATGTGCTACATAGTTGTGAAACCTTATCGGGCTGAATATAACATGAAATCTGTTTGATTCATGATGGGACTCTGAAAGCGATCTCCCAAAAATTTGGGAGGGTTCAACACCTCTAAATATCAATAAATTCTGAAAGTGAACGTAGAACACACCACATGTTTGATACAATGCCGAAGAGACTAAAAGTTAAATTTTTGTGAATTCTTGAGTAGCAAAATCACATATAGGCATAAATTGAACAATTTGATAACCCGCGGGACTGAAATGATATCGTTTGCAACAAAATTGACTTGATCACTAGTTAAAGTGCACCATGGGACAATGTCGCACACTACACGCTGGATGAGCAGCCTGTACAGTGCTGGCTGATCTTCATTCTACAGCTTAGTTTGGTTCCCTGTGCTTAGTGAGCTGTTTTCCATTGTTTCCTGAGGTAGTTGAGCATAAGTGTGGGGTGCTCGCGCCCCGGTTGCACACTGCCTCATTTTGAATGAGCCGCTAGCCATGGAATAAAGTACTTCATGGTTATCCCTGGGAAATCTGAGTACCAAGAACCAATGTGATGACTCAAGGTGAGTCTATCGCTTGTTTGAATTGGATTCTAAAAATCGGACTTTATGGTGCAGGTAGTATGGTGAAAATGTCCAGTTTCACCACAAAAGGTACACAACATATTGCAAGGCAACTCCACATACTTCATCTTAGGATTATATGGAGGCAACGGTTTCTTAAATCCTAACCCTTGTTTTCCCTTGTTTTGATTATCAAAAACTTAATTCATTGCCTCCGATGATTTATTCCATTTAGTTAATCTGGTAAGCTCGAATTCATATTTTTCAACCTTTTGATTTAAAATCCTGTTCTTTTCAGTTTCCTAATATAGAATCTCATTAGCTCTTTTCAGTTTATTTTTCAGAAAGGTTTGAACTTCACTTATTACTTGCTTACCATTTATACTCTCTCTTAACTGATTAAGTTCCAATTCTAGTTCAGTGATCTTAGAGTTTGACACAAGAGTCTGCCCTTTTAAGATGGCATTGATTTCTTCTAGTTCAATGTTTTGTTCTAGGAGGCTCTTGTGCTTGGTTCTGAGATCACCTAACTCTTCAGTTAATTTATCCTTTTCAATCTTCTCCTTTTCATAACTCTCAATCAAAGTGGAAGTGATTAAAATCAAATTTTCATAAGAGTATGTGTGTAAATTTTCCTTAAGATCAGATAGACATACCTCTGCTGAATGAGCAGTTTCAGCTCCATCAGTTGCCATAACGGTAGAGTCCTTCTTTTGGTTGTCATCTGTGTACAACTCCTTCAGCTTTTCCTAAACATCCTTGGCAGACTTGTATTCAAGTATCCTTGCTAGCACATCATGGGTAAGCCCTCTCCTCAGGTACAATTCAGCCTTAGAATTTGCCTGTAGCCAATCTAGATCTTGAGGATCTAGTTCTTCTACCTTTTTTGGCACCAGAACTCCATTTGCTGCTCTCTTCATAGGAACATGAGGTCCTCTCTTCACAGTCAGCCAAAGACTATAATCAGTTGCTTGCAGGAAGTTTTTCATCTGTGTCTTCCAGCTCTTATAGTTAGTCCCATTGAACAAAGGTGGCTTTGATGGATCTCTCCCTCCTCTGAACTCTCGAGGGTCTTCTTCATCTGAACTGATGCCTGTCAGTCTCATCAGTGCTAGTGGTAAATCATCTCCAGATTCCTTTTCATGATCAGACTCCCTGTCAGTTGGTCCCCATATGGCATAGAAAGCTTCCTTCTTCTTTCTTCTTTCTGCTCTAAAGTTTGGAGGTCGTCTTTTCTTCTTCTTATCTTTGTCATTCTCCTTTGACGTATTCTTTCCTTTTCCTTAGATGCTCTGTTTTTCATCCATTCTATTTCCCACATAGGACAATCCATAACAGCGTGATCTTTCTTGAAACACTTAAAGCATCCTGAGTAATCAGGACTGCCAACTATGTTCTTCCTTCAGAGTTTTCCTTGCCACTTCTTTTAAAGCCTTTGAACCTACCCAGGTTAAGCTTCTGTCTTAGAGCACTAACCATTGCCGCTTCAACTGATTGCAGATCAACATATTCATCAGTTTCCTTAGTTGCTTCAAACGCAAGGGTCTTGTCCTTCTTCAGAGCTGGTTTAGCTTTTGAGTCTTTTATCATCTCATGAGTTTTCAGGCTACCAACCAGTTCTTCAAGTTTAATGGATCTTAGAGGTTTAGACTCAATGATGGCAGTTATCTTGGGTTCCCAAGCTTCAAGAACCATATTTAGAATCTTATCGACCATCTCCACTTCTGGTAATTCCATATCTAGGGATCTTATCTCATTAGTAATAATGGTCAACCTGGTCATCATATCCTGGATTGATTCCTTCTCTCCCATAGAGAACAACTCAAATTGTCTCTTCAGCATTCTTCTCTTTGAGTCCTTTACTTCAGTGGTTCCTTCATGCGCAACCTGCAGGGCATCCCAGATTTCCTTGGCCGTCTTGTAAGATGATACTCTGTTAAACTCCACAGGACCGAGACCATAAATAACAAGACATTTGGCTTTCTGATTCTTTTCAATCATCGTATAATCTGCCTCATTGAACTGCTCTTTCAGTTTAGGTTCTTGTTTGACAGTAGCTCCTTCACAAACTATTTTAGTGGGGATCAAGTTTCCTTCAGATACTATCAGCCATAATTGATAGTCTTCAACACATATGTAATTTTCCATCCTATTCTTCCACCAAGCATAGTACTGCCCATTGAACTGTAGGGGCCTTTTAACTGATTGTCCTGCAGTAATAGTAGGTGGTGCACTCATGATTCTGATCCTTCTCAAGGTGTTAACCTCGCACGAGAAGACCTGCTCTGATACCACTTGTTGTAATCTAGGCACCTCCTAAGGACACTAGAAGGGGGAGTTGAATAGTGTCCACCAATTTTTCATTTTACGAACTCGATTCTCCTGAGTCAAGAACCATGTTCTTGCCTCTGCAATTCTGCTGATTGAACACAGTAACACACATGAACCACACACACAGGCGACACAAGGATTTTACGTGGAAAACTCCTTGCTCAAGGGAGAAAAATCACGACCCACACTCTGGGATTTTAGAACTCAATCTACTAACACAAAGAGCAAGTTTCTGATTATAAGACTCTGTAACCAAGGGGCTACACTCTAGACCCTAATCACTAAACAAAGCTAAACTCTAGCTTTACAAAGCAATCTCTCACAAGTTCACCTAATACATATGCTTCTACAATAAGCCAATAGGTAAAAACAATGATCGCTCGAAATAAGACAACTTACAAAGCAATGAACCTAGACAGAATATCTAGACTCAATCAACTCAAGCACACCAGTTGTCTTCTTCAGTTATCTCACGTAGAAAGATATTGGAGCGCCTTTATATGCTCTCAACTCTCTGTTTGTAATAACTACTTCGGCTGCATCAACTACTTGTATTTATATGGGCTATGCAATCCTAGTTGAGTCTTACAAGGAATCCTTGTAATTATAGTAAGACTTGATTCTTTGTACCTCTTTTCCTTTTAGAGTCCAACTCCAATTCGTACTTCGAAGACACAGCCTGGGCACCGCCTTTTTTAGTCTGACTAGGATGCATATTCATTCGCGTGCCACTATTCCTAGTTCCGCAGGGATTTGCAACCCACAACTCTTTTCGATCAGTCGTGCCCTTCTATTCAAGGACTAGGTTCTTATCCAAGACCACTGAGTCCTTCACGTTTGTCATTCTTCAAAACCAATTCTCAACACTTTCCATCACCCAAAAACAAAATTCACCGATTGGTGCAAGGGGAGCTGGAAAATAATATACGTGCTCCCTTCATCGTAAGAAAATATCAGTTTGACGTTTGGGAAATAGTGAAAATTTGATTCTCATGCATTATTTTTTTTTTTGCACATGAAAAATTTCGTTAGCTAGATAGTTGACAATGGATTTTGATTTTCAAGTTTTCATATTAGGACTTTAAAATTAGCTAAAACATTGTCTATTAAATCCTACCTTATTTAAACTAGAACTTTATAACCTTCAAATATTAAATATATCTCTTGTTTTATTTAGGAGCTTTACCTAATAATTAACAATTGGAGATTGACTGAAATTATTATCGTTCTAATTGTGCATGTCAACATGGAGTTTTTCTCTTTCTTGATATATTTTTGTGTATATTTTATTTTTGTTAATTTGTATTATAATTGTATTTAGAAGAAGATACATATATGCGGTATATTGTTGTTCGCTTCTTTTGCCTATTCTCCTGATCTTATTTGCAATAAGTTTAGTCACTTTGAATTACGTTGGTGTAATTATTCGAAACCTCCATAAAAAAGGTGAAAAATATTACTCATGAAATGTGGAAAAGATATATGTGATCTGTGGTGTTTTTTATTGCCTTTTCAGAACTTGGACGAGAGAGTTTGTCATTTGACTTTAATTATTGCCTTGAAGGGGAAGTTTTTTAATTTCGTTGCTAATATATATCTAGTATGGAGTTAATTTTCTTTACATATAATAGCTTTCAGTTTGCACGTCATTAAAAGGAGAAGGAGAAGCAATTATCGTATTTGTTTGTGTTGATAGATCCTAGGTATTAAAGAGTATTAAATTGTGAGATTTTTACATAAAAGTAAATTTTTTAGGACATAATTACCAAATATATAAATATTTTAGCAAAATTATCCATTATAGAGGAAAGGAGAAGTTAATTACAAACATAGCAAAACCATAGCAATATTTTCCCATAACATACCAAACCCTTACATTCTTCCTCCCATTTCCCCCACTATCACTTTTGCTCATCCCATCTCCCCCTATTTCACTTTTCCTCCCACCATTTCCCCCAATTTTACTTGCACTCCTCCCGTTTCCTCCAATTTTACTTTTTCTCCCACTATTTCCCCCAATTTCACTTTTACTCCTCTCATTTCTCCCAATTTTATTTTTCTTCATCTCATCCTCACTGTATCTCGTGTATCTCACTGTATCTCGATGTTCTCAACTACCAACTACCTCGTATCTCATTGTATCTCAACTACCAACCACCTCGTATGCAACCGTATCTCGCCTACCAACAATATCGTATCTCACTGTATCTCAACAACCAACAACCTCGTATCTAATCGTATCTCGCCTACCAACCACATCGTATTTTATTGTATCTCACTGTATCTCAACTACCAACCACCTCGTATCTAACCGTATCTCGCCTACCAACTATATTGTATCACATTGTATCTCACTGTATCTTGCCTACCAGCCACATCGTATCTTACTGTATCTCAACTTTCAACCACCTCGTATCTAACCGTATCTCGCCTACCTACCACATCGTATCTCATTGTATCTCCACTACCAACCAACTCGTATCTGACCGTATCTCGCCTACCAATCACCTCAAATTTAACTGTATCTCGCCTACCAACCACATCGTATCTCATTGTATCTGTACTACCGACCACCTCGTATCTAACCGTATCTCGCCTACCAATCACATCGTATCTCATTGTATCTCACCGTATCTTATTTTGAAACAATATTTAGTTGTTTCCAGACTATTTTAGCATTTGTTTCGTCCGTTTGTGCGTTGTTTCTCACTGTTTCTAACTATTTCACCTTTTGTGCATTGTTTCACATTATTTTTTGCGTTTTATTTCGGACTTTTTTCACTATCTATTTTAGTCTATTTCAGCGCTATATCTGCACTATTTTTGCTCCATATCGAACTGTATCAACTGTTTCTGCACCGTTTCAAGTTGTGTTCAGCACTTTATCAAACTGTTTCTACACCATTTCAGGTTGTGTTCAGCACTGTATCAAATGTTTCTGCGCCATTTCAAGTTGTATTCAGCATTGTATCAAACTGTTTCTGCACCGTTTCAAACTGTATTAACTCCGTTTCAGACTGTATCATAGTGTTTTAATACCGTTTCAGACTGTTTTAAATTGTATCAACTCCCTTTTAAGACTGTACAACTCCGTTTTAGACTGTATCATAGTGTTTCAATGCCTTTTCTGACTGTTTCAACACTGTTTTAGACTGTATCAACTCCGTTTCAGACTGTTTATTGTACCGTTTCAGACTATTTTAGCACCATTTCAACGCTGTTTCTAACTATTTATGGGTTTTTGCATTTTTTTCTGCACGTAATCTAACTGTTTCTACTTTGTATCTTAGCTATTTTTACATTGTTTCAACGTTATTTTTATCATGTTTCTGCACTATATCTATACGTTTCTACAGCATTTCAGCATTATTTCTTAATGCATCTTCTCTCCTTGAACACTTTTCCATTAACAGCACCAGCATACAAAATTTATAGAGAACATACATGCTTTCAAATGGAATAATGAATCACTTTAGGCGTGATATAGCTCCCCTCTACCCCCACCCCACCCCTCACTCCTCCCCACTCAGAGTAGTTGATAAGGCACAAATCACAAGTTGTTTCATCTCATATTTGTAACCTCAATAGCAACCATACAAATGGATAAGATACCACCCAATAGCGGTAGAGTTTGTGCTTAACCAGGCGAACACACGTGGATCAAAATAGGGTAGATCAAAATAGAGAGAGGGTAACGATGAGAATGGGGGAGCAGTGAACACGGAGGGGAGACCATCAGAATGCTATTGTTGATAAAGATGAACACAGTAGCAGCAACACAAACGGAGCGGCGATCACCGCCTTAAAAAGCGTCCTACAATAGTGATACCATCGGCGTTGTCTCACCTAAAAGGCGTTGCTCTGTTCGCCATCACCGGAGTCTGGGATCTGCACTGTGATGGCGTTGATATGTTAGCCGTTGCCGTCGCCAGAAAGGTACAGTGGAGGAACGAACTGGAGGACTACCCGATGGAGTAGAGGAAGTGGTATAGTGGTTACTGGTTGTGCTTGTTACTATATACCCGTGATCTCACCGGCGAATTCGGCAGCGAATGGTGGCGCACGGTACACAGGCCGTATTGTACGGTGGGGAATTGGGGGAGGGTAGTTATGGTGGGGGTGGGTTTGAGAAATAGGGGTTTGGTGGCTTTTGCTTTCCCTTTTCTGGCTTTTCTAGGTTATTGTGAAATATGATAGGAAAAATATTGTTGTGTATTGTAATTTGAAAAATATTACTATTTTTTTTGTAATTAAGAGTGGAAATTTGTATTTTTTGTGTAAAAATCCATTAAATTGTGGCTTTAGTGAAAAGCCAGGAGGCGAATGCAGTAGAATCCATTATTGATTTTAACTACAAAGGCCTCCAAATATCTATAGTTACTCATTGAATGTTGATTAAAAGAATTGACTCATTTATTTTGGAGTAAAATACTTAAAAGATCACTCAACTTTGAGAAATGTGTGACCAAAGTCACTTTGCTTTGAATTGTACTAACAAAGTCACTCAATTAAAGTAATTCTCACCAAAAGTCATTGTAACCAGATTTTGCACAGTCATCTCGCTAGAAATCTGACATGGTATTTTTATTTTTAATTATATATACATGTGGCACACTTTTTTTCCATGTAGGATTTTATAATGAGTTGATTTATTTTCTAAGGATTTGAAAAGTGTTATTTTAAATTATCACAATAATAGAATATTGTGTCCTAGCTAAACTGCTATGGGTACTTTCGAAATATTAGCTTTACTACTCTTTCAAGTACTCAACTCTTTAATTAGTTACGGTTAGTTTTATTATTTTTTGTAAATATATTCGTTAAATATATATTTTATATAATAGATAATAGGTGGATAGGAAAAATGGGATTGGACTCCTTTCTTCTACCTAGTGTCTCTATTTCCCCAAGTTAATATTTGGATGAATGACACTTGGTCCTCCTTAAAACTAATATTCTAGGTTTAATAGGGTAAATAAAGGTATTTAACTATGGTTTGGGCAAAATATCTTTCCATTTCAAATTCAAATTATCTTAAACAATTCTATAATTTAGCAGCAAAATTTCAGCCCCTCCCCCCACCCCCCCCCCCCCCCAAAACCTATATTTTGATCATCTCAAACTTAACCTTTCATTTTATTTTAATTCTTTAATAAGAGTAATTTTTTGCTATTGCTCGAGAAGGTGCACTCAAAAAATTAAGTAGCATTTTAAATAGAAATTACATTAATAGTTAAACAAACTCATCTTATTTTTAGATATAGAAGCACTGAAGACCTATCTGATTGCTGTAGATATTACAAATTGGTTGGAACATTTCTTTCAAAGATAAAATGTGAATAACTATGAACAAAATACTAGGTACTATCTTTGTAACTAGATCTAACTGATGTGATTGTGTGAAAAGGATTTCTTCGCGTATTGCTATTTGAGTTAATTGATATTATTAATTATTATCTTGTTAATTCTATTTCTTGCGATGTTACCACTTACAAATAGTTTAACACTGTTTATGGTTTTCTGCTATATGCTTGAGAATTGATTAGCAAAAACAAAGTGTTATTTAAAAAAAAAAAAGATAAATGACTGAAAATTTTGGGGATCGAAATATAATTTAGGAGGAGGGATGAAATTTGTTGCTAAATTATAAGATAGGTTAGATGCTTTGAATTCAAAATGGGAAGATATATTTTTCTAAGCATGGTTAAACACTTAGTTTTTACTTTATTAAATCTAGACCATCTCACTTAGTTTTTACTTTATTAAATCTAGACCATCCACCTTTTGCACTCAGATTCCATCTCATTAACATTTCTTTTCCTCTTTGTTGTTGCTCTTGGTTGAACAGCCTTTGCTATGTCTTTTTTCAGCCAGCTCGGATAATCCTCGTCATAGCCTGCATTAAACCTGTCTCGTCCAATAGTCTCAAATTCCCTTCGGTGCCTTGATTTCCAAAGTTCCAATATCTTGTCTTTGAACGGTATCACCCCTCCAAAAATATCTGTTTTGAAACTTTTAATGTCTACAATTTGAGGTATAGTATGCTTTCTCCCTGCTTGCCTAAGTGTCCTTAGAGGAGTGTAGGGGTAAACTCTTCTAAAGCCCACTAAGATAAGAAATGAGTCTCTTTCCAACCGTGTGATTACTGTAGTGCTGGAAAAGTAATCAAACATCCATTGTATGTTTTCAGATGTCAATTGGCAAAATATGTGGTGCCAATCATTTGCAGTTGTTGGCCAGTCCCATTTCTCAAGAGCATTGTTCATGCAAGTGGTATGGGTCGAGATATAGTCCTCCCTTGGTGTGGAATGGAAGGCTTGGTCTATGCTATTCATCTTTTGCAAATGTTCCATCAACCAAATTTGTAATAGTAAATTGCAACCTTAAAAAAGCCCAACGCCTTTCTTGCATCTTTCTAAAGCCCGTTACATTTCTGCGACGATCATTGGTACCAAAGTGTATTTCGTTTCAAAGTCTTTGAGTATAGCATCATCAATCGACACTATGCAAACATCAACTCGTCTTTTGTGTTGCGGAAACACAACAGTCCCTAAGAAGCTGGTAACAAAAGCGGGCACTCTTCGCTCTTGCCAATCTGCCTGGTTGATGCTGAAATAGTCTTCAGATTCTTGAGATGCCTCCCCATGCCCAAATTTGATGTAGAGGGAAGTCAAGGAAATTCCCAATTTCCTGATATTGTTTGTGCATAACTCGGGCTTAAGCGCTACCATTTCGAAGAATTCCTCGATTGTAATGTTCTTCAGCATCAAGACTTCCCCACTTTCAAATGGTAGTTGAGTTAACCCGCCTATTTCTTCAAGCAATGGTGTCAGCTCTATACTTCCAAAGTGAAAAACTGCTCTGTCTGCATGCCAATAGTGTACTGCTGCTTCCATTATCCCTTTCACTGCACTGTGCTCCATTATTGAAATCAAATTCCCTAATGCCATTTTGACTTGGTTCTGTTGATCTATGCTTAGGTTTTTCCACTAATCTTTCAACAACTGGGGGATTTCTGCAATCAAGTCAAATGTTCTAGTGGCCATGATCTTTTGGAAAAGGTGAAAGATGATAGGAGAAGGGAGAAGGAAATGCCTAGAGTGCGTTTTATCGTAAGCAAATGATCAACGCGTGGCACAAGTTTTCCAAAACAATGCAATAGAGAATATGAAGAGATGTGTCATTGTGGGTTGAGAACCCTTGAGACACTTTAGATGAAAGTTGCTAATGGACTTTTGACATACCAAGGACATCAAGTCTTTATATAATGCTTAAAGGATAAATGCGCGTCACATGTCATCCCATTTATCAAACGGTTATTTCTGCTTCAAATTGGGCTTTTAATACCTCCTTCGGTTACCATTTGATGCCTTTAAATAACATTGAATATAGAATGATTCCATTTGTTTAAGAAATAAACGGTCATTTTTTATTCAATTTGGGGTTTTAATGCCTCTTACGTTATCTTCGTGCCTTTGAATGGCATTGAATACAGGATAATTATGACTGTTTAAGCAATCATTCCTGATTCAATTTGGGCTTTTGACGCCTCTTGGGTAAACTTCGTGCCTTTGAACGGCATTGAATACAGAATAATTCTAACTGTTTAAGCAATCATTTCTGATTCAATTTGGGCGTTTGACGCCTCTTAGGTTACATTCATGCCTTTGAACGGCATTGAATACAGAATAATTCTGACTGTTTAAGCAATCATTTCTGATTGAATACAAAATAATTCTGACTGTTTAAGCAATCATTTTTTATTCAATTTGAGCTTTTGACGCCTCTTGGGTTACCTTCATGCCTTTGAACGGTATTGAATACAGAATAATTCTGGCTGTTTAAGCAATCATTTCTGATTCAGTTTGGGCTTTTGACGCCTCTTGGGTATCCTTTGTGCCTTTGAATGGCATTGAATACAGAGTAATTCCGACCATGTAGGAATAAACAATTATTTCTGGTTCACTTTGGGCTTTTAAAGCCTCTTTAGGTAACTTTTGTGCCTTTGAATGACACTGAATGCAGGACAACTGTTAATAAACGGTCTACATTTGCACGTTTAATCCTTTAAGTAAATGCAAATAAATCATGTTCAATGCTCTTTGGGGTTAAAAATCCGTTCGGATTGTTTGAACATGTTGGCCTGTTGGCCTATTGGACTTGAGAGCAAGTCGGCTGATGATACGTCATGAAGCATGATTCCTAGATTTGCTATTAAGGAATGGAGTGAGCTAGAAAGTGTTTTATTATCCTCCCAAGCGGAAGACTCGGGAGCAGGAACATCTCAGATCAAATAGATTTCAAGTTGTTCCCCCTAAAGAAATTTCTTGTGAGGGAAGAGGTGGTCGTAACCGCCATATGATTTAGAAACTTGCCAGGAGTGGCGGAAGGTATGCATGATATGCGCAAGTTTTTAAAAAAATGTACAAATTCTGAAAAAGATGCATATGTTTTCTAAAATACATATGTATCAAAATGGATGCACATATTGAAGGATTTCACAAAATAAATTTAAAAAGAACAACAAAACAAACACGTTAGTTTCGAAAAATAGAATTAATATTAACTAGATAATATTGTAATGACGTGAAATTGTTTTAAGATTTAGCAATTTTATGAAAATGATGCACATACTGAAGTGTTTTAAGATAAACTTTTAAAAGGAGAAACAAAATAAATAAGTTAATTCTTTTGAAAAATATGATAATAAAACTAAACGATGTTTTCAAAAAATCAAAAAGAATTATGAAGTAAAACCATTTCAAAGAAAAAGATTTAGGAAGTTATGCACATATTGAAATAAATTTTAAAAAGGAGAAACAAAACAAACAAGATAATTCTTTTTAAAAATAGGCTTATAAAACTAGACAATATTTTCAAAAAATGCAAAAAGAATTATGAAGTAAAACCATTTTAAAGAAAAGATTTAGCAAATTTATGGAAGATTTGAAATAGTTAAAGTTTAGGACGTGTTGTGTTATCCTAAAAGAACCTTCTAAGAGTTGGTTAATCAAGACAAGGATATGGTTCCCCCAGGTAGACAACCAAGGGGTGGGATCGTTTGAAGCGGTTGGTTGTACCACGGGCCAACTATACTCCAAACGCCCCTCCTAAAGGTTTTTTTTTTTTTTTTTTTTTTTTGAGAGTGAAACGGCCGTGGGATCCACGTAATTGTTTATGGTGTGTGCAAGTGTAAAAACATTCCAGGAATGGAGGAAGTGTTAACAATTACAAAAGAGAGTACAACTAAGCAATTAAGTAATATAACACCAAAATTTTAGAATTTAAAAATAACCTTAAACCTGCAAAAAAGGAAAGGACGAAAAGTTCGTATCAAAATAAATGGCAAGAAAATAAAGCAAGTAAAGAATCCCAATTTAAAGTCCGTTATGGTTAGAGCCTTGAAAATCCCCAGTGGAGTCGTCATCCTATCGACACCATTTTTCACCGAACCCCGTTAAGAATTCGAAAATGGCTCGACTTGTGGGTAACTCACGGGTAAAGAGTTGGAGTCGCCACCTAATATATTTTTTAACTAGGCGTATTAGGGCACCTACTTTGTTTCTAGCCAATTTTACAATTAACTCTGAAACTTAGTCTACGAACTAGATATTCTAAGTAAGAGGTTCAATTTAACTCGAGAGGAAGGGGTTAGGCACCTCTCAAGCTCCACCAAATGTGGTTTACCGGCTGGACTTTATAATTGTGATTCTAGAGCAAATAAATAAATTAACTAAACAATAAAAAAATTTGAATATTAAACTAAGTATGTTTTAAAGGCAAGTAATAGAAAATAAATATTCTTTTCTTCTCTTTCCTAATCTTTGTTTTAATGTGCCTTGCAAAATAAACAAACAAGTTAGTAAGGATTATAAAAAATAGAATAAAATAAATTTAAGTAAAGTCAATAATTGTAATAATTTTGTCCTTTTATAAATACGTTTTCCATTTGTAACTTAATCACAATGTACCTCGCAAGAAACATGAAAATGAGTTATAATAATAATAATAATAATAATAATAATAATAATAATAATAATAATAATAATAATAATAATAAGGAAAGGGGAAAGTGAGTTTTTGTAAAAGTGTAGCTCAGGTTGTGTGAACCAGGTAGAGGTTAGGGACATCGATACGACTGGAAACACGGGGACCTCCGGGTATCGGTCCCACCACTCAATCACTGGTTTTGTTTATTTTTTGCAATAAAAGCTCATATACGTCATTATCGCCTATTTGTTTTCGTAGGGGCAAAATCGTAAGGGACCAAATTGTAAGGGACATTTATGCGGGATGGGATGTGTACTAGGCCTCCAAATTGTCATTGGCCTTACGTGTAGTATCATGTTCAAATCAGTCCGTCAATTCCTTTGTAAATCCGTCAATTCCTTGGGTATATCTGTCAATTCCTTGTGTAGCCCTCAAACAAGTAATTATTTTTTCATAGGCCTAGAGACTGCATAATACTCGTAAACAGGTGAAACTGTGAAACGAAATAGTCCAAAAAATTGAACGGGCTAAAGCTGCATTCAACAAAGTCCAAAAACGTCATCAAAAGTCAAGGCCCAGAACCATTTCTCCGGTCCACACAACAGCCTAAGCAAAAAGTCAAAATTAGAGAAACCAAATATGACATGTATAACCGGCAGAAAATAATAGATAGGTGACTGGTGAAATAAATTGCGAAATAAGCAGGCGAGATAATGAAAAAGGAATCCAATCCCAAATACTGCAACAACAGAATCACGAGAAGGAGGAGCAACGCCTCTTCGGTTCTCCGGCTAAGACGCCAATGGTGCCACTGCGACTCCAACCACAATTTGCCCCGTTTCAATCTCCCGATCTCCGACAACCCCTGTCCTGATCTCCCCCCGTTTCGATCTGTGTAGTATTTTCCAGTGGTGAGTCCCCAAATCCCGATCTCACTTGTTCTGTTCCGATGGAGTCGTGGTGGTGGGTCTTGTTTTCGGTGGGGATGGTATGTGTGAAGAAGGCAACGAAGGGGAAATTTGTATAGTACTGCTGCGAGCTACTTTATGGTGGGTGTCAATGGGTTTGACTGGTTTAAAGGAGGAAGACGATCGGGATTCGGGTGTACTGTTGGTGGTGTATCGGTTCTTGTATTGGAGAATTGTACATTGGTATGGGCGATGGAGAGAGAGAGAGTGGGCTCCGCTGATATGTGTAAAAATGTACTGTATATTTTGTGAGAGTGTAAGTGAGGATGTATTGAATGAATGTGTGAAGAGGATGATGAATGAATATATAGGAAGAATTTTGGGAAATAGCCGTTGGGGATTTTAGGCACGATTGAACGGATCTGAATTTTTTATTTGAATTCCTTTCCAAAAATGGAGAGAAATTTAAGGGATTAGGAACTAATTTAGGAAAGAATATTTGAATGGATTTGGAAGGTATTTTCTTTCAAAATTTAAATAAAAAAATAAATTTGGACCACCTTTTGTCTAGATTCAAGAAGGAATATAAACTTGAAATGAGGAAGAAAATTTTAATATAGAAAAATGTATTTGGTTAAGTATATATCTAGGTTCAAACGAAATTTGAAAGAAAGTGAAAAACATATTTTGTATAAGAAAAAATGTAGAAAATTGTATGATGCAAAATGAACGAATCTAGACGAGCACTTGTCTAGATTAAAGATGAAGGAGGGTTTTAATGAAAAAGAAATTTTTGGAATACAAAAATAATTACAAGAATATTCAGGAGAGTTCGAACTAAATAATTGGAAGAAAATAGCAATTGATTTTTATCAGAATAGACGTACCTAGACGGACTCTTGTCTAGGTTCGTAAGAGAGATTTCAAGAAGGAAGACTTACACATATTTAAATTCAAAAGGAACTCAAAGATGACAAATCAGGGAGTCGAAATGAAATGATTATTTGCTCGACTAATATTTTACTTAAAGGTACAGAATAAATGAAAAATATAAATATATGTATATATATTATATAAATGGATGAAAAAAATAATAGAATGCACATATAACAAGAAATTGGAATGCAAATTAAATTAATTAAGTATAAATAGCCACAAATAATTACCTCAATATTACAAATGCACTAAAATTGCATAAATAGCAATATTTTGACAAATAGCCTAAATGATGCAAAATTATGTAATATAGCCACATTTAAGTATTAAATATATAAGTAGGGGATAACACACGTCAATGCATGATTTCTAATGCACATTTTACACAAATAGCTAAATTGCACCTATAAGTTGATTTATAGCTGATTTTAGAAAAAAAGATGGACAAAATTGGGTGTCAACAGTAGGCACCGGTTATTGGATCACATGCATGAGTTGGTCGGAGTGAAAAGTAAAGAAAACTTATCTTGGAGCCTTTTATAGCCGGGTAAAAACCCGTTAGGCCTATTAGAGGGGCGGCCCCCAGCTTATTCGGCGGGTCGCCAAAGTCATTAGTGAGGGCCATTTGGCCTTTTGTTTTCTCTTGAGTGAGTCAGGCCGCAGCTTCAACTGCGGTTGTGGAGTTGCGGCTCGCCATATAAGTTGCGGAGCGCTCCTCCATACTGCAGATTTTAAGAACTTGTTGTCTTGGCGGCCCGCAGCTTGTTTGGTTGGGACGCAACATTATCTCTGTACTTCAATCGGCGGCCTAACTTCACTATCCAATTTTTCCACTTTTCCATCCTTGGCATTTTTCCTGCACTAACACCCTTTCAATCACGATCAAATGCAGTTATCACAGAACTTTACATGCAACTTACACTAACTAATTTTTCAAAAATTAAAATGCGAAAAATTAAAACATGGGCTGCCTTCCAAGAAGCGCTTGATTTAACTTCGTGGCACGACGATGTTATCTCAACCTCCATAGATCCAAGAGATAGATGCAAGCGACCTCTCTCGATTCGGCTTAACATCCCATGTAATGCTTCACTTTATGACCATTCACTCGGAAAGTTTTGGAACTTCCCTTCTCTTGCAATTCGACCCATCCATATCAGTAGCGAACCCAGAAATTTTATTAAGGAGTATCAAAATATATACGCATAAAGGTACAAAAAAAATTAAGAGGACTCAACAATGATATATATATATATACGTAAAAATTTTTTTTTTTACCCTTTTACACAGTGTAATTTTTCCGCGAAGCTTCCCATTGGGTAGGTACGCCTATGATCCAGACGGTAATGTTTCCAACAATTTGAAGGGTCTACTCCACTTGGATTTTAGCTTCCCCGGGAATAGATGCAATCTCGAGTTAAACAATAGCACCATATCTCCCACTTTGAATTCCTGATTCCAAATTTTCTTGTCATGGATGATCTTCATTTTCTCCTTATAGAGCTTAGCATTTTCATAAGTAAGGAATCTCATTTCCTCAATCTCATGCAATTTCTCCACCCGGGACTTGGAAGCTTCTTCCCAATTCATGTTGAGCGTTTTCAATGCCCAAAGAGCTTTGTACTCCAACTCCACGGGGAGATAAAAAGCTTTTCCATAAACTAACCGGTACGGTGACATCCCAATAAGAATCTTGTATGCCGTACGATATGCCCATAGGGCATTATCCAACTTTTTAGACCAATCCGTCCAATTTAGATTTACCGACTTGGCAGGGATTTGCTAGATTTCACGATTTGACACCTCTACTTGGCCACTTGTTTGGGGATGATAAGGTGTAGCAACCTTGTGTCTCACCCCATATTTCTCCAACAAAGAACCAAAGGCCCTATTGCAAAAGTGGGTTCCTCTGTCACTTATGATAGTGCGAGGGGTGCCAAATCCTGTAAGAATGCTCTTCTTGAGAAAAGTGGTGACACTTCTAGCTTCATTATTCAGCAAAGCAATTGCCTCAACCCATTTGGATACATAGTCAACCGCCACAAGGGTATACTTCATACCATAGGAGCTTGGAAAAGGACCCATGAAGTCAATTCCCCATAAATCAAAGAGTTCAACTTCCACAATAGGGTTTCGGGGCATTTCATGCCTTCTTGAGATCCACCCCCCGGTTCTTTGACATTGATCACAACTCTTTGTGTATTCATAAGCATCCTTGTACAACGTAGGCCAAAAGAAACCACATTCAAGCACTTTCTCCGCCGTTCTAAAACCACCATGATGCCCTTCATATGGAGCGGAGTGACATTCTTCAAGAATAGCTCTTTGTTCGGCGTCGACAACACATCTTCTTATCATTCCGTCAACACATACTTTGAAAAGAAAGGGATCATCCCAAAAGTATTTTCGGGCATCTTTAATCAACTTCTTCTTTTGATTGAATGATTAATCTTCCTAAATTTCTCCACATGCCACATAGTTGGCTAAATCCGCATACCAAGGAATTTCTTCCCAAGATACCGCTAGTAGCCTTTCATTCGGAATAGTATCATTTATCTCGAGGGTTTCTTTTGGGCGACCCTGCTCCTCCAAACAGGATAAGTGGTCCGCCACTTGATTCTCGGTTCCTTTTCTATCAAGTATCTCAAGATCAAATTCTTGCAAGAAGAGTACCCATCTTATCAATCTTGCTTTTGTATCTTTATTCGCCATCAAGTATCGGATTGCCGAATAGTCGGTACACACAATAACTTTGGATCCCACCTGATGTTTGGCATTTTATGCCTATATTTCCTTAATATTTCCTCACGTTTTAGTACCTTATTCGCTCGTTTTATAGCTTGTGACTGTGGTTTTACACTGATTTTACGTCGTGTGTATGTAGGTTGTTATGAAGTGTAATTGGAGCTTTTAAGAGCATGATTGAGCAAGAAAAGATTGGATTTTGATTGAAGATTGGATCGAGCACACGAAGGCACGACACGAGCGAGCAAAGGAGCGAGAAAACACGAAAATTGGCCTGGCGCTGTAGGGCATGCCCCGCGGGCCCCACCGTGCCCAGTGTTCCAGCGCATTTCCCAGCGCGCCGCAGGCCCAAAGCGGGCTGATTTCGACGTCCTCTGTCCAAGCTCACGCGTTCCGAGGCGCGGGGCGCCCGTTATAGCGCCCCTTGTGCGCGTTTTTATGTCCTATTTCGTCTAGGCTTGGGTCTAACTTATTACTAGGTGTTTGTAAACTCTATAAATACTCTTTTACTTAGTTTTTCATGGGAGGGGAGACTTTGGAGCAAGTTTTGGAGGAGAGGGAAGGAGCCCTAGATGTCTTCTACACAAGTTCTTTCTCTCTTTCTCTTATTCTTCTCTTTAATTCTATAGTTTGTTCGTTCTAGGGTTAGAGTATATACATGAAGGTTGATGTTTGAAAGTTGATTTCTTACTATTGATTTACCATTACGGATTGTTTATTCTTTCTTGATCATAATTGTTTGATTATAACGGCCGTATAATTGAACACTATCTACGGTTCTTAGATTGAACTCGACAGAGGGAATTTATGAACGCAAATAAGAAAGAATAGAACTAGTTTGTGAACCCGGGCATCGGGGAACCAATTCGCGGGTAGGATAGACATATACTTGCTTGCCTAGTTTAACTCATTACAGGATCGTTAATGCGTGCACGTGATTCAACCCATAGACATATAGGGATTGGAGTAGCCTGCATAGATCGTGAAGAATCGAAAGGTTTTCACGGATACAATTAACCTGTTAGTTAGCAATCTAGGAAATCAAGAAGTAGATTCAACTGGAAAACTCAACTGGATTGTTTGTAACTCTGACCCTGGACCGTTTCTCCATTATTGATAACAACCCATAAATTGCTCTATTACTTGACTTCAGTTAATTGTTTTAATTATTGCATTTAGTTAGTAAAATCTCAACCATTGGAAAAGATCCCTGAATAGTTTCTAAGAAATTGTTTGCTAAGATTCAGTCTGAATAGTCCTCGTGGGAACGATACTCGATTTATCACTTTATTACTTGTCGACCACGTATACTTGCGTGTGCGTTTGGGAGCAACAAGTTTTTGGCGCCGTTGCCGGGGACTAAATTGACTGTTTTCTTTTTGAACAATTTATTATTTTCTATTCAGGTTTAATTTTTTTATTTTTTTATTTTATTTTTAGTTTATTATTTTATTACTAGTCTACATGGCATCTTTTAATGAAAGTGGGTTGAATGAAAGTGGGTTGAATGTTGATTCTTGTCTACTTTGTGGAGGACATCACTTTTGGGAAAATTGTCAAACTCTTTCAACCCTGCGAGATTGGTTATGTGAATTTTCTACCACCTTTGATTGGAATTTTTGTAAATTGTGTGGTGGTCGGTGGAATGATTGTCCTAAGTGTCATGCTCCTTCCCCCAATAATTTTTGTGATGATTCTAATGATGTTTGTGAGCTTGACAGGATCGATAAAGTGCAGGTTGTTAGCGAAACTTTGCTAATGGAGCAAGCCGAACTCTTAGAGGCTTATGGGGATTTCAGGAGTGAACTTACAAATATGACGAGGCAATTTATGGAAGAAAGGGTTGTGCTCGGGCAAGAGATCGACGAATTTGGCTTGACTATTCACGACTTGGAGGAGAATTTGAGTGATATGGTTGAGGTGTCTGAAGCTCAATTATCAGTTGTCGTGCTTAGTAGATTTGAGATAGAAGAGCTTAGAAGCCAATTTGAGGAGCAAAAAGTGGAATTCCTACCATTCGACCCAATAGCAGTTGATGATGCCAAGGTTGAGGAAATTACATTAGAGTCAAGTGAAGAAATAGAAAACATCATATTTGAGGACTCTAGTGTTTGTGCAAGTGAGGGTGTCAAAAGTAATGCAACTTTAGAATTGAAGCGCATTGGACCTCATTCCAATCATTTTTCAACATTGTGTTTGGATGGTGACATGAAAATTGAGCCACCCGAGCCTATGAAGAAACAAAAGGAGGAGGAACAAGGTGCCTATATTTTAAAGTTTGTGATGCCGAGGAGACAAAACGACATCCCTCATTTAAAGGCTAAGAAGTGTAAAATGCGACAATGGTTACTTGGTCCTTTTGTATTTTTGCCACCACCCCAATACCATAGTTGTAAACTTGAGGCAAAGTTGGGGATTCAATTCATTAGTTCAAGGTGGAGGAAAAAGTGATGAAGTTGTCCTCGTCGTGCCGCGACGTTAAATCAAGCGCTTCTTGGGAGGCAACCCAATTTGTTTGCTTTACTTTTATTTATTTTTATTATTATTTTTATAGTTGTATATTACTTTGGGTGATTCTTTGGATTGCAGGTTCATGTAATGTCGAGTCTAAGTGTGGGGTGTCCTCACCCTTGCCTAATATGGATGACCTGTTGGGGGAAGTCTGAGTACCTCATACTATATGGAAGCTTGGAGGATGCTAGCACCAAGGACTAGAATCTTCAGGGAAGTTTTCTTTACCTTGCACTTTCTTATTTTTAGCACTGAGGACAGTGCTTAGTTTAAGTGTGGGGTGGGGAACTACCCTTTATTTATTTTTGAGGTTAGGGATGCATGTACCATAGGATTTTTCTTTTGTCACTTGACTTTATTTTTATTTGTTTCTTGCTTTAATACATGGAAAAAAAAATTAGAAAACCAATGAAAAATTGCAAAAAAGATTTTCCTTTTAGTTTTATTAGTGGTACATGGCATCCACCCCGTGGTTTTTCTTATGGCCTCGGTTCTTTTCCACGGGGAGGCCTTTGAACCGGGTAGTTTTTATTTTTAGGATTAGGATAGTTAGTTGTAGATGACCCTAGACGAAGGAATAGGTGGAATGCTAGGTGCCTTTGATTTGTTTGATACCGATGGACTTGAATTGATTGCATGTGCTATTTGTGGTGTCCTTGGGTTTTAAATTGAGATGCATGCCTAGAAAATATGGAACGACCCCCTTGAGATGCTTGAGTCCACTTGCTTGACTTGATTGTTAACCTTTGTGCATTAGTGCTTAATTTCCACAAGTTGCATTCTAGAAGCTTAGTTGAGAGTTGTTGATGGAACCTTTTTGTGTGGACCATGTGCAATGTGTGTTGTGAGGCATGTTCTTAATTACTCCATGTGCATGTTAATGTCTAGAACTTGCCCCGTGTGTGTGCAAAGCGAAATCCTAGGTTTGCTCTAGTCGGGAAATGATACTAGGCCTTCTTTTGATTAGCCTACCCTTACATATATACCTTGAAAAAAAATTGTTGTTGTGATTTCTTTGATCCTTTCTATTGGTACCCACACCCCGAGCCTACCCATTTGTTCTAAATTGACTCTTTTGGCCCTTTACTCCTTAAGCACTTTATTGATATTGTGTTGTTATTTTGGAGTTGTGGTTGGATGTTGGGAGGTTCTTGAGTGGAACTAATAAAGGAGAATACTTGTGAAATTTGTGAAGTAGTGAAAAGCATTGGCAAGGTTGGATGAAATTGAAGATTGAAAAAATATAGCAAAGTTGAAAAGAGAAAAGAAAAAAAATTGTGGAAAAAGAAATAAAAAGAGAAAAAGATATCCCTTCCTTGCTAGTGTGTGCTTAATAGAAAAATGCTACTTGTGAGAAGGTGTATGTGTGATAGTTGTTGATTGGGTGGCTTGTTGAGGATTGTGCTTAAATTAATTGTGATGTATTAAAGTGCTTAGGGAGGTAGTCACTATTACCATATGTATCCTACCCGCCCTTTAGCCTACATTACGACCTTTCTAAAGTCCTAGTTAATTCCGATTGGAGTGAGCTTACATTAGTGGAGTCCTACACTACGGGCAAGCCTATGGTACATTGTGTGTGACATGTGAGCTTTTCATGAGAGTGAGTGAATTCAATTGCTATTGTCCCTGTTCTATTCTTGATATTCATTGTTGTGTGTGATATTTGGGGGACATTCTTTTGCTTCATATTGGTGAGGGCACATGGTTTGCATGAGATAGGTGAAGTTGTGGCTTCTTGGTTGAGTAGATAGGTGTGATTTTGTGGGAGCATGGTTGCATTAAGTTGAGTTTGTGCATTTGAGCTATTTTGGGGTGGTCGTTCTTATATTTTTTTAGTTTGGTAAATTGTTGGCATGTTTGTGGGACCCATAGTAGTCATGTGTGCATTTGTTCAATGGTCGGTATCAACCATAGTCATAAGCAGACCTGTTTTACCTAGGTTGGAAGTTAGTTGTGACTTGCTCGAGGGCGAGCAAGGGTTCAAGTGTGGGGTGGTGATGTTTGGCATTTTATGCCTATATTTCCTTAATATTTCCTCACGTTTTAGTACCTTATTCGCTCGTTTTATAGCTTGTGACTGTGGTTTTACACTGATTTTATGTCGTGTGTATGTAGGTTGTTATGAAGTGTAATTGGAGCTTTTAAGAGCATGATTGAGCAAGAAAAGATTGGATTTTTATTGAGGATTGGATCGAGCACACGAAGGCACGACACGAGCGAGCAAAGGAGCGAGAAAACACGAAAATTGGCCTGGCGCTGTAGGGCATGCCCCGCGGGCCCCACCGCGCCCAGTGTTCCAGCGCGTTTCCCAGCGCGCCGCAGGCCCAAAGCGGGCTGATTTCGACGTCCTCTGTCCAAGCTCACGCATTCCGAGGCGCGGGGCGCCCGTTATAGCGCCCCTTGTGCGCGTTTTTATGTCCTATTTCGTCTAGGCTTGGGTCTAACTTATTACTAGGTGTTTGTAAACTCTATAAATACTCTTTTACTTAGTTTTTCATGGGAGGGGAGACTTTGGAGCAAGTTTTGGAGGAGAGGGAAGGAGCCCTAGATGTCTTCTACACAAGTTCTTTCTCTCTTTCTCTTATTCTTCTCTTTAATTCTATAGTTTGTTCGTTCTAGGATTAGAGTATATACATGAAGGTTGATGTTTGAAAGTTGATTTCTTCCTATTGATTTACCATTACGGATTGTTTATTCTTTCTTGATCATAATTGTTTGATTATAACGGCCGTATAATTGAACACTATCTACGGTTCTTAGATTGAACTCGACAGAGGGAATTTATGAACGCAAATAAGAAAGAATAGAACTAGTTTGTGAACCCGGGCATCGGGGAACCAATTCGCGGGTAGGATAGACATATACTTGCTTGCCTAGTTTAACTCATTACAGGATCGTTAATGCGTGCACGTGATTCAACCCATAGACATATAGGGATTGGAGTAGCCTGCATAGACCGTGAAGAATCGAAAGGTTTTCACGGGTACAATTAACCTGTTAGTTAGCAATCTAGGAAATCAAGAAGTAGATTCAACTGGAAAACTCAACTGGATTGTTTGTAACTCTGACCCTGGACCGTTTCTCCATTATTGATAACAACCCATAAATTGCTCTATTACTTGACTTCAGTTAATTGTTTTAATTATTGCATTTAGTTAGTAAAATCTCAACCATTGGAAAAGATCCCTGAATAGTTTCTAAGAAATTGTTTGCTAAGATTCAGTCTGAATAGTCCTCGTGGGAACGATACTCGATTTATCACTTTATTACTTGTCGACCACGTATACTTGCGTGTGCGTTTGGGAGCAACACCACCAAGTAAGAACAAAACTTTTCAAAGTCAAAGACAATGTCTAAAAACTCCTTCTCCGTCACCGTATAGTTTTGTTGAGCTCAATTCATGATTTTGCTTGCATAGTAAATGGGGTGAAATATCTTCTCCACCCTTTGGCCAAGCACGGCCCCAAATAAACTTTTCTAGCACCACACATGAGTTCAAATGGAAGATCCCACTTTGGACTCACTATTATCGATGCGGTAGTCAACCTTTTCTTCACTTCTTCAAAAACTTGCAAGCAAGCCTCATTGAAATCAAATCTAGCATCTTTTTCCAACAACTTGCACAAAAGATTGACAATCTTGGAGAAATCCTTGATAAAGCGGTGATAAAATCATGTCCTAAGAAACTTCTCACTACTTTGACGGTTGTAGGAGGTCAAAGTTTGGAGATAACTTCAATTTTTACATGGTCCACATCAATTCCATTCTTGGACACTTTATGTCCTAGGACTATTCCCTCTTGAACAAGGAAGTGGCATTTATCCCAATTCAACACAAGTTTGGTTTCTTCACACCTCTCCAAAACTTTCTCCAAATTGGATAGACAATCTTCAAAAGACTCTCCCACTACCGAAAAGTCATCCATAAACACTTCCAATAAGTTTTCAACCATGTCATGAAAAAGTGCAAGCATGCACCTTTGGAAGGTAGCCGGAGTATTGCAAAGTCCAAAAGGCATTTTCCGGAATGCAAAAGTACCATAAGGATATGTGAAGATTGTCTTCTCTTGATCATTTGCTTAAATGGAGATTTGATTGTATCCCGAATAACCATCAAGAAGACAATAGTAGGCATGGCCCACCAAGCGGTCAAGCATTTGGTCAATTAAGGGTAGGGGAAATGATCTTTCGTTGTTGCAATTGTTGAGCTTACAGTAATCAACGCATACTCGCCAACCGGTTACAGTTTGAGTTGAAATAGCCTCACCTTTCTCATTATGGACTACCATCATTCCTCCCTTTTTAGGCACACATTGAACGGGTGTGTGAGACCCATTCACTATCGGAGAGTGGAACAATTACCCTCGCATCTAACCACTTGATGATCTCTTTCTTTAAAATTTCTCGCATATGAGGATTTTACCTTCTTTGATGCTCAACCGTGGGCTTGCAACCCTCTTCAAGAAGAATTTTGTGGATACATACTCTGCGATCAATTCCTCAAATGTCTACAAGAGTCCAACCAATAGCCTTTATCCTTCTTTTTACCACTCCCACAAGTTGATATTCTTGTTCTTTGGTTAAGTGAGAGGATATGATAATAGGAAGAGTTGAGTTTTGGCCGAGGACGTTGTATCTTAGGTGACTTGGAAGGACTTTTAATTCAAAGGTAGGAGGCTCTTCAATGGAAGGTTTGGTTGGTGGAGTTGTACGGTTTTCAAGGTCAAGTGAAAGCTTTTTGGGAACATATGGTCGAGTGCCAAATCCTTCCAATGCCTTTACACATTCGCCAATGCTTTCCTCATCAGCAATATCCATATTCCAAATGGTCGCGGCCGTCTCATCTGCATGGCCCACTAGAATGCTCTTTTTCTCCGCTAATGCATCCACCACCATATCCACATAGGAGCATGTTGCTTCCTTCTCCGTGGGTTGTTTCAACGTCTTGCTAATGTGGAACACCACCTTTTCACCAATGAATCTAAAAGTGAGTTCTCCTTTCTCTACATCACAAAGTGCCTCCCGGTGGTTAGAAATGGGCGGCCGAGAATAATGGAGACATCAAAGTCCACAGGGCAATCTAGTCTCACAAAGTCCGCTAGGAAGATGAATTTCTCCACCTTGACCAAAACATTAGCAACCCCTCCAATCGGTTGCTTCATTGAGCGGTCGGCCATTTGAAAGTTCATATTTATAGCTTTTGGAACTTCTTTGGTGGTCAATGTCTTGTACACCGGATACGGCATCAAATTAATGCTTTCTCCAAGATCACATAAAGCTTTAGGGAAATGTGTCCCCCCCAAATTGTGCGTGGAACCGTGAAGGCTCTGGATTCTTCCATTTTTCTAGCTTTTGCTTTGAAATAATTGAACTACATTGGTGAGTCACTTTCTTGGTTCATAATCTTCATAATTTTTCTTTGTCACAAGATGTTTCACTAGCTTTGCCACATTTGGCATTTGGCTCAATGTGTCCACCAAAGAAAGGTTGATGGAAGTTGATGCTATTTTATCTCAAATCTTCTTGGCATGGGTTGCTTGTTTTTTTCTCAAACTCTTTTGTGGGAAAGGATGTGAAATTTTTGGAAGTGAGCTTGGACTAGGAAGGCTTTGTTTGGGTGGTGGGGTCTTCTTTGGTTTGGCTTTTTGAGTGGTAGTGACTTCGGGACTTGGTTCTTGAGGGATTGCCTCTTTATCAACATCCTTCCTTGGAGCCTCTACTTCCACTTCAATTGCCTCTTCTTGGTGTAACCCCTTCTCCTTGCTTTGTTCCCTTTCTTGCTCTTCAAGCTCAACATCATTTTATCTTGCTTTAGGATCTTCCTGTGTCTTTCTGCTTCTTATCTGTCATACCCGATTTTGGACTCAACCCAAAGCGAGTCGAGTTTCGGATTTGACTAGGTGAACTCGCTTGAGTTGAAGTTTTGGAGTCGCCACCTAATATAGATTCTAAGGCGTATTAGGTCACCATGTGTCTAGAGTAAAGTTCAAAAGGTCTACTAGTCTATTTCAGAGATTCTATATGGTAAGAAGTCCAAGTGACTCAGGGAAGAAGGTGTTAGGCACTTCCCCGAGTCTCACCAAAGGTGGTTACCGTCCGAGTCTTAGTTTTGGGATGTAAACCGTGTCTATTATCTTATCAATACTAACTTGGATTTGACGTATAAACTATAACATGCTTATACACACATATACAAACAACTTTCATATTCGGCCTAGGTTTAAGCCTAATCACGTCTATGGCCTCTAATGTCAAAGACTAATCGTACACAAGGGTTCCCGTACAAGTGGGCATTCTAATTCGATTCACTGATGTAATCATAGATTAAAAGAAGAGTATTTGCATAAATAATTGGTTTTGTAAATAGTTTTGGTTTTAACAAAGAACCGGAAAGAGTTCGTTTTTTAAATAAAATGTCGGCTCATTTGGGTCGGTGTGACTCATCATTAATTGTCGAGCCCTAACCTTAATGGCCTTTTTTATGTAGGGGTCATGTTTTGGAAGGTATACGTATAGGTAGGAGGGCTGTTTTTGAAAGCTGGTTCGCAAAAATAATGGGCTGTCGTACGTAATAGTACTATATATATAGGTATAGACATGCAATTATATGTCCTAAGTAATAGTTGTAACTTTAGGAAAAACTATTTTACCTGTACAAGTGACCCCAAGAAACTTTATACACCCTCATACACTATTAGATTAGTGTATACGAGTGTTTGAGTATCGAAAACATTTTTATACACGTATACAGGCCATCTTTGAAAGGTTTACTGGGCCTGGACTATTTGCGTATAAATAGAAACAGTTTTAAACACATGAAAAGGGCCGAGGGTGAAAACGTTATGGGCCTGGACTGCTTGCGTAAAAACATATAAAAAAGAGGGCCTGCTTCTTAACAAAAAGGTCCAATTTTAATAAGTAGAACACATATAGTTCCCGTTTACCAAAAATTTAGCTAGTACAACTAAATAATCATGTTTTTTGGGTTCCTAAATTGTACAAATCCTCAAGAAAAGTGGCAATTAAATCATGTCGTCAGTTTTCACAAAGAAATAACTCAGAACCATTTTTAGTCTACTGTTTAAACGTGATGCAATGCATACAGGGAGGAAGAGAGTAAGAAAATGGCCCCTGGGTAGCCAGTTTGGCACAACCTTATGGTTACACCCTTGTTTTAAGAAGATACAGACAGGGTACCTAGTCAATATACAAGTTTGGAGCAGTTTCTAGGGGAAAGGACACAAGCCACAAGTTCAAAGTTGTCTAGTTCTCCTAGAGTTCCAAGTTATACTCAGTAAGCAGCCATATGATCAAAATCTAATCACCACAGTCCTGGAATCAACTTAAATATCCAGATCCTGACTCTCTCAAGCCTCAAGTAGTACTAGGCCATAGCTTGGTCAGTTAAGGTATTCTAAATAACCTGCAAACAGAAAATCAACCAGGGAAAGGGGAAGGGGAAAGACCTGGGAAAAATAGAGGTCTGCCAGAAGTAAGTGCAGTCAAGTGCACCTTTTGTTGTGCTTCACAGAGGTTCAGAGCATAGGTAAGTCATACCAGTGATCTAAAGGAACAAGGGATAGGGCAAGATCATATTAGGAAAACATACACACACAGAGGTGTCCTAGTTAGTTAGAGTTTGAGAAACAGTCTCACTTGTTTATATTTCAACCCCATTCAGCAAACAAAGGTAAGGTTTTAGAAAGGCCTAAGTTCCTTTAAGATGACCAGTGCACCTAGAACCCAAAACAAAACCAAGTAGGCAGGTAGTTTAAAAGGGACAGAAATAGTTTCAGAAAGGCCTAAGTTCCTTCAGGATCGATCCACGTAGGCATGACATGTAAAAAATGGTCCGATGTGTATGCCTTGTGTATATATGCGTGTATATATGTATAAATATCATATAAATGGGTATAAAAATAGGTGTAAAATAGTATAAAATGGATTCAAAATGATATAGAAATTATAAGAATATTAGGAAACTAATTTTAACATGTTAAGAAGGCTAAAATGCCTAAAAATTGTAATTTTGAGGCTTAAAACAATTTTGGATGATTTTGTCAAAAATAGAAACAATTGTAGAAAATTGAAAAATAGCTATGGTTTGAGACGATGCTTTTGAAAATGGCTTTAATTATCAGGATATTATGAGAAGGTAATTTTGGAGATAATAGACGAGGTGGGAATGGAATACATAAGTGTGTGGGATCCAAAATAGTTGATTTTTGAAAATAGGAGGGAAAAAATTGGGCGTCAACAGCTGCCCCTCTTTGCCCGAGGATGATGAAAGAGTCTTCGGGCAAAGGTGTTGACAGTGCGGTCAATTTTGTCATGAATATAGGAGAGCCTATGACTTAAGAGGATGTAGGGTGTTAGGCTAAGATGTTTTCTTTGCTTGGGGTGTGTCTCCTGCAATGAAAAATGTTTTTGCAATATGATGTGTATATATATAAAACGTACCTTCCCGCAAGGCTGGATTGTCTTTCCAGGATTATTGCAACATGAGATTGTGTCTACCATGCCGTAATTGCGCGTCTCTTGCTGTCAAGTGTTAGATCCAACATTGGGTTGTATGCCCTCTTTCGGTGCATCGGGATGTGTATCCTCCGCGAAGAAAAAATAGAAGTGCAAACCAATATCGGACTGTATACCCTCGATCGGCGCTTCGGGTTGTATGCCCTCAACTAATTTAAAATGAAAAATTGATATCGGGCTTTGTACCCTCAATCGACGCTTCGGGTTGTGTACCCTCAGCTAATTTAAATGACAAATCGATATCGGGCTGTGTACCCTCAATCGACGCTTCGGGTTGTGTGCCCTCAACTAATTTAAAATAACAAATCGATATCAGGCTGTGTACCCTCAATCGACGCTTCGAGTTGTGTGCCCTCACCTAATTTAAATGACAAATTGATGTCGGGCTGTGTACCCTCAATCGACGCTTCGGGTTGTGTTCCCTCAGCTAATTTAAAATGATAAATTGATATCGGGCTATGTACCCTCAATCGACGCTTCGAGTTGTGTGCCCTCAGCTAATTTGAAATTACAAATCGATATCGGGTTGTGTACCCTCAATCGACGCCTCGGGTTGTTTGCCCTCAGCTAATTTGAAATGACAAATCGATATCGGGCTGTGGCTTCGGGTTGTGTGCCCTCAGCTAATTTAAAATGACAAATTGATATCGGGCTGTGCACCCTCAATCGATGCCTCGGATTGTGTGCCCTCAGCTAATTAAAAATGACAATTCGATATCGGGCTGTGTACCCTCAATCGAAGCCTCGGGTTGTGTGCCCTCAGCTAATTTAAAATGACAAACTTTTGCCGAAGATTATCTTTGTTGTGCATTTTTGATTTAGGTATCTCTTGTGCCTGCATCAAGAGAAAGATTGGTGAGTTGTACGGCGCGGAGGGGGGGTGGGTTTGGTTTGTGCATTCTTGGCTTGTTTCGCGTTCGCTGTCCACGAGCGCCAGGATCTTGGCTGAGCTGATAGGGATATGTATGTAAAATAGTGTAAGGTTCAAATGGTTTTGAAAACTTTTATAAGAAAGAAGAGTGAATATAAATATTTTATCCCATTGAGTCACAAATTGCGTTGCGTGAAGCTAAAGTTGTCGTCCTTTGTGCTGATCCAAATGAATTTTGAGGACGCCCTCAAAATTCTGCCCTAGTTTTCATTTTGATATTTTTTGGGAGGTCCTAAAAAAATTTCTGCTCCAGTGTCGACTATGTCTTGTCTTTTATTCCTCAAAAATTCTGCCCGAGTGTTTGCTTTGTGGGGAAAATTAAGTTTTTATATTTATGCGACCGAACCTTGAATAGGTCGCCTACGTATCCCACTTGGAAAATCAGGTCGTGACGTAGTTCAGATTACATAATGTGCTTCAAAAACAGGGAAGTCCCCATACATAATATCTCTTGACAGCATCTGAGTTAATTGGTTTTAGCCAAACTTCTCCATCCATCTCTGCCAGTATCAATGCTCCTCTATTCAGAACTCTGTGAACCATGTATGGTCCCTGCCAGTTTGGTGCAAACTTGCCTCTTGCTTCTTCTTGGTTTGGGAATGTCTTCTTCAGTACTAGTTGCCCAGGTTCAAAAGATCTCTCTCGAACTTTCTTGTTGAATGCTTTGGCCATCCTTCTCTGATATAATTGCCCATGACATATTGCATTCAGTCTCTTGCCATCGATGAGGGCTAACTGCTCTATTCTCCCTTTGATCCGTTCAGCATCTTTCAATTGCGTCTTCTGGATGATTCTCAAAGATGGTATCTCAACCTCTGCGGGTATCACTGCTTCAGTGCCATATACCAAAAGATAAGGAGTAGCCCTTGTTGATGTTCTCATTGTAGTGCGGTATCCTAACAGGGCATAGGGTAGATTCTCGTGCCATTTCTTTGAGGTGCCTCTCATCTTACGCAATATCCTCTTGATGTTCTTATTGGCCGCCTCGACCGCTCCATTCATTTGAGGTCTATATGCAGTGGAGTTGCGATGCTTGATTTTGAAGACCTCACAGGTTGCTTTCCTTAGGTCACTGTTGAGGTTGGATCTATTGGATTAAGGGATACCAAATCGGCATATCATCTTATCACGGACAAAGTTCGACACCACTTTCTTTGTTACTGACTTGTATGATGCAGCCTCCACCCATATGGTAAAATAGTCGATGGCTACCAATATGAAGCGATGCCCATTGCAAGCGGCCGGCTCGATAGGTCCTATGACATCCATTCCCCAGGCGGAAAAAGGCCAAGGTGATCCCATGATGTTCAGCTCGTTGGAAGGCACTCGAATCATATCTCCATGGACTTTGCATTGATGGCATTTCTTTGCACGCTTTATGCAGTCATGTTCTAT
This sequence comes from Petunia secreta, assembly GCA_029990175.1. Taxonomy (NCBI): domain Eukaryota; kingdom Viridiplantae; phylum Streptophyta; class Magnoliopsida; order Solanales; family Solanaceae; genus Petunia; species Petunia secreta. The sequence goes on along the minus strand of JARKIP010000175.1, from coordinate 542,772 downwards.
TGTCATCCAGAAATAGCTGGCCCTCAAGATCTTCTTTGCAAGTACAAAACCATTCATGTGTGGGCCACACGTCCCAGAGTATATTTCTTTTATTAAATTAGCAGCTTCTTTTGCGTCCACACATCTCAATAAACCCAGATCGGGTGTCCTTTTGTATAAAACCTCTCCATTCAGAAAGAAACCGTTCGATAATCTCCTCAGTGTCCTCTTTTGGAGACTTTTTGCATCCTTTGGGTAACTACAATCTTTAAGAAACCCTCTGATGTCGTAGAACCAAGGCTGCCCGTCTGACTTTTCTTCCACGTGATAGCAGTAAGCTGGTTGCTTCCTCAATGTCACAGGTATTGGATCAATGTAGTTCTTGTCTGGATGTTTGATCATAGAAGATATGGTAGCCAAAGCGTCTGCGAACCCATTTAGCAATCTAGGTACATGCTGGAACTCTATCTTGGTGAATCTTTGCTTTAACTCCTTTATGCACTCCAGGTATGGTAGTATTTTGGAGTTCTTCGCTATCCATTCTCCTTGGACTTGATGAATTAGTAAGTCAGAATCTCCGATCGCCAGCAACTCTTGTATGTTCATATCAACTGCCAACCTAAGACCTAAGATGCAGGCCTCGTACTCCGCCATGTTGTTGGTGCAAGGGAACCTTAGTTTGGCCGTGACAGGGTAGTGTTGTTCAGTCTTGGAAACTAGTACCGCCCCAATGCCAACTCCTTTGAAGTTGACCGCTCCATCAAAGAACAACCTCCAACCATCATATTCTTCGGTGATCTCTTCTCCTACGAGCATGACCTCTTCGTCAGGGAAGTAGGTGTGCAAAGGCTCATAGTCATCTCCCACCGGGTTCTCGGCCATATGATCAGCCAAGGCTTGGGCTTTCACCGCCTTTTGAGGGACAAAATTGATGTCGAACTCGCTGAGCAGCATTTTCCATTTAGCCAGTTTTCCGGTAGGCATTGGTTTTTAGAAAATGTACTTGAGAGGGTCAATCTTTGATATCAGTAACGTTGAGTAGGATGTTAAATAGTGTCACAACTTTTGTGCTATCCATGTAAGTGCACAACACGTGCGCTCCAGCAATGTGTACTTGGAATCATAAGGAGTGAACTTCTTGCTTAGATAGTATATGGCTTGCTCCTTCCTCCCAGTCGAGTCATGTTGTCCCAATACACAACCAAAGGCCGAGTCCACCATGGATAGATACAAGATCAAAGGTTGCCCAGGCTCAGGTGGAACTAGCACGGGCGGGCACGACAAGTATTCCTTGATCCGATCAAACTCCTTTTGGCAATCCACTGTCCACTTGATCGCCGCGTCTTTCTTGAGCAGCTTGATGTTGGCTCACAGATGACGGTGGATTGTGCTATGAAATGGCTGATGTAGTTGAGCCTTCCTAGGAAACTCATAACCTCTTTCTTGCTTCTTGGGGGTGGCAATTCCTTAATGGTTTTGATCTTGGAAGGATCCAACTCGATGCCCCTTCTACTTACGATGAAACCCAGGAGCTTCCCTGCTGGAACACCAAAAGCACACTTTGCCGGATTCAACTTCAGATTGTACTTTCTCAAGCGGTTGAAGAATTTACGCAAGTTGTCAAGATGCTCCGAACTCTTCTTTGATTTGATGATCACTTCATCCACATAGAATTCAATCTCCTTGTGCATTAAGTCATAGAACATAGTCGTCATAGACCTCATGTAAGTGGCCCCAGCATTCTTTAACCCAAATGGCATGACCTTGTAGCAGTAAGTTCCCCAAGATGTGTTGAAAGCTGTCTTCTCGGCATCCTCTTCATCCATGAACACTTGGTGATAGCCGGCGAAACAGTCTACGAAGGATTGTAGTTCATGCTTTGCACAATTATCGATCAGGATATGTATGTTTGGTAGTGGAAAATTGTCCTCAGACTTGCTTTATTCAGATCTCTGTAGTCCACACAAACTCGAAGTTTCCCATCTTTCTTTGGCACTGGGATGATGTTGGCCAACCAAGTCGGATAGTTGACCATTTTAAGAACCCCCGCATTGAGCTGCTTATTGACTTCTTCACCGACTTTCAACAGAACCGATGACTTGAATGTTCGGGCCTTTTGTTTGACTAGCGGAAAGCCCGGATTGATAGGTAATTTGTGAGCTACCACATCCGTGCTTATGCCAGTCATGTCATCGTACGAACAAGCGAATACGTCCTCATATTCTTTATGAAACTCAGTGTATCGTTGTTTGTCCTCGGCATTGAGATGTACACTGATCCTTGTCTCTTTCACAATTTCCTCATTTCCTAAGTTTATCACTTCAGTCTCCTCAAGGTTTGGCTTAGGTTTATTTTCAAATCTTTCAAACTCTTATTGCGTAGTCTCATCAAAATCATCATAATCCGCTCTAGCATCTCCAAGTTCCATTGTTTCATTACACGTTGCGATTGTGGACTCAATGGGTTTGTTAATGCGAGTGCTGAAAAAGTAAAATATTACAAAATTAAAAGATTAAAGCAAAATTAAATAGGAAATGGTTCGATGTTTTATTTATGAATCCTTGCAAAACAAAGTTTGTAGGGAGACATATGCAAAATAAAAGAGAAATGCAAGCTCCACGACTCAGGGTCGGGTTTTAATTTGGAAAGCATAAGAAATAAAATTTGATCCCCTCAGCTCTACCAAGGTCCACGGTAAGCTCGAGCCCAGTTACTGGTCCAGTTGTTCAATGCCGCTCCAGATATAGCCTTTGTTAGTCCAAGAGGTTCAACATGTTCTTCCAGGATCACATAGCAGTCTTCATCAACTACGAACAGATTTTGCATTCCTGCCAGCAGATCCTCTTCAGCATCAGCTACTTTCGGCTCCACTCCTTGTGTTGCGGACACCTCCCCTTTTCGACCATCCCAGTATCCAGCCGAGACGAAGATATGCAGGAGTCTCAGTGCTTTTCTTATAGAACTTGAAATCCATTGATGCTTCTTCCATGCTACTTTCATAAGTCACAATATACCCTATGCCAGCTTTCTCGTTGTCAGGCCTCATCACAATTCTGATTGGCTCGACCATACCATCCAAGTTCTTGCCCAAAACTTTGCCTGATTCATTGCCTTGCTTGATCATGATGCTTATAACCCAGTCTCCAGGCCACGTTGCAGGTTGTGGGAGTATGTATGGCTCTTCAATCACTACCTCCATAGGTTCAGGTGCTTTGGGTATCCACACTTGCTTTCCTTTTATTTCCTCAAAGATGCATTTCCAATTGGGGCGAGCACTGGGTAAGTACATCGGCCGTTTCTCGGTCTTAGCTGGCAGGGTCTTACGAAATTCTCGTGATGGCACTCCCCTGTCAGACATGACTTGCTCCCAGACCAAGTTCCTTCCTTTGTGGCCTTTGCCTCGGCTATCCCAATAAGCGCTGTAAAAGTTCATTTTTCTTTCTTCAACCCCAGGCAGTGTGTTGACCAACTTGGGAGCAAAATATCTAGTGTAACCTCTTTGGACCGTGCTTGCAGGACCCCAACTTGAATTATAGTTCTTACGACGTCCTCCTCGAGTGCCTTGTAGCGCTCCCACAAGTTCTATACTATAGAACGTCTGCCCATCAGGAGTACTTTCTTCAATTGCTGGTATGGTTTGCTCATTGTAGATAAAATTATTCCCCTCGCCGAACACTACTGCCTCTTTGTGATCCCATTCAAACTTCACGCTTTGGTGCAATGTAGAAGGCACTGCACCAGCCATATGGATCCAGGGCCTCCCCAGTAGCAGGTTGTAGGAAGCGGAGATGTCCATGACATGGAACTCAGCAGTGACCTCTACAGGACCAACCATGATAGTCAAGTCAATCTCCCCAATAATGCTTCTTTGTGACCCATCAAACGCTTTCACCTTCATGTCACTTTCCCTTATCTTGCTTTGGTCAATGCCCATTCTTTTCAGAGTGATGAATGGGCATATGTTCAGGCCAGAACCTCCATCGATCAGGATTCTTCCCACGAACCAATCCTTGCATTTGACAGTGATGTGCAAAGCCTTGTTGTGATTCAACCCTTCAGGTGGTAGCTCATCTCCGTGAAAAGCAATTTGGTTGGCCTCCATAACTTGTCCAACCATGCTAGCCAGATTCTCAACTGAAGTGTCCACTGGAACGTGTGCTTCGTCCAACACCTTCACCAAAGCACTTCGGTGACTCTCCAATTTGAAGAGCAAAGCCAAAACAGGGATTTGTGCTGGAGTTTTGCCCAAATTCTCAATTACGGAGTACTCCTTTGCTTGTACTTTCTTCCACAGTCCCTCAGACTCTTCCTCGCTAATGAATCGCCTCTCTTGAACTAGATGCTCAGGAGTGTAAATTCTCCCACTCCTAGTCATTCCTTGCGCGGCAACGGTCTCAGCTTCAACCTTGTTCTTCTTCTCCCTTTCATAGTCCCACGGCACTGCCTTTTTGCTGTATGGTGGGACCACATCGACATAGAATTTAGGAGCTACCTCTACCTCAATGGTCTCTGGTGCTGTAGCGGCTTGAGCAACTGAAGCGGTTGCTAGTGCACTTTCTTTTGCCTTAACAATAGTCCCTTCTAAATTGCATTCCTCATCCACCTCAATCAGGTTCACCCTACCGTCTCCATGGTTAGGCAAAGAGTTGTTGTGCACATTCGGAGTCTTCAAGTATATCATCTTTTGGTCGATCAATTCTTGTATTTTGTCTCTTAAGGCATAGCACTTCTCGATATCATGACCAGGCCCTCCAGAGTGATAGGCACAGGTTTTGGGTTGATCAAAGTAAGGTGTCATTCTATCAGGCATTTTGAATGGCACAGGTGGTATGTGACTGGCTGCTTTGAGCCTCTCGAACAACTGTGTACGAGATTCAGCCAGTGGGGTGTAGTTTCTTTTGGGTCTTGGGTTATTATTGGCGTGAAGCCTTAGTGAATAGGTGTTGGTGTTTCGGTAGTTGAGACTTTGTTGGTAGGTTGGTCTTTGTTGTGGTGGATTTTGGTACATGGGCTGGGTATTATAAACTGGGTAGGTGGATGTGGGTGGTATATATGGGTAGGATGGGGGAGGTGTTTGGTAGTAATGGTTGTGAGTAGGGGAGTGGTCAAGTGACGCGGCCGCGAAGGAGACATCGTCCTTCTTCTTTCTTGAGGTGGTAGTGCTGCCAGCTTGTAGAGCTTTGTTAGCGGCTTGTAATGTAGCCATACTAACAATCCTTCCAGTCTTGAGTCCATCTTCGACCATGTCACCGATCTTGATCAATTCTCCGAACTTCTTGTCTTGCAAATTCAGCATCTTGTCAAAATAGACATCTTCTTGTATGCGAATGAAAGTTGCGATTATCTCAGCATCTTCCATGGGAGGTTAGACTTTGGCGGCTTCAGCCCTCCATCTGGTTGCAAACTCTCTAAAAGTCTAAGTGGGCTTCTTCTTCAACTTTTCTAAGTAATACTGATCGGGCAAAGCGTCAGTGTTATGACCAAACCTGTCAACAAAATCCCCGGCCATTGCTTCCCAGCTTGTCTACTTCTTGGTTTGTTGCTTAGAGTACCATACTAGTGCGTCCCCAGTTAGACTGCGGTTGAACAGCTGCATGCGAATCTTTTTGTCATGCCCAACCCTAATCAGCTTGTCACAGTAAGATCTTAAGTGAGCCATTGGGTCTCCACTGCCGTCGAACATGTTGAACTTGGGTGTTTTGTAGCCTTCGGGTAGCTTCAAGTCAGGATACAAGCATAGATCCTCATAAGCTAGCCCTCGGGTTCCCTTAGCGCCTTGGAGTTGTTTGAGCTTCTCCACCAGCCATTGGACGTGTTCTTTGGTGCTGTCTGGGTCTTCCTTAGTCCAGGAATACATTTCATGGTCCTTGGTGGGTGATGCCATGGTTTTGGTTTCAACAGTGAAGGCGGGTATGTTGTTTTGTGGTACTTTTGCAGTGCAGTGTGGTGCAATGTGGTTTTGCCGTGAGGGCGAGTAGTTTGGTTTGGTTCAATGATCTCATCAGTATGGGTCAAGGGATTCCTACTTTCCAATTCGAGCAACCTCTGCTCCAGCTTAGTGTAGTTTTCATAAGCGGCCATGCTTTGTTTCTCAGGAGTGCCAACCTTGACAAACTCAGCCATGATACTTTGTCTCGTCCTCGTCCTTGTAGGTAAGGGGGGGTGGTTGTCGGGATTGATCCTTTGGACCTCAACCGGTATTGCAGCCCGGCCAGAATGCTCAAACCAAACTTTAGGGGACTTAGGAACTGACATATCAAAACAAGAAGATAAAATGTGAGTATATGTTATCTTACATAAAAAAAATCGCGTCCTATCATGCATGGGACCTCTTTTGTGTCAGAGGTGGGCCTATCGTGGATTCAAAGTAAACGTTTGCACCAAACACATCATTTTGTTTGAATAAACATGATCATTACCAATCTAAAACCCAAAAATAACAAAATTTTATTTAGTTTGCTTGGCTTTATTACAACCACTAATGACTCGATTAAGACGAAAATGACAATAAAAAAAGGACAAGACGACTCGACTCGACACGACTAGACTAGGCGCCAAGCAAAAGTACTTCAGGTTCAAACATCAGCTCCAACATCACCCTTTTCCTTATCCTCTTTGGCTTCCTCCTTGGGTTTGTGAACCAAACCAATGAGCGGAGTATCAGAAAATATTTCCAACAAGTCTTTCCCATCCTCCATGTCACCCAGCGCCTTTATTAAGAACTCACAAATTTCCAACCCTCTTGCTTCCTTCTCTTCCAGCGGTACTGACTTAAAATATTCTCCCCATCCCTTGAGTAAATTTTGCAAATTCCCAGTAGCTTGCCTTGCGGTCATGACCTTGCCGGTCCAATACTTGAGTTCGTCTCCTTTGATCTTATCTTTATATTGTCTCCTCCTCTCTCTTTCTTGCGTCACCCTCAACTCCTTCTTTCTTTGGTTAAACTCTTGCTTTAGCCTCTTGTATTGTTCAGTAGCATTTGGAGCCTTGGCTTTCCTTTTAAGCGTAGTCTTAGATTGATACTTTGCCTTGTCTTCGTCAAGCCACTGAGGGTAGGTCAGGGTAGCTGTGGGGTTCACCCTACTGTCACGACCACGGCAAAACTGCATAGTAAGCCTTTTCTCCCACATTGTTAGTATGGTGAGGACCATCGAATGCTCGATCTATTTTATGTCGACATTGAAACTTCTTCCTTCAGTTAAATGCGGAGTTTGTTGTGTCATACCCACTTGCCAAAGGATCCTTAGAGGAACATAGTGATGAGTTCCTCGAAATCCGATCAATGTTAAGAAGGTGATGTCTTGACCTTGTACGGAGACAACGAAACCATCACAACTTTCGATCACCCATTGCACCTCTTGCAGTTCCTCGAGCCTAGTGTACCATCCTTCCATGTTTTCAGGGTATTCCCATGCCACTGTTCCAGCCATGCGGGTGCTACGTGAGCGAATCCATCCTTGCTAAGAGGGTTTTGGTGCCACTGGACTGATAAGGATGATGTGCAAATGCTCTATCAACCAGATTTCCAGCAACAGATTGTAACCTTCGAAAAAGTCTCCTCCCCTCCTACATTTAGTCGGAGCCCTATAAACATCTCCCAAAATCATCGGAATCAAACTCACTTGATGTTTGAAGGCACCTCTGCGCAAACCCTCTACTACTCTTCCCAGCCTTATGTCGATCTTTCCTCCCTTCTTGGGGAAAACCATGCTTCCTAGAAAAGCAATGATGAAAGCATTGGATTCGGTCCAGTCCCAATTTTGAACTTCCCACGCCCCATTCCATTCGTGTCTAAGTGTCGGATCTCTAAATCAATAATGCATGTATTATAACGTGACTTTTCCATCGATCACTCCCTCGACATATGGATCATAAGGGGCTCTTAGCAAATCAATGAACTCCTTAGGTTCCATGTCTCAAGGATAAATCATAGTCTCGGGTCCAGGCTCTAATCCTGCTAATCCTCAAAATTCTTCTAGCATCGGTGCCAACTCGAAACTATTGAAGTGAAACACAACCCTTTTGTAGTCTCAGAAATGGGTAGCAGCTTCAACCAAACCAATCACGGCAGTGTAGTTCTTGAGAGCTATCAATTCCCCCAACATCTTTTAAACATGAGCTTTGCTGACAACGGCCAAATCCTCCCACCAAAGTCTGATCAAATGGGGTGGTTGGGAAACGATCTCAAATTGGAGAGTACCCTTTGCAGCCATAGTCTTAAAATAAAACAAGAAAAGGTAAAGACCAAAACATCCTTATAGTTTTGATCATGTTAAAACAGATAATCAATGTTTTGTGCAAATGCTTCTTCGAATCAATGCAATTTGTCATTTTTCGGGTTAAAAACTCTTTTTGACATTTGGCGTAGGTTTACTAATGGACTATTACGTGCCAATGACGTACAGCCTTCCTAGGTTTGTCTTTATGCAAAAGAATAAATATGCATTTTGTAGCCAATTATTCTCATAAATTCCCCAAAATTTGTAAATCAGTACATGACAACAATTTTGGAAAAGTAAAAATACAAAAGAAAAAATGACACTTTTGACTAGGCAGCACACTCCTTTTCCATCTTAGCTCTCTTCGCTTCTCGTGTAATCTCCTTGACTTCTTCCATAGCCTTGACTAAGTATCCTTTAGCTGCTACCAACTGTAATATGTCTACCTCCGCGCACTCTGAGTTCCATTACTCAAGCTTTGTTCTAATGCCTCTATCTTTCCCTCTAGTTCTAATGTACGCTTCTTCCATACTTCGATCTCTTCTTTGTTTTCCTTATCCATCTTGACAGCCTTCAACATGAACTCTCGGTACCGGATTTGAGCTTCCGCTTCACGATATCTTACGTCGTTCCCACGACTAGGCCTACCACCACATTTCCCTTCATACTAGAGCGCAGTCAGCTTTTGTAATTTGGTTCGCATCTAGCGTTGTATTTATCAGGTGCTAGAGATGCTTATTCCATGACTTGTCTTCCTTCCCATGACTTTCTAATGCTCTTGACCCTTGGAACAACATCTTCAGTATAGTCGAACTGGTAATCTTTCGTGCTCGGTATCAATGGTATGATTTGCTTCCTCCCTGCTTGCCTCATTACTCTTAGCGCTTGGTAGGATTGGAGGCCTCTTAACCCCATAAGTATCACAAAAGATGCCTTCTCAGAACTAATAATGAAGTCTGATGAAGGAAACCAAGTGAACATCAACTGGATTGAGTCCTCCGTTATGTCTTCGAACAATTTTACCCACTTCTCTGTGCTGCTTGGTTGTTTGAGTTTTTTAACCCCATATCGTTCCCCAATCAGGTAGTTGAAAACAGTTGGTTTGGACAATGCTTGTGCCCCTCTTGCTTTCCCTAAGTGTTCTTTGAACCATGCTTGTAGTAAAAGGTTACACCCCTGGAAGTACGTCGCTCCTCTTTTGCAACACCCCAGAGCTCGATAAATGTCAGCTACTATCATAGGAACTATGGTATAACGATAACCATCAATCCCGTTGAACAACATCTGCAACCATAACAAGTCTTGAATATATGTCGTGACTCGAACTCTCGGGGAGAACCATCACTCCTAGGAATCCAATAGCAAATGCAAATGGTCTAGCCCGCCTCCAATCACCATAGGACTGAAACTCCTTCTTATGGCTATCATATGCCCTCGAATGTCTGAACTGAGTTTGAAGATAGGAAAAGGGGATCTTCTTTTGTTGTAAAAATCCCACGTCCACACTTGCTACCATCCCCAACTTCTTACGAAACTCGTCAGCTGTGGAGACTCTAGGTGCTAATATGCGACCCCCTTGCCAACGATGCTTATCTAACCCCAAATATGACACAAAACCCCCTATTTCTTTCAACAAAGGTGTTAATTCAATGTCTCCAAACCTAAACACGTTCAATTCTTCATCCCAAAATGACACTGCTGCTTCGATCATCTCCCTACACGGTTCCTGATGCAACCCGACGCTCATCCAAGCCCTTCACGAGGAGCCAATCTAGGGAGTTGCAACAGCTACAGGCAATGTTCACACAGCTGGAGCTAATTGGGCAAGTATTGGAGGTTCCAGGGCAGTTTTGCATGCTTACTGCCTCTGGAACTGAAAATGCTCATCGCGATCGCGCATGCACAGACGCGATCGCGGAAGGCAAAGGAGAAGAACATCGCAACTGTAAGAGCCAGACGCAATCGCGAGGACTTGAAAATGCGGAGCTGCGCGATCGCGCGTCCACAGACGCGATCGCGCAAGAGGCAGTTTGAAGGCTTGCCTGCACGATCGCGTAACCATAGCCGCGATCGCGTGGACACAAATTAATGCTCAGCGCGATAGTGATAGTCACTGCGCGATTGCGCTGAGACGAGGATCAGAAAGCCCACCAGTGGCTAATGACTTGAAGGCCCATTGTTAAGGATTAATTAAAGCATTTGCCCATGTATAAATACTTCCAAAGTCATTAGTAGACCTAGTTTTTGATGAATATTGATAATTGTGAGGATTTGGCTAAGCTTTTTTGCTTAAGCATCATTATTGTCCTTGATTTGCAATTAGCTTAGCTAATTGAGGATCAAATAGTTGGGGTTTTATTGTTTAGGTGATTAAGGAGGTAATTAGGTTAATCTTTCCCCTAATTAACTTCCTTAATTCTTCTTTAAATCAATTGGGTCTCACTTTAATTCTTGTCTTTTCATTTGTGTCTTTGATTTTCATATCATTTGGTATCAGAGCTGATTAGTGTTTGTTTTAACAATCACTAAACCAATTCTTGTTCATCAAGTCAAAAAAAAAGTGTCAAAAACCCAAAAACATGAGTCTTAGGATTAGGTTTTTATTGAGTGAAATTTTTGGTACTATTTGAAGATTGTGATTCCTAGAAACTAATTCCAAAAGGAATTGGACAAACAACAACATATTGGTGCTGATTGAAGAAATCAAAAGTTAGGGTTCTCATCAAGAATTTGGGTTTTTGCATTTGGTTGTTGACATCGAAGAGTCAATTACTAGAGTTTGTTCACGGACCAACAAGAGTATACATCTCAAATTGGAGCAAAAATACGGTGGTTTGTAAAGATTCAAGTTGAAAAGTGAGCTTCAAAATCGGGTTCTGCTTCAAACCCAGAAGCTTACGCGATCGCGCCAGCTTCAGCGCTATCGCGCAGGCCAATCATTAAAAGGCCTACGCGATCGCGACCTTCACACGCGATCGCGCGAAGTACCACTAGCAAGTCTTCGCGATCGCGAACAACGCACGCGATCGCACTGAACAACAATTTCCAGAAAATAGATTCTTAGACATAACGTTCGCAACAGCCCCGTAACAGTTTCCAATCAACCGGAACTCATATTTAGCAGTCAAGAACAGTGAGTTTCCAGATCACAAACCAAATTTCATCAATTCCAAATCCGATTCGTGGCAATTCGATTCCTACCTTTCGTTAGTCCCTTTCTTTAAACTTTCCTAAAGTACTTTCGTCATTTTCAATTGTCCGTGTCTTGTCACAGACAATTCCTTTCGATCCCGAATTAGTTGAGTTTGATTGTCAAGTTGGACTTAGTGTGGTGAAGAACCAAACTTGCAATAGCCAAAGAGTGGAAAAAGGCAAGTGAAGAGAGAGCATTTGAGTGAGTAAAAGCCACACGTTGAGTGCAACACGAGTGAATTGAGTGACATCAATTTGACTGTAAACACTTAGGGAGCGACTCGGTGAGGACTCTTTTCTACTAACCTTGTTTGTTTATTTGTTTGTAGGTACAATGATTCAAGAGGGGAACGAAGGGAACATGGAACTTAAAACCATGATGAAAGCCATGTTGGAAAAGATGAACTTCTTGGAAAATAAGATTGATGGATTGGATTGGACGGTGAAGGAGCTAACATCAAAGGAAGAGCTTCGGGAAAAGGAAAACAAATGGTTGGCACACCTCCAACCGTGGGGGTGCGGGATGATGGACCAAGCCAAATCTCTCGGGCCAACGACCGCTATTCTCACATGGTGGTCCAAGATACCTATTCGTCAAACATCACTCCACAAGTGAGGGATCCTACTCATGATCTCCAAGAAATGAGCAACCAAGTAATGACACTCCAAGGCCACTTGATGTTGAGGGCTTTCATGAGGATGAGAACTATGACAAGAACCATTCCAGTATCCGGGTGAAGCCCAATGAGGGGGAGTTCCTTTTGGGGGAGCTAAAGATCGAGGTGGTCGAATTGGCGGAGGTTGCCAAGGGAGGGCAGACCGTGATGGAGACTACTATGACCACGGGGGTTATGGTGGACAACGGAGGTATCATGATGAAGATAGGGAGTTGAACATTATCAAGGTCAACCTACCTCCCTTCCAAGGTGAGAGTGATCCGGATAAATATATGGAGTAAGTGGTCTCGACGGAGAGAATCTTTCAAATCAACAACGTCCAAGATGCCACAAGGGTGAAGTATGTTATCTCACAATTTGAGAGCTATGCTTCTACTTGGTGGGAGTCCAAGAGAAGACAAAGGGAAACACAAGTACTCATTGCCAATAGGGGTTGGGCGGCCTTGAAAGGCATGATGGAGGCTCAATTTCTACCTCCACACTATGAGGATGAATTGCTCAAAAGGTTCTAAAATTTGAGGCAAGGAACCAAGAGCGTGACGGAGTATTTTGATGAATTTGAGAGGACTAGGATAAGGGCTAACGTGCTAGATAATGACCGGTCTCTCATACCAAAGTTTCGAGGTAGTTTGAATAGGGAGATCTCCTCCCCAATGGAATTACACCAGTTTAAAAGCTTGATTGAGGCATTCCAAACGGCTCAAAAAGTGGAGAACGGGATCAAGTTAGACAAATCTTACAAGGCCAAAAACATTCCATCCACTTGGAACAAAGCAAAGGATAATGTGAAGGCTTATACCCCATGGGTTAAAGCTAAGGATCCCAAGCGTGACTTCAAAGGAAACTTCGAGAGAACCAAGCCCAAGGAGGAACTCAAGGTGGGAGGTAATAAAGCTAAACTTGAAAACTTGTCTAACATTCAATGCTACAAGTGTAATAGCCGTGGCCACATGATGCGGGATTGTCCTAATAGGAGGACTATCATTGCTTTGGGTGATGGGGGCTATGAAACGGGTGGTAGTGATGATGATGAGATAGATAGGGGTATGCCATGTGACGATGATTTTGATGAGGAGGCGATGGGAGATGGGCAACTAGAGGAAAACTATCTTACTCTTGTGGTAAGAAGAATAATGGGGGCACAAGTAAAGGAGGAGTTGGAGTCGAAACAAAGGGAGAGCTTATTCCATGCCTATTGTAAGGTTCAAGGTGCTACTTGCTCTTTGATTATTGATAGTGGTAGTTGCGTTGTGGTGAGCACCACCTTGATTGAACAACTTAAACTACCCACTAGAAACGCCAACAATCTTACAAACTCCAATGGTTGAACGAGTGCGGTGAACTTAAGGTGACCAAGCAAGCCTTGATTAAATTCAAGATTGGGGATTGACATGATGAGCTTTTGTTTGACGTGGTCCCTATACAAGCTTGCCATATCTTGCTTGGTAGGCCTTGGCAATATGACCGCTTGTCAAAGCATGATGGCAAGACCAATAGATATGCCTTGGAAGTGGGGGGTCGAAAATTTATTCTCAACCCATTGACCCCAGCGCAAGTAAGTGAGGGTTATAGGAAGATGAGGGAGTTAAAATTGAAAAGAGAGAAAGAAAAGAAAGAGGAAGTTGTGGAGGAAAGGAGAGTGGGAGTTGTTACTCAAAAGAGTGAGGAACCAAAAGAGGGAGTGAACTTGTTCTTGTCTAGGAAGGAATGTTTGAAAGATATGGAGGAAGGAGTACCCATGATTCTCCTCCTACACAAGGAACATGTTTTGCTTGCTAAATAACTAACCCCTTCTTTGCCTAGTTCTATTTCTTCTCTTTTGCAAGGTTATGAAGACATCTTTCCCGAGGAGTTGCCTAGTGGGTTGCCACCACTAAGAGGCATTGAGTCTCAAATCGACCTTGTTCCGGGTTCATAATTTCCAACAAGGCCGTTTATAGAAGCAACCCAGAAGCTACCAAAGAACTTCAAAAGCAAGCGGAGGAGTTGCTTGGGAGAGGCTTGTGCTAGAGAGCTTGAGCCATGTGCGGTCCCGGTCATCCCTAGTGCCAAAGAAAGATGGGACTTGGTGCATGTGTGTGGATTGTAGAGCTATAAACAAGATCACGGTAAAGTATCATCATCCTATTCCTAGTTTAGATGATATGATTGATGAATTTTGTGGATCTTGTGTGTTTTCTAATATTGACTTGAGGAGTGGATACCACCAAATCCGGATGAAACCGGGGTGATGAGTAGAAGACGGCCTTTAAGACCAGCTTTGGTCTTTATGAGTGGCTTGTCATGACTTTTGGCTTATCCAATGCTCCTTCAACCTTCATGAGGTTGATGAACCATGTGCTCAAATCCTTCATTGGAAAATTTGTTGTGGTTTATTTTGATGATATCCTTATCTATAGCAAGTCCATTGATGCGCATGCTAATCATTTGAAACAAGTGTTTGATGTCTTGAGAAAGGAAAACTATTTGCTAATTTGAAAAAGTGTTCTTTTTGTGTTTAAAAAGTTATTTTCCTTGGTTTTGTGGTGAGTGTAAATGGTGTGGAAGTAGATGAGGCTAAGGTGGAGGCCATTAGGGATTGGCCCACTCCTAGAAGCATTGGTGATGTGAGGAGTTTTCATGGGTTGGCTAGCTTCTATAGGAGGTTTTGTGGGAGGTTTAACACTATAGCCGCACCATTGACCGAAGTGATAAGGAAGGATAAGGTGTTTGTGTGGGGGAAGGAGCAAGAAGAGCCTTTAGTGAAATTGAAGGAAGTCCTTAGTTTCACACCCTTCTCCAATTGCCAAACTTTGATAAGACCTTTGAGATTGAATGTGATGCTAGTGTGGTAGGTATTTGGGCCGTGTTGATGCAAGAGCAAAAGCCTATTGCCTATTTTAGTGAGAAACTCAAGCGAGCAACCACTAAGTATTCCACCTATGACAAAGAGTTGTATGTTTTGGTGAGGGCATTGGCTCATTGCAACATTATCTTTGGTCCAAAGAGTTTGTTATTAGAACCGACCACCAATCCTTAAAACACCTCAAATCCCAAGAAAAATTGAATGTGAGACATGCCAAATGGGTGAAGTTTCTTGAGACTTTTCCTTATGTCATCCATTACAAAAAGGGGAAGGAGAATGTGGTGGCGGATGCCTTGTCCCGAAAATTGTGCTTCAATCAAGAAGGCACTTGTTGTTGAACACGTTGGGGTCCAAACTCATGGGCTTTGAGAGTATGAGGGAAATGTATGTTAATGACTCGGAGTTTGGAGAACTTTATGCTGATTGTGAAGTGGAGGAAGTAGTAGAAGAGTCAATCGATTGTGTGGTGAGGAGGAGCTTAGTAGTGATGTGGAGAAAAAGAGGTATCACAAGTTTGATGGCTTCTTGTTTAGGAATGGGAAGCTATGTTTGCCTAATTCATCTTGGAGGGAATTGCTAGTGAGGGAGGCCATAGTGGGGAACTAATGGGTCATTTTGGTGTGGCAAAACAATGGAAATTCTTAAGGAACATTCTATTGGCCCAAAATGAGAATGGATGTTGTGAGGGTGTGTGGCCAATGCTTGGAGTGTAGGCAAGCTAAGTCAAAGCTACTCCCACATGGATTTTACTCACCCCTTCCTATTCCTTTAGGTCCTTGGCTTGATATCTCTATGAATTTTGTCTTTGGATTGCCTAGGACCAAAAGGGGGAAAGATAGTATTTTTGTGGTTGTTGATAGATTTTCTAAAATGGCTCACTTCATTCCATGTCACAAGGTTGATAATGCACCTCACATAGCTAACTTGTTTGTTGACAATGTGCTTAAATTGCATGGGGTCCCAAAGACTATTGTTAGTGATAGGGATCCAAGTTCCTTAGTCATTTTTGGAAGGAGCTTTGGGGGAGGCTTGCATAAAGTTGTTGTTCTCCACTTCTTGCCACCCCCAAACCGATGGCCAAACCGAGGTTGTTAATAGAACCTTGGGTGCCATGCTTAGAGCTATGGTCAAGGGAATACTAACTTCTTGCGAAGAACATCTACCTTTGATTGAATTTGCATATAATAAGATCATGCAGACATCTACTTGCATGACACCATTTGAAGTTGTGTATGGCTTTAATCCCCTTACCCCCTTGGATCTTACGCCTTTGTCTAGTGATGTTGTCTTAAGCTTAGATGCCAAGATGAGAGCTCAAGAGATGAAGCAACTTCATGAGCAAGTAAGGAAACAACTTGAGAAGAAAAATTAAGAAGTTGCCAAGAAGGCAAACAAAGGAAGGAAGAGATCATCTTTGAGCCCGGTTATTGGTGTGGGTTCATTTCCGGAAGGATAGGTTCCCAAACAAGAGGACGAGAAAATTGATGCCTAGAGGCGATGGCTCCTTTCAATTCCTTGAATACCTTAATGACAACGCGTACAAGGTGGACTTGCTTAGTGAATACCAAGTGCACAACACGTTCAATGTGTGTGACTTGTCTTCCTTCGAGTTAAAGATCAAGTGAATCCGTGGACGGATTCTTCTCAAGACGGGGAGAATGATGCAACCCGACGCTCATCCAAGCCCTTCACGAGGAGCCAAGCTAGGGACTTGCAACAGCTACAGGCAATGTTCACACAGCTGGAGCTAATTGTGCAAGTATTGGAGGTTCCAGGGCAGTTTTGCATGCTTACTGCCTCTGGAACTGAAAATGCTCATCGCGATCGCGCGTGCACAGA
This sequence comes from Petunia secreta, assembly GCA_029990175.1. Lineage (NCBI taxonomy): Eukaryota > Viridiplantae > Streptophyta > Magnoliopsida > Solanales > Solanaceae > Petunia > Petunia secreta. Next base: position 526,021 of record JARKIP010000175.1, on the reverse strand, counting down.
CGCGATTGCGGAAGGCAAAGGAAAAGAACATCGTGATCGCGAGAGCCAGACACGATCGCGAGGACTTGAAAATGCAAAGCTGCACGATCGCGCGTCCACAGATGCAATCGCACAAGAGGAAGTTTGAAGGCTTGCATGCGCGATCGTGTGACCATAGCCACGATCGCGTGGACACAAATTAAAGCTCAGCGCGATAACGATAGTCACTGCACGATCGCGCTGAGACAAGGATAAGAAAGCCCACCAGTGGCTAATGACTTGATGGCCCATTGTTAAGGTTAATTAAAGGCATTTTCCAATGTATAAATACTTCCAAAGTTATTAGTAGACCTAGTTTTTTATGAATATTGCTAATTGTGAGGATTTGGCTAAGCTTGTTTATTTAAGCATCATTATTATCCTTGATTTGCAATTAGCTTAGCTAATTGAGGATCAAATAGTCGGGGTCTAATTGTTTAGGTGATTAAGGGGGCAATTAAGTTAATCTTTTCGCTAATTAACTTCCTTAATTCTTCTCTAGATCAATTGGGTCTCACTTTAATTCTTGTCTTTTCATTTGTGTCTTTGATTTTCATATCAGTTCCATTTCTAACAGCGAAACCAAATGACCCAAGTGTTGACATACTTCTGTTTGCTCTCCGAATGACAGGTTGCTCCACCAACTGGCTAACAAAGGAGGTGCGCCCATAGTCATTCCAAAACGATGGAACTTTTGGCTCATTGTGACCTAAAAATAAAGAAGAAATAAAATTTTAAAAACCCCATCCCCTATTGAGAATAATTGAACAAATCAAAATGTGTTTCCATTCTCGCCTCACTCTTTTTCTTTTTCTCCCAAATGCATATATCATGTCCAAATGTCCTTTTGGGATCGGGAAACCCGTTTAGGTATTTTGGACAAGTTGAAAACTAGTCGGCTTATGGGGAGCCCCTCCTACAGCATGATGCATGCTCATTACAATAGAAAAGTATTGTAATTTCTAGACCCGGTTCCCCAAGGCGGACGACCAAGGAGTGGGATCATTTGAAATTTTGGCTGTACCATGGACCAACTATATTTCAACATGTCCATCTTAAAAGGTGTTTTTGGTGGTGAAGCGACCGTGGGATCCACGTAATCGCCGTGTGTGTATGAAGTGTCGTTTCCCAGGAGTGGGGGAGCATGAGTGGAGTATGCAAATGTCACATAATTAATACAGTAAATAAATAAAGTAAAGAAAGAAAAACAAAAAGGAAACTAAGTTAGTACACCAAGTAATAATAATGAATAACAAAATGATAAAATAAATTCCAAAAATAAATACTCGTTGTGGTTAGGACTTTGAGTATCCCCAGCGGAGTCTCCATTCTGTCATACCCGATTTTCGACTCAACTCGAGGCGAGTCGGGTTTCGGATTTGACTGGGTGAACTCATTTGAGTTAAAGTTTTGGAGTCGCCACTAATATAGATTCTAAGGCGTATTAGGTCACCTAAGTGTCTAGAGTTAAGTTCAAAAGATCTACTAGTCTATTTTAGAGATTCTATATGGTAAGAAGTCCAAGTGACTCAGGGACGAAGGTGTTAGGCACTTCCCCGAGTCCCACCAAAGGTGGTTACCGTCTGAGTCTTAGTTTTGGCATGTAAACAGTGTCTATTATCATATGAATGCTAACTTGGATTTGACGTTTAAACTATAACATGCTTATACACACATATACAAACAACTTTCATATTTGGCCTAGGTTTAAGCCTAATCACGTCTATGGCCTCTAATGTCAAAGCCTAATCGTACACAAGGGTTACCATACAAATGGCATTCTAATTCGACTCACAGATCTAATCATACTTTAAAAGAAGAGTATTTGCATAAATAATTGGTTTTGTAAATAGTTTTGGTTTTAACAAAGAACCGAAAGGAGTTTATTTTAAAACAAAATGTCGGCTCATTTAGGGTCGGGTGTGACTTGTCATTAATATCGAGCCCTAACCTTAATGTCCTTTTTTATGTAGGGGTCAAGTTTTAGAAGATATACGTATAGGTAGAAGGGTTGTTTTTGAAAGTGGGTTCGCAAAAATCACATAAATGCAAATAATGGGCTGTCGCACGTAATAGTACTATATATATAGGTATAGACATGCAATTATATGTCCTAAGTAATAGTTGTAACTTTAGGAAAAACCATTTTAAGTCTACAAGTGACCCCAAGAAACTTTATACACCCTCATAGACTATTAGATTAGTGTATAAGAGTGGTTGAGTATCAAAAATATTTTATACACGTATACAGGCCATCTTTGAAAGGTTTACTGGGCCTAGACTATTTGCGTAAAAATAGAAACAGTTTTAAACAGATGAAAAGGGCCTGAGGGTGAAAACGTTATGGGCCTAGATTGCTTGCGTAAAAACATATAAAAAAAAGGGCCTTCTTCTTAACAAAAAGGTCCAATTTTAATAAGTAGAACACATATAGTTCCCATTTACCAAAAATTTAGCTAGTAACACTAAATAATCATGCTTTTTGGGCTACTAAAGTGTACAAATCCTCAAGAAAAGTGGCAATTAAATCATGTCGTCAGTTTTCACAAGAAATAACTCAGAATCATTTTTAGTCTACTGTTTAAACATGATGCAATGCATACAGGGAGGAAGAGAGTAAGAAAATGGCCCCTGGGTAGCCAGTTTGGCACAACCTCATGGTTGCACCCATGTTTTAAGAAGATACAGACAGAGTACCTAGTAAATATACAAATTTGGGGCAGTTTCTAAGGGAAAGGACACAAGCCACAAGTTCAAAGTTGTCTACTTCTCTTAGAGTTCCAAGCTATACCCAGTAAGCAGCCATAGGATCAAAATCTAATCACCACAGTCCTAGAATCAACTTAAAAATGCAGACCCTGACTCTTTCAAACCTCAAGTAGTACCAGGCCATAGCTTGGTCAGTTAAGGTATTCTAAATAACCTGCAAATAGAAAATCAACCAGGGAAAGGGGGAAGGGGAAAGACCTGGGCAAAAGAGAGGTCTTCCAGAAGTAAGTGCAGTCAAGTGCACCTTTTGCTGTGCTTCACAGAGGTTCAGAGCATAGGTAAGTCATACTAGTGATCTAAAAGAACAAGGGATGGGGTAAGATCATATTAGGAGAACATACACACACACATGTGTCCTAGTTAGTTAGAGTTTAAGCAACAGTCTCACTTGTTTAGATTTGACCCCCATTAAGCAAAAATAGGTAGGGTTTCAGAAAGGCCTAAGTTCCTTTAAGATGACCAGTACACCCAAAATCCAAACAAGACCAAGTAAGCAGGTAGTTTAAAAGGGACAGAAACAGGATGAGCACATGCAGACATACATAGTTGCAAACAAATAGGAGTGGGTGAGAGATTACCTTCTGAAAGCTTGTGGAATTAAAGTGAATATAGACACCAAAAGAAGAGTAGGATCAACACAGACAAAGATGACTCCCAGTGAGTCCCAGAAAAATTGAAGGTAAAGAGCTGTGCAGAATTTTACCAAGTGTGCTAGTGTTGTCTCTGAGTTTTTAGTGCTCTCAGAAACTTGTCCTTCTAGGTTGAAAGGAAGTCAGCTTAAATAGGTGTGAGGGAGTTCTGATTCTAACGGGTAAAAGAAACAAAGAAGGCAAAGAAATATTACTTCCAAATTAGGGAAATCAGTCTAGTAATCTTTCCCATATATAGACCAATTAATAATCTCAAATTAAGGTAAATTGAACCTCCCCAATCCCTGGGATTCCTGTCTTTTGAGTACAAAGAGTTCTAGGTTCAAAAATCAGTCAAGGAAGTATATTCTAAGCCTGAAAATATCATGATCCTCTTCTCAAATTTCCACAGATTCATTAAATTAGCTATAGTTATCTCCTATTCGAAATATTTAATCCAGGATTTCCAATCATTCAAGCAGGACCCTTTTATTATGCCAAATCAAATTATCATTCCAATATTAAACATTTAATTACAAAAATCATGCTCTTTGACAGAGTAGGGAGTTGAATTCGAACAAGAATAAACATAGATAGTTTAAGCATTGCCCCTGATTTTCATTAAGAATTAACAGAGATGGCCTAAGGCCTAGATGATGAGCATATTTACACAGTCATGTGAGGTTTCGAAGAACATTTAACTTTAATCTGTGAGATAATATGCATTTTAACTAATTAAAATGGCAAGTAATCACATACTCATGTTGATACACAGAAAATATAGGCAAGTATAGGAGTGAATCTCACGTATATAAAACGTTAAAGAGACGAAGGGAGATTACCCATTTAGGTTTTGAAATCGGGTTTAAATTGACCCGGTTCAGGTCATGCATAGGGTTTTTTTCCCTTTTTCTCACACTGGTGTCAAATAATTTCAGTAAGGACAGTTACTGGCGTACCTTTCTCCGATGACAGAAACTCACGTCGACGAGAGGTCAAATTTGACCTCCATCGAAACACCTTTGACCTCCATCGAAACACCCAAATAGCACCAAGGTTTTATAACGGACAATGAGGAGAACACAATGGTACCATTTGTTCTTAATTTCGCCGGTGGGGTTTGCCGGAATCGGCCTTCAACAGTAGTGACTTAGGATTAAGCTATCCTTCGTCCAAACCCCATTGAAAGTGGATGGGTTGTGTTGCGGACGATGAGGGGAGTCCAATTATACCAGTTTCCCCAATTTTTCACCGATTGATTTAGCCGGAATGGCCATCGACAGCGGTGGCGATTGAAATCGCCAAAAGGGAGAGAGAGAGAGAAAGAGTCCGGGATAGGGGTGTCGAAAAAATGGGAAATATTTTGGGGGTTTTGGGGTGTAGAAACAAAGGAAATTAATTTGGACCGTTGGATCACCTACGTGGACGATCAGGATCGATCCACGTAGGCATGACATGTAAAAAAATGGGCCGATGTGTATGCCTTGTGTATATATGCGTGTATATATGTATAGAATATTATACAAATGGGTATAAAATAGGTATAAAATAATATAAAATAGATTCAAAATAATATGGAAATTATAGAAAAATTAGGAAATTAATTTTAAAATGTTAGAAAGGCTAAAATGCCTAAAAATTGTAATTTTAAGGCTTAAAACAATTTTGGATGATTTTTTCAAAAATAGAAACAATTGTAGAAAATTGCAAAATAGCTATGGTTTGAGACGATACTTTTGAAAATGTCTTTTATTACCAGGATATTATGAGAAGGTAATTTTGGAGATAATAGACGAGGTGGGAATGGAATACACAATGTGTGAGATTCAAAACAGTTGATTTTTGAAAATAGGAGGGACAAAATTGGGTGTCAACACATAATTGCCATCACATGATCTTTTCTATTCCTCTTAGGATTCACCACCGTGTCACTTGGTAGTGCTCCTTGAGATCTTTGATTTATTTGGTGAGAGAGGGTGCTCATTTGAGATTCGAGAGCTTTGATGGAAGTGTTGTGGGAATTTACTGTTTGCTTAATGTCTTTAATATCACAGGTATAATTCTCTTGATTCTTGAGAACTTCTCCTATCATTTCTTCCAACTTGGATTGACTCCTCCCTTCATTCTCATTTTGCTTGTAAGGAGCTCTTGGTGCATAATTTTGAGAAACACCAACTCCTCTTCCATCTTGATAGTTGTTCCAATTTTTTCTTGGTCTATCTTGCCTCCATTGGCCTTGTTGATAAAGCCTTTGATAACCACCTTGTTGATAAGCCACAATATTGGCTTCTTCTTCACCTTGGACATTGAAACATTGTTCCGGAAAGTACTCTTCTTGCCCTCTTTGAAGAAGTGTTAGAGGAGGCCCTCCGGGATTGGCATAGCCTATTGGGGCCACTTGGTCACCGGCATTAGTAACTTGGATATTCTCCACTTTTCTCACTTTGGTCTCCTTTCCTTCTTTGGCATTTCTAAGTAGCTCAATGTTGGTGATGATTTGAGCCATTTGTTTTGCTTGATCTTCAAATTTCTTCATCATCATTTGATTCATTCCTCCTTCAAAACCTAGATTTTTAGCTCTTGATTGCCAATCTTGAGATTGTTTGACAACCTTGTTGAGAATCTCCTTGACTTCCTGAAAAGTATGATCGATGATGGCACCTCCACACAAGTTGTTCACGACCGCTTGGTTGTTCTTGTTTAAACCTTGGTAGAAGCTTTGTAAAACCACTTCATCTTCAAAACCATGATTAGGACTATGTAGCAAAATCTCATGAAAAGCCTCCCAAGCTTCATACAAAGAATCGGTAGGGTCTTGCTTGAACATATAGACCTTGTCTCTCATCAATGCTTGTTTGCCTTTGGGCAAGAATTTAGCCAAGAATTACCGCACAAGTTCCTCCCAAGATGTAAATAGAGTTCTTTGGTAGTTTGTTCAACCACGCCTTAGCTTTCCCCGATAGAGAATAGGGAAAAACTCTTAGACGCAATGATTCTCCCGTACAATGGGCCGACTTGTAGAGATGGCATGTTTGCACAAAATTCCTTAAGTGCTCGATTGGGTCATCATGCTTACTTCCACTAAAAAGTCCATTTTGATTAAGTCCATGAAGGATGACTTGTGGGGTATTGAAAGTCACATTCCCACGAATTGGTGGTGGTACAGTGGAACTAGCAAAGGCCTCCATATTTACTTCTTCCTCCGAGTCTTTCAACTCTTGGGCATGTTGATTTTGATTTCTACCACCCCTTGCATTCCTTTGGTTCCGATTGTCATTTCGAACATTCACCCGATTGGCATTGGCTCTTCGATTAACATTATCACGATGGCCTCCTCGGTTTGCACCTCGGCCTCCTCTATTAGCATGGTTGCCTCTTCGATTTGCATTCCCCGCAACCCTATCATTGTTACCAATATGAACTCTCTTATTGGCTTGAGCATTGCCATGAGGATTTCCATCATTTGGGGCTTTATTTTCAACTTGAGGGTCGTCTTTATACTCAAAGACATCTTGAATTCTATAACTCTCCTCACTAAGAGAAGTGTCATCATATTCATCTTCGGACTCTCCATAGTAATCATTTAGAGTAATTCCAGTATTTAGGAAAGGAACTCCCTCATTAGCGCGATTGTAGAGGGGATTCCTTATAGCTCAATTCGGATTCTTTCTCACACTTGGATTCACCCTACACACAGTAAAACAAAGCACAAGGTAAAATAGTAGGAGCAACTAACAATACTAGAACACAGAATATTCAACCTAATAGATGTACTGAAGCTCCCCGGCAACATCGCCAAAATTTGATCTACGCTCAATCCACTCACCTCAAGGGTGATGGGGCGGTCATCAAAGATAAGTACCCAACAATGGAGTCGGGTTCCATTTCCATAGAGAGCTAGTGCGTAATCTATTAGACTTAGGGTGAATATTTTCGAGTTCTAAGTAATGTTTGTACGTTCCTAATGAAATAAAGGTAGAATTAGTATCACTACAACTACAACTATCATTAAAGCAAACAAGTAAATAGCTAATGAGTATGAATATGGGAATGAGCTAGGGGTCTATCTAATCCAACTAAATTATCATAACCAAATACATGTACTAACCTTGCTAATCATGTGGGTAACCTCAATAGTCGGACCACTAATGTATTCCTCCAAACCCTCTCGGGATAGGGAGGTTGTACTTAATTAAGCCCTCTCGGGTCAATAATGAAGCGCTATAAATCCTAGTCCAATGACTTGAGTGGGGATGACCTATATAGGTCTTCCTCTTTACATGGGAGTAGATCGCAACCAATGTAATCCAAGTCATCGCTAATCTCCATAAACCTACGCTTCTAACCCCTATCGGGTGATAAAAGCAAAGTAGGATTTCGATTCAAGTACGGCTGTGACTTAAACCCTAGTTAGAAAATGCAATGGAGAGCTAGATTTTAGTTAACCCAATGATTTTACAAGATTAAATACAAGATATTAGGTTAAGATAATGAAGTTCTCATGAACAACCCCTAGTATGAGTTTAGCCACTCACACTAGGGTCTAATACAAACATGGAGTAAGATGTAATGGCAAGAATCATGTAAGAAATTAGATTAAACAATAAAATCCTTACAAAGATTTCTCAAGAGAAACCCTCCTTGAATTCCCAAGAATATTCAAAAAGATAAAAAGTGTATTCTAAACTGTAAATGGGTCTGTTTTCTTGGAGGTTTAAGGCTCTATTTATAGGCATTCGTTTAAACCCTGCTCTGATAATTATAAAAATATCATTTCGGTCTTATTTGCGTCATACTACAATGTATCCTGCGGGCCGCCCATTTAGTTGTGGACCTGCCACTTGCATAATTCTTCTAACTTTTCCTTTCTTGTTGCGGTGCATGTGCAGGTCCGGCGGTCCACCATTCAAGTTGCAGCTCTCCTACGGTCTCCGTAGATTTTGAAGACTCTCTGTGAACATCGGTGGACCGCAGCTGTCTCCTACGGTCTCCGTAGATTTTGAAGACTCTCTGTGAACACCGGTGGACCGCAGCTGATTATGTGGGGCCGCATCATGCTTTCTGCAATTCATCCGGCGGGGCGCCTCTTCCACTGCTGCCTGTCTTCATGTTTTCCACCTTTTTAGCTGAGATGCACTTGTTTTTGCTCTTCTTCTGCTTGTTCTTTCAACCGTTTGCTCAATCTTTGTAATAACCTGAAACATAAAGATTAACATAAGATTCATTAAAGTAACATCGCAAAAAGGACTAACCTATCGATGCTTTCAAATTTTGAATCGGAGCTCATTCGCCAAAATTAAGCTCAAAAATCTCGTTTTTAAAATTTACCGACAACGAAGCTGAAACCTTCTTCCGTTACCTACCAAACGAGGTCTAATTTAGCTCAAATTTTACAAACAGGTCCTAATAGACCTTACGAAGCTTTTAAAATTATCAGCACGTCAATCAAAGTCCTAGCTCATGAAATGACTACTTAAGGTCGTTTCAATATAAATAAATATATATATACACACACACACACACACACACACACAAAAATTTGGAGGTGAGCCATATCATGCCTGCTGATCTCGGGCGAATTCTTCTTCGGACCGCCTCTACCTCTCTGCAGTGCTAGCACTACCAACTCATCGCACCTCCTCACTGGAGCATCTGCGCTTCTCCTCCTCACATGTCCAAACCAATGTAACCGCGCTTCACACATCTTTTCCACTACGGAGGTCACTGCCACTTTGTTGCGAATGACCTCGTTTCTAATCTTATTCTAGTATGCACACATTCATCTAGGCATTCTCATCTCTTCTATACTCATCTTCTGAATGTGTTTTATTTAATTGGCCAACATCTACTCCACATAACAAAGCCAATCTATATAAAAATATAGTAGTAATAAATAGAAGAAAAAATTATGTTCATAAAAAATATCAAGAGAGATGATGCTACATGAGCCACGTCTACATCCGTCACAAAGTCAAGCTAGAGAGTTGCAAGATCTGCAAGACATGTTCTTAAAGATGGAGCTGATATTGATTTAATTCTATCGCTAAACATGATTTTTGTTGCTATTTATTCTTTTTCATTGTTAGTCTGTCGCTAATATCGTTGTAGCTAAGACTATCCATCGCAAAATTTGACACTAAACTTTTTTTTTTAGTGGATAGGCATCATTTAAATTATATATATCCTTTTAGACATTCATCATAACTGTTATAGAAGGATAATTTTACAAAGAGTGTACAGTTATAATGAATGTCATTATTGTTATAGGTAGAATATTGCTGTGAAGAAGTAAATGATAACATGCAAAACTGATTCTAGAGAAATTAAGCCGTTAAAATAAAATGATGATATCAAATGACTTATATAAGGTTTCACCGTAAATCTTTTGTTTCAATATTTTTCGATCTATCAAGGGATCTTGATGGATGCGATTCGTTAATGTAGAAAAAATTCTCGGTATGGGGTATTTTTCCCCTTAAATGAGTACCATGCAATGCTGTATTTGGATTAGTGTTTATCGAACTGTGATAGTATTATTAAAAAGAAATAGTTTCACTACATAGATTCATATACAAGTTATATACACAAAATAAATGGATATAGGTATATAATAAAGACTTGGATACACCAAGATTCGAGCTCTATAGAGTATGTGTATGGTATCTGCTGATATAGGAGAGTTAAAGAAGCCATAATAAGTTGTCTCACCATACTCCCTACACAAGAAATTTAGAGCCTATTTGGAAAGCCACCATGTAACTGGATTTGAATGTAATTGGGAATAATTATACAGTTTGATATGTTTGTCAGATCAAGTAATTACTTGGTCAACATGTAATTGGGTGTAATTGAGACCTTGTAATTACACTCTTCAATTCTTAGGGGGGGGGGGGGGGGCTAAGAATTGTTGGTAATTACACGATGTATTTATAGGGTTACTTTTTAATTTCTATCATCTTTATTTTTATTTTCTTGTTAATTTCTTATTCTTTTTTTAAATACTTTATTTAATATTAAATATATAATTTCTTTAACATCATTTCTTTTTTATTTTTTTTCTTATTTCCTTATCTTTACTTTTCGCTTCCATGTAGCCTTGCCCCTTCTTTGTTTCTTTTTTTTTTTTTTGAATTTATATTGTTTTTTATTATATCATAGTTTTGTTTATCATTTTCTTTTCATACATTTCCTTATCATTTTATGTCATTTACTTCTTGAAATTTCTTTTCTTCCTTGGTAATTACGATGTTATCTTTTTTCTTTTTATCTTTTAGTTTCTTGTTTGAAGTATATTATTTGTTTTACATATTTTTCTTTCATTTTTTTCCCTCACTTTTTAAAGTATTTTTACTTTTTGTGATCCCATGTAACTTCTAAAATTTTATTTCTTCATTATATTCTTTATTTTATCTTCTGTAATTTATTTCGCTTAGACGTGTTACTATCTAGTTTTTTTTTTTTTCTTTTGAAACTTTGTCTCTTAATCTTAGAAAGAACGAGTATTCATAAACATGACTTACATTGTGTGATTTCAACATTTTTGAAGTTCGTTGTTGGATGAGGTTAGACTTATGATTTTTTTTTTTTTTTGGTCATTTCACATGCATACTATTTATTTTTAGTCATAAGTGATAGGTAAATCTTACTATTATAAAAGTGGGGATACCCCAAGTTAAAAGTGAACTATGATTTTCCCTTCAAGCAAGGATTATTTCTAAGACCATTTGGGTTCAAAAATGTAAATACACATTCTACAAAGATTTTAAAAAATAAAAATAAAAATAAAAAAGCTTTGAAAATAACAATAAACAAAAGAAAAGAAAATTACCCAAAAAAAAAAAACAAGTGAGAACGTAAATCAGAAGAAGCATAATGTATCCATTAACATGGCCATAAATGTAAAGCCTATTCAGATTACTAGCTTTTAATAATTTCATCATTTAATAAGGACTTCTGGCTTTCTTGAAATATGTGTAAAACTAAAGGCCCAAACATGCTGAATTTCAATTTGAACCTTTCGTTTGCTTCATTCGAATAGATTCAATGAATGAATTTTAGGATTCATTTTTTTAAACTCATGATCATTGAGTGTTGTGTTAGCTAGCCTTTCACATTCTGCATAACTTATTGAATCTAATTACTCTTTATTTAGATTGCTTCTCATTTTTCAATTTACTTCCTTTTAGTTGTCCTTCATCTATAATATATATCTAATATCTCATAATGAAATTGTACTACACTTATTTATTATTTTTAGATGATTATTATCCTTATGATGCATGTACAAATTAATATCCGGCATAGGTATCCATCTTCATTTTTCATTATGTATCATCTTATTGTTAGGTGTATAATGATCCTTGTGGTATCATGTCATTTATCGTGTTATTGTTCTCAACATAATGTTTATAGATGCATGGTTGTCCATAAGCTAAAAGAAAGCTAAAATTACTGCTGATGCTGCTAAAAAAGCTAATTGATATTGCGTAAGAGGTCAGATCTTTAAGATAATGTAGCAACCTCATCATGTCATGGCTTGAAAGATTTCAGATTTGTATAATTTAACAAAGGTCGGATTATGCTATTCATTTCTTTATGAATTTTATTGAAAAGATCTATGTTAGATTAGAGTTGCAGTGACCTGGACGGAGGACATGTAAGCCTACATTTGAATTTGATTAGCTTACCTTCGTAGTTAGATGTAGCCCTACATTTGAATTTGATTAGCTTACCTTCGTAGTTAGATGTAGTCGTGTCCCGAACAGTCTCCAAATCCAAAAATAGCATGGATATTATTAACAATAAGATTTTAGTTTGTGAAAGTACTTGCTAAATATATTCTCGACTAATGTGATGATTTTAGCTTAGTTTCATTGTTTTCAACACATTTTAAAAAAAAAAAAACTTTATTTTTGTTGTTAGCCAAATAATTAAATATACATTGCGTATTCAACACCTTCCTGTAAGCATGCGTGGTAATGTTAGCTTTCTACTTTCTTGACTTTACAATATTTTATTGATTGAGTAGTACACTATTATCATATGTTAAGATAATCTTTAAAGGGCTTGTGATTGAACATACGTTAATTAGTCCTCTTTGTTTTCTACATATTCCTTCCTTTACACAAAAAAAAAAAAAAACTTTATAGAATGCAGTTAACTAGCTTTTATTGGTATGAATCTGATGTACTTGGTCTCGATTGGTAATATTTCAATAATTAGAGAAAAATATATAATATAGATTTGGCATCCAAGGACTTTGATGGTGTATGATTTCTTCTTTAACTACGTTAATTAAATATGATCATCACTCATCATTTTTCATGAACTTATACCTTTACGTTTAATTTTTCTTTTATAACTCAAAACATATTATTTAACAATATTCACGTACTTTTCTAAAATTGTACTCATCGATATGGACAACACGCGCAAAGCGCGTTTCCAAAATTAGTTTTAAAATAATATTTGAACAATAATTTGGTATAATAGCTATATTTTTAAATTTAAAAAAATCTAGCTGTGTAATTACACTTGTGTAACCAAACGGTACACTTGTAATTACACTGTGGTAAACAAACATGATTTCGTAATTATTCTATTGTGTAATTACTAATTACACCAAATCTAGTTACGAAGTAGCTATCCAAACAAACCCTTAAATATTTTCTCTCTCAGTTTTTCCTTTCTCTCTCTTTAACATATCATTAACACCTCCCTCCTGCCATTAAATGTTATTGCATCCTTTGCATTCACTCCTTTGTTGCCACATATCTTCTCCATCTGTATTTTCTTCCGTTTCTCTTTTTCTTATCATCTACAATTCTCCATCACCCTCTTCAAAAACACCTTTCATCTTCTCTCTCTCAGTGTGTGTGTCTCTTTTCTTTCTCTTTTTCTTTATCTCAAGAATTCTTCTAAAATTCTATACACAAGAAAGTTCTTGTCCTTGACCTTATTGGAAAGTACATAAAAAGCAAAACTAACTTTACAACTTCTCAAAAAGTGGTTTTCTTTACACTTTTTGCTTGAAAACTAGATCTAATCACACTCTCTCTTGTTTAACCCTAAACTCTAATAGGGTTTCTTGTTCATTATTTTCAGGCTTCGAAGATAGTAAGTTAGTACTTCAGAATAATTCTCTTTTTCATTTTAAAAATTTTAATAAAATTTTTACTTTGAGTTATGTTTTCTTATTGTTGTAGTAGTTATTATTTTTTCAGCATGAGAAATATGACTCAAGTTGGACTACACCGAAATATTCGTGGACGTTATTTAAGCTTAACCTAAGTAAGGTAAAACAATTTGCCAGTGTTTGGATTCTCACAGTGTCAACTCTGTCTTTGCTATTTTCCTTAAAGAAATCAGTCTTTTGTCACACCAAGACAGACAGATTTTTGTTTGACATTATCCCAAAACCAAAGTCCTATTCCAGTGTGTTATTTGCCATAATTCTCACTTAACTATTTTCTTTCACACACAGCTAAATCTCCGATTACTGTGAGGACTACTCATAGCTTTTTATAGACTAGAAAAGGTGAAAAAAAGGAGAAGTTATTCTAGGGTTTCTAGCTGGGGTTTGTATCATTTGTACTCCCTCCGGTCCATATTATTTGATGTTTAGGATATTTACATGGGTATGAAGAAAAGAATTTTTACATAAAAGTACAAGTTTTAGAACTTAATTACTAAACATAGCAACATTTTAGTAAAATTACCCTATATAGAGGAAAACACAAGATAATTACAAACATACCAAAAACATAGCAATATTTTCCCATAACATACCAAACACTTATATTTTTCCTTCTATTTCCCCCCCCCCCCCCCACTATAACTTTTGCTCCTCCCATTTCCTCCTATTTCACTTTTCCTCCTACCATTTCCCCCAATTTCACTTTTACTCCTCTTATTTTCTCCAATTTCACTTTTCCTCATCCATCCTCAATGTATCACGTTGAATCTCATATTTCTGCACCGTATCAACTATTTCAGCACTGTATCTAACTATTTTTGCACCGTATCAAACTGTTTCTGCACCGTATCAAACTATTTATGCACCGTATCAAACTGTTTCTGCACCGTTTCGGTGTATTTCAGCATTGTATCTAACTGTTTTAAATTGTATCAACTCCCGTTTCAGATTGTATCAGCCTATTTTAAACTGTATCAACTCCCGTTTCAAACCGTATCAAATTGTTTCAGACCGTATCATAGTGTTTCAATGTTGTTTCAAACTGTATCAGACTGTTTTAAACTGTATTAAGTCTCGTTTCAAACTGTATCAACTTCGTTTTAGACTGTTTTAAACTGTACCAAGTCCCGTTTCAGACTGTAACATACTGTTTTATACTGTATCAACTCCCATTTTAGACTGTATCAGACTGTTTCAACAGTTATTTCAGATTGTTTCAATGTCGTTTCAGACAGTATCATACTATTTCAACATCGTTTCAGATGCATCAAACTGTTGCAACAATTGTTTCAATGTTTCAAACTGTATCATATTGTTTCAAAGGCATCAGTCATGAGCAATAGAAAATAAGAGTTCAAATTTATTAATCTGAAAAATCTGTACAAACAGAAACAGAAACAGAAACGAAATCTGAACAATTCTGGAGAAACAGAAACGAACAAAAATGAAACAAATCTAAAAAAACAGAAACGGTTTCAGACTGTATCATACTGTCACTATACAAATGAAACCAACAAAGATGCCTTGTTCTCCTAATACAAATATCAGCATTGCATTCATCCCAATCCATTCCAAAAACAAGAATCCTTGAAGCATCACTGTCACTATTGAAGCTACACCGCCGTTTTGCCGGAGGTTCCATCGTTACCCATCTTATTCATTCATTCCATTGCAGATCGGGAATAACCATAGCCACCGGAAGTAACAGAAACGCCGGTGACTCCATGCTCACCACGACGAGAAAGAAACATAAAATAAGGAGAAAACAAGGGGAAAACCAGATCTATGCCTTTTCGTTAAGATCCGACGGGGAAGGCCCATACCAACGCCTGTACAAAGAGAAGATCCGACGGAGCGTGCCCTTGGTTAGATTTTCCGGCGAACTGACCAGAGATGGGTTAAGAGGATTGAAGAAGAAGGATATTCTGTTTGTTGTAAGAGAGGGAGAAAGGGTTGAATGGAGGATCAGGGATGATGGCGTTGGATGTGGTAGAGGGTGGGGGTGGTGGCTGTTTGTTTGGGGAGGAAGTGAGAGAAAGTGTTTTAGGGTTTTTTGGAGGGTAGGGTGTAAGTGTAGTTATCAAAAATGAAATGTGATGATTATTGAAGAAATATGATAAAAAAGTATTGTTATGTTTGGTAATTTTAAAAGTATTGCTATTTTTGTGTAATTAGGGATGTATTTTTGTATATATGTATAAAAATCCCTTAAGAAAATCACCTTTTTAGCATTAATTAGCAATGTAATTGGTTATATTAGCCCTTATTCAATCTATTATTACTTATCACTTTGTTTAAAGTCATTTATTAGCAAGGGGTGACATTGTAAAATTCCATTTTGATTTTCGAAAAGATCAAATATTGTGGACCAATAAAAATAAGCTAAAACATCAAATAAAATGGACCGGAGGGAGTAGCATATATGGTGGGAAATTAAGATACCAACATGAAGCTTATAACAAGTTAGAGTTCAACTTATACTAACACCAAGGAGGCAAGAAGATATGGGTTATTTTGGATTTTATTAAGAAGTTCAAAAGTTCAAGAAAAGTAAGTCCTTTGCTACTCCTTGATGGACTATTAATATTCTCGTACGTTTATATATTTCTATTCATTTTCATCCATTTTCATCAAGTGAGGTCAGATAGAAGAACTTCTTTTGCTGCCACCTTTTGAAATCAATCCCGCCAAACTTTATCGGCTTTTCAGCCGGTGCTTGCGCAGGTGCCGGTGCCAAATCAGGACGGCTGCAACTTGCAACCACCGGAAGCATTTGGTGTACCAGAAACATCGTTGTTGTTTTCTGTGTTTGCCATTATTCTGTAAAATAAAATAACACAGTCAGATTCAGATAATCTGATTTAATATACAATGAAGTTTTTTAAATCTTCAAACTGTAATTAACAATATGAATATTTTAAATAATCCGTTGAAGTTTTTAATCTTCTAAACTGAATATTATATTTTGAAGTAGAAAATCTTTTCAGATTTTAGTCTCCACAACAGTTCGGAGTAGAAAATCTTTTTAGAT
Organism: Petunia secreta; assembly: GCA_029990175.1. NCBI lineage: Eukaryota > Viridiplantae > Streptophyta > Magnoliopsida > Solanales > Solanaceae > Petunia > Petunia secreta. The sequence goes on along the minus strand of JARKIP010000175.1, from coordinate 509,379 downwards.
TTTAATCTCCAGAAACAGTAACACTTTAGAGTAGAAAAATCTTTTCAGATTTTAATCTCCACAACCAGTTTAGTATTGATTAGCAGACCAGAACAAATATTAGATTTCTTAAGATTGTTAGAAGTCTGCAGTTTCGATAATAACCAGAAACAAGAAAGAGATGAAACAGAAAAATATTCCGAGCCAACAATCTACACTGCCTCTTCTTGAGAAATCTAATCCCCTCACAGTTCCCCAAGGTTAATAGATTAATTTCTTCCAGAATAGAACGGAACAACATTATTATGATAACGGTAACACAAATTACAGTAACCAGCGAACTCAAAATACGGCTACAAATAACACTGACTCAGACTTACTTTTTAATTTGAAAACAAATGAAGAGAGTAAAGAGAGATAGAGAAGAATTCAGATGAAGAAATGAGGCATAATGTTTCTCTATTTATAGCCACAGAGTTCAGGGATTGAAGAGGTGCCAAGGTGCCTTTTCAGGAGAAGACACCTGCTGGTTAAAAAATTAAATCCGTTAAGAATTTTAATTGCCGAAATACCAGTACGGGAAATAATCAATTTCTGATTAACTTTTATTACATAATATATTTTATATTTATTTAATAAAAAATAATAGTTTGTTGATATAAATCCGAATCTAAATCCGGACCAGCGAGTGACGAAGATGGCGGCGCGAGGCCCTTTCCTCTTAGCTCCTTTTAAGAGCTAAAGGAAGTGATTTTATATTTATACTCAACAAACTAGCTCTCTTTTTGACCGATGAGGAACAAAGTGCAAGAGCCAAAGTTGCCTTTTCATCTTCCCTCCATTTCCAATTCACACCCACATCATTACAAAACCCAACATTTACTATATAAACCCCAATAGTATTTCATTTTCTATAGTTGTCTTTGAATATTAAATTAGCCTTTGAGCTTGTGACTCTTGCGAGAGCAAACCCCGAGTGAGAACCCTTTTGTCGGAACTTTCATTTGGTGGAATTCAAATTGAGCCTTTTTCTTTTGATCATTCAGTTTGCAAGAAACAATAGTTTTCTTGAGGATCGTTGCATAGTGAAGCTTCTTCACTTTCTATCAAAAAAGTTCAAGACTAGTTCCTTGAGATTGTTCGAATAAAGTTATATTTGTGTTTAGTTTTATCTATTTTTATGTTTGTGCTCATTTTTACTTTCGCTTTCTGTTTGCATCAGTACCTCCTACTATTTATATACTAGCAGATATAGTGTATATATTAGTGAGAAGAAAATTATTGTTTCTTGTAAATAATAAAGTGTATGTTTACCATCTAAGATATGAAAATCAAAAATACCATTTTCATGATTGTAGCACAAGATTAGGTATAATTCATCTTAATTATGAAAATAATTTAGTTCTAACTTTTTATTCTTATGCATTTTGTGTGTATTAAATGGAACAAATAAATATACCGCGAAATCAAGACTATAGCCATGTAACTCCTCCATTTACATTTGCGGTATCCTATTAATTGTACTCCTATGACAATACTTATAAATCTCTACTTCCACGTTCTACTTTCTTGTTGAAATCTTCTAGATCAGTTCCTCTCATGCCAAGTATGATATACAGCTGCAACTAAGAGGAATCCATGGATGCTTGCCTTTGGTCTAGAATTAGTCACTCTTGAGGCTGCCCAAATTACTTCAATGTCCCAAAAACTTTATATAATTAGCTCATACTTGCGAGCCAAATAATTATGATCTTCAAATTTCCTATTGTCTTAACAAGATATGAATTAAGAGAAATGGTCATCGATATTCGCCATAGGTACTCAAGTTGTTGTACTTCCACACTTTTTTACTTGCCATCATTAATAACTTTGAGTATGGTGATCTTCACATCATTTATTTGATCAACAAAAATTCATTGGTAATAAATATAGAAAAAATATGTAGATAAAACATATCAAGAAAGAACTTAGTTTGTTTTAAAAAAATTAAAATTATGGACCTAGTGTGGTGGATGCAATCCGTCAAAGCAGAAAAATTTTCTAACAAAAAGCGTATTTCCCGTTAATAAATAGCTACTGTTTCCGGATTAGTGGTACTAAATACCGTATAGTTATATGAAAAAAGTTTCACTAATTCATATACAAGTTATAGACTAAAAACATATGGATATAGAAATATAATTAAAGACTTGGATACATTAGCAGTTTGTTTGGATGGTTGTTACATATCGTATCATACTGTTAATATGAATACGATATTTGTTTTGATTGTTACTTTAAAATTTTATTGTATTATAATATTAAATCGTTGTTACAAAATGATGAAAAGTCTCATTTTAACCAATTTGGTATGATTGTGTTATTACCTTATTTTTTTCTCTCTTCTTCCCTCTAATAATCCCATATTATCATTTATCCTATCTTTTCTATACTAGTTCTACCTCGTTGCCTACTTTTTTTTCTTGATAATATTGTAAGTTCATTTTCTTATTGCTAGACATTAGTACATACCTGGTATTATGGAATAACATGAAACAATATGATTCATACAAACATTGAATTCACAAAATAATACAATACAATACGATACTACAATACATTTGATATATTATGAAATGATATGCAAAAACCATCCAAACAAGCTGTTAGAGTTAAGCTGTATAGTGTATGGTATCTGCTGATATGGAGAGTTAAAGAAGCCATAATAACTTGTTTCACCATACTCCCTACACAAGAAATTTAAACATTTTCTCCCCAACTTTTTTCTTTCTCTCTCCTCAACGATATCATTAACACCTCCCTCCCGCCATTAAATGCTATTGCATCCTTTGCATTAACTCCTTTATTGCCACATATCTTCTCCACCTGTATTTCCTTCCCTTTCTCCTTTTCTTATCATCTCCAATTCCCCATCACCCTCTTTAAAGAACCTTTCATCTTTTCTCTCTCTTTCTCTTCTTTTCTTCGTCTCAAGAATTCTTCTAAAATTCTTTACACAAGAAAGTTGTTGTCCTTGACCATATTGAAAGGTTTATAAAAAGAAAAACCAACTTTTCAACTTCCCAAAAAGTGGTTTTTCTACTTGCTTTTTGCTTGAAAACCAGATCTAATATCACTCTCTCTTGTCTAACCCTAAAACTCTTAAGAGGGTTTGTTGTTCTGTTTTTCAGGCTTCAAAGATTGTAAGTTACTTTAGAATCATTCTTTTTAAAAAAAAAAAAAATCTACTAAGCTTTTAGCTTCAAATTCTATTGGTTTCATACTTTCTGTTATATTTTCTTACCGTTGTAGTATTTATTATTTTTGCAGAATGAGAAATATGACTGAAGTTGGACTACACCGAAATATTCGTGGAAGTTATCTAAGGTTAACCTAAGTAAGGAACAAAATTTTTTTGCAGTGTTTGGGTTCTCACAGTGTCAACTCTGTCTTTGTTATTTTCCTTAAAAAATCTCTTTTCAGTCTTTTGTCACACCGAGACAGACGAGAAAAAGAAAAAATAGAGAAGTCTTTGTTGGACATTATCCCAAAACCAAAAGTCATAAGGTCCAGTTTGTTATTTTTCCCACAAACCATTTTTCCTTCACACACAGCCAAATCCAAACAGCTAAAAAAGGAAGAAATCTTTCTAGGGTCTCTAGCTGGGATTTGTATCATATGTTATATGGTGGGAAATTAAGTCACCATCATGAAGCTTATAACAAGTCATAATTCACCTTATACTAACACAAGGAGGCAAGAAGATATGGGTTGTTTTTGGTTTTCTTGAGAAGCTCAAAAGTTCAAGAAAAGTAAGTCCTTTGCCACAGCTCCTCGATGGACTCTTAATATTCTCGTACGTTTATGTGTTTCTCTTCATTTTTCATCCATTTCTTTCATTTTATGATCCGTTTCTGGAGCGGATCCATAATTTAGATGTTGAGCGTTCTGAAATACTTAGTTATACAGAACATAAAAATTGATCTCTTTGTAGCAAGGTGCCTCCCATTTTTCAATTTTCAAACCATGACACTAAAGATAGAAAAATAAAAAATCAAGCTGCTTGTTAGTCCACCTTTAATTTATAGTACCATTATTACTAAGTTTGTGTAACCCCTTTGCTTGCAGATTACAAATCCTTAGCTTAGCACCAAGGGATTAAGTCAAAATGTTTCAGTCAAACATGTTCGAGAGTCACCATCATCTACTTGATATGTCACATAAATCACCAGAAAACGAGTTGGATTTGATTCGAGACGATGAATTCGAGACAAAATCAGGTACGGACATTATGGAAAACCCTTCAGGTGATGACCAAGATCCTAATCAACGTCCCAATAAGAAAAAGCGTTATCATAGGCATACCCAGCTTCAAATTACCGAAATGGAAGCGTAAGCACTCTATACTTTTTTTTTCAAACATATAAAATTCACTGGTCCGACTATTCTATTACTGATTGTCATTGGTACTAAAGAATAAGGACCCTTTAGTAGTTGAATTTACCAAGTTAACTTGAATAATTTTTTATTCTCAGGTTTTTCAAAGAGTGCCCTCATCCTGACGACAAACAAAGAAAAGAACTGGGAAAAAGATTAGGGCTAGAGCCTTTGCAAGTGAAATTTTGGTTCCAAAACAAGCGTACTCAAATGAAGGTGAGTTCATATTGTTCCCGTTTAATTTTCCAACCAAATTTCTCCTTCCTTTTAATGAAGTAGTACTACTTGAAATTTAGATTTTATTTATATATATATACCGAAAATATAAATAATTTTATACTAGATAAGAGTATATTTTAAATTGGTTGTTATAATTAATAATGTTTCTTATTATTGCAGGCGCAACATGAACGAAGTGAGAACTCACAATTGAGGGCAGACAATGAGAAACTTCGTGCTGAGAATATAAGGTATAAAGAAGCCCTTGGCAATGCTACATGTCCAAATTGTGGAGGACCTGCTGCCATAGGAGAAATGTCATTTGACGAGCAGCACCTCAGAATTGAAAATGCTCGTCTAAGAGAAGAGGTATATACTACATGAGTTATATGTATGCCTTTGAAATATGTATTTATCGTCGTCACACATAATATATTGTGACATGTACTACTTACTGTCTTCTCATTATGTACAACTACTTGAGGTTTAACATTGTGTTGTTCTTTTCTCTTTTTCTCTTTTTCCAGATTGACAGGATATCTGGAATTGCTGCAAAATATGTTGGGAAACCAATGCTTACATATCCAAATCTCCCATCTGTTGGACCAACTCGTTCACTTGATCTTGGAGTAGGGAGTTTTGGACCTCAAACAGGCCTAGTTGGAGAAATGTACAGTGCTAGTGATCTTCTTAGATCAGTTTCTGGTCCAACAGATGCTGACAAGCCTATGATAATTGAACTTGCTGTTGCAGCAATGGAAGAACTTATAAGACTGGCCCAAACTGGAGAACCTTTGTGGATTACAAGCCCAGATAATCCTACTGAGACTATTCTAAGTGAAGACGAATATGTTCGGACATTTCCTCGAGGGATCGGGCCAAAGCCTTTGGGCCTAAAATCTGAAGCCTCAAGAGAATCTGCTGTTGTTATTATGAATCACATCAATTTAGTTGAAATTTTGATGGATGTGGTAGGGAATTCAATTTTTTTTATAGATGCATAAATGCTAATGTTTACTCTTCTTATAGTAGTAATGTTGCTATACTAATAATTGTGTTTTAATATAATGTGGTACATTGATTGTAGAACCAATGGACTAGTGTTTTTGCTGGCCTGGTATCAAGAGCATTGACCTTAGAAGTCCTATCAACTGGTGTAGCAGGAAACTATAACGGAGCTTTGCAAGTGGTATGATTTGAATTCTACTATTTCCTCTGTATTTACACTATCAAGTCATCTAAATATAACTGTTTGTAACTGTCCGTGAAAAATTAGTAACACTATCGAGTCATTTCAAAACAACTGTTTGTAAATGTCCATAAAGAATTGGACAAGTAACGTGGAAGATAAAATAAGGCAGGTTACATGTTAGAACGAGTTAAAAACACGGAGAATTTTGATGGAGAGATTGGTTTTTAGTATATAAAAGAGAATGAATATCTTAATTTGTTTCTTAAAACTATAAACTAACGGGTGTGTTCTTTTTTGGTTCTTAAATTTTAGATGACAGCTGAGTTCCAGGTTCCTTCACCACTTGTTCCAACACGTGAAAATTATTTTGTGAGATATTGTAAACACCATGCTGATGGAACTTGGGCTGTAGTTGATGTTTCCCTGGACAATTTGAGGCCTACTTCAGTTTCGCGCTGTAGAAGAAGGCCATCTGGTTGTTTAATTCAAGAATTGCCCAATGGTTACTCCAAGGTATAGCCACTCTGCTTTACGATGATATAAAATAAACTCACTGTAAAATTTCAAGAATTGCCGAATGGTTACATTGGTTTGTTATTTATGCACAAATCATTTTCCAGGTAACGTGGATTGAGCATGTTGAAGTGGATGATAGAGCTGTCCATAATATCTACAGACCTCTCGTTAATTCAGGCATTGCATTCGGGGCTAAACGTTGGGTTGCAACATTGGATAGACAGTGTGAACGACTTGCAAGTGCAATGGCTAATAACATCCCAACAGGAGATGTTGGAGGTATCATGAGATGTTTTAACCTTCTCCTTTTTCAAGAAATTTCTAATTGGAGACATAAATTTCCTCGAGACCATGCATGATTCGTTAATTATCTTTTTTCTTATTTTTTTGGACAGTTATAACGAGTCCTGAAGGTCGAAAAAGCATGTTAAAACTAGCGGAGAGAATGGTGATGAGCTTTTGTGCTGGTGTTGGTGCCTCAACTGCTCACACCTGGACTACACTCTCTGGAAGTGGCGCTGATGATGTTAGAGTTATGACTAGAAAGAGTATAGATGATCCAGGGAGACCTCCTGGTATAGTGCTCAGTGCAGCCACTTCATTTTGGTTGCCAGTTCCTCCAAAGAGAGTCTTTGATTTTCTCCGGGACGAGAACTCTAGAAGCGAGGTAAATCATTCGTAGGGTGTCAATGGTTTGATTCATTTAGTTATTCCAGAAAATTTTACCTTACCTATTTTAGTTAGTTTGCCGTACATAACCAATAAAAACTCTACAAGTTAGTAAGATATCTCTTCTTTATAATGATGAATTGTTATAAGTATTATGTTGTCAATATCTGACAATCCATAAAATATGCAGTGGGATATACTTTCTAATGGGGGCCTAGTTCAAGAAATGGCACATATTGCAAATGGTCGAGATCCAGGCAACTGTGTCTCTTTACTCCGTGTTAATGTAAGTTACAGTGGAGCAATTGCCGTTGAAGGGTGATCTTAGCTACATATCTGGATTTGCCGCCATCTGATGCATTAATTTGACATTAGTGACATTACCAAAAGATTGTTACTTTATTTGTGAATATTCTCTTGCAGAGTGGAAATTCAAGCCAGAGTAATATGCTAATACTACAAGAGAGCTCCACTGATTCCACAGGCTCTTATGTTATTTATGCACCAGTTGATATCGTTGCAATGAATGTGGTGTTGAGTGGTGGTGACCCTGACTATGTTGCTCTTCTACCATCTGGATTCGCTATATTACCGGATGGTTCTACAAGTCATGGTGGAGGAAATATTCCTGAAGTTGGTATTGGTGGATCACTACTCACTGTTGCCTTTCAGATATTAGTTGATTCAGTCCCAACTGCAAAACTCTCTCTTGGATCAGTTGCAACTGTTAATAGTCTCATCAAATGCACCGTTGAAAGGATCAAAACAGCTGTAGCTTGTGACAACGCATGATGAAAAGTCTGAGGTAAGCCATCATTTATGTTTATCAATTGGATTTAAGTTATATACCTGATCAGCCTAATTTAACACGTGATAGTAGGTCATTTATCATTTTTTCAGTGTTCCACATTAATGCTTTTCATAGGGAGTTACAGTGGTCCACACTAATGCTTTTACAGTGTTCCACATTAATGCTTTTCATAGGGAGTTACAGTGTTCCATATTAATGCTTTTCATAAAGTTTTAACTCTATATTGCATTTATATTTGAAGGATAGGAGAAAGGTAAAGAAGGATGAGTTTACACAATATATGAAGGCAGGCAAAGGAAAGGAGTCAAGAACGCACCTCAAGTAATAGGTTCGGGTATTGACTTCAAAAAGTGATGGAACCTTTTGATATGTAAACCGAGGCCTTCTTATATTTCATGATCAGCTTCGAAGTTTTTCAAATTGTAATTTTAGATTTTGCATTATTAGCTTATGTGTTGAAAGAGGGGGTTTAGTTTGACTTTGAAAGCTTAGTACTTTTTTGCTAACAAATTCATGAGTTTCTTCCATTTCAATAGAAGGTTGTGCCTCATGTTCCTTCCTTGTGAACAAGATTTTACTTTCTTATAAAAGGTCCAATCGAGCATCTAAATCCTAGGAGCTGGAACTTAAATAAATCGACACCAAATAGATGCTAAAATGAGGATTGTGGCCCTGCCTCACCTTCCACCTACAGGCAAAACTAGCTCAAAGGGTGGAGGATTGTCCAAAGCTTATATAGGCATCTTGCCTTATCTTTTCCACCGATGTTGGACACATTCCCACACTACAACGCACTTCAACACCTCCCGCACGGCCAGTCATCACACGGGCACCCACGCACATACGGGCGCCCACATAAACTTGGACCTAACTCACACCCCAAAAGCTTGGACACATTCCCACAATACAACGCACTTCAACACCTCCCGCACGGCCAGTCATCACACGGGCACCCACGCACATACGGGCGCCCACATAAACTTGGACCTAACTCACACCCCAAAAGCTAGCTCAAAGGGTAGAGGATTGTCCAAAGCTTATATGGCCATCTTGCCTTCTCTTTTCCACCGATGTGGGACACATTCCCCCACTAAAACACACTTCAACATAGTGTGGGTGAGTTTTTTTAATCCTACCTCTCCTTCATCCTTCAAAAGAAATAAGTAACAATTAAACTTAGCATATGGGAAAGAGTCCTACTTCCTTTCTTGTTCTCTAAATCAAAACGCAATCTTAAGTGTTATTAAAAAATCATGCTAATTTGGCAAACATCCTAACTGCTGAAATTCCTAAAATATATCCAAACAACTACAAGTCAATGTTCAAAATATAGGATCATTGAGATTGAAATATATTATACCGTTGTTGGTAACATTTCCAAGAGAAAGTAATGGTCCGTCTTTCAGAAAGGAAAACGGAAATATATGCTGCAAAAAGTAAGGTTGAAAATAACGATTCTTCATGATGTGAAGTCATTACCATTAGCAGAAACTAATGAATATGCCTGACACCCTAAATTTAATTGGTATCAACCATTCAGTCAAAACTTAAAGATACTATAAACCAGCTGTGAAAAGTTGAGTAACCCAAGTTTTGCTGGTGGTTCCCCATTTCTGCCTCATCTGAGTGAGCATTCAATACAAAATACAAATGAGTTTTAACTTGAAAAAGATTATGTCATTTAAAAAGGTAATTACATATTACTCACTTATATTATTTGATTTTTTGGTTGGTTTCACACAGATTAAGAAATGCACCTTTTAGCATTAATTAAGAAGGTCATTTACTATATTAACATTTGACTCTTTCAAATTTACTTATCGAAATCTGTGAGAGCTTTTAAAAAATATGATTATATCATTTATTGACAAGGGCATATAGGAAAGAATCATTTAAAAGCTTGTTGAACTTTGAACAAATCAATTATTTTGGATCAAAAAAAAAAAAAACCAAAAAATCAAATAAAGTGGACCGAAGGGAGTACCACTTATAAAAATAGACTTAATTTTCATCTTGTTTTTTCAAACATATTTTTTACTATATTTTTCTTTAGTCGAGGGACACCAATAACCGATTCGGCTCCTCTCCATTTTTCCTTTCTCCTATTTGGATTGGAGACACTTGTCATAATATTAAATGAATGGTTGAGATTTAATTCATTAAAGCAAGGTCCTAATCATAATTAAAATAAATTATTTCCATATATTTGCTCCTACGAATTTTGAATCCCACAATTGTAGCGCATAATGTCATCCATAAATATAATCATTTCATAACAACTAGAACTAGAAAAGTTGGGATTCATTAACTTCATTCATTTAACCCATAGCTCATTGCGGTAATTAATTGCGTCTCTATATAATTTTTCATGTGTGAAAGTTCTTCTATTTCTTTTTTGGGTGAATACTGATGAATATGCTTTTTAATCAAGTAGACTTAGTGGAAATCTTAGCGTTGGGATCCCCACTGAAATTTATTGAATATTACAAGTTTTATTCTACAAATATTTTACAAATAAAATATTAAAAATGGAGCCATTAGGTGTGTATTATTTTCTCTGTTTAAATGGAGTGAAAAGAAAAGCTCGTAAGAAACTAAGAAAAATAGAAAGAATCTATTATTATAGTTATGTTGAGATGCTAGAATTGTGAAATTAAATTATACGGTATAATTTATTTTAACTATGGTAGCGCCTTGATATAGTAATCAAACCTCAACCATTCATTTAATACTATGATAAGTGTCCCCAATCCAAATAACAACTTGTAGGAAATGGAGAAAGGGATAATAGAGAGGAGCCAGATCAAGCGAAAAAAGCTTCTCCACCTTGATGGGATAAGATCTGCGTACATGTCACATTCCCCAGAAACTTGTGGAGTGGTATTGGATAGTTGTTGTTGTTGTTGTATAAATAGACTCGATTGATAAGAAAATGGACACTTAACCCAAAAATTTAAATTTTAAGAGGTGAGGATATTATATAAAAATACTATCTCATCCCCTAAGAGCTGATGTCGGGTATCACTAACGTTCGCACGCTACGATACGACAATTAGAGCATGGACAATATAATATGGGCCCAATATCAACAACAACAACATATCCAGTATATCCCATACGTGGGGTTTGGAGAGGGTGGGATGTACGCAGACCTTACCCCCACCTGGAGAGGCTTTTTCGGGTGGGCCCAATATCAAATCAATAAAATATTAAAATTGGACTAACTCTCATACAATGATAAGAAAAGAAATTGATGGGCATAACGTAACTTCAAAAGCTAGCTCAAAATGATTTATTACACTATGCTATATAAAAGACATCCTATCCTTTAAGAGCTGATGCAGAATATCAATAGTCTTATACACTCCTTCTTGACAACTGGAGCGTGGACAACATAATATGACGATCGACACCACATAAGCAATGAGTTGAGATAGGTCCGAATTATATTCCATAATATGAAAATGGACATTGAACCACTTCAATTTTAAATTTAGCTCAAGATGCATTTTAGAATTGTCCAAAATCAAATAAAGAGACATTCCACTCTTTAAGAGCTGATTAGGGATATCAAAATCGATAACCTTGAAATAAGGCTAGTAATATAATATTCTATACTAAGTTTGATTGCACCAATAGTGCAGTGAATATAATTGTAGAATTTACTAATATGGCACTGTTGGGAGATTACTTGAATATGTAGTAGGAATAGTATGTTTTTAATCCATGCCCACCCCTTGGTGGTATGTGATAGCAGTTGATCGATAATAAACAATTCCTTCTACAAATTCTTTACTTGCTATTAGTCACCTAGGTTTAGAACACCAAAATTGCTAGACACCCTAAATAAGTAACAAAAACGTGTTCATTAGTCAACTAAAGTTTGTTATGTCTTAAGTGTAAAACATGTATTCACAACTAATTTATATACAAAAATCTGTTTGAGTGAATTATAGAGCATGGACAGTTAGAGTTCCTTAATTTTAACAACATTACACAAGTTTTCAGTCAGGACAACACACAAAAGTCAAAAGGACATCTGAGCTAATACCTACAAATTTGGTAAACATGGACTTTTCTGAGTTTTTGAATTAAACTTTAGAGGATCTTTAGAGAGAACCCATGTTTTCTAGTTTAGATGCTCTTTCTCGAAAGATGAAATCGAAGGAACGGCAGGGAAGTTTGTAAGGAAAAGAGTGATGGTAGTGAAGTTAGATAACCAGGATGGATATGTCGTCTACTGTTGAGTCCCACCGATGGTGTCACGGGGGTTATTTTTTTCTTCTATGGTATTAAGCAATCAATACTAGAAATTACGCGTTTGTCGAGGGAGGTAGGCGAGGGACTTACCTCTCCAAACGCGTGATGAAGAGGGAAATCCCTAGCAAGTGGTCTCTCGGAATTCGGCTCGTAGAGTATTTTTGGCGAGGAAATGACTTAGCAAGCTATTGTGTAGGCCCAATTTTGTATATTGTGTCAGTTTAACAATGCTAAAGATTTCCCTCGTCAAATGCAGGAGAGAGAAAAAATTTTTACTGCACTTTAGCTAGGGAATTCCCTCTCCAAGTATGTTGGCTAGGGAATTCCCTCTCCAAGTATAAAAATTATATATTTTTAATTCACTTTGGCTAGGGAATTCCCTCTCCAAGTACAATAAAAATATTTTTACCGTAATACTTGGCTAGGGAGTTCCCTCGCCAAGCGTAGTATACCTGAAACACAAAAATCAGTAATACGATACAAAGCAGCACATCAACAACAACAGCATAACAAAGCAATTACAGCAGCACCAAAACACCAAAACAATTCACAACATAAATAGCACAGAATTACACAGCACCACCATTACAGTGACAACACAACATGTCTAACATACTAATAAAACTATATTCGGGCAATTAAACAACTGTACACACTTGTTTTATATCAACTAACACAAACAAATAAAACACTAAAATAATTCTTAAAAGTACTAAACACGTCTCACTTTCAAGTTTAATTCGACACAAAAATAACAAACTACCGAGAATCATTAATAGCGATATGGAAGAAATATGTCCAACATTTTTTGTATTGATTTCTTTTTTTCTTCAATATCTTCATCCAAGTCCAACTCCGGTAAATCAACATCTTCATCCAAGTCCGATTCCGGTAATATATCAATTGAATCTTCAATCGTATCTTGAACGATTTCAATTGACTCTAGAGCAATATCAATTGAGTCTTTGACGTTGATATCCATGATAGATCTTGACGGAGGGGCTGCAAATTTTGAAAAAAAAGTTAAACCTGTTTATGTTTAAATTTTACCAAAAAAAAGTGAAAAAAAAGATGGAAAAAACTTACCAAACTTATCTTGCGATGGGTTGACGGAGAAATAAAAATGGAGTCGCCGGAGGTTCGAGTCTTGAAATGGGCCCCCAAGAAAGTATGATGGAAAAGATCTCTGTATGTATTCAAGAGCCTCGGCAGCAGAAAGTCGAGGACTCAACTGTTGAAGAGTAGAATCTTTTGCGCTATCAAAGGAATTTCAAGATAGAAAGGTGTTCGTCGGCTCAGAGTTGGACCCGGAGCAAAGAAAGTTGTAGTTTAATTATTGAAGTCCAATGATAATTGCTTTGCGTGGTCTCATATCGATATGGTTGGGATCGATTTGGAGATTATAATACATAAACTTAATGTGGACCCTCACTGTACTCCTGTGAAGCAAAAGAAAAGGCCATATGTTGGCGTTAGAAAAAAAGTAATTGAAGATGAAATAAAGAAGCTACTTGATAATGGCTTCGTGAGGGAAGTAAAATACCCCGAGTGGCTCGCCAACATTGTGGTCATGCCGAAAAAGAATGGCAAACGGAAGATGTACGTGGATTATACAAATTTTAATTTGGCTTGCCCCAAGAATTCCTACCCATTGCCACAAATAGATAGGTTGATAAACTCCTTGGCTGGACATAAATTATTAGCCTTTTTGGATGTATATTAGGGGTACAGTAATAGTTTAATAGACCTGAAGGATGAAGAAAAGACTTCTTTCATCACAGATCGAGGTACATATTGTTACAAAGTGATACCTTTTGGCCTAAAAAATATCGGGGCAACATACTAAAGGTTACTGTGTCGCATGTTTAAGGATTACATCAGGAAGTCAATGGAGGTGTATATTGATGAAATGCTAGTGAAGTCGGTTCGGATAGAGGATCATCTGAACCACTTGAGGGAAACTTTTGCCATCATGAGGCAATACAATATGAAATTGAACCCTGAAAAGTGCGCCTTTGGGGTCGGCTAGGGAAAATTCTTGGGATTCATCGTCTTCGAGCGGCGCATCAAAGCGAACCCCGAAAAAATTAGATCTATTGAAGAAATCCCCGAGGTGCTCTCGGGTACTAAGGAGGTTCAATGCTTAATTGGCCAGATCGCCACCTTGAGTAGATTTATCTCGAGGTCCTCTAACGATGCCACAAATTCTTCTCAGTCTTGAAGAAGAAAACTGCCTTCAAATAGACATCAGAGTGCAGATAAGTGTTTGCAAGAGTTGAAACACTATTTGGCTAACGCACCGTTGCTTGCCAAGCCAAAAGATGGAGAAACTTTTTTGGTCTACTTGGCTGTATCAGAGGTATCCGTGAGCGCAGTCCTGGTTCGTGAGGAGGATGGAAAATAGCAGCCCATATACTATGTGAGTAAAACACACCTCAACACTGTAACAAGGGACCCCCATCTAGAAAAATTGGCACTCGCCTTGGTTGTTACTGCTCGTAAACTTCGGCCCTACTTTCATTGTCATCACATAGCCGTAATTACTACCTTCTGCTTAATAAGTATATTGCATAGACCTGAATTGTCGAAGGTTGTCTAAATGGGAAGCCGAACTGAGTGAATACGACATCATTTATCAGCCTTGAACAGCCATAAAGTCCCAAGTGTTGGCAGACTTCATGGCTGATTGCAGTGCCAAGATACTCCCCAAGGTGGAGAGGGAAAATTTAAAGTCTAGGGAGCCAACCTCCTGGGTTTGGATACTTTATACTGATAGGGCTTCTTGTATAGGCCTAAATTTGGTCGTTTAGGTCAAAAAAATTGAATTTATTAGAGGGTCACAAGCAATACAGAAAATACGCAGGAAAAGTAAATAATATAGAGAGAAAAGTAATAAGCAAGAAAGTAATAATCTTATTCCTTGAGAATAGTCGGATTCCGTACGAATCGCTAGATGTATAAGACAATGAGAGGAGGGATAGTTATAGTAGAGATTTACCCAGTCCTAACTACGGTAAAATACAAAGACTAATAAAGTCCATAGGCCTAAACTCAAGGTAGTGGTATATACGAAATCCTAACTAGGAGACTGCGAACCCTAGGGCAGTGGGATGTATACCCTGCGTCTTGTGCATGTGCCGCCTGAACAGCAGTAGCTCAAGGAGCGAGTGTGTATCCTATGACTTATAAAATAAGTCTAATCTCGTCAGCTGGACTCGTATCTCTGTAATAGTAGGTGGCATATTTTTTCCCACACAGTCAGTCCCCCCACTTGCTGAGTGCTGTTGTAAGCAGTCAGGAAGTGAAAGACGCGTGGTAGAAGACGTAGGGATTTGCCTTTGCGTGATACTCGTCCCCTGTCTTTTCGCATGCATCACATTAAATGAGAATACTCTAGTAAGATGATATGAAATCTTAGGATTGGAAGGGTTTTGTGCACATCTTTTTGATGCTGTAACTGCTCTACCATATCCCGTAATTATTGGGATGTATCACGTAAGCTACAATAATTATGATCCCATGTGATAACGATCTCATGCTTCAAAAATGATTCGCTTCCTATCCAAGACTCTTCTTTCGCATGTATAAATACACACTTACTACAGAGGCTTTTATTCATCTTCAAACTGTTCCAAGACTTCCCTTAAAAAGTAACTCTTTTCCAAATCGTTTTGAAAAGTTTCTTCTTAGACATAGCTCAAGGAGCAAATTTTCTTCCTACAAACTTTAGAGTCTCTGACTATCTTCCTACAACCTTGAATTTTGAAGATGATGGCTGAATGCAGGGCCAGACGTCTAAACAAGAAGGAGAAAATAGCAATCTTTACATCGAGTTCTACCCAAGTATATCGTGAAAGACGACATTACCCGCATCAAGCTTGAGTGCAGATGGACTGAACTTGTTGATGTTATTATCCCTACTGTTGATGAAAGAATTTCTTCTTGTCGTGCCGGTTACTCGATGGTTCATACATACCCCTTAACTCTGCATCTTAATGAGCGTGTTCGTTCCATCATTGAAGAAATACGCCGCCAATACAATATCTGATTCATCAAGTCGGGCCCTCCGTCTGGCACTTAGTGGCCGTGCTGGATCATCTGGAAAACCATGCCAGGGTTAAATTCTCTTTCTGGCACCTTCTTGCTTTTTGTTCTTCTCGTCTTCATAAAGCGGGTATGTTGACGTTTATCAAGTAGGGGAAGAAAGACATTGTTCCCAATAGTTAGGATTCCAAATATCGTGGCTGGGTCTACTACTAGTATGTGGTGGTACACACTCCGGTCATAATTACATCTTGCCCTTTTCCAGAAGTCTTCAACAGAAAGTGTAAGTTACCCCCACTCCCATCTTGGTATGCTTTATGCCAGTTTTTTCTTCGAACCGACTTTCCGTTTCTTCAATGAACTCAATGACGGCCATTTTGTTGACTCATGAGGAGTTAACCATTTGGGTCACTGCCATTTTTGCGAGAAATCCTGCCAATTCCATGACTTTTACTGCCCTGGCTAGTTTGAACGGCTGGCCAGCGAAAGACCATTGTAAGCCATCTTTTTCATTTTCCCTTTTATTTTTCCTGCTCCAATTGTCTTCATTGTCTGTAGTTCCTTTCTTAGGGTTCTCCCATCGCGAGATGCCCCCGTTAAACAAAATAAAAATTATTGTCGCATACATCGCCCCCTTGCCCAACGTGCTGGCGTCAGGAGGTAGTATTGCTAAGAGAGCTAGTGGCTCCTGTTCTTCAAAGAGGAAGAGATCTGCCAAGCCTGATAACGTGAAAGTCATCAATGAGCCTGTGTTAATTTCTGATAGCAAGGGAGAAGTCCCCCGAGTCCCTGAGACTGAGGCTGTTGCTACATCCTCTACTGTCACTCCGTCTGAAACTGGTCCATCTTCGCGAAACCGTAGGATTTTGATTAATGATCCCCCTTAAAAAGAAGAGAACGTTGCGAGAGATGAATTGGTACTACCATCCATCCCTTTGAGTCCCAATCATCAGGTTAGTTTTCCAATTCGTATTTTACTTAGTACCATTCCTTCATGTGTTCCACAAGTGAAAGTCCCTTGCGTGCCCGCTGACGAGCTCTGGGCGTATATGATTTTATGCTCGTACTCTGTCAAATTATAGTGTAGTTTAAGATATCGTCCCACAGAGATTGGAACCACCTAGGCTACAAATTTATATTGTCTTTGTCACTATTTGAGAGAAATAGATTGGTGAGATGAGAATTGTTTAATAGTCCTAAAAATTTAAATAACAATAAAGTAAATATTTTATGGATTTTTAAAGTAAATAAAAGATGATAAAGATAAAGGTTGGGATACTTTGTATCAGCAAAATAAAACAATTATAATAAAATCAAAATTTCATTATTTCTTCTCCGTTTAATGACATAGTCGCTTATTTCTAATACAACCAAATCACATAAAAGTAACCAATTAATAACACCTCTTTCGGTTAATGTAGTTAATCGATTGACAGTTAAACAGAGACCTTGTTCAAAGAATGATCATTTATTTCTAATACAACCACTTCACTTAACCACAATATATTAATAGCACCACTCGCGCTTATACTATTAATTTATTGATAGTCAGTGACATTAAACAATAATTGATTAATAACACCTCTTTCGATTAGTGTAGTTAACCGACTAAAGTAATGATTTAAACAAGAAGTATCTTAGTTGAGTACACCAAGTGAGTAAAAACCTCTTTCGATTAGCTTTTACTAAATCAATAATCTTATTTGAGTCAACTCCTCCGTGAAAATTAGAATTGAAAGAAATAAGATAAAGATTATGGTTAATCCTGGTGTATAAAGATGATAAAGTGAAAACCCCAACATAAGAATATAATAAAATCAAGACTTCCATTATAAAAACTTTATCAAGCTTCAACTAATATCCCAACCAAAGAAAATTACTCCATTATGGAGAAAAGAAAATAATATTTGTACAAAGAAGAAACAACTTATAAAACTAAAATAAAGCTAATAGAGAGGTGTTTATTTTTTACACAGAAGGTGGGATCTCGTTTCTCTACAAAAATGTCGAGCTATTTATAGAGAAATTTTCCTGCGAAAGACTCCACTGATGCGAAACCACCGATGCCATGTTTGGCATTTCTTTGTTATTTTCCCACTGATGCTAGCCATTGAGGGCATTAGTGCACTTCTTTCCTTTTTGCCACTAATGTGAAGACATCACTACTGCCATTGGTGGAATTTCTTTTCTTTTGTCCCACGGATGCGAGCCACCGATGCCATCTGTGTACTCCTCTTCCTTTTTGCTACTAATGTGAAGTCATCACTAATGCCATTGGTGGCATTTCTTTTCTTTTGTCCCACAGATGCGAGCCACCGATGCCATCTGTGGCTTCTTTTCCATCTTCCTTGCTTTTGCGTTCTTTCCTTTCCTGAAAGGTTGTTTTGTGTATTTGCACATATTTGAAAATAATATCATATATTTTATATAAAAATATTAATATATAATAATTTATGTATTTAAAAATATATAATATATATAACTATCAAATACCCCACACTTAAATATTTGCTCGTCCTCGAGTAAAGGACATAATATAAAGTAGCAGCTGAAAACATTAAGAAGACTGAGAATTTTCGGCAAACAAGAATCAAGTAAGACCAAACTTTAAGTTCAAATGATCTTTATCCGTATTCATGTTCACCGATTGAGAATTAAAATCACAATATTTTCTAATCCCAATGTGTCTCACTAAATGAAGAGAGATGCCCATGAATCACACATTATATAATATAAAAGAATAAGGGCATAGATAGAAAAATTCTCTCACTCTCAACAAAGAAGTATCTCTAGCTATTGAAAATTACCATAGGCTTGCATATCATGTGGCTCTCCACTAATGTAGGAATCTTTGAGTTGAGATCATGTAGGGCTTTTCTTTTGGTTGTAATGTAGGCTTAGGGACAGGTATGATATATATTAATATGAGTGACTCGAGTCCTTATAGACACCACAATACATTGACATTCAAGTATCACTTTGTCTTCCTTTTTCTAGAACAATCAACATTTTTTTTTTTCATTTTTTTTTCTTTATCAGACCCCATATCTCTCTATTTTTTCCTCTTATTTTCTTTTCATGACTATCACAAATTTTCTTTGTAGCACCTTTTTTTTCATTTTTTTTTGAAGTGATTGCATTCTCAATAATGAATAAGCTAAGCAATAACAATTTTGCCTTATTTTTTCACAATTACTCCCTCATACTTTATTTTTGCATTTAAATATATATTCTTGATATTTTTTTTTGTAAGTGCCAAAAAGGAAATATGGTGAATAAATAGATATGACAACGAAAATTGGGCTAAGGGTTAAAGTTTGGTAATCAAAAAAAATAAGGGATAGTTCATTTAGGCTCAACGAGGGCTGACTAGGGATAAAAATATTATGGTAGGTTAATTTTGGTCATGGTTTAGGAAGGAAGGCCTACTTTCATCTCACAACTCAAAAATCTACCTAGAATTTCGCCTCAAACCACATTCAAGGCAAGTTCTGGATTTCCAAATAAGCAAGAAAACTGATAATAACCTGACAACACAATACACTTGGGATTAGCAAAAATTATAATTTTAATCACCAATAAACAAAAATGAGTTTGGAAAGATATTCTTAGAACTCAAGAATGGTACCCAATCAAATCTGTTTTTCCAAAATCTCATTGTATGAAAAATCATGTTTTTAGCTGATTTATTTATTGAAAATCCTAAAAGATGTTCAGTTCAAAATATTACGACCATGGCAAAGAACTGAACAAAGAAATCCATGGAAGTATGCGAAAGAAGTTATGCTAATTTTTTTTTTTTTTACAAAAGAAAAATACATTAAAAAAATTATATATACAAAGTTATATATAAATATTAAATCAATAAAAGGTTTAAAAGAAAAACACACCAAAAATTGAAAACACACACATATTTACACACACAAAAATATATATTCTTTTACCCAACACTTAAATATTGTCAAGTCCTCATGACAAATAATTTAACCGAAAAAGAAGGTAAAGGGCTCCCCAAAATATTTTTTTCTTTTTTCGCCTGGAGCTTGTGAACTCCACACCCAATTCTGAATCAATTTTTCTTTTTTGCTTCTTGGGATTATTCTCAAAGTTCACTTGGCCAAGAACATCACAAAATAATTTCTTGTTTTGCATGTCCCATTCTTTCTTGGTCTTGTCTTGAGCAGGCATGTAACCGTTCATGGTGATCCTTAACTCTATTTTGTATTTTTCACAAGGATTGGTCCATGCAGTTTCCTGAAAATCCCCAACAACAAAATCCACAGAGTCATATTGATCAAAAGAAATAAAAGATGTTGGTCAAAAGGATATTCAATTGTATATGTGTAATTGACCTCGCCATCCTTAATTTCTTTCAAATTAGCTATTTTTTGTGGATAAGAAAAATGGGGTATGCACTCATCACATGTTGAATTAAATTCAACCAAATCTTTATTTTCAACCATCTCCACTTGATCAGGCTTTTCATCGTGAGTGATAGATTCTTTCTCATAAGGATCATCTTTTTGAATTGGTACATCTTCACATGTTGTTTCAGTTAAGTGCTCACCACAATTAAAAGAGATTGCCATACTTACCAATTCACTTAATTGCATTGTTAGGCCAGTCATGATTTTATGATTCTGTGCATATTTCTCATCAGTATTTTTTATGAAATCATATACAGATTCTTTTAAGCTCTCATTCTCTTTTTGTGGTGGTTGATACGTGTCCCAATTTTCATGTGAATATTGGTTGCACTCCGGATTGTAACCATATTCATTAGAATCATTGTACCTGTGAGGACTAGAAACAATGTAAGATTCTTCATAAGATGACCCAAATAAATAAGAGTTACCTGCATCGCATTCATGAATGAAGTGATTTCCACCACAATATTCACAAGTAATAGACCTTTGGCTAACTTTATTAATTAGTTGTTCAAGGTCTTTGATGCTCCCAGAATTTGCATAGGTGAATGTGTTACTTGTCTGACATTCAAAGCTTTGGTGGTTGTCTCTACAGTAATCACAAGTAATATCTTTCTGACAATATTTTTCTACCAACTCAACAAGAATTTCACTTGGATGATTGAAATTCATTTTCAGAACGTGTGAAGAGAGTTCATATTCAGATTTTTTTTAAAATTTTTTTTTTTGACAAGCTTTGTTTCTTAGCACTTTTCAGAAAATAGGAAGCAAAATATTTGAAGAAAAAGAAAAAAAATCTCAAAGTAGTAACAAGACAATTAATCTGAAGTAGATGCTTACCAATCCCCGGCAACGGCGCCAAAAATTTGACGAGCTCTGGGCGTATATGATTTTATGCTCGTACTCTGTCAAATTATAGTATAGTTTAAGATATCGTCCCACAGACATTGGAACCACCTAGGCTACAAATTTATATTGTCTTTGTCACTATTTGAGAGAAATAGATTGGTGAGATGAGAATTGTTTAATAGTCCTAAAAATTTAAATAACAATAAAGTAAATATTTTATGGATTTTTAAAGTAAATAAAAGATAATAAAGATAAAGGTTGGGATACTTTGTATCAGCAAAATAAAACAATTATAATAAAATCAAAATTTCATTATTTCTTCTCCGTTTAATGACATGGTCACTTATTTCTAATACAATCAAATCACATAAAAGTAACCAATTTATAACACCTCTTTCGGTTAATGTAGTTAATCGATTGACAGTTAAACAGAGACCTTGTCCAAAGAATGACCATTTATTTCTAATACAACCACTTCACTTACCACAATATGTTAATAGCACCACTCGCGCTTATACTATTAATTTATTGATAGTCAGTGACATTAAACAATAATTGATTAATAACACCTCTTTCGATTAGTGTAGTTAACCGACTAAAGTAATGATTTAAACAAGAAGTATCTTAGTTGAGTACACCAAGTGAGTAAAAACCTCTTTCGATTAGCTTTTACTAAATCAATAATCTTATTTGAGTCAACTCCTCCGTGAAAATTAGAATTGAAAGAAATAAGATAAAGATTATGGTTAATCCTGGTGTATAAAGATGATAAAGAGAAAACCCCAACATAAGAATATAATAAAATCAAGACTTCCATTATAAAAACTTTATCAAGCTTCAACTAATATCCCAACCAAAGAAAATTACTCCATTATGGAGAAAAGAAAATAATATTTATACAAAGAAGAAACAACTTATAAAACTAAAATAAAGCTAATAGAGAGGTGTTTATTTTTTACACAGAAGGTGGGATCTCGTTTCTCTACAAAAATGTCGAGCTATTTATAGAGAAATTTTTCTGCGAAAGACTCCACTGATGCGAAACCACCAATGCCATGTATGGCATTTCTTTATTATTTTCCCACGGATGCGAGCCATTGATGGCATTAGTGCACTTCTTTCCTTTTTGCCACTAATGTGAAGACATCACTACTGCCATTGGTGGAATTTCTTTTCTTTTATCCCACGGATGCGAGCCACCGATGCCATCTGTGTACTTCTCTTCCTTTTTGCTACTAATGTGAAGTCATCACTAATGCCATTGGTGGCATTTCTTTTCTTTTGTCCCATAGATGCGAGCCACCGATGCCATCTGTGGCTTCTTTTCCATCTTCCTTGCTTTTGCGTTCTTTCCTTTCCTGAAAGGTTGTTTTGTGTATTTGCACATATTTGAAAATAATATCATATATTTTATATAAAAATATTAATATATATAATAATTTATGTATTTAAAAATATATAATATATATAACTATCACCCGCAAAGCCTACCATACCACAATTCGTTCCCGAGTCGACCGTCCCTTTCGAGCACCGCCCTGGCAAGGAGGTGGCTCTAGATGCGACCGCTGCCACAGAACCCGTAGATGGGGCCTGCGAGGTTGTCATTCACATTGCTGGGTGAGTTAACCTGTTCAAGAGCCCGGGGGTTGTGACAGACCATACTACTGAGTTGATTGCGCCTTGTGAGCAAAGGCACCTTACTGGTTACGGTCATTGCAAGCTACTTGAGGTCTCTGCGGGGTATTCTCTTTGGGTAATCCTTTCTTTCTTATTTCCAGTGTTGCTAATAGAACCTTTGCTCTCCTTATCTGAATATTTGCTTTGACGTCCATCTAGGGGCTGATGGTTTATCATGAGATCCTTCACCGAGGAAAATCGAGTGAGAGTCTGAAGGAGGAGATCGGTGCTCTACGAGGTCAAGGTGCCAGTCTAAAACCCTACATGGAGGAGGTTGAGCGGCTAAAAAGAGAGCTCCAGACCGCACACAAGGCTTATCACCTGGAGTTTCTGAAGAACAAGAATCTTCATAAAGCGCAGAGCAACGAGATCCACAAGCGTAGGCAGGCTGTGGAAAACCTTCAATCTTCCCTTCAGGAGGCCTAACTTTCAGAGCAACTCCATCGTTCTAATGTGACCCACCTGCAGTCGACTATAGAGGCTCTGCGACAGAAGTTGTCAGAAATGGATGAGAGAATCAAAGTTGCTGAGAAGAACGTCTCCGATGCTAGTGGCATGTCTGCCGTTCTTCAAGATGAGAACGAAAAGTTGAGGAGCAAAGTGGCGACCCCGGAGAAGTATCATGACAAGCTTTGTAATGAAGCTCATGACAAGGAGAGAAAGATAAATGCTCTGAATGCCCGCCACATAGCCGAAGTGGCCTGTACAAATTTGGCAGCCGCTCTGCTACCTTGCACCGGGTTTGTGACAACTCTAGATTTCACCTAGCTGCTGAGATCCCTTCGATGACAGAGCTTGTAGCTGAAGTAGATGCTCAGGTAGGGTCCGACCTTGAGGAAGGCTCCGAGGAGGCTAGTGGTGAAGGAGAAGATATTGTGACGGTTGGGGAACCTGCAGTTGGTGAAGCAAGGCCTTTGTAGAGTGTTGCCGCCCTCGAGAGAGAGTTAGAACTCCCTCCCCCTCCCAATGCAAGTTTTTTTTCTTTAGCTCTGAAGAGTTGCTCGTATCTTCTGGGCATAACTAATATCTTTTGGCCCGTTATGAGGCTTTTTTACTTGAATTGCTCATTACTTTGCTTGTGACATTTTTTTCGCCATAAACAGTTTGTTAGATAATGATCTTGCAAAGCCTTGCCTACATGGGCGAAAGTGCCGATGACTTAGGCGGCTTTTTAGTTAAGTAACAAGCGTACTGTTTGTTCTAGTGTTTAGAATGTCTATCAATGGGCCTGCTTAGGACATTACGTGTGATGCATGTGCGCCCGTTGTTCGCGGCTTATGTTGCTCCTGTAATTGGCGGCTGTTTGCACCCATAATAGGACGACTTTAGCCCATGATATGAAATGGGGCTTATTTTTGTTCCAAACAGAAAGTTTTTGCTTGTTTACTCGAGCATTTTAAGACTATTTAGCACTATGCATGCGGGGGTCCCCACGGGCATGTTGTGCAATTTTGTTGAATTAACGATTTCAAATTTTGAAGTAATGGCTGGTGGCTGAACTAGAAGTGATCTAGTTTTAAGCGAGTAGTTTACCCTACTTTTGTCACGAAAAATGAGTGTATTACTTCAACTTAAGTTATGTCGGGGCTACGAATAATTGGATCATCGATGGATCTGATTGTAAAATTGACTAAATAGAATAGTAGTTTTATTGATAAAAGATACGCGCTGGGCCTGAATTATTATGGGTGAGTACCCATAACTTGATTGATAAGTATGAAAATACTGTAATCAAAATTTTAAAAAGAAACTAAGACTTGATTAAAGTGAATGCCGAAAAGAATTGTACTTTCGAGTGTCTTACTCTTTCTCCCCCCCCCAATCTTTTAATCAACTAAACTGTCATAGTTGTCATGCTGGTTGATTGAAAATTTGAGGTCTTCAACATCTTCAAGAAGGTTTGCCTCTCACACCTTTTCGGGGATAGATGCCCCTAGGATTGCTGTCGCGTAGCATTCTCTTGCCACCTCTTAGTCTCAGCTGATTACTTTTACCCCTCAAGCGGTGAGGTACTTGATCTTCTGATGCAAGGTGGAAAGTACTGCTTTAACTTCATGAATCGACGGGCATCCCATGATCGCATTATATGGGCCCTCATTTGATTACCTGAAAAGATGAAAACGTGGTCTGCTCCCGGGATGCATTTGTGAGGTTAATCTCTCCAAAGGACCTTTCACAAGAGTTGCTGAAGCCGGCCATTGTGTAAACACTTGTAGTCATATTGTCTTCAACTCCCATTGCTTGCAGGGTATCCCATTTAATAATATTTACAGCGCTGCCAGCATCAACCAAGACACGTTTGACATCCGTATCTCCTATTCTGAGCGTTATGACCAAGACATCGATGTGAGGAGTATTGCAACTAGTGTTGTCCTCGTCACTGAACAAAATCATCTCTTCTCGAGCATGTCCCTCTTCGGGCGCTACCTCGTTGGGCCTCGAATCGTCGAGTAGCATTGGGCCACCAACTATCATGTTGATGGATCTCATGGGTTCCGGCAGATCCGGGGGTCCTTCCAAACCTCTATTCTTGGAAAAACATTTTCATTCCCCTGTTGATGCAGCCCGAATCGTGACTAGACCCTATACAAAGAGTCAAGCGAAGGAGTTGCAAGAGCTCCAGGGCATGTTCTCTTCATTGGAGTTGTTGGGGCAGATTTTGGAAGATACTTGACACAACCAGAATTTTTGGCTAGGCCGTGCGGGCACCAGACATCCTTCCCTAGACCCGTCGGGCGAACCCTTAACAACTAAATTAGAAAAATGAATATAAATCCAACTCATAAATAAGAATAAGACAGAGAAAAAAAACAAAGGTATACTGATACCTCTAAGCTGTACAAAAGAAATTACAGCTAACTACCCAACATACTAGGTTTAGAACTATCGAGACTAGACATCTAAGAGTACTGAAGAAGACAAATACCTCCTGAAGGGAGTAAAATGCAACTGAAATAATAAATATAAAACTGGTGGCCATCCAGAATAAAAACTGGCTCCCCCTGACAGCTGAAGTCGTCTTCGCTCCTTCACAACGTGGCGAACTCAATCCAGGAGCGAACCTGCCGAAACGAAATAAATAGGCAAGAACAAACAACAAACAAGGTTGAGTCAAAAGGGCTCAATGAGTGGGGCAGACTAGCCACCTCAAAGAATAGGACAGCTAGCCAGGGAGAAGAAAAAAAGATAAACCAAATTTCGCTTATTTAAATTATAAAAAGGCAGAGCCAGATAATAACTGGAAACACGTATGGGATCATAAACTCATAAACAACCAGGGACATAAGATAGAAAGAACATATAGGTTTTTAAATATCCCGAACATAATACTGTCACGGCGTGCAACCCAATCCACATGTTCATATTGTCGCGGCGTGCAACCCAATCCATATATTCATCATGTCGCGGCGTGCAACCCAGTCCATATATTTATATTTTTGCGGCGTGCAACCCGATCCATATATTCATACTGTCGTGGCGTGCAACCCGATCTATATACTTATATTGTTGCGACGTGCAACCCGATCCATATATTTATACTGTTGCGGTGTGCAACCCGATCCATATATTTATACTGTTGCGGTGTGCAACCCGATCCATATAACTAAAGCATATAAACCAATTAAGGACACTAAATAGCCTGAAACGTATAGGCAAACTGAAATATGTCCACAACATGGTATACATGCCGCATACACAAAACACAGCACAATAGTCGCCCCCTAGTCAGTATGCAGTGCAATGAGATGGGATGAATGCGGTATGATGCAATGCAGTCACATGTACCTGATACCTTCACCGGCTCGGGACTCTCATCGATTGCCGGAAAGTATATGCAATAATGACCCTTCACAGGTGCGGGACTCTCATCGCCATCCGGGAAGTATATGCAATAATGACCCTTTACCGGCTCGGGACTCTCATCGATTGCCGAGAAGTATATGTAATAATGACCCTTCACCGGCTCGGGACTCTCATCGATTCCGGGGAAGTATATGCAATAATGACCCTTCTCCGGTGCGGGACTCTCATCGCCAACCGGGAAGTATATGCAATACAGACCCTTCACCAGCTCGGGACTCTCATCGATTACCGGGAAGTATATGCAATAATGACCCTTCACCGGCTCGGGACTCTCATCGCCAACCGGAAAGTATATGCAATAATAACCCTTCACCGGATCGGGACTGTCATCTATTACCGGGAAGTATATGCAATAATGACCCTTCACCGGCTCGGGACTCTCATCGATTACCGGGAAGTATATGCAATGCTCAAAACCAGAGTGCAATGTCATATGCTCAATGCAATACCAACAACAGGGCCTAACATATAATATATAAAGTAAATTCAAATCTAAGGCGTAATGAGTACGCCTATCGACAGCTACACACGTCAGGAACACGTGGTAGAATATCCACAAGGCCAAGGGCCTCCAAAGAAATGGATACAAATACTTACCTTATTTCAATTTGCTACTCAACAGCCGCTTTATCCTTTGGATTTACTGCCAAACGATTCTACTTATTCAATAAGCAGAAAATATATCAAATTAGGCTAAAGGCTTCATTCCTCACATCTTAGGGCAATCCGGTTAGGAACCTGATACCCTATTTGCATACGCAATACGTAGGCCAGGCCTATGTATAGGGTTTAAGGTCACATAACCAAACCCTAAATAAATTACATTTATATGTTTCCCATACCTCACTGAGTACGAATATATACTCAATTCCATTATCAGGGTCCAATTAACCCTTTAAGCTATTAATTGAACTTATTAAAACGATGTCTAATATCCTAATTTTTACCGTCAAAATATATTCAAACACATGTAATAAACTAAAATAATACATTAAGATCATTGCATGAATGTTCAGGGGTGAAAATTCTATCTTTCTCCGGCTCTTTTCTTATTTTCTGGCATTTTACTCTTTACGTTTTCTCGTTTCTGCTCTTATGTTGTTTATGTTCTATTTTTCTTCTAAGCTTCGAAAAGCTTTAGGGATATATACTCCCATTCCACAGCTGTTTCATTTCTTTCTTTTCCTTTTTCTTTTCTTTTTTCTTTTATAATTTCTTTTCTTTTTGTGACGAAAATTAAAACGGTACCTTACAATATTCGAAATAATTCCAAATTTCTCAAGAAAGTTATACAAAATATATATAACACACTTGCTAAGGTGGATCTCAAATCAGACTCCCGAAACTCAATATGAAAATTAAAAAGAATCACGAGGTTTATCTGATGCATTGATTAAGAATATCGGAAGGTTCAACTGCGTAAAATAATGCAACATCTTTGGGCACTAGGATCGAACTATTACCTCGGCTGGCTAACCACCTGGAAAATTTGGTTGTGCAACACATGCTGCCTCTGGAACATAATTTACTAGGGCAATTAAGACATGGAACAGGAGCTCCCTGAGACCGAACGTCTCCATCTACGACAACCTGATAAGCTGCCTAGCGAATAATAGGTTCTTGCGGTATCTTCATCGCGAAGATTCTCGTAAAAGCATCATAGAGAGCCAAGGGAACCACAAGGCCTGCTCCCTTGCCCATCGCGAGCTCGTACTGCTGGGGCCTGCGCGGTTGGATCGTCAGCACGAAAACTCTCGGGGCTTGAGCAGCGCTAGCCCTAGTCTAGACTACTTCGTCCTGAACTCATACCATTTGCTGATTTGTCGCACGAGGGTTCACAATTACCACGAAGGAATTAACGAAAATACTTTTGCATCATCGACCGACACACGATCAGAAAAAAAAGGAAGTGAAACTTCCTAAATTCAATCATAGCCTCTCGTAGATAAGTACGGACATCTACGTACCTATCAGCAAGACTCTACTAGACACTGTCTTAGTCAGGATAGACTTTAAATCGGGCTCTGATACCAACTGACATGCCCTAAATTTTTGGCTAGGGCGTGCGGGCACCCGACATCCTTCCTAGACCCGTCGGGCGAACCCTTAGCAACTGAATCAGGAAAATGAATATAAATCCAACTCATAAATAAGAATAAGACCTAGAAAAAAAACACAGATATACTGATACCTCTAAGCTGTACAAAAGAAATTACAGCTAACTACCCAACATACTAGGTTTAGAGCTATCCAGACTAGATATCTAAGAGTACAGAAGAAGACAAATACCTCCTGAAGGGAGCAAAATGCAACTGAAATAATAAACATAAAACTGGTGGCCATCCAGAATAAAAGCTGGCTCACCCTGACAGCTGAAGTCGTCTTCGCTCCTTCACAACGTGGCGAACTCAATCCAGGAGTGAACCTGCCGAAACGAAATAAATAGGCAATAACAAACAACAAACAAGGTTGAATCAAAAGGGCTCAATGAGTGGGGCAGACTAGCCACCTCAAAGAATAGGATAGCTTGCCAGGGAGAAGAAAAACTGATTGTTAGCTTGGATAAGCTTGGAGTTTTGACTGATGACTGAGGAACGGATTCAAAGGACCTGTTCCTTTGAATCACTGAAGCAGAATAGATAATTCATGCAAAATCATTTAATTGAGATATCATTATTTATCCTAATACTGACGTGTATCTTGGTAATTATGCAGGACTAATCAGATACGAAAAGATTGCATAACTAAGGGATAAAGGATTCGAGGTAGAATCCAATTAGGATTCAAAGTCAAGGGAGCTTTGGAATTCTAATTCATTGATACTTCTTGGCTGCTGGAAACTATAAAGCGTGAAGACTATCAGCCATAGAAGAGATACACAAATACAGAGAGCATCGAGCAAAAGCTGAGAAGTATTATTAGCTTATTTGTGTAATCAGTTAGCTACAGTAGAACTAAGTGAGAACTTGTTCCTTAGATTGAATCTTGTAAAAGTTCGAGTCTTAGTTCAATTGTAGTAAGCAAAAATCGAGTTGTAAACTTTCTGATTCAAGTCGTGGACTTGACACAACTTCACTGATCGTGAGAAAGATCACTAAAGGATTAGAGTTAGTCCTAGGTTAGTAAGAGCGAGTCTTGTAACCAAGTGGGTCTTTTTACATAGTGAAGTTGAAATCCTACTTGAGAAGCAGGTCGTGGTTTTTTGATCCCGTGTCTAGGGGTTTTTCCACGCTAATATCTGGTGTTCAATTACTTACAGTTTTATTCCGCACATCGTAGAGTAAAGGAACACATTTTAAGGAACTGGTCCTTAAAATATTAAAGTGGTGTAATCGTGGGAAATAACAATTGGTATCAGAGCGGGTTATCCTTGAAAAGGCTAACACCTAGGATTAGATGAGTACATCACGAGTGAACAGTGAGGGTCAGTCAATGGTTAGAGCACCTTACTTCAATGGGAAATACTATTCATGGTGGAAAGAGAGGATGCGTGATCACCTTCAAGCAGAGGATTACGAATTGTGGGACATAGTAACTGAAGGTCCCATGATCCCAATGAAGAAGGATGCTGATGGGAAGGAAGTTCCCAAAACCAGGAAAGAATGCAATGCTGAAGATATAAAGCAATGGGAAAAGAATGCTAAGGCAAGGAAGTGGCTGGTTGGTGGACTTAGTTCTGACGAATGCACAAGGATCAGAGGGTATGCCACTGCAAAGGAGATTTGGGATGCTCTACAAGTTGCACACGAAGGAACAAGTCAGGTAAAAAGGTCCAGAGGTACACTTCTTTATGCTGAATATGAAAGCTTTAAAATGAAAGAAGAAGAATCAATTTCTGAAATGTATACTAGATTCAATGCCATTGCTTCTGAACTTATCTCTTTGGGAAGGGTTTTAACTGTGGAAGATAGGGTAGAAAAGATTTTAACTAGAGTTCTTCCAGATTCTTGGGAGATCAAAGCTTGTGCTATCATTGAAAGTAATGATTTAACCACTTTATCCTTAGATGAGCTTATAGGCAATCTAAAGACTTATGAACTGAGGAAAAAGGTTAAAAACATAGGAGCATCAGTTAAAACTGAACCCAACCTAGCCTTGACTGCTGGTGATAAAATCATGGATGATAAGGAACTGGTCCTTATCGCTAAAAGTGTTCAGAAATATTTGAATAAGAAAAGAGAAATTAGTGGACAGGGTAGGTCTACTAACATGAAACAGGCTGGAGAATGTCACAAATGTGGAAGCTCGGAGCACTACATCAGCAAATGCCCAATTATGGAAGGAGAATGGAGGAAGAAGTTCATTGATGAAAGAAAGAAGGCTAGGGAACAGGTCCACAAGAAAAGTGGAAATCCCAAAGCGCTGGTTGCAGGATGGCAAGACAGTGAAGATGAAATAACTGATGATGATCTGGATGAGGATCTTGCTCTAATGGCACTTGGAGATTCAGAAAATGAAGAAGATCCTGAGGTATTTGTTTCTAAACTTAAAGAAGATGTAAAAAGCATGTCTAGAGAAAAGTTGGTTAAAGTATTCCATATTGTGCTAAATGAATTTAAAACTCTGAGGGATGATAATCACCAACTGCATGATAAAGTTGACTGTTTAGAAATAGAATGCAAAGAGGAAATAATTAAAAATGATTTTCTGGAAAGGAAGATTAGCATGCTTGAGGAACAGGTCCTCACACTTGAAACAACTGCTCAGAAATTAGAAAATGTTAAAACAGTTGTAAAAGGTAAAGGTATTGCTAATTCTCATCGGATCATTGCTGAAGAGAAACTGAAAGACACAGTTGATGAACTGTGTAAGAAAGATGAAAAGATAAGATCTTTAGAAGAAGACTTGGTTAAAACAAAAATGGAATTAAGAAAAACTGTAGAATGAAACAAGTCTTCTGAAGCACTAGAATGGTTACAGGAAAATCATAGTAGTAACAGGAAAGGTATTAGATTCATGAAAGCACAGAGTTCATCCAAATGGAATCCAAAGAGTAAGTACTTATCATTTTCTGAAAACTGGCTATGCACTCACTGTGGGAACACTGGTCACCGAAAAGAAAATTGTCAATCTTTAAAAATGGCTGCCCAGAGGAACAGGTCCTATAAACCTGTTCAAAATCCTGTGAAACAGAAGAACAGGTCCTACAAACCTGTTCAACATTCTGTAAAAAAGGAAAATGTTCACACAAAGAAACCATTACCATTTTGGGCTAGGAGAGATCTGATTCATCCTTTTTCAAAAGGAAAGGAACCCAAACTAGTTTGGGTTCTTAAAATTAACCCCTAGTTTTCTTTTGCAGGCTAGAGTGAAGGAGACAAACCACAAATGGTACATGGACAGTGGTTGCTCAAGACATATGACAGGGCATAAGGAACTGTTCCTTTCACTCTCAGCCTTCCAAGGAGGAAATGTTTCCTTCGGTAATGGTAAGAAAGGGGAAATTATTGGAATTGGAAAGGTAGGTAGGTCTGATTCACACTGTATAGATAATGTATTTCTAGTAGATGGACTGAAGCATTGCTTATTGAGCATATCTCAATTGTGTGATAAAGGTAATAATGTTAATTTCTCATCTACTGGATGCACTGTGACAAATCAAGCTTCTGGAGAGGTTATTTTGCAGGGAAACAGACATGGAAACATCTACAAAGTAGACTTGCTGACATTATCTGATGGAAGCTTGAGCTGCTTAAGTGTGGTGCAAAATGATCCCCTCCTATGGCACAAAAGACTAGGACATGCTAGTCTTTCACAATTGAACAAACTTGTGTCAAAGGACTTGGTGATAGGTCTTCCTAACATCAGGTTTAATGAAGAAAAAGTATGTGAAGCATGTGCCAGGGGGAAGCAGGTAAAATCCTCCTTCAAATCGAAGAAACAGGTAAGTACCACTAAACCTTTGGAACTGGTCCATATGGATTTATGTGGTCCAATGAGAACAATGAGTCGTGGAGGTAAGAAGTATGTTATGGTATTGGTGGATGATTACTCTAGATTTACATGGACTATATTTCTTGCATCTAAAGAAGAAGCATTTAATGCATTTTCAATTTTTGCTAAGAAAGCTCAAAGAACTCTAGATAACCATATTGTTGCCATTAGGTCAGATCATGGAACTGAATTTGAAAATCATATGTTTTCCAATTTTTGTAATGAGAATGGCATTAATCATAACTTTTCCTCACCTAGAACCCCACAACAAAATGGTGTTGTGGAAAGGAAAAATAGGACTCTAGAAGAAATGGCAAGGACTATGTTGATATCTGGAAATCTTCCACAGAACTTTTGGGCTGAGGCTATTAATACTGCATGCTACATAATAAATAGATGTATGACAAGACCTTTAATAGAAAAGACCCCATATGAATTGCTTAAAGGAAGAAAACCAAACATTTCTCATCTTAGGGCTTTTGGTTGCAAATGCTTCATACACAACAATGGGAAGGATGCCTTAGGAAAATTTGATCCTAGAAGTGATGAGGGAATATTTGTTGGTTATTCTTTAAATAGTAAATCTTATAGGGTGTTTAACAAGAAAACATTGAAAATTGAAGAAAGCATGCATGTTAAATTTGATGAAACTGACAGTCTCACTCAAGAACAGGTACAGGAGGATGAAGAAATTGGAATGCTGAAAGAGTTTGAACTTAATCCACAAATGCAGATTCTGGATATGAGAAGTGAACTGCAAGGAACTGTTCCTCAGGACAGAACTGAGAAGAGTAGCACTGAAACAGGGGGAACAAGTGTTGGTTCAACCTCACAAACTGGAAACACTACTCTATCAGGAACTGTTCCTCAGCAGAGGACTTCTGAAAATGGATTGACACCCAAGCCTTTCAAGTATCAAAGGTCACATCCTGTGGATCAAATAATCTCAGATAAGGCAGCCAGAGTTCAAACTAGATCAGCAGTCAAGAATCACAATCTGTGTGCCTTTAGTGCCTTCTTATCTCTTGTTGAACCTAAAAATGTGAAAGAAGCACTGAAGGATGCAGATTGGATTAATGCTATGCAGGAAGAACTGAATCAATTCCAAAGGAGTCAAGTTTGGCATCTGGAACCCAAGCCAAGGAACAGGTCCATCATTGGAACAAAATGGGTTTTCAGAAACAAACTTGATGAGGATGTCATGGTAATAAGAAACAAGGCTAGGCTAGTTGTTCAGGGATACAGTCAAGAGGAGGGCATCGACTATGATGAGACTTTTGCTCCAGTTGCAAGACTGGAAGCAATAAGACTTCTTATAGCCTTTGCTACATACATGGAATTTACTCTACATCAAATGGATGTTAAGAGTGCGTTTCTGAATGGTTACTTGAAAGAAGAAGTGTATGTCAAGCAACCTTCAGGTTTTGAAAATGAACAGTTCCCTGAACATGTGTACAAGTTGGACAAGGCCTTGTATGGGCTCAAGCAGGCACCAAGAGCATGGTATGAGAGGCTATCAAAATTTCTACTCCAGCATGGATACAAGAGAGGTAAAATTGATAGTACTTTGTTCTTAAAAGAAAAAAGTAAGGATCTCTTAATTGTTCAAATCTATGTAGATGATATAATTTTTGGTGCTACTTGTGAAAATTTAAGTAAGGAATTTGCAAACTTGATGGGGAGTAAATTTGAGATGAGCATGATGGGTGAACTCAATTTCTTTTTGGGTTTACAAACTAAGCAAACCTCAAATGGAACTATGATCCATCAACAAAAGTATGTTAAGGAATTACTCAAAAGGTTTGATATGGATAATGCTAAGGAAATTGACACACCTATTGCCACTGCCACAAAATTGGATCTTGATGAACATGGAATATCAGTTGATCAAAAATTGTATAGGGGTATGATAGGTTCCTTACTTTATTTAACTGCTAGTAGACCTGATATTGTGTTCAGTGTTGGTTTGTGTGCTAGGTTCCAATCAGATCCTAAAGAATCTCATTTGAAAGCTGTTAAAAGAATATTGAGGTATCTGAAAGGAACAGGTCCCTTGGGACTTTGGTACCCGAAAGGTGGTAGTTTTAATCTTGTTAGATATACTGATGCTGACTATGCAGGTTTCCTTGTTGATAGAAAAAGTACCTCAGGTATGGCACATTTTCTTGGTGAATGTTTGGTTTCTTGGGGAACTAAGAAACAGAATTCAGTGGCACTTTCCACTGCTGAGGCTGAATATGTTGCAGCTGCTTCATGTTGTTCACAGTTGTTATGGATCAAACAACAATTACAGAATTTTGGTGTTGATGTAGGAACTGTTCCTATATATTGTGATAACACTAGTGCTATTAATATGACAAAGAATCCAGTGCATCACAAAAGGACTAAACACATTGATATAAGACATCATTTCCGAAGAGACAATTATGAAAAAGGTTTGATCACCATAGCATTTTGTCCTACTGCAAAGCAAATAGCTGACATTTTTACTAAAGCTCTAGGTAGAGATGATTTTGAAAGAAATAGATTGGAGTTAGGGATGATTAAATTCACATAAAATCTTCAATGCTTTACTTCATAATTGGCTAGAAAATTGCTCTTAAAACGAATTTTATTCAAGTCATTATGAATTATTCAGTCCAGTTTTTATACTTAAATGTATACTCTCATGCTACATATCTTATTTAGAGTTGCTAAAATTGAATGATGTTGCCCTTATGCTCTTAGAATTTCAGATGATCAAAAGTTGCAAATTGGAAGGACACTGAATTGTGGTGTTAAAAACAGGTATGTACTCGTAATTATTCAATTAATTTAGAAGTATAAAGGCTATAGGTAACTTGTGTTTAGGATAAAATCCCACTAAGTTTCCTACCCATATCCAAATTGCAAAAGAGTCCCATCGGAGGAACAGTTCATGTTCTGAAAAGGTATTCTAAAGCCTAACGGCTCTTTTCTCCGGGAGACTCCCAAGAGTCCATAAACGTTGCATGTGTTGCTGAGGTAAGTTGATCGAATTCTACTCTAACTCCACTACCTAATTCAATCCATAAATACACTTCTTCTTCCCCATTAATCTTTTACCTTGTTCATCAATTAAAACTCTCAAAATTTCAGAAAGAATTGTTAATTATCTGCTAATTCGAATTGCAAAAATGTCTCTTGCTTCTGATAATTCTTCAACTGCACCTATTGATGACCAACCACAAAATCTTAATCCTCCCTCACCCATGGAAACCACTGACCTAAACCCTGAAGTTCTTGAACCAATTCCAGAAATACCTGAACCTGACATTCAGGGGGAAGGATCAGTTCCCACGGCTGAGTCAATTGCTGAGCAGGTTGAGGATTTATCTCGTGCTATGGTGTTGTATCAGTATCAGGTAAACTTTACCTACCCTTTGAATGTTATAGATGAGGAAGAAAAGGGAGAGGGGTCTGAGGCTGCTCTTGAGGGGGAACCTATTAAGAGGTTGGAAGCACCCATGCATGGGGCATCAGGGTCTCCAGAGGCTGCTTTTAGAGCACCCATGGAGAATGTGATAGATGTTGAGGAGGCTATAAGTGATAGTGACAGGCCCCTAGTGGATTTGATCAATATTAGGAGTCTGAGAAGAAAATTGGCTAGGAAGGGACCCATCGATGACCATGTGACTGCTGAAATTGCTGCTAAATTGAAGAAGATAGGTGATAGTTACAAACCTGGAAATAAAAAGAAAGCTGAAAGTTCCTCTAAGGCAAAAGGACCTGTTCCTTCTGCCTCAACCCCTGCCTCTGGGGGTAGGAGGACAAGAAGTGCTGCCAAAGCTGCTGATGAACAACTAGCTGCTGCCTTGGAAAGGAGCAGAAAAGGGAAAGGAAAACAGGTAGTTGAGGAGGAAGAAGTGGATGATATTGATGATATTGATCTTGCTGATTTTTCTGAGGATGATGAGATGGTAGAGGCTGAGGAGGTGGTGCCTCAGTCAAAGAAAAGGAAAGTTCCTGAAAGAAGAGTAACAAGAAGTTCAGTTAAAGCTGCTGAGAAAGTTGCTAAGAGGACCAGGTCCTCCAAGAGAGTGGTTGTTTCTGAAGACTCTGCTAGTGATAGTGATGAGTTTGTTGCTGAAGATGAGAGTGATAGTGATGCTGAAGGTGGTGAGTCTGTGCACTGTGTTCATGAAGACATGTTGACCAGGAAGGTGTTGAAAGGTCGGGTCATGACTGATGTGCAAGAAGAAGGAATGGTATGGCTGCTGCAAAAACTGAATGCTCAGGGTTGGAGGGACATGGTCCTTAAGATCTCTGGGAGATGTGCTAAGGGAATGGTGCAAGAGTTCTACAAGAACTGCTCCATCAGAGAAGATAGACTGACTACCTCTGTCAATGACAATGTCATTATGTTTGACACACGGGAACTTGGTGAGCTGTTGGGGATTCCTGCTACTGGGTATGCTAGCTATGTCAAGATTGTTTGGCCTGACTTGACAAACTTGCCTACTGATCTGGAGATCATTAGGAAGTTTGCTGAGAATGATGGTGAAGAGAAACCCAGGGTTGTGCAGAAGAGTGAGATGCACCCACATCACCATGTGTTATTTGAGTTTGTGAACAAGATAGTGATGCCAAGGCAGGAGAAGAGAGGAGTTGCCAGTTTCATGGACCTGGTCCTTATGGAACTGTTGGACACTGAAAAGCAGATCAATTGGCCCAGCTTTATGATCCACCTGATAAAAAGGGTGATTGCTGGGAAGAGAAAACACTCCCTGCCGTTTGGTTTTATTCTGACTGATATCTTCGCCAAGTTGAAGATTCCCTTGGAAGGGGTTGTGAAGGCTACAAAGAAGGAGAAGTTTGGT
Source organism: Petunia secreta (assembly GCA_029990175.1). Lineage (NCBI taxonomy): Eukaryota > Viridiplantae > Streptophyta > Magnoliopsida > Solanales > Solanaceae > Petunia > Petunia secreta. Next base: position 471,681 of record JARKIP010000175.1, on the reverse strand, counting down.
TGTGCCACTTTGATAAGCTGTGACTTGCCAGTTCAGGCTGATCCTCCACAGGCTGGTGTTGGGAGGCAGCCTCTGAACAACAAAGTGAGGGCACTTAGGCAACAGGTTGCTATGCAGGCTGCTGAGATAGCAAGGTTGGAAGAGGAGAGGAATTACTGGAAGGCAGAGGCCTCAAAAGCAAAGGAGACCAATGAGGGAATGCTCAAGCAGATGTTTGATCTGCTTAACAAGTCTCAGGGACCTGGTCCTTCCACATCCTGACCACCTTAGCCTTAGCCTTAGTCTTAGCCTTTAGCCATCTTTTGTCCAGTGGGATCTAGCCTAGCCTAGTGCCTTAGTCTTTTCTTCTTCTTTAGTAGTTGGATAATTCTGTAGTACTTGCTTGTATCCCCTGATTTTACTATTTGGTTAAATGAATTGTCTTTGATGGTTAATATTATTGTCTTGCAGTTGCTTTGATTTGATTTATATTTGCATTTTCAGTTGCCTCAATGGCTATGAGCTGATTAATTCTAACACTTGAGTTATATTTTTATATGCAACCTTTTCAATGATGCCAAAAGGGGGAAGAGTAAGTCTGATTTTGCATGATTTTATACCTAATAAAAATCTGTTCCTTAATGATGAATTAATTCTCCACTGATTGATTGTCTTTTTGAGCTTAAGGTGTACTTCAGGACACTAAGGAGATGAAGCTATAAGTATGAATTTGTCATCATCAAAAAGGGGGAAATTGTTAGCTTGGATAAGCTTGGAGTTTTTACTGATGACTGAGGAACGGATTCAAAGGACCTGTTCCTTTGAATCACTGAAGCAGAATAGATAATTCATGCAAAATCATTTAATTGAGATATCATTATTTATCCTAATACTGACATGTATCTTGGTAATTATGCAGGACTAATCAGATACGAAAAGATTGCATAACTAAGGGATAAAGGATTCGAGGTAGAATCCAATTAGGATTCAAAGTCAGGGGAGCTTTGGAATTCTAATTCATTGAGACTTCTTGGCTGCTGGAAACTATAAAGCGTGAAGACTATCAGCCATAGAAGAGATACACAAATACAGAGAGCATCGAGCAAAAGCTGAGAAGTATTATTAGCTTATTTGTGTAATCAGTTAGCTACAGTAGAACTAAGTGAGAACCTGTTCCTTAGATTGAATCTTGTAAAATTTCGAGTCTTAGTTCAATTGTAGTAAGCAAAAATCGAGTTGTAAACTTTCTGATTCAAGTCGTGGACTTGACACAACTTCACTGATCGTGAGAAAGATCACTAAAGGATTAGAGTTAGTCCTAGGTTAGTAAGAGTGGGTCTTGTAACCAAGTGGGTCTTTTTACATAGTGAAGTTGAAATCCTACTTGAGAAGTAGGTCGTGGTTTTTTGATCCCGTGTCTAGGGGTTTTTCCACGCTAATATCTGGTGTTCAATTACTTACAGTTTTATTCCGCACATCGTAGAGTAAAGGAACACATTTTAAGGAACTGGTCCTTAAAATATTAAAGTGGTGTAATCGTGGGAAATAACACTGATAAACCAAATTCCTCTGATTTAAATTATAAAAAGGCAGAGCCAGATAATAACTGGAAACACGTATGGGATCATAAACTCATAAACAACCAGGGACATAAGATAGAAAGAACATATTGGTTTTTAAATATCCCGAACATAATATCCACAAAGCCAAGGGCCTCCAAAGAAATGGATACAAACACTTACCTTATTTCAAATTGCTACTCAACAGCCGCTTTATCCTTTGGATTTACTGCCAAACGATTCTGTTTATTCAATTAGCAGAAAATATATCAAATTAGGCTAAAGGCTTCATTCCTCACATCTTAGGGCAATCCGGTTAGGAACCTGATACCCTATTTGCATACGCAATACGTAGGCCAGGCCTATGTATAAGGTTTAAGGTCACATAACCAAACCCTAAATAAATTACATTTATATGTTTCCCATACCTCACTGAGTACGAATATATACTCAATTCCATTATCAGGGTCCAATTAACCCTTTAAGCTATTAATTGAACTTATTAAAACGATGTCTAATATCCTAATTTTTACCGTCAAAATATATTCAAACACATGTAATAAATTAAAATAATACATTAAGATCATTGCATGAATGTTCCGGGGTGAAAATTCTATCTTTTTCCGGCTCTTTTCTTATTTTCTGGCATTTTACTCTTTAAGTTTTCTCGTTTCTGCTCTTATGTTTTTTATGTTCTATTTTTCTTCTAAGCTTCGAAAAGCTTTAGGGATATATACTCCCATTCCACCGCTGTTTCATTTCTTTCTTTTCCTTTTTCTTTTCTTTTTTCTTTTATAATTTCTTTTCTTTTTGTGACGAAAATTAAAACGGTACCCTACAATATTCGAAATAATTCCAAATTTATCAAGCAAGTTATACAAAATATATATAACACACTTGCTAAGGTGGATCTCAAATCAGACACCAGAAACTCAATATGAAAATTAAAAAGAATCACGAGGTTTATCTGATGCATTGATTAAGAATATCGGAAGGTTCAACTGCGTAAAATAATGCAAGCTCTTTGGGCACTAGGATCGAACTATTACCTCGGCTGGCTAACCACCTGGAAAAGTTGGTTGCGCAACACATGCTGCCTCTGGAACATAATTTACTGGGGCAATTAAGACATGGAACAGGAGCTCCCTGAGACCGAACGTCTCCATCTACGACAACCTGATAAGCTGCCTAGCGAATAATAGGTTCTTGCGGTATATTCATCACCAAGATTCTCGTAAAAGCATCATAGAGAACCAAGGGAACCACAAGGCCTGCTCCCTTGCCCATCACGAGCTCGTACTGCTGGGGCCTTCGGAGTTGGATCGTCAGCACGAAAACTCTCGCGTCTTGAGCAGCGCTAGCCCCAGTCTAGACTACTTCGTCCTTAACTCATACCATTTGCTGATTTGTCGCACGAGGGTTCACAATTACCACGAAGGAATTAACAAAAATACTTTTGCATCATCGACCGACACACGATCAGAAAAAAAGGAAGTGAAACTTCCTAAATTCAATCATAGCCTCTCGTAGATAAGTACGGACATCTACGTACCTATCAGCAAGACTCTACTAGACACTGTCTTAGTCAGGATAGACTTTAAATCGGGCTCTGATACCAACTGACATGACCCAAATTTTTGGTTAGGCCGTGCGGGCACCCGACATCCTTCCTAGACCCGTCGGGCGAACTCTTAGCAACTGAATCAGGAAAATGAATATAAATCCAACTCATAAATAAGAATAAGACATAGAAAAAAAACACAGATATACTGATACCTCTAAGCTGTACAAAAGAAATTACAGCTAACTACCCAACATAATACGTTTAGAGCTATCCAGACTAGATATCTAAGAGTACAGAAGAAGACAAATACTTCCTGAAGGGAGCAAAATGCAACTGAAATAATAAACATAAAACTGGTGGCCATCCAGAATAAAAGCTGGCTCACCCTGACAGCTGAAGTCGTCTTCGCTCCTTCACAGCGTGGCGAACTCATTCCAGGAGCGAACCTGCCGAAACGAAATAAATAGGCAAGAACAAACAACAAACAAGGTTGAGTCAAAAGGGCTCAATGAGTGGGGCAGACTAGCCACCTCAAAGAATAGGATAGCTAGCTAGGGAGAAGAAAAACTGATAAACCAAATTCCTCTGATTTAAATTATAAAAATGCAGAGCCAGATAATAACTGGAAACACGAATGGGATCATAAAATCATAAACAACCAGGGACATAAGATAGAAAGAACATATTGGTTTTTAAATATGCTGAAGATATTATCCACAAAGCCAAGGGCCTCCAAAGAAATGGATACAAACACTTCCCTTATTTTAAATTGCTACTCAACAGTCACTTTATCCTTTGGATTTACTGCCAAACAATTCTGTTTATTCAATAAGCAGAAAATATATCAAATTAGGCTAAAGGCTTCATTTCTCACATCTTAGGGCAATCCGGTTAGGAACCTGATACCCTATTTGCATACGCAATACGTAGGCCAGGCCTATGTATGGGGTTTAAGGTCACATAACTAAACCCTAAATAAATTACATTTATATGTTTCGCATACCTCACTGAGTACGAATATATACTCAATTCCATTATCAGGGTCCAATTAACCCTTTAAGCTATTAATTGAACTTATTAAAACGATGTCTAATATCCTAATTTTTACCGTCAAAATATATTCAAACACATGTAATAAATTAAAATAATACATTAAGATCATTGCATGAATGTTCCGGGGTGAAAATTCTATCTTTTTCCGGCTCTTTTCTTATTTTCTGGCATTTTACTCTTTAAGTTTTCTCGTTTCTGCTCTTATGTTTTTTATGTTCTATTTTTCTTCTAAGCTTCGAAAAGCTTTAGGGATATATACTGCCATTCCACCGCTGTTTCATTTCTTTCTTTTCCTTTTTCTTTTCTTTTTTCTTTTATAATTTCTTTTCTTTTTGTGACGAAAATTAAAACGGTACCCTACAATACAAAATATATATAACACACTTGCTAAGGTGGATCTCAAATCAGACACCAGAAACTCAATATGAAAATTAAAAAGAATCACGAGGTTTATCTGATGCATTGATTAAGAATATCGGAAGGTTCAACTGCGTAAAATAATGCAACCTCTTTGGGCACTAGGATCGAACTATTACCTCGGCTGGCTAACCACCTGGAAAATTTGGTTGCACAACACATGCTGCCTCTGGAACATAATTTACTTGGGCAATTAAGACATGGAACAGGAGCTCCCTGAGACCGAACGTCTCCATCTACGACAACCTGATAAGCTGCCTAGCGAATAATAGGTTCTTGCGGTATCTTCATCGCCAAGTTTCTCGTAAAAGAATCATAGAGAGCCAAGGGAACCACAAGGCCTGCTCCCTTGCCCATCGCGAGCTCGTACTGCTGGGGCCTTCGGAGTTGGATCGTCAGCACGAAAACTCTCGCGTCTTGAGCAGCGCTAGCCCCAGTCTAGACTACTTCGTCCTGAACTCATACCATTTGCCGATTTGTCGCACGAGGGTTCACAATTACCACGAAGGAATTAATGAAAATACTTTTGCATCATCGACCGACACACGATCAAAAAAAAAAAGGAAGTGAAACTTCCTAAATTCAATCATAGCCTCTCGTAGATAAGTACGGACATCTACGTACCTATCAGCAAGACTCTACTAGACACTATCTTAGTCAGGATAGACTTTAAATCGGGCTCTGATACCAACTGACATGACCCAAATTTTTGGTTAGGCCGTGCGGGCACCCGACATCCTTCCTAGACCCGTCGGGCGAACTCTTAGCAACTGAATCAGGAAAATGAATATAAATCCAACTCATAAATAAGAATAAGACATAGAAAAAAAAAACAGATATACTGATACCTCTAAGCTGTACAAAAGAAATTACAGCTAACTACCCAACATAATACGTTTAGAGCTATCCAGACTAGATATCTAAGAGTACAGAAGAAGACAAATACCTCATGAAGGGAGCAAAATGCAACTGAAATAATAAACATAAAACTGGTGGTCATCCAGAATAAAAGCTGGCTCACCCTGACAGCTGAAGTCGTCTTCGCTCCTTCACAACGTGGCAAACTCAATCCAGGAGCGAACCTGCCGAAATGAAATAAATAGGCAAGAACAAACAACAAACAAGGTTGAGTCAAAAGGGCTCAATGAGTGGGGCAGACTAGCCACCTCAAAGAATAGGATAGCTAGCCAGGGAGAAGAAAAACTGATAAACCAAATTCCTCTGATTTAAATTATAAAAAGGCAGAGCCAGATAATAACTGGAAACACGTATGGGATCATAAACTCATAAACAACCAGGGACATAGATAGAAAGAACATATTGGTTTTTAAATATCTCGAACATAATATCCACAAAGCCAAGGGCCTCCAAAGAAATGGATACAAACACTTACCTTATTTCAAATTGCTATTCAACAGCCGCTTTATCCTTTGGATTTACTGCCAAACGATTCTGCTTATTTATTAAGCAGAAAATATATCAAATTAGGCTAAAGGCTTCATTCCTCACATCTTAGGGAAATCCGGTTAGGAACGTGATACCCTATTTGCATACGCAATACGTAGGCCAGGCCTATGTATAGGGTTTAAGGTCACATAACCAAACCCTAAATAAATTACATTTATATGTTTCCCATACCTCACTGAGTAAGAATATATACTCAATTCCATTATCAGTGTCCAATTAACCCTTTAAGCTATTAATTGAACTTATTAAAACGATGTCTAATATCCTAATTTTTACCGTCAAAATATATTCAAACACATGTAATAAACTAAAATAATACATTAAGATCATTGCATGAATGTTCCGGGGTGAAAATTCTATCTTTCTCCGGCTCTTTTCTTATTTTCTGGCATTTTACTCTTTACGTTTTCTCGTTTCTGCTCTTATGTTGTTTATGTTCTATTTTTCTTCTAAGCTTCGAAAAGCTTTAGGGATATATACTCCCATTCCACCGCCGTTTCATTTCTTTCTTTTCCTTTTTCTTTTCTTTTTTCTTTTCTTTTTGTGACGAAAATTAAAATGGTACCCTACAATATTTGAAATAATTCCAAATTTCTCAAGCAAGTTATACAAAATATATATAACACACTTGCTAAGGCGGATCTCAAATCAGACTCCTAAAACTCAATATGAAAATTAAAAAGAATCACGAGTTTTATCTGAGCATTGCTTAAGAATATCGGAAGGTTCAACTGCGTAAAATAATGCAACCTCTTTGGGAACTAGGATCGGACTATTACCTCGGCTGGCTAACCACCTGGAAAGTTTAGTTGCGCAACACATGCTGCCTCTGGAACATAATTTACTGGGGCAATTAAGACATGGAACAGGAGCTCCCTGAGACCGAACGTCTCCATCTACGACAACCTGATAAGCTGCCTAGCGAATAATAGGTTCCTGCGGTATCTTCATCGCAAAGATTCTCGTAAAAGCATCATAGAGAGCCAAGGGAACCACAAGGCCTGCTCCCTTGCCCATCGCGAGCTCGTACTGCTGGGGCCTTCGCAGTTGGATCGTCAGCACGAAAACTCTCGGGGCTTGAGCAGCGCTAGCCCCAGTCTAGACTACTTCGTCCTGAACTCATACCATTTGCTGATTTGTCGCACGAGTGTTCACAATTACCACGAAGGAATTAACGAAAATACTTTTGCATCATCCACCGACACACGATCAGAAAAAAAAGAAAGTGAAACTTCCTAAATTCAATCATAGCCTCTCGTAGATAAGTACGGACATCTACGTACCTATCAGCAAGACTCTACTAGACACTGTCTTAGTCAGGATAGACTTTAAATCGGGCTCTGATACCAACTGACATGACCCAAATTTTTGGCTAGGCCGTGCGGGTACCCGACATCCTCCCTAGGCCCGTCGGGCGAACCTTAGAAACTGAATCAGGAAAACGAATATAAATCCAACTCATAAATAAGAATAAGACATAGAAAAAAAACACAGATATACTGATACCTCTGAGCAGTACAAAAGAAATTACAGCTAACTACCCAACATAATAGGTTTAGAGCTATCCAGACTAGATATCTAAGAGTACAGAAGAAGACAAATACCTGCTGAAGGGAGCAAAATGCAACTGAAATAATAAACATAAAACTGGTGGCCATCCAGAATAAAAGCTGGCTCATCCTGACAGCTGAAGTCGTCTTCGCTCCTTCACAACGTGGCGAACTCAATCCAGGAGCGAACCTGCCGAAACGAAATAAATAGGCAAGAACAAACAACAAACAAGATTGAGTCAAAAGGGCTCAATGAGTGGGGCAGAGTAGCCACCTCAAAGAATAGGATAGCTAGCCAGGGAGAAGAAAAACTGATAAACCAAATTCCTCTGATTTAAATTATAAAAAGGCAGAGCCAGATAATATCTGGAAACATGTATGGGATCATAAACTCATAAACAACCAGGGACATAAGATAGAAAGAACATATTGGTTTTTAAATATCCCGAACATAATATCCACAAAGCCAAGGGCCTCCAAAGAAATGGATACAAACACTTACCTTATTTCAAATTGCTACTCAACAGCCGCTTTATCCTTTGGATTTACTGCCAAACGATTCTGCTTATTCAATAAGCAGAAAATATATTAAATTAGGCTAAAGGCTTCATTCCTCACATCTTAGGGCAATCCGGTTAGGAACCTGATACCCTATTTGCATACGCAATACGTAGGCCAGGCCTATGTATAGGGTTTAAGGTCACATAACTAAACCCTAAATAAATTACATTTATATGTTTCCCATACCTCACTTAGTACGAATATATACTCAATTCCATTATCAGGGTCCAATTAACCCTTTAAGCTATTAATTGAACTTATTAAAACGATGTCTAATATCCTAATTTTTACCGTCAAAATATATTCAAACACATGTAATAAACTAAAATAATACATTAAGATCATTGCATGAATGTTCCGGGGTGAAAATTCTATCTTTCTCCGGCTCTTTTCTTATTTTCTGGTATTTTACTCTTTACGTTTTCTCGTTTCTGCTCTTATGTTGTTTATGTTCTATTTTTCTTCTAAGCTTCGAAAAGCTTTAGGGATATATACTCCCATTCCACCGCCGTTTCATTTCTTTCTTTTCCTTTTTCTTTTCTTTTTTCTTTTATAATTTCTTTTCTTTTTGTGACGAAAATTAAAATGGTACCCTACAATATTCGAAATAATTCCAAATTTCTCAAGCAAGTTATACAAAATATATATAACACACTTGCTAAGGCGGATCTCTAATCAGACTCCCGAAAATCAATATGAAAATTAAAAAGAATCACGAGGTTTAACTGATGCATTGCTTAAGAATATCAGAAGGTTCAACGGCGTAAAATAATGCAACCTCTTTGGGCACTAGGATCGAACTATTACCTCGGCTGGCTAACCACTTGGAAAATTTAGTTGCGCAACACATGCTACCTCTGGAACATAATTTACTGGGGCAATTAAGACATGGAACAGGAGCTCCCTGTGACCGAACGTCTCCATGTACGACAACCTGATAAGCTGCCTAGCGAATAATAGGTTCTTGCGGTATCTTCATCGCCAAGATTCTCGTAAAAGCATCATAGAGAGCCAAGGGAACCACAAGGCCTGCTCCCTTGCCCATCGCGAGCTCGTACTGCTAGGGCCTTTTGAGTTGGATCGTCAGCACGAAAACTCTCGGGGCTTGAGCAGCGCTAGCCCTAGTCTAGACTACTTCGTCTGAACTCATACCATTTGCTGATTTGTCGCACGAGGGTTCACAATTACCACGAAGGAATTAACGAAAATACTTTTGCATCATCGACCGACACACGATCAAAAAAAAAAAAAAGGAAGTGAAACTTCCTAAATTCAATCATAGCCTCTCGTAGATAAGTACGGACATCTACGTAACTATCAGCAAGATTCTACTAGACACTGTCTTAGTCAGGATAGACTTTAAATCGAGCTGTGATACCAACTGACATGACCCAAATTTTTGGCTAGGACGTGCGGGCACCCGACATCCTTCCTAGACCCGTCGGGCGAACCCTTAGCAACTGAATTAGGAAAATGAATATAAATCCAACTCATAAATAAGAATAAGACATAGAAAAAAAACACAGATATACTGATACCTCTAAGCTGTACAAAAGAAATTACAGCTAACTACCCAACATACTAGGTTTAGAGCTATCCAGACTAGATTTCTAAGAGTACAGAAGAAGACAAATACCTCCTGAAGGGAGAAAAATGCAACTGAAATAATAAACATAAAACTGGTGGCCATCCAGAATAAAAGCTGGCTCACCCTGACAGCTGAAGTCGTCTTCGCTCCTTCACAATGTGGCGAACTCAATCCATGAGCGAACCTGCCGAAACGAAATAAATAGGCAAGAATAAACAACAAACAAGGTTGAGTCAAAAGGGCTCAATGAGTGGGGCAGACTAGCCACCTCAAAGAATAGGATAGCTAGCCAGGGAGAAGAAAAACTGATAAACCAAATTCCTCTGATTTAAATTATAAAAAGGCAGAGCCAGATAATAACTGGAAACACGTATGGGATCATAAACTCATAAACAACCAGGGACATAAGATAGAAAGAACATATTGGTTTTTAAATATCCCGAACATAATATCCACAAGGCCAAGGGCCTCCAAAGAAATGGATACAAACACTTACCTTATTTCAAATTGCTACTCAACAGCCGCTTTATCCTTTGGATTTCCTGCCAAACGATTGTTGAACCCCAAAAATTACCCCGAAAAGGATAAATTCCGGAATATCGACAGGATGGACTAACTATTTTGGAGTTTTTAGAGTCGCCACTCAATTTAAGGAAAACAGGGAACCAACTTAGCAAATGCGTGCAAAAACTCCATTTTATAAAAGACAGTCTTTTCAGAGATTCTAAATAAGAGGTTTTATTAATTGCGGAAGAAGGTTTTTAAGGCACTTCCGAAATTCCGTAAAATACGGTTAATCTGACAGGTTTCCAAATATTTACGAGTGCGTTTTTCTTTCGAAAGAATTATTTGAATAATAATAATAATAATAATTAATCGAATAAAAAAACTTATTTGCAAAATATTCTTTTACTTGCACGCATTTGCTAAGATGGCCCCATTTTGCAATAAATTAAATAACGACTTCACAATAAAAGGCAATGAACATAAAGTAAAGCAATATACAAACAATCAAATATTATTAATAAATAAAATATTTTACACATTTATTTGCATAAATATCTCTAAGGAAAGAAAGGCAAAGTTTGAAGATAAAACCTGGGAAATGATCAACTCGCGGGAGCCTTGGATTTTCTAAAATTCCTAAGTCTTATTTGGAAAGCTTGGGTCCAGGTCAATATATATCCACATTTGTAGGTTAGCCAAACGCGTCCCCAAGTTGTTCGTGCCAAAAATGTACCTCACAAAAAATGAAAATGAAATTGGAATAGTACGATAATAAGGTATAATAATTAATAAAATAAAATAACAATCATAAAGTAATAATAATAATAATAAAATATATAATAATAATAATAATAGTAATAATAATAATAGTAATAATAATAATAATAATAATAATAATAGTAAAAGGGGTAATAATAGTAAAAGGGGTTTTGTTTTTGCAAAATTTACGCTCAGGTTTGTATGGCGCGTCGAATAGAGGCTCGGGATATTGATACGGCTGCAAACACGGAGCCCCGGCTGGTTGCCATGCCAGGTACGAAGTCCACCACTCTATTCGACTTGTTTTGCCTCAAATGCATACATTCATCATCGCCTTTTGCTTTAGGGACACGGGAACGGGACAGTTCAAGTGTAGTATCATGTTCAAATCGATCACGAGGCCTCAATACATCTATATGCGTATTTTTTCATTGGCCATGTAGTATCATGTTCAAATCAGTGTATAGTATCAATGTGTAGTATCCGTCAAATCATTGTATAAGCCTGAAAATGCACATTTTCATAGGCTTAGCATTTCCAATCATGGTATACCCATTCCAAAACCAAAGCCCATCAGTTATCCAGCATAGGTAAACGTGTCAAAGAAATAATCCCATAAAATGAACGGGTCAACCGGTCAGCAAAATAATCCGGCCATATGCTGTCAAACAATCGTAAGAACAACAGGGCTATAGACATGATAAAATCCTAGAAGATCAGACAAAACAAAGCCAAGAAACAGGTCAAGGAAGCATTGGTGATGTGAGAAATTTCCATGAGTTGGCAAGCTTTTATAGGAGGTTTGTGAGGGGATTTAGTACCATAGCCGCACCGTTGACCGAAGTGATAAGGAAGGATAAGCCATTTGTGTGGGGAAAAGAACAAGAAGAAGCTTTTTTTGAAATTGAAATAAGTGCTTAGTTCCACACCTTTTCTTCAATTGCCTAATTTTGATAAAACCTTTGAGGTTGAGTGTGATGCAAGTGGAGAGGGAATTGAGGCCGTGTTGATGTAAGATCAAAAGCCCATTGCCTATTTTAGTGAGAAGCTTAAGGGAGCCACTGCCAAATACTCCACTTATCATAAGGAGTTGTATGCTTTGGTGAGGGCATTGGCCAATTGGCAACACTATCTATGGTCAAAGAAGTTTGTCATTAAAACCGACCATCAATCCTTGAAACACCTCAAATCCCAAGAGAAGTTGAATGTGAGACATGCTAAATGGGTGAAGTTCCTTAAAATATTTCCTTATGTCATCCAATACAAAAAAGGGTAAGAAAACATGGTGGCGGATGCTTTTTCAAAGAAATTTGTGCTTCAATTAAGAAGGCATGTGAGGTTGAACACTTTGAGATCCAAGCTTATGGGTTTTGAGAGTATGAAAGGGATGTATGGTAATGACTGGATTTTGGAGAGCTCTATGATACTTATGAGTTGGTGGAAAGGGGAAGGAGGATCACTATATTGTGTGGTGAGGATGAGCAAAGCGAAGACAAAGAGAAGAAGAGATTTCACAAATTTGAGGGGTTTTTGTTTAGAATGGCAAGTTGTGCGTGCCTAACTCTTCTTTGAGGGAGTTATTTGTGTGGGAGGCTCATGATGGAGGTTTGATGGGGGTATTTTGAAGTGAGAAAGACTATTAAGATCTTCAAGGAGCAATTTTATTGGCCTAAGATGAAGGTGGATGTTGCAAGGGTGTGTGATCAATGTTTGGAGTTCAAACAAGCTAAGTCGAAACTACTTCCACATGGTTTGTACTCGCCCCTTCCCACCCTTTTGGGTCCTTGGCTTGACATTTCTATGGATTTTTTGCTTGGCTTTCCTAGGACCAAAAGAGGAAAAGATAGCATTTTTGTGGTAGTTGATAGGTTTTTCAAAATTGCACATTTCATTACTTGTCATAAAGTTGATGATGCATCCCATGTTGCTAACCTGTTTATTGAGCATGTGCTTATATTGCATGGAATTCCTAAAACCATTGTTAGTTATAGGGATTCCAAATTCCTTAGCCACTTTTGGAAGGAATTATGGGGAAGGGTTGGCACTAAATTATTGTTTTCTACATCTTGCCATCCCCAAACCGATGACCAAACTGAGGTTGTTATTAGAACCTTGGGAACAATGCTCAAGGCCTTAGATAAAGGAAAACTTGCATCTTGGGATGATCATTTACCTTTGATTGAATTTGCATACAATAGAACCATTCATACTTCCACTTGTATGACTCCTTTTGAAATTGTATATGGTTTTAACCCCCTAACCCCCTTGGATCTCACCCATTTATCTCAAGATATGATTGTAAGCGTAGATACAAAAACAAGGGCTCAAGAAATGAAGAAGCTTCATGAACAAGTGAGGAAGCAACTTGAGAAAAAGAATCAAGAGGTTACCAAGAAAGCCAACAAGGGGCGGAAGAAAACTATCTTTGAGCCGGGAGATTGGGTTTGGGTCCACTTTCGAAAAGAGAGATTTCCCAACAAGAGAACAAGTAAGTTGATGCCATGAGGTGATGGCTCTTTTCAAGTCCTTGAGTACTTCAATGACAATGCCTACAATATTGATTTGCTTAGTGACTATCCAGTGCACAATACATTCAATGTTTGCGACTTGTCCCTTTTCCAGATTGATGATCAAATAAATTCGTGGTCGAATTCTTTTCAAGAAGGGGAGAATGATGAAACCCAGATCGTAACTAGACCAAGCGAAGGAGTTGCAAGAGCTTCAGGGCATGTTCTCTTCATTGGAGCTGTTGGGGCAGATTTTGGATGATACTTGACCTATCTGCGAGCTCACTGCCTCTGAACCATAAGTTGTTCTTCGCAACAGCGCAGTTTATGATGCGATCGCGCAAGAGCTAAAAACTATTCAACATGATCGCGAGGTCTCAGACACGATCGCGCAGGAAGTTGAGAAAGGCTGAGGAGATTTCTCTTTGCGAATGCGCGACCTAGACCTTGTTCGCAAAGCTCTGGTGACCAATGCATCGTGATCATGCAGCTGTTAGTGCAATAGCACTGAGGCGACAACTAGAATGCTATTTAGGTTTAGTGACTTTGTATTTCAGCCCATTTTAAGGGTAATTAAGGCATTTCATGACATGTTTGGAAGCCTACTATTTAAGCTTCCTTAAGCTCATTTCCTAGGGGTAGACTTTGATGAATATTGATTATTGTGAGAATTTGGCTATGCTTGTTTCTTAATCACTTAATGTCCTTGACTTCCAATTGAACCTTTGATTCAATTGACGGTTAATTAGTATAGGTGCTTTTTAGTTGATGATTAAATGGGGTGATTAGGCCTCACCTCCTAATTTGTTTCCTTAATCCATTCTAATCAAATTGTGTCTTGCTTCCTTTTTATCTTATTTTCTTGTTATTTTCAATTTCATAGTTTAGGTTCCTATCACCTGTCGGTTAGCAAATCTTTTAGATATCCCTTATTGAGTAAGCTCATGACTTCCAAGATCAGAGCTCTGCAACCGGCAGTCTCTTGCTCCTGATCCCTATGAAAATCACACTATAGATTTTTGTTTCTCTTGCCTGGCTCTGCCCTCATGTTGCTAGGCCATTGTACCTGGGCATCTTCCTTTACAAACTCCATAGTCCTAACTTCTCAAACCTATCTGGTATGCAATCTATGGAGTTTGACCCCTTATGAGAAGGTGCTAAAGCCTTCTTGCTGTCATCTCGCTTTTCAACCGGCCTTGGGAAATCAACCCTATAATCTCTTCTGAACTGTTTTTCTCCATCCCCGGTTCAAGGCTCTTCGGTATATTCTTGTTTCTGCCCATGACGGCTAGCATCTTCGGCGATTGAGCAGATTCCACCATCGAAGGTCGAGGATTGTTCAGGTTCCAAACGGAGCTTCTCCATGTATCTCTGGTGTAAAGCACTCCATGTTGTCACGGGATGTTGAGTTAGACTCTAATGCAACTCCCTAGTAGCTAGCGAACCTCTGGAATTTAGAGTTTTGCCAAAGGCTACCACAATAATGTTATCAGGAACTAGAGGTAGCTCCATACATCCTTATGAAAGAAAGGAAGGATAAGAGGAGGGTTCCTCTGAAATCTATAAAGGTAGTCCTTCAGCAACTCATCATCCCGCTGTCGGATCTCGAAAATATCCTCTATGCGCTTTTCCTGCTTGCGGGCTCCAGAGTGTGGCCTCTTGAACAGATCCTGTATCTAGGTGAATTACTCGATCGAACCCCATAGGTAGTTGAGTGTAACATGCGAGGACTCATTTAGTCAAGGTCGAGCTGAATTTCTTCACCAGAGTGGACTGAGTTTCTTCTTCATAGATCTTATTGCTTTTAACGGCTGTATAGTATGCAGCAATATGTTCGCCCGGATCAGTAGTTTCATCGTACTTAAGGTTATCAGGCAGGCGTAAATACTTTGGTACATGGGTCGGTGCAGCACTTGCCTTGTATGCATGCTTATAAAAATTTTGTTCATGTACGATGGTAACCTAAGGTGGAGCACCAGGTACGTTGCCGATCCAATCGTGGATGGCCTTTATCTCCTTTAGGATATCCTGAATGACAGGTGTTACTTTGAGCTCTTGATTATTGATTGTTATTGAGCCTCCATGGCGCATCTATGTTGAGTCTACGATTAGGAATTGTCTGTCGTGTTGGTGGTGTCTTTTGGGACATTGTCGTTGTCTTCTGACTTGACTGCGTCTTTTTCTTTGCAGAAACCTAGAATGGCCTGGGCCCCACGGTTTGCGATTAGAGGATCACAAGAAATACAATAAATATGTAGGAAAAGTAAATAAATATAGAGAGAAAAGTAATAAGCAAGAAAGTAATAATATTATTCCTTCAGAATACTCGAATTCTGTGTGAATCGCTTGATTTATAATACAATGTGAGGAGAGGTATTTATCATAGATATTTACACGGTACTAATTATGGTAAAATACAAAGACTAATAAGGAACATGGGCCTAAACTCAAGACGGTAGTATATACAAAATCCTAACTAGGAGACTGCAAAACCTAGAGCAGTAAGATGTATACCTTGCATCATATGCCTGTGTCGCCTTAACGGTTGTGGCTCAAGGAACGGGTGTGTATCCTTTGTGCCTGGTGACTTATAAACTACGTCTAATCTCACCTGCTGGACTCGTATCCCTGTAACAGTAGGTGACATATTTTTTGCCCATACACTACTAACTCAAAGGGCTCAAGGCTCGAGTATAGTCTTGGTGGCTCTCACAGGGAAAATATTGAGACACTCCGCCAGGTTTAAAAAAGTGACCAACAAGGAGGCAGAGTACGAGCCCGCCATAGCATGGTTGGAGTTGGCCAAGGAAATGGGGCCATAAAGAGTAGAATTAAGAAGTTATTCGCAGCTGGTGGTGAATCAAGTACTCTGTGATTACTCGGCTCGAGAGGCCAAGATGCAACAATTTTTAGCTCGGGCTCAATAAATCTTGGCTAAATTTAAAGAACGAAAACTCAAATTGGTCCCTCGGAAGGAAAACACCGAGGCCGACGCCTTAGCCATCTAGGCTCTACCATTGAAGAAAAGAACTCAGGGAATGACTCGATCGTTCAGCTCCTCACATCTGCTATAGAAAAGATTAAACTAGAAGTGAATTATGTAAATAACACTTGGGATTGGTGTACCAAGTTTAGTTCATATCTAGACTCGGGGACTCTACCAGCAGATATGAAGGAAACCAAAAAGCTCAGAACACAAGTGGTCTCTTATTCAATGATTTGGGGGGCAGTTGCACAAGAAAATATATTGTCGCCCGATTGCCAAGTGTTTAGGTTTGGGGAAAGTTGAGTACGTGAAGAGAGAAGTGCACGAGGACGAATGTGGCAACCATTCGGGGGGAAAAGCCCTAGTATGTAAACTGCTTCAAGCAGGTTACTATTGGCCAGATATCAGCGCGGAAGCAAAGGCCTTTGTGAAAAAATATGATAAGTGCCAATGACACGCACGAATGATTTATCAACAAGTTGAACCTCAGCATTCAGCCGTATCGTCGTGGACCTTTATGAAATGGAGGAGGGATATTGTTGGGTTAGTCCCCAAAGCCAAATGCAGTGCTAGATTTATCCTCGTGCTCACTAATTACATTACAAAATGGTAGAAGCAGGGCATTTTTTTTAAAATTAGGCAGAGGGAGGTCATCAGCTTTATTTGCAAAAACATCATTTGTAGGTTCGAAGTCCTAAGGGAAATATCACATGACAATGGCCCACAATTCATGGGTTCGGATGTCACTATTTTTCTTGCAAAGTTAAGAATAAAGAGAGTAGTCTCGATTCCTTATGGTCCAAGTGCCAATGGACAAGCCGAGTCCTCGAATAGGATAACCATTGAAAACATAAAGAAAATACTTGATGAAGCAAAAGGCTTGTGGCTCGATAAGTTGCCCGGGGCGTTATGGGCAATTCGCACTACTGAAAAGAACAATACGGGTGAAAACCCATTTTCTCTTGCTTATGGGATTGACTCTTTGATTTCTGTAGAGGTCAACGAACCTAGTCTTTGGTATGCCCATGTAACCGAAGAATTAAATCAGCAGGCAATGCGCATGGAATTAGATTTGCTGGAAGGCCAAAGGGAGATGACTTTGGTTCGATTGACAGCTGAAAAGAGGCAAATGAAAGCTTACCATAATAGGAAGGCTAAAATCAGAGCCTTTACAGTTGGAGATTATATATTAAAAGCCTAGAACCAAACTACCAAAGAGAAGAATGTTTGCAAACTTGCTTCAAACGGGGAAGGACCCTATCGAATAAAGGTAATCATTGGCAAGGGATCCTACCAATTTGAATACATGAAAGGCAAGGTGGATCCCTCGAATTGGAATATCTTCAATTTGAAGCTGACGAGGCCAAAGTGCATAGGATTTTTCTGCTCGTGCTTTGTCAAATTATAGTATAGTTTAAGATATTGTCCCACAGAGATTGGGAAATCTATGCTACAAACGTTTAACATTTCGAATACTATTTGAGAGAATTAAATTGATGAAAAGTGAGTTTTTGAACTTTTAAATAACTTTCATTAAAACAAAATAACTTGTGGAAGATTTTCAATTTAAAAAGAGTTGGGAATCATTGAATTCACTTGATAATATTTATAATAAAAATCTCAATTTTGACATGTATTTCTCTAAAGAATAATTGCTTATTTCTAATTCAATTATATTTTTCTCATAATCTCAATTTTGACATGTATTTCTCTAAAGATAATTGTTTATTTCTAATTCAATTATATTTTTCTCACAAAAAAGTAGTCAATTAATAACACTCCGTGAGGTTATGCAAATTAATTGAGTTATAACAAGTGACAGTTAAACCGAAATATTTTTCTTGCCTGAATTGTACTAAAATGTAGTGAAAACTTCGTGAGAATATTTTTACTAAAATCAATAATCTTGCCTACAACAATTCCTCTGTGAGAATTAAAACTGAGGCAAGTAAGACTACGGACTTGAAATGGTAGATTACTAAAATTTACTTTCACTCTACTTATTTTATTCATTAGTTACCACATATTAATTTTGCTCCGTGAGAATTACAAAAGTAATATGATAATAACCGTGAGATAAAATATGTAAGAGTGATAGTAAAGAATAATAAAACTAACATTCCCGCACAGTGTAAAATGTAAAATAGATAATTTCAGGCCAAGATTAAAACTGAGATAAGTATTATAAATATATCAAGCTTCATCAACTATCCCAACAAAAAGAAATTACTCCATTATAGAGTATGAAAATATAAAAAGGGAATTTAAAAGACTTATAATTAAAACTAGGAATATTTTACTACGAGCAAAAGAAAGACAAGAGAAAGAGAAACTTTAAAGAGCTATAGCTATTCTATGACTTGGTGATCAACTACGGGAGAGTTGTTCTCTATTTATAGAATAACATTTCTTCATTAAGTCTTTGAATGTCAAGTGATGAAGATGTGTAGCAAGTTCCTTGCATAATGACATAGAGTCTTGAAAAATACCAATTGATGAATACGTTTAGAAAGTCCTTGCATAATGATATGGATATGTGAAGTCTTTTCTTGCTCCTTTATTTGCTTTAATTCCACATTCTTTTATTAAATATGTAATTTATTGTAAATGTAAATAGATTATTGTAAATAGATTAGTTATGTAAATTGTATAATGGGCCAAGCCCGTTAGGTTTACTTGGTCCCTAAGTTAGGTTTAGGGTTAGGTTCTCTAGGTTTCTTTTGTATAAATAGGGGACTCCCCTCATCAATGAAAGCAAGAGTTTTCACCCAAATATTATTTCTCTCGTGTGAGTGTGTTCGGTTTTACATGGTATCAGAGCCATCGTGAAACTCTTCAAGTAGAAAAGTAATGGAGGCTCCAAAAGGTGATGTTGCAGCCGTACGGAAGACAATCTCGCCGTACGATATCACTTCGAATGATAATCCTGGTTTGATTATCACACAGGTCCAGTTGACCAGTGAAAACTATGAGGAATGGGCGCGGTCGGTTAGAACGGCGCTGCGTGCAAGGAAGAAGTTTGGTTTTGTTGACGGATCGATCAAGATGCCCGATGAAAAGTCGATCGATTACGAGGATTGGTGGACTATCAATTCTCTTCTGGTGTCGTGGATTAGGAATTCGATCGAGCCTACTCTTCGGACCACCATATCGCACATGGAAGTAGAGAAAGATCTGTGGGAGAGTATTCGAGAACGTTTCTCCGTGGGAAACGGACCTCGGATTCAGGAATTAAAAGCGGCTTTGGCCGATTGTAAGCAAAAGGGATTAACTGTTGCTGCTTACTATGGAAAACTGGCTATGTTGTGGGAAGAACTAGGAAATTGTGATAAGTTCCCAACTTGCTCGTGTGGAAACTGCACGTGCAATCTAACGGTTGCACTGGAGAAAAAAAGGGAAGAAGATAGGGTTCACTTATTCCTTATGGGCCTGGATGAAAGCCTTTATGGAACTGTCCGTTCCAATCTCTTGGCTCAGGAGCCGTTGCCATCGATGAATCAAGTCTACCAAAAGGTAATCCAAGATGAACGGGTCAAAGGGATGGCACGAATTCAGGAAGAACGAGGGGAGGTAACGGCGTTTGCTGCACAACGATCACAGCCGCCGAAGACAGGCTATAAGGAGTGTCACTTGTGTGATCGAGGAGGACATCCTCCGGAACGCTGCTATGAAGTCATTGGCTATCCGGAGGGGTGGGTGCATTATCCGAAGCAAGGCACTTCGAATGGAGGACGTGGTAGAGGAAAAGCTGAAGGCAACAAAGGTGGAAGAGGTCGTGGACATCAACAGTTTGGTTCAAATACTGGTCGGGGACGTGGCAATAATCGAGCAAATGCTGCTCAAGCTGAGCTCGAGAATGGAGAAAACGGACACATGAGTGTGCCCGGACAGGCTAACCTGTCCGGAATAACAGGTGATCAGTTGCAGATGCTGTTCGATTTGCTGAAAAAGGAAAAGGCAAGCACAAGTGAACCTTCGATCGGTAAGAAAACTCATCCTTCATGGATTATTGACACGGGGGCGTCAAATCACATGACCGGTCAGATAAGTATTTTGGAGAATTTACGAACAATACCAAAGTGTCCGGTAGGTCTACCGAACGGAAGCAGTACGATGGCGACTCAGGAAGGATCCATCAGATTTAACGAAGACATGGTTCTTCACGGAGTGTTATATGTGCCCGAAATGACTTGCAACTTGATTTCTGTGTCTCAATTAATTAATCAAGTTGGTTGCAATGTAAATTTCACTAATGATTTGTGTGTTATGCAGGACCGGGCTACGGGGAAGTTGATTGGAGCGGGTGAACAAAAGAACGGACTCTACTACTTTCGGACGATACCCGTGGTGAAAGCTGTGAAGGTCGATGTGGTGGACTTATGGCATCAAAGGTTGGGACATCCTTCGATGCAAGTAACGAAATCTCTTTCAGTTGTAGAAGATAGTGGGAAAGGTAGCTTAGAAGAAAAAGCATGTGATGTATGCCTTAGGGCAAAACAAACTAAAAATGTATTTCCTTCGAGTAATAATAAAGCTGCTGAACCTTTTGATTTAGTTCATTGTGACTTATGGGGTCCTTATAGAACTGAGTCTTCGTGTGGTGCATCATATTTTTTGACTGTTGTTGATGATTGTTCACGAGGAGTATGGTTTTTCCTGTTAATTGATAAGAAAGAGGTCGGACAAAAATTGAAGGGTTTCTTTGCAATAGTGGAGAGACAATTCAATAAACGGGTTAAGTGCGTTCGGAGTGATAATGGAACCGAATTTGTAAGTCTGAAAGGGTATTTTCTCGAACAAGGGATCTTGTTCCAAACTTCGTGTGTGGGGATACCCCAGCAAAACGGTAGAGTTGAACGGAAACATAGACATATCTTAAACGTGGCACGGGCGCTGCGTTTTCAAGCTAATTTACCAATTGACTTCTGGGGAGAATGTGTGATGACGGCATGTTATTTGATTAACCGGACACCCACTAAGTTGTTGAATGGGAAGACACCTTACGATATCTTGATGGGTGTGACACCGAATTATGATCATTTGAGGGTGTTCGGTTGCTTATATTATGCTCGCAATCAAGGACGAACAAGTGACAAGTTTGAAAGTAGGAGTCGTCGATGTGTGTTTTTGGGTTATCCAAATGGGAAGAAAGCATGGAAAATGTATGATTTGGAGACAAAGGAGTTTGTGTTCTCGAGGGATGTGGTGTTTTACGAAAAGGAATTTCCATTCGCCTCCAAGGAGACTGATGCCGAAAAACGGACACAAGATGCGACTTCTGTCACCGTTGCATTGGAGGAGGCAGAGGAGAGTGTGCAAGGAAGGGGGGGTGTTGAACCCGAAGTCGTGACTCCGGTGAGTGTTGAACCCGAAGTCGTAACTCCGGTGAGTGAACCCGAAGAGGTGACTCCGGAAGCTGAACCTGCGGTTGTCCCCGACGTTGAACCCGAAGAGTTGGGTCGGGGAAAACGAACTAAGAAAGAGAATACCTTGCTGAAAGACTTTGTTACTAATACGGTCCAAAAGATGAGTCACCGGGTATCGTCCTGCGTTCGAAAGTCTGCTTGTTCATCTGTTTCTCAACAACCCTCTGGTAAGCCCTATCCTCTAGCACACTATGTCAATTGTGATAATTTCTCTTCGAAACATGTGAGTTTTCTTGCAGCTATAACGCAAGGACATGAGCCTACCTCCTATTCGGAGGCGGTAAAAAGTGACAAATGGAGAACAGCCATGGGGGAAGAATTGAAGGCATTGGAAGCGAGCAGAACCTGGGAGATAGTTCCCTTGCCTACCGGGAAGAAGGCCCTCGGATGTCGATGCGTGTACAAGATAAAGTACAACTCGGATGGAACTATTGAAAGGTACAAAGCAAGGTTGGTGATTTTTGGAAATCATCAAATCGAAGGGGTTGATTATACGGAGACGTTTGCACCGGTTGCAAAGATGGTGACAGTCCGAGTTTTTCTGGCCGTAGCAGCTGCCAAAAATTGGGAATTGCATCAGATGGATGTGCACAATGCATTTTTACATGGTGATCTTCACGAGGAAGTATATATGAAATTGCCTCCGGGACATCGCATGACGGGGAGAGGAGCTGTGTGTCGCCTTCGAAAATCACTGTATGGTTTAAAACAAGCTCCCCGATGTTGGTTTGCGAAGTTGTCTGCTGCACTTAAGCAATATGGGTTTCGACAATCATATTCGGATTACTCATTGTTTACGATGAAGAAGGGAAATGTGCATTTAAATGTGCTTGTTTATGTGGTTGATCTGATTATATCTGGTAATGATTCGAAGGCAATTCGAATTTTTAAGTTATATCTCTCGAAATGTTTCCATATGAAGGATTTAGGTGCCTTGAAATACTTCTTGGGAGTTGAAGTGGCAAGGGCTCCGAAAGGAATCTTCCTGTGTCAGAGGAAGTATGCATTGGATATCATATCGGAAACAGGCTTGTTGGGGGCAAAACCGGTTGGTACGCCGATAGAACAAAACCATCGCTTGGCACTTGCGTCTGGTCGTTTTATCAAAGATCCTGAACGTTATTGGCGACTGGTTGGAAGATTGATTTACTTGTGTTTTACACGACCGGATTTGTCCTATAGTGTGCATGTGTTGTCGCAATTCATGCAGAGTCCCCGTATTGAACATATGGAAGCGGCACTCAGGGTTGTTCGATATTTGAAAGGCTGTCCGGGACAAGGCATTGTATTTCATTCTCAGTGTGATCTGAGATTGCACGGGTGGTGTGACTCTGATTGGGCAGGCTGTCCGTTGACACGTCGATCGTTAACAGGTTGGTATGTGTCGTTAGGGGACTCACCGATATCTTGGAGAACGAAGAAGCAACAGATCGTGTCGAGGTCCTCCGCTGAGGCAGAATATAGATCGATGGCGATGACTGTGTGTGAATTGAAGTGGTTGAAAGGGATTTTATGGAATCTTGGAATTGATCACGATTCTCCGATGAATTTGAAGTGTGACAGTCAAGCTGCGTTACATATTGCTCGGAATCCAGTCTTTCACGAACGCACTAAACATATCGAAGTCGACTGTCATTTTGTTCGGAATGAAATCATCGGAGGAGTCATTCGTCCCAGCTATGTGCCTACGACCACGCAACTTGCTGATATTTTTACGAAGGCGCTGGGACGCACCCAGTTCGAATTCTTCCTTAACAAGTTGGGCGTAAGGAACCCTCACGCTCCAACTTGAGGGGGGGTATTGTAAATGTAAATAGATTATTGTAAATAGATTAGTTATGTAAATTGTATAATGGGCCAAGCCCGTTAGGTTTACTTGGTCCCTAAGTTAGGTTTAGGGTTAGGTTCTCTAGGTTTCTTTTGTATAAAAGGGGACTCCCCTCATCAATGAAAGCAAGAGTTTTCACCCAAATATTATTTCTCTCGTGTGAGTGTGTTCGGTTTTACATAATTCCATATTACCAAGATGTATAATAAGGAGCAAATATTATAGCCAAGATATGTAACAACTTTCTTGCATAGTGAGGAAGACATTTCATGGACTTCTTCTTGCATACATAAAACTCTTCTTCCTTTGTTATTTACTTTATTCATGATATATTTCTCTTTCCAAGTATTCTTTTTCTCTGCAAGATTTGTTAGAAAATATAGGATAATTGAATATACTTATTCATGCTTTTATTTAAAATATATATTTTTATATAAGAAAATACACGAATAAATTATATTCATCAAATTCCCCATACTTGAACTTTTGCTCGTCCACGAGTAAAAAGATTTTTTTTTTAAATTATTTTCTTCAAAAATTATGACTTTTGTAGGATATGCAATTTATTCAAAATAAATATCTCTCATTATATTCAATGCAATTATCCTTTTTAAATTCACCAAATCTTTTACTTTATGTCTGAATTCTGACTTGATCAACAAAAGCTTGCATTCTTCGCCCCTTGAATATTTCAGAATTGATAAATTTATGATCCTTATTCAGAAAGTATCATAGCCGAGTCCATAGGCTTGCATTTCATGTTTATCTCCACTAATATAGATACAACACTAATTTTTAAAATCTTTTAGGAATTTTCTTGGCTTGTAATGTGAGGCTATAGGCTGGTAGGGTAAGGATATATTTATAGTGACTTTTCTCCTTCCAAATTTGAGCAAACATTTCTTGGTTCTTAGTATTTTCATCCTTTTTTTCCTTAAGCACTCTCCTTATTACATTCCCTGCCTTTGCAATATCATTAACAATCATATATTCTCTTCTTCTTCTTTATTTTTATTTATTTTTATTTTTTTAGTACTTCTTCCTCTTGTTGATATCAATCTGTGCTCATTAACTGCTGAAAGAAAGTGTATTTTTATGCGTGTATATAGAGATATATATATATATATATATATATATATATATATATATATATATATTCTCCTCTTTTTTTAAAAAAAAAATAAATAAATATGGTGTTAAAAAAATTAGGATCAAGGCTAAAAAGGTTCTAAGAGGTAAAATATGTATATTTGGATGAAAAATAAAGAGGCTAGAATTAGGAATAAAAGAAGGCCTAAGTTCATTTTTCAAAAATCAATGTCATCCATTATTTCGCCTCGAAGTTCTAGCCAAGTTTATTGATTCTTCCTGCTTTTGTGATCATAATTTTTCTTAATCCCAATGATTTCCTGAGTCGAAGATGCTTGCTACTGTTTTCACAAAATCAAAATTGTTCATGGAAAAACATATGGTGAAAAATAAAAAGAAATAATATTGAGCATAATGTAAAGAATTTATGTTGTTAATTAAATACATACAAGAAGTCACAGTTTAGAAGAAGATATTATATTTAAAATATATAAATAAGAATAATCCTCTCCCACACTTGAACATTTCATTCTCCAGAATGAAAATACATTTCAACCAGAGTGGAAAGGGAGTAAAAGGATTTTTTTTTTAAAAAAATAACTAGGATAATTTAAAAAAAAATACTACTTAATAATTTAAATAAAGAAATATTTTTGGCTTTCAAAATTACGATCACAGAAGAAAGCTTGAAAGAAAATGTGACCACACATATTCTATGTGTTATAGACTGATTATTTTAACACCTTAACCGTCATAAGGTCCTAGTTTGAATATAAACTAGAACATTACCTGTGCCAAGATTAGATTTGCACAATTGAATGGTTAACCAACCAGTAACTTAGGCATACCGATCACCATGGAGTTACTCCTGTCTAGGTGACACTGTTTTTGTAGAGGCCCTCATGAGATGTTCTGGTTGTACAATAATCTGGATATTGACCAGATCAATTGGTTAAGCATTTAATTAGCCAGATCTAAGTTGGACTCATGAGGTTCCATTTTTTCACCCTCAATGGCTACGGGTATGAAACCTTATTTCTGAGTTTAATGTCGCCAGCTCGACATAGTAACTGTGAAACTCATCAGTCTATCATGGTTACTGATGGTTGCTGCTCAAAATGTCCTCCAAAATACAATTTTAGCCTGTGGCCATTGACTTTAAACTTGTCTCCTCCATTAATCTGTTGAAGTTCAATTGCTCCATATGGAGTGACATCTGTAACAACGTAAGGACCTGTCCATCTGGATTTCAATTTTTCAGGAAATAGCCTGAGTCGGCTATTGTACAGAAGTACCCGATCTCCAATTTTGAAGCTTTTTTGTCGGATCAAGTTTTCATGCCATTTTTTTTTCTTTATAAATCTTGGAATTTTCATAAGCTTCCAACCTCAACTCTTCCAATTCATTAATCTGAAAAAATCTATTTTTACCAGCAGATGTTAAATCAAAATTCAGTGCTTTTAATGCTCAAAAAGCTTTGTGTTCTAATTCGACTGGCAAATGGCAAGCTTTTCCAAAGACTAATCTATATGGGAATGTTCTAATTGGCGTTTTAAATGCCATTCGGTATGCCCATAATGCATCATCTAATTTTAAAGCCAAATATTTTCTTGAGATTCCAACCGTTTTTTCAAGTATCTTTTTTAATTCGCGGTTGGACACCTCAACTTGCCTTGAGTTTGAGCATGATATGGTGTTCCTGTTTTGTGAGTTACAGTATATTTTGATAGCAATGCATCAAATTTTCTATTCATGAAATGAGTGCCTTGGTCACTAATGATAACTCGTGGTGTGCCAAATTTGGTAAAAATATTTTTTCTGAGAAAATTGCACACAGTTCGAGCATCATTCTTTCTTGTGGGAGTGGCTTCAATCCATCGTGAAACATAATCAACAGCCACAAGGATATATTAAAATGAATGAGATGAAGGAAACGGTCCCATAAAATGTATACCCCAGACATCAAATATCTCACATACCTGAATTATTTGCAGTGTCATTTCTTTCTCTCTTTTAGTGATGTTACCTATTCTCTGACACCTGTCACATTGTGCAACATATGCACGAGCGTCTTTGAAAAGTGTTGGCCAGAAGAATCCAGCCTCCAAAACTTTAAAGGCTGTCCGATTTGCAGCATAATATCCTCCAATTGCTCCATCATGGCAATGATGCAAAATCTTGCTCATTTCTTCTTCAGGCACACACCTTCTAATAATATTATCTGCACAATATTTAAATAAGTAAGGATCATTCCACAGATAATGCTTAGCATCAGATATGAGTTTTTTTCTTTGTTGGTAAGAGAGATCTTGGGGTGTCCTATTTCCAACCAAGTAATTTGCAATGTCTGCAAACCAAGGTGGTTGAGTCACAACTGAGCTGACAGAAAAGATATGTTCATCAGGGAATTCTTCTTTTATTTCACAAGACTCAGAAGGAGGGTTCTCTAATCTAGACAAATGGTCAGCTACTTGATTTTCGGTTCCCTTTTTGTCTTTTATTTCAAGGTCAAACTCTTGCAGAAGTAAAATCCATCTTAACAATCTAGGTCGGGTATTTTTCTTTGTTAAGAGGTATTTTAAAGCCGCATGATCAGTGAAAACAGTGATCTTGGTTCCTATCAAATAAGAATGAAACTTATCAAAAGCAAATACTACTGCCAATAGTTCTTTTTCTGTTGTGGCATAATTTAGCCGAGCTTCTTTAAAAGTCCTACTGCATAGTATATGGGACGATAAATCCTATCTTTTCTCTAGCCTAAAACAGCTCCAATAGCTATATCACTAGCATCGCACATGACTTCAAAAGGTTGGCTTCAATCAGGGGATACAACTACAGGGGCAGATGATAATTTCCCTTTAAGAGTTTCAAAAGCTTCTAAACAATCACCTGAAAAATCAAACTTGACATCTTTCATCAAAAGGTTAGTCAGAGGTTTTGAAATTTTTGAAAAACCTTTTATAAACCGTCTGTAAAAACCTGCATGGCCTAAAAAACTTCTAATGCCTTTAACAGTTGTGGGAGGGGGTAATCCTGCTATAAGATTAATTTTAGCCTTATCAACTTCTATCCCTTTAGCAGTGATTTTATGTCCTAAAACTATTCCCTCAGTAACCATAAAATGACATTTCTCCCAATTAAGAATCAAGTTTGTCTCTTCATATCTCTTAAGAACTACGGTCAAATAGTGGAGACAATCTTCAAATGTTTTGCCAAAAATGGTGAAATCATCCATAAAAATTTCCAAAAATTTTTCAGTCATGTCAGAGAAAATTGCAGACATGCATCGCTGAAATGTAGCAGGTGCATTGCATAAACCAAATGGAATTCTCCTATATGCATAGGTTCCATGGGGACATGTAAAAGTTGTCTTATCCTGATCTTCTGGTGCAATTGGTATCTGGTTGTACCCTGAATATCCATCAAGAAAACAATAAAAACCATATCCTACTACTCTTTCTAACATTTGATCAATAAATGGTAAAGGAAAATGGTCTTTTCTAGTGGCATTATTGAGACGTCTGTAATCAATACAGACTTTCCATCCTGTAATTATTCTAGTAGGTATGAGTTCATTATTTTTATTTTTTATTACCGTCATACCTCCTTTCTTTGGTACCACCTGAACAGGACTTACCCAAGGGCTGTCAGAAATGGGGTAAATAATACCTGCTGCGAGAAGCTTAATAACTTCATTTTTTACCACTTCTTTCATTGTTGGATTCAATCTCCTTTGGGGTTGGACTATTGGCTTGTAGCTATCCTCCATGAGGATTCTGTGTGTGCAAATTGCTGGAGTAATGCCTTTGATGTCTGCTATAGTCCACCCTATGGCTCCTTTATGTGCTCTGAGTACTTTAATCAATTTATGTTCTCATTCTGCAGACAGAGAAGATGAAATTATTACTGAAAATAATTCAGGCTCAAGATAAACATATGTCAAATGGGAAGGGAGAATTTTGAGTTCAATTTTTGTGTGAACTTCTTCTTATTGCATTTCATCCTCTTCCTTAGAATTATGTTCCAATAATTTTGCTTCACTTCTGACTACAAGATAATCATCCTGTGTGGTGCCAGATTTAGCCAAACATCTCTCCATTGAGTCTAAAATCAATTGAGCATATTTAAATTCATCTGCAAGATCACCAATCATGTCAATTGAAAAACAAGAAGATGATGACTCATCTCCTGAAAATTTTAGAATCTTTTGCATATCAAAAATGACTCTTTCTTCGTCAACTCTTAGAATCAGTTGTCCTTCATGAACATCTATGAATCCTCTACCTGTAGTAAGAAAAAGTCTACCTAAAATTATTGGATCATCAGGACATTCTTCCATTTCAAGTACTATGAAATCTACAGGGAAAACAAACTTATCTACTCTCACAAGAACATTTTCAATTATTTCCTTAGGTTTTTTAGTACTTTGATTTGCAAATTGAAGAGAAACAACTGTATTTTTCATCTCGCCAAGATCCAATTTCCTAAAAATAGAAAAAGACATCAAATTAATTGAAGCTCCAGAATCACAAAGTGTTTTTTCAAAATGTAATCCTCCCAAGGTACATGGAATTATAAAACTTCCTGGATCACTGGTCTTTTGTGGTAGCTTATTTTGAAGTATATCACTGCATTTTTCAGTAAGCATTGCCACAGAAACTTCTTTCAATTTTCTTTTGCTTGACAAGATTTCTTTTAGAAATTTGGCATATGAAGGCATTTTCAACAAAGCATCAGTAAAAGGAATATTAATGTGAATTTGCTTTAAAATTTCCAAAAACTTTGCAAATTGATTATCAAGCTTTTCTCTTTTCATTTTTGTGGAAAAGGAATTGTCACAGGGAGAGGAGTTACTTTTTCAATTTTTTTCTTTTTTCTGGACTTTTTTCTCTTGTGACAGTTCACTGAGTGTTTCAACATTCTTACCCTTGTCTACCTGTTGCTCTGGCTGGTTCTTTTCCTTTCTGTCAGCATATGGATCATCAAGATTCTTACCTGACCGTAAGACAATGGCCTTAAGGTGTTCTTTTGGATTTTTCTCTGTATTGCTTGGTAAGGGACCTTGAATCTTTTCTGAAACATGAGTTGCCAATTGGCTTACCTGGATTTTCAAATTCTTAAGGGCAGAATTTTGGCCTTCCATTTTCTCGTCAGTGGCCTTAATATACTTGTACAAAAGGTCATCTAGACTTTGATGGGCTTGTTGAGGCCTTTGTTGATATGGAGCTGCTTGCTGATATGGCCTGAAATTTGGTTGCACACGATTTTGATTCTGGTATCCCGGTGGTCCTTGTATCTGTTGCTTTTGGAAGCTTTTAGAATTCTCAGCACCATTTGGATTGCTCCATTGAAATCCTGATGTTTTTTTGCCATTAGACTTCCAAAAGAGTATGGCTTGTACCCGATGGCATTGACCTGTTCATCATTCTGATTGGTTGCTTGGCATTCATGGTTCAAATGGTTTCCTCCACACATGTCGCAAGACTCAGACTGGCTTGGTTGTTGTGTATTAACCTGAAAAGATTCAAACTTTTGTGCCAAACAAATAATCTGTTGTGTTAGTGTATTTAAAACATCTGCCTGATTTACCGTAGCAGCTCTTTTTATTACTACACGATCAGATGGCCATTGAATAGAAATTTCAGAAATTTCATTCAATAATTCCAACGCTTCAACAGTGGTTTTTCCCATTATGGAACCTCCTGCAACTGTATTTATCACATTTCTAGAAGATGGTTTTAACCCGTGATAGAAAATGTACAGTTGCATATGTTCAGGAATGTCATGATGTCGACATTTCCTTAGCATTGTTTTTAATCTTTCCCATGCTTGATAAACTGACTCAGTGTCAGTCTGCAAGAAATTAGAAATATCTTGTCTTACATTTGTTGTTTTAGCAGGGGAAAAATATTTATTTAAAAATTTCTGAGTCATCTGGTCCCATGTAGTAATAGAACCTTGAGGTAAAATCCGCAACCAAGTCTTGGCAGCTCCTTTTAAAGAAAAAAGAAATAGCCTTAACTTGATTGCTTCAGGAGATACTCCATTATATTTAGCAGTTTCAACTAGTTCCAAGAAATTAATTAAACGACCGTATGGATCTTCACTTGGATCACCGGTGAAAGTACAGGATTGTTGAATTGTTTGAATCAGGCTGGTTCTGATTTCAAAGTTGTTGGCTGCAACTGGGGGTTTTCTCACACTAGACTCACAGTTGAAGCTGTGTGGTCTAGCATAATCCCTTAGGATTCTATTTGCTGGTCTTGGCGCCACTTCATCAAACTGATCTTCTACAATGACTGGTAGATTTACTCCCAGTTGGTTGTTGTCATCTCTTAGTTGCTGCTCCATTTTGTCACAAGTTGCGCTTTGAAAATATGATGATTGTCCTTTCCTGCGCAGCCGTAAAGATTTTTTAATTTCAGGATCGTAAGTGACCAACTCTTTGTTAGAAGAGCGGGTTATAAACTACTTGAAATTTTTAAATAATAAATATTTAAAAAATAATATTTTAAAGTAGTTGTAATATCAGTACCAGAAAGAAAATAGTATAAGAGAAAAAATTAAAGATAATAAAAATAGTAGGTATAAAGTAAACTAGTCAATAATAATAATATAATAATAAATAAAAAAAGAATAGGGGAGAATTAGCACTAACAATAAAAATACAAAAGTACTATATATAAAATAGCAACTAGTAAGTAGTACTAGTAGTGAGAAATATAGATAACACTTGAGTAGTTTGAAAAGAAGGAAAGTAGTACGTAAGTGGAGTAGTAGCAGTTGTAATAAAGTAAAAGTAATAAAAATTGGTAGAAGGCCTTTTAAGGTCAAAGAAAAGAAAAATAAATAAAGTACAATACTATTGTTATATGAGCAATGTAAAAGAAATAACGATGATTAGATAGTACTAGTTTGTGATAGAACAAAAATAGTAAGATGACATAAGTTATTATTTGTATCTAACTAATAATAGTATTAAGAAAATAATAGTAATAGCAATAATTTAAATAGGAAAAAAAATACTTGTGCTATAATATAAATAGAAGCAGTATTAGTAATAACACTATAGATACTTAAGAAGAAAAAGAAAACAAAATAGTTTAGAAGTAATAGCAGCAATAAAAGTAATACTAATATAATAATACTTGTAATACTACTAATAATACTAAATAATTAAAATGAAGACTTGTTATATCAAAACAGTACTTATGCAGTAGTACAAACAATAATTTTCTTTATTTTTTTCTTTTCTTTTTAACTTTTTCTTAAAAAGGTTAGTTGCAATAATAATAACAATAAGAAATACTTAATATAGAGAGCTACTAATATATTGTATTATAGACTATAGTAATTATTAATGGTAACGACTGTAAAGAAAATTTATAATAATAATAATTATAATAAAACTTAGATATACTAAAGTAGACGTTGTAATAAAAGTAGTAGGAAAAATAAAATCATAGATGAAAGTAGTGACATGGACTATTATATAAACACTTTAATATTACTTGCTAACTAAAAATAATAATATAATAAAATATAAAAAATAAAATATAAGTGTTAGAAGAAAAAAAGAAAATGTTAGAAGTAGTAATGGAAATATTAGAAAGAGCACTTGAGTAACAAGAAAATATTAGAAGAAGTACTTGAGAAATAAGGAAATATTAGAAAAATTACTTAAGTAACAACGAAATGTTATAGTTAAATATATTAGTAAATAATAGCAATATTAGTGGCTGTAGTGTAAAAACCAATAATATAATAATAAAAAATAATATACTAGAGAAACTTTATAATAATAATAATAATAATAATAATAATAATAAAAATGCTAGAAACAAAGAAAAATGTTAGAAGCAAATATAATACTGTTAGAGATTAAATGTCAATATCAGTAGTTATAGTAGTATTTTGTAGATTATATTAATATTAATTATATTAATAAGTTCTCAAATTAGTAACAAAATATTTAGTCCGAAGTAGATGTCTGCCAATCCACGACAACGGCGCCAAAAATTTGATGAGGCCAAAGTGTATAGGATTTTTCTGCTCGTGCTTTGTCCAATTATAGTATAGTTTAAGATATCATCTCACAGAGATTGGGAAATCTATGCTACAGACCTTTAATATTTCGAATACTATTTGAGAGAATCAAATTGATGAAAAGTGAGTTTTTGAACTTTTAAATAACTTTAACTAAAACAAAATAACTTGTGGAAGATTTTCAATTTAAAAAGAGTTGGGAATCATTGAATTCACTTCATAATATTTATAATAAAAATCTCAATTTTGACATGTATTTCTCTAAAGAATAATTGCTCATTTCTAATTCAATTATATTTTGCTCACAAGAAAATAATCAATTAATAACACTCCGTGAGGTTATGCAAATTAATTGAGTTATAACAAGTTACAGTTAAATCAAAATATATTTTTTGCCTGAATTGTACTAAAAAGTAGTGAAAACTTTGTGAGAATATTTTTACTAAAAATCAATAATCTTGCCTACAACAATTCCTCCGTGAGAATTAAAACTGAGGCAAGCAAGACTACGGACTTGAAATGGTAGATTACTAAAATATACTTTCACTCTGCTTATTTTATTCATCAGTTACCACATATTAATTTTGCTCCATGAGAATTACAAAATTAATATGATAATAGCCGTGAGATAAAATATGTAAGAATGATAGTAAAGAATAATAAAACTAACATTCCCGCACAGTGTAAAATGTGAAATAGATAATTTCAGGCCAAGATTAAAATTGAGGTAAGTATTATAAATATATCAAGCTTCATCAACTACCCCAACAAAAAAAAATTACTCCATTATAGAGTATAAAAATATAAAAAGGGAATTTAAAAGTCTTATAATTAAAACTAGGAGTATGTTACTACTAGCAAAAGAAAGACAAGAGAAAGAGAAACTTTAAAGAGCTATAGCTATTCTATGACTTGGTGATCAACTACGGGAGAGTTGTTCTCTATTTATAGAAGAACATTTCTTCATTAAATCTTGGAATGTCAAGTGATGAAGATGTGTAGCAAGTTCCTTGCATAATGACATAGATATGTAGAGTCTTGAAAAATGCAATTGATGAATATGTTTAGAAAGTCCTTGCATAATGATATGGATATGTGAAGTCTTCCCTTGCTCCTTTATTTGCTTTAATTCCACATTCTTTTATTAAATGTGTAATTCCATATTACCAAGATGTATAATAAGGAGCAAATATTATAGCAATAATATGTAACAACTTTCTTGCATAGTGAGGAAGACATGTCATGGACTTCTTCTTGCATACATAAAACTCTTCTTCCTTTGTTATTTACTTTATTCATGATATATTTCTCTTTCCAAGTATTCTTTTTCTCTGCAAGATTTGTTAGAAAATATAGGAGAATCGAATATATTAATTCATGCTTTTATTGAAAATATATATTTTTATATAAGAAAATACACGAATAAATTATATTCATCAAAAGCGGTATTATTTTTTATATCGAGATACATTACCCTATGTCAATGAATTTTCACCTATGTCCCCGAGCCGCAATCGCTCTAATACTTAGGTCAAATAATTCAACTAACCCCCCATTTTCTTTGCCGACCTTTTTAGGAAGTGAAGGGAACGAGGTACAGTATTGGGGTCACCAATATTCGCACCCGAACACTGGGGGGATAGAAGGGACAGTATGCAGTCAAGATCGACTCGAAGCCTCTCATACCGAGGACTGAAAGCGGACCTGAAGATTAGAAATCTTACAGAGTAGCTTAGTGTTATTGTATTCATCGCCCGATAGTGGCTATTTAAACGTTTGCCTAAGTCGAATCATGTAAATGCCAATTACGGCTTAATGAAATAAAATATGTTCGACATCTCATTGCTTCAATATCTAACTTATGAAGTTATATTATTCAATTGAAATTATTTATTTATGCCTTGGCGCTGGAACGAGACGTCGTTCTAAGCTAGCATTGATTTTTTATTGAAGTCTTGCAAGAAAAAAAAAAACATCCTAAGTGTTCAGTCATATTTTTCAACAAAATGAAGGCTAACACTCTAGAAGAAAAGCTGAGTTTAATTATTCAAAACTCGAAGGCTTCAAAAAGTTTATACATCTAGGCCTGAAGGGCATAAAAAAAACAAGAGGAAAGGAATCAGCTAAGCATCGGGGTCATCTTCCCCCTCAGAAGTCCCCTCTTTATTGTCTTGCTCTTCTTCATCATCCTCATCATCGCTCGAGCCCTCACTTGAAGGAAACTCGTCTATGATGGTTTGTTCCTAGGCCGCATCATTTCTAGCATTGGCAATTTCCATGTCTAAGTTAATTTCCTTGGCTTTGCATTGCTCAAGGGATTTCACCCGAGTTTTAATAATGGACCAGCTCTTGTCCAGCTCAGCCCTCGTGGCCTTAACCTTGGCTTTCTGCTCCGAAGTGGCAATCTCTACCCATAGGCGCTCAACTTCGGCCTCGAGCATCGCCATGTGAACTTCCAGCCCATTCATTTTAAGCATATGACCGGCCAGTTTGTTGTGGTATTCTTTAGTGATTTCTACACACTTTGCATTGGCTCGGTCCAGCTCGCCACGAAGCCCATTGACTTCACCAGTTAACTTTGAGCTCTCATCCCTATTGCTTTCTCTCAAAGCTTAAATTTGTGCCTCAAAAGAAACAGTGGCCTCATGAAGATCGGAGTTAGATTTGTCCAGTTGAGCCTTTAGGGAGGCACGTTCAGCATTGTACCCCGCTTTTTGCTTATCCAAAGCAACTCATGTGTTGAAGATGTGCGGCTCGGTTGTGCTCGATTTGCATCGACTTGAGCGAGTACAAAAGTATCTCAAAAAAGTTTGAGGAGAATTTTTAGGTTAGAGATCTTAATTGAAAAAAATGGGTGTGACCATTATAGTCTACCTAAACTGTGCTTGTTGTCGAATGAGCCAACAACATCCCTAGGGACTAGTCCTTGACACGATTCTCCTCTTTTGGCCCAAATAGCCCCTAAGACTCATGCATAGAGCCATCAAAAACACATAAGTCCACAGGAACCTCGATTCTCTTCATGGCACTTTCAGAGGCCGGGGCACTAGGGGCTCAGAGTTAGCTTGATTCTCTTCAGCAGGAGGAGGAAGTTCAACGTCAGCGACTTTGGCCTTGGTAGCAGCGTAGTCAGACCCCTCGAGGTCAACTACCTCGACTTCCTTCGAGGCCTCGGTGGCTTCATCAATTAACACATCTCTTAGGCTTCGCCGCAGTCCGGTACTCGCCTCGACCCGAGAATGCACAATTCGAGCTGGCTTCTTTGAAGCCGCCCTTTTCCTTTTTGAATTAGTGGGAGTGTAAATTGGAGGTTTAGGAGAAAAAGAAGAAGATTTTGAAACACAAGTGAAACGACTAATAAGGACTATGTCGTCACCTTTAGATGAAGTTCGGAGCCGTTGAGGAAGTCTAAGCTTTCTTAAGATAACCTTCCAAGCTTACTAGTGTAGTTAAGTTGGCATCAGTATCGGGGGAATCTTTCTCTTTTTTCTTCCCCTTTCCCTTTTTTCTCTTCTTCTCTTTAGGCTTGGTGCTTGCCGCCTTGTTAGGGAAGCCTACAATAAGAAAGGAAAAATTAGCGGAAAGGAAACCTCGGGCGATCCCCAAGGAAATTGAATTGTAACAAACAACTCACCGTACCTCTTGCATACCAAATTGTTGACGGGCTCAACGGCGATACGCATCCAAGTCCTCTTGGGCCGAGTACGAGCCTTGATGATTGCTTGAACCCAACTAACTAGATCATTTAGGGTTTCGACGGGACCCTTGTTCGCTGTAAGAGTCAAAGCATGAGATGAAAGACAATCTCGAGGTTGAAGTTAAAAGACGAGTGAATGATAAAGAAGGTCACTAACACTTGTTATTCCACACCTCGGGGAACCCAGGCTCGGTGGATAATTGATTTGTTGGGAGGAGAATATAGCAATCACACCAACCTCGGTCGCCTGTATCCTCACTTTTTGTTATTAAGGAATACTTGCCTCAGTTACTCAAAGCCATAATCCCACCTTTGTGGAAGGTGGGGTAGAAAAGAGAGATCAAATATTGGAAAGTGACAGGCACCCCAGCCTTTCGACATAAGAAATTGAGACACTAAATGACCCTCCAAAGCCCGGGGTCAAGCTAAGCTAGACAGAGATTGTAAGCTCGGTAGAACGTGTCAATTACCTCATAAACGGGGAGAGAAAATCCGATCGTGAATGGGTATGTGTAAGCTAAGGAAAAACCCACCACGTGGTCGGAGCAACTGTTGTTTGGGTGATTTGGACTTCAGGTCCCCATCTACAATCCTCCTAAACCCGAGCCATGTGAGTTTGAGTGATCAGGGTCGGTGTAGTTTGCACTGGAACGTTCCTATTCTTTTCTTGCTAGACAGCTGATTGGTCTTGCAATTTGAAATCGTTTTCTATATCGAAGCTCAAGGGTATAATTTGGTAGGGCTCGAGCTCTTTTTCAACAAAGATCTTTTTTGGCTTCGAGGACTCCGCCTCAATACCTCTAGCCTCACCAACGCCGACTCCTCCGCCACTTACCTCGTTAAAAGTATCGACATCATCTTCTCTGCCATCCACTTCATCTAATTTATCGCGACCAGCAGTAGTTTTTCATCACCTTGTATTCAAGCCACCCGCCTCAGATGTTGCTTCGTTGTCATCTTCTGGCGGCATGACGACGTTTACTGGCACAACAAAATTGATTATCTCGCTGCCAGTGGTCGTGGCGGCAGCGTCAGGAGATCTTTCATTAGAAGGACTGCTGGAATTCTGAACAGAGTTAGTCGCAGACATTTTTTGCTAAAAGGATGATTTTGAGCTTTTGATTTTGGATGAAAACCTGAAAAAAACATATGAGAATTTTCTTTTTTGCTTTGGAAAATTCATTGTTGCTCAAAGATTTTAAGTGAGGAAGGAAGTGATCAAATTGATGTTTATATAGGGGAAGAAATCATCATTGCTTTTCCTTTGGAAAGGAAATTAAAACGGCGTGGCCGTTGCACGGTCACCACCTGTGACGGGAGAGAAGTTGAAGTGATTTCTACCTTTTTGAATTGATAGGCACACGTGTTTCCACGTCATTCTCCCGCCTCATTTCATTCCATTCCTTGGAAACTCCGTCAATTGCCCGAGGGATGGGGGGATTATCTGTATTGGTAAAATGTCCTTGGCATACGTGGCACCTCAAGTGTATGGTTCGGGGCGTGTTTTTCAGAGATTCGTAAGTTAGTCGCGAGGTTGAAAGCTTGATCCTTGAGGCGGACCTCCAAGGTCAGAGTCGATACAGGCCACGAGGGAGGGTCACCTCGGCGAACGAAGGGTTCATTCCCTCGAGGCAAGTGATTCAAGTCTCGGGGAGTAGTTTTGTTTCAACGGAAGATTAGCCCCCACGATTTCAGGCATTAATTCAGTATTTAAATGGGAAGGATCGTAGGCAAGCCTCAATTAGGACGTGGGGAAGTGACTATCTTATTCCTTAACTGCCTTTGGATTAGGGGGGATATAAATAGCATTTTTACTCTTTTTGTAAAGGCATCCAGAAATACATACAGAAACTCTACTCGATTGTACTCTTGAAGCAGCTATTACAAAAATCATTTACTTGTATTATTGTTATTCACTTGCTTCTATTAAATTATCAACCTTGATGTATTCCTTGTAAACCTCATCACAAATTCGATTGATTAACCTAATCTGATTTAGACTAATACAAAATTTGGTCGACAATTGTTTTTCCTCTTTTTAATTTTAGACTAAGTTCTTAAATGGTTAGAACAACTTATTTGAAACGGTTCTAATGGGGGTTTCAACAGAAGTTTAACAAGGTAATAAAAGAGCAAAAAGGAGACAAGACACACGCGACTTTAACATGGAAACCACCCTGGTTCAAAGGTATAAAAAGCAAGACCCACACCTCTGTAGGAATTTCAACCAATCCACTAAACACACGAACCAAAGCTGGATTACAAAGGTAACCCCAAGGACCTACCTCTAAACCCTTATACAACAATACTAGACTATTGCTACCCTTCCAAACTATCTTAGTTAGGAACACAAAGAACTTAACTCTAAGCTCTTTACCCAATGGGATTTAACTCCAGCTTACAACCTCAAAAAGTGCTTCTAAATAGCTGAACAAGATTATAATTTAGACCTATTACAAGAAGTAAGAACTGGATTCAAATAATTCAATATGACTTGATGAAACACTTGTCCAGACTGTTTCAGTGCCCGTTCCAACTGCTTCAGAACTTTTCTCTTTTTTTGAAATGTTTGGACTTCTTCTTTCAATATGTACGTGGACTTCGTTTATAGATAAAGACCTGATAAGTAAAAATAAAGTCCAAGT
Source organism: Petunia secreta (assembly GCA_029990175.1). Classification (NCBI taxonomy): domain Eukaryota; kingdom Viridiplantae; phylum Streptophyta; class Magnoliopsida; order Solanales; family Solanaceae; genus Petunia; species Petunia secreta. The sequence goes on along the minus strand of JARKIP010000175.1, from coordinate 432,453 downwards.
ATGTTAGGGATAAACATATAGCATTAATTCTAATCACTTCCCCATATCACTTTGAGATTTCTTAGAGTCCTACTCCAACAGCAATTCTCTCTCTCCAAATCCTGTAGAAATCAAATAACTGATGAATCTTATCCAAAAAAATACTTAGCTTTATCCATAAGTCAGCCATATAAAAATTTTGACCAAAATTAGCAATTAATTATATTCACAAACTTAATAATTCGTGGAAATACATAAATTCGATCTTTGCAATTTTTCAAGAAAAGTAGTTCCACAAATAATGCATCAATCTCTTTACTTATAACAAGTACATTTTATTTATCATCATCAAAACATCACATACTCAACAAATTCTCCCTTTTTGTTGATGACAAACAAAATGTGCTTGTTTCACTTTGATAATCACAACAACTCACTTTGATACGGTTAAGGATCAAGTACAAAGAATATTATTTATCTTATCATGCATAATGATTCTTCCCCTCTTTTTGCCAAACTCATTTATCACAAAAAATATATAAAAGTAAGGTACAATGAGATAAAATTAACAAGAAGCTAGTAATCAATATTGATATACACCACCTAAATATAAATACATATTACTCTTCCCCTTTTGGCATTATCGAGAAGCATTAACTAATGTCAAACTAAACAATACAAAACATATGAATAATCAAGTATGTCACACTCATCACCACTGGGGCAGCAACTCATATAGGTATAAGCATAAATTTCTCAAGTATTGATATTGAGTGATATTGGCCATCCTGCTTGAAATCACAATTCATCAAAACAATCAACAAAGGACAAAGCCAAATTTGTACCAGGTAAGCTTACAAGCCCAAAATAAAATGCTTTGTGCATAACCTTGTTCATAGGATTTAAACAAAAATATAAGATTAAGGAACAAGACACTAAATAGGTTCAAGACTGGGCTGGTACGGGTATGATGTTAAGGAAAGAGTTAAGATTTTCTAGTGGTGCGTAGCTTATGTACCCCTCTTAACTTTCAGCTCTTGCTCAATTCTGGAAACATAGCATATCAAAGTTTCATTCTCCTCCATAAAAATAGCCAACCGATTTTCTAAAACAATATTTGAACGTTCACATTAGAGATGGCTATTGGATCACTGGTAGAACCAGGTTCATCACCTGTTCCATCCTCTCTGCAGAAATCTCATGATCTTAACAAGAGATCTGTGATATTTGTCTCAAAAAAATATACATCAAATATCTCCTCCACATAATAAACTATCACACTCATCAAAACACTCCTTTTTTTCTCCTTTTTTAACCTTCATTCATTTTCCTTTCCCCCCCCCCCCCCATCGTAAGCTCCTTTACATTTATCCAAATTAGATTGGCTCCTATTATTTTCACATTTGCAACTTTGCTTTTGGAAGTTCTTCAAGGCCAAATCCGATGGAGTGGAGGTATGAAAGAAAATGAAAGAACATGCTTTTTAAGTGATGATAACTTTTAACAAAAGCGGATATGGGCTGGTTATGAGAAGTGGTGATGAATAACTATATGCACAAGCCATATTTTAGAGGTACAGATCTAGAGCAGTTTTAAAGCTGATTTATCCTCTATTTCATACTTTTAAAACTGTGAATTAATCAAAGAAACTAGTGGCAATATCATTAGATCTCAACGAGAAAAAAAAATGAACTCATGACATGAGAGCATGCATGTTACAACACAAGAATTGAGTTAGACATTTTTTATCATATATTTATGCATTGAAAGAGACCAAACAATAATACCTCCTAGCCAATCATTGGGGGAAAAAGCAATGCACCATTGCACTCAAGTAAATATGATCATGTCAATATCCAATTTATTTTCCTCAAGATGTCCTCCACTTAGTGCTTTGGTAAATATGTCTGCAACGTTTTACCCAAAATACTAAACAAGAGCTGGAAAATATTACATACGTGTATTAAAATATTAGTCAGCCAAGAACTCAATAAAAACACATCAAAATTCCTTAAAATCATAGTTGTACATGCTAATATTCAGATGATGTGCATTTTACCCTTGCAACAATTAGTTATGAGTTAATGAGTGAGAACGTTATTTTAATCATTCAGCTCAGGATTTGGAATAGGGGCTGGAACAGTTTCAGCAAGCATTATTCCATTTGTTTTCCCTCCTAATTGTTCCAGATTATGCCTAGATTAAGAAGGACCTGTTCCAAGACATGTTCCTTCGGGCTGGACCTTTTAGGCATCTTCCTCACTTAAATCTTGACAGAGATCAATCTGAGAGCATCATCCTACACATTATTTTCAGCTAAAGCATTAAGAAAATCACTTGAACAACTTTTCAAAATCCTGTCATTCACAATTTTGCGACAACTATAAAAATCAACTTTGTTCCTATGTCACATAATTGTGAAATATTCAACAAATTAATCTTTAAAACATCAATCAATAAAGAATGGGAGAGTGACTTACCTTTCTTGCCTATATCAAAGATTTACCTTTCTTACCTTCGCAAAATACCAAACTCCCTTCATTGAAGACTATTAGTGAGAAGAATTTTATTTTACTCCAATAATTAGCTTCGAGCAACCACTAACCAAGTAACATAATTAGTTGCTCCCTCTCAGCTTAGCATGCAAAACTAAATTAAGTGTTAGACTTAGGAACCCAAACCTTTTTCGGTCCTTTTCTTTGAGAAACTTGAAATATCATATCATTTCTAGCCCATTTAACTATATCCATTTTTCTCAAGAAACTTAATTTTAGCTAAACATTCATACCTATAGTGACCTGTGTGACCAAAATGAGTACATAAGCGATATTCAGGTAAATTAACATATTTCCTCTTGATATCCAATTTAACGTGATCACTTTTGTAACCCAGAACACTACGGTTCCAACTTTGATGTTCATTTAGCAAATTTAAAGTTTCATTTGATCTGTTCCACCTTTTTATTGTTGCAAGTTTATTGTTAACATTTATCAAATTTTCTTAAAGCTCTTTATTCTTTTCAATTTCATGACTCAACTCTTCTTCTCGAATATTCAGATCAGATTCAAGACTTATTTGATCAACAACAACCCGATTCTTGCTCACAGATAGAGATTTCTTAAGTTCAGGAACTTCAGCATTCAGAGATGAAACAGTTCCATCCAATTAAGGAATTTTCTATTTGAGAGTCGTATTAGACTTTTCAAGTTTGATTTTATTTCTTTGCAAACACTTGCAATCAGGTTTCAAACTTGACACTATAGTTGCTAACTTATTTCTCCCAGCACTCACGTTTTAAAATTCATCTATTAAAGAAAGCAAAAGATCAATTACTTTAATTTTGGATAAATAATGAATATTTTCTTTAAGTTGAGTGAGCATTACCTCTTAGGATTCATCTTCTGATTCGGAGTCACTTTTGGCCACAAAGTAAATTCATCACTTTCATCTTTACCTTCTAATTCGTCACTAGTCGAAGCGTCTCCCAAGGATGCAATCATGGATTTCTTAAAACCTTTATTAAATAATTTTTGTTGCCTCTTGGAATAGTGATATGTGGAAAAAATGCCACACATTATTGTCTATTTACTTGAGCTTTATGGGGTATTATGGATTAAATACGCGCACTTATCATGTTTTAGTTTCATATTGCAGGATATTGGAGCTGCTGTGATGAAAAGATGGAAAACAAGTTAAAACAAGCTGAATTGAGAAGCTAATGGATTTGGGCTGAAAAACATGCATCGCAATCCTGCTGGCTTCAAACGCGATCGCACAGGAAAGCCAGAAGAGCTAGCTCGACAATTGATCATTGGATGGACGTCACTATTGGGAACATTTTCAAATTGGTTCAGGGGCCAAGTTGTGTGCACCTTCTCAATCCTTTGAGTGGAACATGTTTTATGAGTGCGGGGGCCAAAATGGTCATTGGATGGTTGTCCCAATATCATTTATTCTTCTCCTAATGATTTTTGTAATGGTGCTAATGATGCTTATGAGTTTGATAGGTCCAATGCAAACATGAATATGGAACTTGAACCCGAATGGCAAGGCATCCAAGAAAGTTTCAAGAAGAGCTGGACTTACCCACTTCACAAGAAGAATTCACTCAAAATGAGAGATGTGAATATTTGACGAATCGGATACTTGAACACCATTATGAGAGTGCTGAAGCCTTCAAGGACATGAAAGAGAGGAGCAAAGAAATGAAGGAGGAAGTTCACCAAAATGACTTAGCCTACAACACTTGGAGGAGAAAATGAAGTAATTGATTGAAGTTTTTAATGCTAAAGAGGATAAGGATGTGTCTAATTTTCAAGAAGAACCTTCCACGGAAGATGCGCTTGAATATCAAGAAAGAATTGTTGAAGAAGAGCACGTTGGGATGAAGAAGAAATTGTGAGCCGAACTTCACTATGAGATCAAGCTCGAAAAAAATGAAGGTCTATGAAGCATGCCTTCAAGACTTAAATATAGATGGTTGGGATCTTGAACAAGAAAGAGAAGAACTAGGACAAAGGGTGAACCAATTTGATCTTGAAAATTCTATTGCATGAAATAGTTATAGAGAAATTGTGAATTTATAGAAGAGAGCACAAGCCAAATCATGGGAACTCATGGAAGTGATCACATATTCAAGCTACTTGGAAGTGATTCCATAAGCAAGGAAGTTGTGTTAGAGTCTAGTGCGGAAATGAAGAACTCTTTGTGGTGAAAACTCTAGAACCTTTGAGGAGGAGTATGTCATGCTTGGTGCCAATCGGTGTTGAAAAGAGTTGGACCTCATTCACTTAATTTCTCAAATCTTTTTGCGGATGAGGCAATGAAAATGGAAGAACAAGTACCTTTGGATGATTTTAGCTTTAATGAGAAAAAATGGCTACATTGTTGAATTTGCCAAGCCGAGGAGACAAAATGGCATCCCACACGAAAAAGTACAAGACAGAAGTATCTAGCTTTACAAGCTTGGAAATTTGTAAACCCTGCTTAAGGAGCACAACAAGGAACTTGATACCATGTTGGGGAAGAAATTCACCTTCACCAAGTGGAGAGAAAAGCATGATGGGCACTGTCTAGCCAAGACATTAAACAAAGCGCTTGTCGGGAAGCAACCCGAATCTCTTTAAATTTTTGTTGTTTATAATTTCATATTAGGATAGATTAGCTTTGGTTCAATGTTTTCGATCATCTCACATAGATTCCACATTTTTGAGTTGCTAGGATGCATGGTTCAAGCAGAAACATGGAAAAAATGGACCGTCCCAATGAGCAGGACGGATTGTCTACTGAAATCCCAGTTTCAGGATCTCTGGAGGCGAACCTCCCAATGTAAAGGGCGTACCGCCCACTGAAATTCCACTCTCTGGATTTCAGTCTGAAAGCTACTCAATGTTATCGCGTCACACTGGGCGCGATCGCGCTTTGCTGTGAAACAACCCTGCGCGATCGTGTTGACATTCACATGGTTGCGTAGGTTTGCTCATTAGCAAGGCGCGATAGCGCCCAAGCTTACGTGATCGTGCCGTTAACGGTTCAGAAAATAGATGGTAGTGAAGGTGCCAAATGATACACTCTTTCAAAAAACCCATTTTCTCAAATTCCCTTCCCCCATTTTTGCATGCTAACTGATCCACTCCATCTTCCACTCTACTTTCAAGCATTACATCTCCAATCTCAAGGTATGTTCTCAAAATTCCACTTAAATCTTTTTGAAAAAGAATGTAAGCACTCTTTCTCTCTTAATAATTTTAATATTGGTTGTATGAACGAAGAACACAAGGGGCTTCAATAGAACATAGGGGGAAGTCTAATGTACCTATATTGTTGATGTGTGAGTGAAGAAATGGGTTAGGTTTGAAGTTCAAAAATGTCACATTGAACAAAACCCTAGTTTTAATTGTGAAAATTTGAAGCAAAAATTCATGTTTTCTTGTTGGATTATGGGTGCGAACTGTGATGTATGCAATAAACTTGAAGCCGAGGTTAGTCTCTTCCTTTTGGAGAAGACAACCTCGCGATCGCGCTATGCCTCTCGCGAACCCACTGATTTGTCAAGTTTTTTTCTTCACGATTGCGTCTGACAAGTGGCGATCGCGCAAAAGGAGCTATGATATTTCTTCGCGATCGCATGTGTGCTTGCGCGATCACGCATATTTCAATTTGAGGCAGAAACAGTGAGCTTGCACAGCCCACTGCTGGAAATTTTTGGCTTCAATATTTGGTCCATGAGCTTTATTAGTTCTTCTATTGAGTAGCCAAATCTTGTTTTGACAATGGTAATTTTTGTAGGTATTCTTTCTTATATAATGGCCGAAGAAGACAACAAACTCAACTCAACGTAGAAAAAGAGGAAGAATATGACTCCACAACATTCTTGTCACATCATGTTACAACAAATGGTTGAGGGATCAGGAAAAGAACTTCATCAATGAAAGAGGGATCCACATGGACAAGGTGGAAGAAAAGCTCCCTGACTTCTTCCGACGGCTTGGAAATAGTGGATGGATTTATTTTGTCCAAGAACTTGAGAAGGCGAACCCTTCCATGGCAAGGGAGTTCTATGCTAATGCCACTCAAACAAACTTTAGAGGTTAGTTGGTGACCACCGTGAGAGGAAAACTAGTGCAGTTTGATGCCTCCACAATTAATGCAGTGTATTGACTGGAAAATATTGACAACCCTTTGTATAAGGCTCGTGCTGCAGAGAGAGGTGTGTACTGGCTGGTTGATATGCTTCAAGAGGGTAAAACCTCAAGTTGGTCCACATACGGACAAAAGATTATATCTGCTGACTTCACCGTTGAGGCCCGTATTTGGTTGTCCATTGTCTGTACTAGGATAATGCCTTCGAGTAATTAGAGTGATCTTACTCCAGAAAAAGACGACTGATTGCAGCACTTATTGATGGTTTCAAAGTCAATGTTAGGGATAATTGTGGGGGAGATTGAGGAGGTTGTGTAAGAGAAAACAAGGAGTTTATTCTTCCCAAGATTGATCTCACGGCTATGCAAGAATGCCGGAGTGGAAGAGCGTGAAGGTGATAAAGGTGTAAGTCCAGACAAGCCTATCTATCCACTGTTGAAGAAAGGACTAGGAGGAGTGATTCAAGGCAAGAAAAAGAAAAAATGAAGTACCTCCTCATGTTGATGTTGATAATCCAGCTTTTGGGCAGTTCTCAGCCACTTCTTGTGCTACTGCACTAGGGAGTTCTTATACTTTGATTCCACCACTTACATCAAGTGCATCCAACTTGAAGTACCTTTCATCTCAGATTTCTTCAGTTGATGCTCATATTACACAGTTTGTAGCAGGCCTTCCTTCTTGCCCACATGGAGAGGGTTCTTCCTCCAGGCCTTCGGGTACTATATCTGTGGAGACACTTACAGTTGAGCATGAGGAGCTCAAAACTAGGAAGGACATGAAGAACAAGCAGAAGTAGTTTTGCAAGAGGACAAGCAATTTTTTGAACAAGATGATGAGCAAGCTGAACTCGCTATGCAACTCTAATGACAACTCAGAGGTGGAGAGTGAGGAGGAGCTTCTCTACCCCAACACCGATAGTGAGGATTGATCTTTTAGTCAGGGAATCCCTTACACCTTTTGTATGACATTGATAGTTGCACTGAGGACAGTGCATAGTTTTTAAGTTTAGGGGTGTATTTGGGTTTTGGGTGTAGTAGTGATGTTGCTTAATGTCATGACATTTCTACCTTTTCTTTTCCTTGTTTTTGAACAAATTGTGGAAACTTTGTGGATGGTCACTTTTCTTCTATATTAGTATGAGTAGTTATTATAGTATTGGGTTAATAGCTTGTTCATATTGAGTAGTTAGTTAGAGCTATATTAAAAAAAATCAAAATCAAAAGGTACTCCCATGAACTATGCTTGGGATGTTACTTCTTCCTTCCTCCGATTCACACTTCTTGCGATACGTAGGCAACCCACTCGGGTCCGAATATGTGTGCTTTTTGATCTGGAACTTTCCCTAAGTATGATTCGAGGTGAAATCCTAGGTAATGCTTGACTTGAAAAATGATTTTTAGGCTTTCGTTGGCCCGCTATTGACCTTAAAAAAAAGCCTACCCCTTGCATTATAATTTTAGTCAACGCCTTTGTGCTTAATATTTTTTCTTTTCGCAACCATACTATTAGCCCTGACCAATTCTATGTACTTTTAAGTACTAATCCTCTTTTGGCCCTAACCTCCTTTTATGCTTTGGAAGACGTGCAAATTTGGTTAAAAACTTAAGGTTGGGGGTGCATGAGTAGTTGGCAAAAATGTGGAAGTTTTAGAAAATCCTTATTGAAGAAAAATTAGAAAAAGAAGAAAAGAAAAGAAACAAAAAGAAGCAAATAGAAAAAGAAAGAAAAGAAGAAAAAGCAGAACAAAAAATAGATGTGATGAATAAAAAGGGAAAGACTAGTGCCTAATCCCCAAGTAACAAGGTGTAATTGCAATAAAAAGGAAGTGTTTTGAAATTTTGTGTTTGGTGCTCAAAGAGGTTTGTAGTTACTGATTGTCCAAATTTTACCCAACATTTTACCAAAAGTCTACATTACAACCTTAGCTAAGTTCTAACTGATTCGGGTCAAGCATTCCTACATTAGTAGAGAGGTACATGAAGGGGAAGCTTATGGATCTTTAGTGTGCATGATGAATTTCGATTGAGAGAGTGAGTGAATTCTTCCTATCATTGATCCCAATTTATGTTGACATTGCATTCTTGTATTTTTGATACTCTCTTGAGTGGTGAGGGCACTTGTGAAGTTGATTTGAGAACTTACGTTTCACTTGCCAATTGAGGTGAGCAAGCAAAAGAAGTGAACTCTTGCGACAAAAAGGTAAACTTTGAAAGTCTTGTGCCATGGCTTGTTTGCTTTTTTATTTTTCTGTTCTACTGAAGATATGCTCACATGACTTGGCTTAATTGTTGATACCAACCAATGTTATTTGTTAATTGAACTTAAACGAGTTTTTGAGTTGTTGTGGCTTTAGTAAAAAAATGCATGATAGATGTATTGCAACATGATTTTTAGTGGCTTTGCTTGAGGAAAATGAATAGTTTATGTTTGGGGGGTGTGATGTGTGGGAAAATGCCACACATTATCATCTATTCATTTGAGCTTTGTAAGGTATTATGGATTTTTTTAAAAATTTATTTTAAAATTTTTAGGGTATTATGGACTAAATACGCGCACTTATCATGTTTTAGTTTCACATTGCATGATATTGGAGTTGTTGATATGAAAAGATCGAAAAAAGTTAAAACAAGCTGAATTGAGAAGCTGTTGGATCTGAGTTGAAAAACATGCATCGCGATCACGCTGGCTTCAAATGCGATCTCGCAGGAAAGCCAGAAAGCGAGTGCGACAGCGCTGTGACTGACGCGATTGCGCAGAGAGAGCAAGATGAACCAGCGCGATAGCACTAAGGTTAACGCGACCGCGAAGAGCTCATGGCATTTATTCAGCGCGATAGTGTTGACACCCAATTTTGTCCCTCCTTTTTCTTAAATTGGCTATAATTTAACTTAACTAGCTATTTGTGCAAAATGTGCATTAGAAAGCATGCATTTACGTGCGTTCCTCTTCTTATATATTACATACTTAAATGTAGCTATATTACGTAATTTTACATCATTTAGGCTATTTGTCATAATGTGGCTGTTTGTGCAATTTTTGTCTATTTATATCATTTAATAGATAATCGTGGCTATATCATATAATTGCATTATTTAGGCTACATGTCGAATTTGTATCGATTTGTAATCATTTGTGCAAATTAGCAATTATTTGTGATTATTTATATTTAAATAATTTTATTTGAACTAATTTAATGATTATTTGTGCATTTTAAACAATATGTATATCTATACATTATTTTTGTACCTTTAAGTTGAATATTGGCCAACTAAAAAGAAAATGTCCAAATTTATTTTTATTAATTCCTCAATATTTCAAAATCCCCAAAAAAAAATCTTTATTTGTTTATATTTATTTTTATTGACTTTTTTTATTGAATTATATTTTGAACCTACCCATTTTTAATACGAAATGCATCCGCCTACATTATGAAATTGAGGAAATATCAAAGGAAAAATTCATTTCCTTATAAACATCACTCCCAAATCTCTCCCTAATTTTCCCTTTATTTTTTCCTAATCTTCTCCTAAAATCCCCAAAAATCACTCCAATCACCAACAACTCTTTTAAAAAATTTTGGCTATATGAACATGGCCTTTGGACATTGAGAAAAGGATCAGACATGTACAATACACACACAAGTCATACACTACGGATACCTTCACTCCTCTCTTCTGTAGACTTCACCTCTTCCTTACACACCTCATCTCATTACCTCAGCACCTATACATTATCTTTACGCCATTTTTTTACTCCAATCTAAGCTCCTCACCCTCTAAAATGCCACCATCGCAGAAAGCATCACTGCCAGTGACCAACACAAAATCGATATTTTTTTTTTCTTATCATTACTTTGTTTCTTTCTCATTCATTCCATGTCCTTGTTAAAAGTCTTTTCACCACCACGATTACTTATAGGAAACCACGATCACCTCCCATCCAGGTTTAAAAGCTCTATCAAGCCTCATTTATCGCATAATCATTTTATTATCTCTCTACTTTATTTAAAATGATGTATTTTAGTTATTGTGTGATATTTCTTGTTATATAGATTTGATATCTTACCATGTTCGTGTACGCTTGTTCAGCCTTATTGCATCATATTTCTTCGAGGAATTCTAGTGTTTAGAAGTGGTCATATCTTTCCGACACAACTCACTCGCTCGACAAATGATTTCAATTAACAACGGAAATTAAAGTTCATATCTTGAGCATATCAGGATCAAATAACCAAGTCAACTTAGAAAACTACCCAGCACACAAGAATTTAGGTGAAGAAACATCAAAATTTCCCTAAAGCATTCTGACGAACACATAGAGGTCATGACTGAGATTAAACAGATTCCACCAATAATGGGTACATCCGTCTTCCCCATTTTTCATCAACAAGTACAGAACAACCAGCACTCCCAGGTAAACTATCAACCAATTCTTCACCAAGACTCAAATTAATAGAGGGGCAACGGGAAATAGGGAATGGGATTTTGTGATAGGGGCAGAAATTTCAGCCAGTGAGAAGGAGTGATATGAGAAGCAATTTTACCTGAACGACGACACAACTGGTGCTGGTGTGCCAGTACTGATACAGCAGTGATAAAAGGATGAGACAGGAAGAATTAAGATGGAGAGCAGAAAATCATACCTGAGTTGTCTTAAGCTGGAACTGTCTCCGATGGTGTTGCAGAAGTGGCGATTCGACGGTGGTTGGATCAGTTGGAAGGGGATGCAGTGGTGGTGATCAGAGCTGGTGGTGCGTGGGGTGAGGGGAATCGGGACAGTGAAATTAGGAATTGGGGATGAGAGAAAATATATAATAGAGGAGAGAGAAGATAGATTAGAGAAGAGAAGGAAAGAAATTTACCTGATCGCCGGTGATGAAGGGCGGAGCTGATGTAGTCAGAATTGTGGTCGTGAAGACAATGCATTATTACTGAATATGTGAGTGACTGTGAGTGTGTGTGTGTCCGTGAGATTTTGGTATAAAGTAACGGTTCTGAATTAAACTAAGGGCGGGGCGCCCTTTTTGTGAGGTGGGCCGCCTGTTTCAAAATACTGAGAGCAGCCATTTCAAAATACAGATAGCAAAATCATGAAGCAACTTTGTACGGAGTTGTGACTGTCCAACTTCTCAAATTCAATCGAAATAACATCCAAAAATTCTGAAACTTGAGATTGGTTAAAAATAATAAAATAAACTAATCTATGGATTTAAAATATAAAAATTAAGCAAAATTTGAAAACGCTTGGGTTGCCTCCTTAGAAGCGCCACATTTAACGTAATCGCAAGACGAGTAGCAACATTACCACTTTTCTCTCTATTTCGAAAATATGAATTGCCTCCGCAATTTCGAATCAAGTTTTTCATTGTGTTTTCGGAGTGGTGGTACGAATTTCAAAGTTCCAAAGGCCAAATACTTCATTTTGCACTTCTTGGCCTTCAAGTGAGGGAAGTCATTTTGCTTTCGTGGCATGGCAAACTCAAGAATGTAACCATTTTTCTTATCAATGCCAAAATCATCCTAAGATGCTTGTTCTTCCATTTCCATTGCCTCATCCACACATAAAGTTGAAAAATGAAGTGAATGAATCTCAATTCTTTTCAATACTATTCTCACACCATTCTTGACATCCTCATCAACTCATGCACTAGAATTTTCAAGATTAGTATTTTTCACTTCATCACATGCCTCAAGTGCAATTTTACCTCTTTTGCATCATCTTCACAAAGAATTTCTTCTTCTTCCACATGTGCTTCTTTTTGGAACTCAAGCTCTTCTTCCATATGAAGTCCTTGTTGAAATTTGGTAACATCTTTGGATTGTTGATCATCAAAAGTGTCAACCAATTGGCTCAATGGAACCTCCAAATTGTGAATTGCTAAGCCATTTTGGTGGATATTTTCTTTTACCTCCTTGAAAGCTTCAACATTTTCATAATGGTGTTCAAGGATCCGCTCCATCAATTATTCACATCTTTCATTTTGGGTGCATTCTTCTTGTGAAGTGGATAAGTCCGTCTCTTCTTGAAATTTTTCTTGGATGCCTTGTCATTCGGGTTCAAGTTCTATATTCATGATTCCATTGGACCTATCAAACTCATAGACCTCATTAGCACCATTATAAAAATCATTAGGAGAATAATAAAAAATATTAGGACAACCATCCCAATGACCATTTTGGCCACCACACTCAAGACATATGTTCCACCCAAAGAATTAAGAAAGTGCACAGATTGGCATGGCAAAGGGTAGAAATACCTGAGCAGAGATTGGCATAATAAGAGGAGGACAGCATGGAGGGTAGACAGCTCGGTGAAAGGATAGCATGACAAAAGGTAAATAGCATGGAGAGTAGACAGCCTTGTGAAAGGATGGCATGACAAAGGGTGTGCAATTAAATGAAAGAATGATAGACAACCCAGCATGGAGGGTAGACAGCTAGATGAAAGGACAGAATGACAAAAGTTAGACAGTCTGGAGGGTAGACAGCCTGGTGAAAGGATGGCATGACAAAGGGTGTGCAATTAAATGAAAGAATGATAGACAACCCTGCATGAAAAGATACACAGTTCAATATAAAAAAGGGGTATACAGCCTAGCGTGACAAGCACACATCTAAGGGACGAAGAGCAATGGCAAGACGATCCAACGACAGGGAAGTCTCTTTATGCATTTACATACATACTATTTTGCAAATTCACTTTTATCGCAGGATATACAATCCGGCGCTGCACTGGCAAGACGGTCCAATGATAGGGAAGTCTCTTTATGCATTTACATACATACTATTTTGTAAATTCACTTTTATCGCAGGACATAAAATCCAGCATTGTACTGGCAAGATGATCCAACGACAGCTCGGCGCGATGAAGCAATTAACATTTAACAAATGAATACCCCCAGAGGAAAGGCACACATTCCCTAGCATTGAGCACCTGAAGGCAGACTAGACAACTACGTGACAAAGGAGAGCTCAACTCAACAGGGAAGTTTACTTTATCTTTATCTCTATCACAATTTGCATTTATCTTGATTTTGTTTAGGGACTCTCTGATCTCTCGACAAACCCCTGTGCCATACTCTCATACCTGCTCCCAAAATTACTACCGATTGTGCAACCACAAAACCTCAAATACACACAAAGCATTATTCCAAAACCTACATCAAGAAGATTAATCCTACCAACAATGACTTTGCTACACCCGTAAGCTACCTATTTCGGCGAGTTCCAAAGCGCTCAAAGCTACAGTCTCATACTCGCACTAGTGATCTACCTAATCTTTCTTTGCCGATTTGGTACCAGCTTTATGTTCCTTCCTATTCGTGCTGATCTGTTTGAATCGTGCGTATTTATCGTGCTTTACTTCTCAATGTTCCTCAGCTCATTCAAGACAATGTTGAAGCCAAGATGACTCATCTATCGAATTATAGCGGAAAATGTGCCCATGTAAACTCCTCTTTATGGGGTGTGTCATGCACCACATCTTTATAACTAGGACGTTTACAAGCCTCTTTCCCATACTCGATATATCGATGTTACCTCGTCTTTGACGATGCCTTTGTTGTACCTACAAACTACTCATTCTGTCAAATTCTGACACGCCCGAAGCCAATCATCTCATGCTCCCACAAGTAATCTGCCTAATCTTTCATCACAAATTGGGATGTCATTTTGCATTTCCTTCCAACTAATACCTGCTTTGTCTATTCGAGCGTATCTGCGTCAATCATGCTTAATCGTGCCCATCTATTTGAATCGTGCGCATTTATAAGAATCGCTCCACAACAGTTTTCCAGCTCAGTCAAGGCAATATGAAGGCGAGATTACTCATTTATCGAGATGAAGTGGAAACGATGTACATATAAACTTCTTGTTGTGGGCGTGTAGCGGGCTTCATAACTAGGATGATTATAAGCCTCTTTTCCCATGCTCGATTTATTGATGTTATCTCATCTTCGCTAGCTCCTTTGCCTCATTCTTCATTTATCTCGCCAAAAGGAAAAGCATACACGAATCTAAACTTACATACTTGGATAAGTTTAGTCTTTACATCCAAAATCGTGCACCATAAACATCTCAGACAGGCAACATGTCATTCTAGAACTACACACGACTTGATTCTCGTGAAACTCGAGATATGTAGGCAACTCAGAGATCAGGGTTCGACAAAAAAATGCAAAACTCCCATTTTCTCTTTTTGATCATTTTGCCTACGAGTCGTGACAAAATTGGCTACTCCGTTAATTATCCTTGCCCGAAGACTCTTTTCATCTTCTGTTGACGCCCAATTTTGTCCCTCCTTTTTCTAAAATTGGGCATAAATTACTCCCTCCTTCCCAAAATGAATGTCTACCTTTCCTTTTTTGTTTGTCCCAAAATGAGTGCCTCTTTCCTTTTATGGCAACTCTTTAAATCTAAGATTTGTTTTGGACCACAGGATTTAAAGACTCTGGCCCACATTACACACACCTTTCGTTTTAAACCACAGAATTTAAAAGTCTTCTTTATTTTCTTAAACTCTGTGCCCAGTCAAACCCAGACACTCATTTTGGGACGGAGGGAGTAACTTAAAGGCGCAATTTACTATTTGTGCAAAATGTGCATTAGAAAGCATGCATTTATGTCCATTATCCCCTACTTATATATTACATACTTAAATGTAGTTATATTATGTAATTTTGAATTTAATAGATAATCGTGGCTATATCATATAATTGCATTATTTAGGCTACATGTCGAATTTGTATCGATTTGTGATCATTTGTGCAAATTAGCAATTATTTGTGATTATTTATATTTAAATAATTTTATTTGAACTTATTTAATGATTATTTGTGCATTTTAAACAATATGTATATCTATACATTATTTTTGTACCTTTAAGTTGAATATTGGCCAACTAAAAAGAAAATGTCCAAATTTATTTTTATTAATTCCTCAATATTTCAAAATCCCCACAAAAATTCTTTATTTGTTTATATTTATTTTTATTGACTTTTTTTTATTGAATTATATTTTTGAACCTACCCATTTTTAATACGAAATGCATCCGCCTACATTTTGAAATTGAGGAAATATCAAAGGAAAAATTCATTTCCTTACAAACATCACTCCCAAAATCTCTCCCTAATTTTCCCTTTATTTTTTCCTAATCTTCTCCTAAAAATCCCCAAAAATCACTCCAATCACCAACAACTCATTTAAAAAATTTTGGCTATATGAACATGGCCTTTGGACATTGAGAAAAGGATCAAACATGTACAATACACACACAAGTCATACACTACAGATACCTTCACTCCTCTCTTCTGTAGACTTCACCTCTTCCTTACATACCTCATCTCATTACCTCAGCACCTATACATTATCTTTACGCCATTTTTTTACTCCAATCTAAGCTCCTCACCCTCTAAAATGCCACCATCGCAGAAAGCATCACTGCCGGTGACCAACACAAAATCGATACTTTTTTTTTTCTTATCATTACTTTGTTTCTTTCTCATTCATTCCATGTCCTTGTTAGAAGTATTTTCACCACCACGATTACTTATAGGAAACCACCATCAGGATCTCCTCCCATCCAGGTTTAAAAGCTCTATCAAGCCTCATTTATCGCATAATCATTTTATTATCTCTCTACTTTATTTAAAATGATGTATTTTAGTTATTGTGTGATATTTATTGTTATATAGATTTGATATCTTACCATGTTCATGTACGCTTGTTCAGGCTTATTGCATCATATTTCTTCGAGGAATTCTAGTGTTTAGAAGTGGTCATATCTTTCCGACACAACTCACTCGCTCGACAAATGATTTCAATTAACAACAAAAATTAAAGTTCATATCTTGAGCATATCAGGATCAAATAACCAAGTCAACTTAGAAAACTACCCAGCACACAAGAATTTAGGTGAAGAAACATCAAAATTTCCCTAAAGCATTTTGACGAACACATAGAGGTCATGACTGAGATTAAACAGATTCCACCAATAATGGGTACATCCGTCTTCCCCATTTTTTCATCAACAAGTACAGAACAACCAGCACTCCCAGGTAAACTATCAACCAATTCTTTACCAAGACTCAAATTAATATAGGGGCAACGGGAAATAGGGAATGGGATTTTGTGATAGGGGCAGAAATTTCAGCCAGTGAGAAGGAGTGATAGGAGAAGCAATTTTACCTGAACGACGATACAACTGGTGCTGGTGTTCCAGTACTGATACAGTAGTGATAAAAGGACTAGACAGGAAGAATTGAGATGGAGAGGAGAAAATCATACCTGAGTTGTCTTAAGCTGGAACTGTCTCCGATGGTGTTGCAGAAGTGGCGATTCGACGGTGGTTGGATCAGTTGGAAGGGGATGCAGTGGTGGTGATCAGAGCTGGTGGTGCGTGGGGTGAGGGGAATCGGGACAGTGAAATTAGGAATTGGGGATGAGAGAAAATTGATAATAGAGGAGAGAGAAGATAGATTAGAGAAGAGAAGGAAAGAAATTTGCCTGATCGCCGGTGATGAAGGGCGGAGCTGATGTAGTCAGAATTGGGGTCGTGAAGACAATGCATTATTACTGAATATGTGAGTGACTGTGAGTGTGTGTGTGTGCGTGAGATTTTGGTATAAAGTAACGGTTCTGAACAAAACTAAGGGCGGGGCGCCCTTTTTGTGAGGTGGGCCGCCTGTTACAAAATACTGAGAGCAGCCATTTCAAAATACAGATAGCAAAATAATGAAGCAACTTTGTACGGAGTTGTGACTGTCCAACTTCTCAAATTCAATCGAAATAACATCCAAAAATTCTGAAACTTGAGATTGGTTAAAAATAATAAAATAAACTAATCTATGGATTTAAAATATAAAAATTAAGCAAAATTTGAAAATGCTTGGGTTGCCTCCTTAGAAGCGCCACATTTAACATCATGGCAAGACGAGTAGCAACATTACCACTTTTCTCTCTATTTCGAAAATATGAATTGCCTCCGCAATTTCGAATCAAGTTTTTCATTGTGTTCTCGGAGTGGTGGTACGAATTTCAAAGTTCCAAAGGCCAAATACTTCATTTTGCACTTCTTGGCCTTCAAGTGAGGGAAGTCATTTTGCTTTCGTGGCATGGCAAACTCAAGAATGTAACCATTTTTCTCATCAATGCCAAAATCATCCAAAGATGCTTGTTCTTCCATTTCCATTGCCTCATCCACACATAAAGTTGAAAAATGAAGTGAATGAATCTCAATTCTTTTCAATACTATTCTCACACCATTCTTGACATCCTCATCAACTCATGCACTAGAATTTTCAAGATTAGTATTTTTCACTTCATCACATGCCTCAAGTGCAATTTTACCTCTTTGGCATCATCTTCACAAAGAATTTCTTCTTCTTCCACATGTGCTTCTTTTTGGAACTCAAGCTCTTCTTCCATATGAAGTCCTTGTTGAAATTTGGTAACATCTTTGGATTGTTGATCATCAAAAGTGTCAATCAATTGGCTCAATGGAACCTCCAAATTGTGAATTGCTAAGCCATTTTGGTGGATATTTTCTTTTACCTCCTTGAAAGCTTCAACATTTTCATAATGGCGTTCAAGGATCCGCTCCATCAATTATTCACATCTCTCATTTTGGGTGCATTCTTCTTGTGAAGTGGATAAGTCCGTCTCTTCTTGAAATTTTTCTTGGATGCCTTGTTATTCGGGTTCAAGTTCTATATTCATGATTCCATTGGACCTATCAAACTCATAGACCTCATTAGCACCATTATAAAAATCATTAGGAGAATAATAAAAAATATTAGGACAACCATCCCAATGACCATTTTGGCCACCACACTCATGACATATGTTCCACTCAAAGAATTAAGAAAGTGCACAGATTGGCATGGCAAAGGGTAGACATACCTGAGCAGAGATTGGCATAATAAGAGGAGGACAGCATGGAGGATAGACAGCTCGGTGAAAGGATAGCATGACAAAAGGTAAACAGCCTGGAGAGTAGACAGCCTTGTGAAAGGATGGCATGACAAAGGGTGTGCAATTAAATGAAAGAATGATAGACAACCCAGCATGGAAGGTAGACAGCTCGGTGAAAGGACAGAATGACAAAAATTAGACAGTCTGGAGGGTAGACAGCTTAGTGAAAGGATGGCATGACAAAGGGTGTGCAATTAAATGAAAGAATGATAGACAACCCTGCATGAAAAGATACACAGTTCAATATAAAAAAGGGGTATACAGCCTAGCGTGACAAGCACACATCTAAGGGACGAAGAGCAATGGCAAGACGATCCAACGACAGGGAAGTCTCTTTATGCATTTACGTACATACTATTTTGCAAATTCACTTTTATCGCAGGATATACAATCCGGCGCTGCACTGGCAAGACGGTCCAATGATAGGGAAGTCTCTTTATGCATTTACATACATACTATTTTGTAAATTCACTTTTATCGCAGGACATAAAATCCGACGTTGTACTGGCAAGATGATCCAACGACAGCTCGGCGCGATGAAGTAATTAACATTTAACAAATGAATACCCCCAGAGGAAAGGCACACATTCCCTAGCATTGAGCACCTGAAGACAGACTAGACAACTACGTGACAAAGGAGAGCTCAACTCAACAGGGAAGTTTACTTTATCTTTATCTCTATCACAAATTACATTTATCTTGATTTTGTTTAGGGACTCTCTGATCTCTCGACAAACCCCTGTGCCATACTCTCACACCTGCTCCCAATATTACTACCAATTGTGCAACCACAAAACCTCAAATACACACAAAGCATTATCCCAAAACCTACATCAAGAAGCTTAATCCTACCAACAATGACTTTGCTTCACCCGTAAGCTACCTATTTCGGCGAGTTCCAAAGCGCTCAAAGCTACAGTCTCATACTCGCACTAGTGATCTACCTAATCTTTCTTTGCCGATTTGGTACTAGCTTTATGTTCCTTCCTATTCGTGCTGATCTGTTTGAATCGTGCGTATTTATCGTGCTTTACTTCTCAATGTTCCTCAGCTCATTCAAGACAATGTTGAAGCCAAGATTACTCATCTATCGAATTATAGTGGAAAATGTGCCCATGTAAACTCCTCTTTATGGGTGTGTCATGCACCACATCTTTATAACTAGGACGTTTACAAGCCTCTTTCCCATACTCGATATATCGATGTTACCTCGTCTTTGACGATGCCTTTGTTGTACCTGCAAACTACTCATCTTGTCAAATTCTGACACGCCCGAAGCCAATCATCTCATGCTCCCACAAGTAATCTGCCTAATCTTTCATCACAAATTGGGATGTCATTTTGCATTTCCTTCCAACTAATACCTGCTTTGTCTATTCGAGCGTATCTGCGTCAATCATTCTTAATCGTGCCCATCTATTTGAATCGTGCGCATTTATAAGAATCGCTCCACAACAGTTTTCCAGCTCAGTCAAGGCAATATGAAGGCGAGATTACTCATTTATCGAGATGAAGTGGAAACGATGTACATATAAACTTCTTGTTGTGGGTGTGTAGCGGGCTTCATAACTAGGATGATTATAAGCCTCTTTTCCCATGCTCGATTTATTGATGTTATCTCATCTTCGCTAGCTCCTTTGCCTCATTCTTCATTTATCTCGCCAAAAGGAAAAGCATACACGAATCTAAACTTACATACTTGGATAAGTTTAGTCTTTACATCCAAAATCGTGCACCATAAACATCTCAGACAGGCAACATGTCATTCTAGAACTACACACGACTTGATTCTCGTGAAACTCGAGATATGTAGGCAACTCAGAGATCAGGGTTCGACAAAAAAATGAAAAACTCCTATTTTCTCTTTTTGATCATTTTGCCTACGAGTCGTGACAAAATTGGCTACTCCGTCAATTATCCTTGCCCGAAGACTCTTTTCATCATCTGTTGACGCCCAATTTTGTCCCTCCTTTTTCTAAAATTGGGCATAAATTACTCCCTCCATACCAAAATGAATGTCTACCTTTCCTTTTTTGTCTGTCCCAAAATGAGTGCCTTCCTTTTATGGCAACTCTTTAAATCTAAGATTTGTTTTGGACCACAGGATTTAAAGACTCTGGCCCACATTACACACACCTTTCGTTTTAAACCACAGAATTTAAAAGTCTTCTTTATTTTCTTAAACTCTGTGCCCAGTCAAACCCAGACACTCATTTTGGGACGGAGGGAGTAACTTAAAGGCGCAATTTACTATTTGTGCAAAATGTGCATTAGAAAGCATGCATTTATGTCCATTATCCCCTACTTATATATTACATACTTAAATGTAGTTATATTATGTAATTTTGCATTTAATAGATAATCGTGGTTATATCATATAATTGCATCATTTAGGCTACATGTCGAATTTGTATCGATTTGTGATCATTTGTGCAAATTAGCAATTATTTGTGATTATTTATATTTAAATAATTTTATTTGAACTTATTTAATGATTATTTGTGCATTTTAAACAATATGTATATCTATACATTATTTTTGTACCTTTAAGTTGAATATTGGCCAACTAAAAAGAAAATGTCAAAATTTATTTTTATTAATTCCTCAATATTTCAAAATCCCCACAAAAATTCTTTATTTGTTTATATTTATTTTTATTGACTTTTTTTATTGAATTATATTTTTGAACCTACCCATTTTTAATACGAAATGCATCCGCCTACATTTTGAAATTGAGGAAATATCAAAGGAAAAATTCATTTCCTTATAAACATCACTCCCAAAATCTCTCCCTAATTTCCCCTTTATTTTTTCCTAATCTTCTCCTAAAAATCCCCAAAAATCACTCCAATCACCAACAACTCTTTTAAAAAATTTTGGCTATATGAACATGGCCTTTGGACATTGAGAAAAGGATCAGACATGTACAATACACACACAAGTCATACACTACGGATACCTTCACTCCTCTCTTCTGTAGACTTCACCTCTTCCTTACACACCTCATCTCATTACCTCAGCACCTATACATTATCTTTACGCCATTTTTTTACTCCAATCTAAGCTCCTCACCCTCTAAAATGCCACCATCGCAGAAAGCATCACTGCCAGTGACCAACACAAAATCGATATTTTTTTTTTCTTATCATTACTTTGTTTCTTTCTCATTCATTCCATGTCCTTGTTAAAAGTCTTTTCACCACCACGATTACTTATAGGAAACCACGATCACCTCCCATCCAGGTTTAAAAGCTCTATCAAGCCTCATTTATCGCATAATCATTTTATTATCTCTCTACTTTATTTAAAATGATGTATTTTAGTTATTGTGTGATATTTATTGTTATATAGATTTGATATCTTACCATGTTCATGTACGCTTGTTCAGGCTAATTGCATCATATTTCTTCGAGGAATTCTAGTGTTTAGAAGTGGTCATATCTTTCCGACACAACTCACTCGCTCGACAAATAATTTCAATTAACAACGGAAATTAAAGTTCATATCTTGAGCATATCAGGATCAAATAACCAAGTCAACTTAGAAAACTACCCAGCACACAAGAATTTAGGTGAAGAAACATCAAAATTTCCCTAAAGCATTTTGACGAACACATAGAGGTCATGACTGAGATTAAACAGATTCCACCAATAATGGGTACATCCGTCTTCCCCATTTTTTCATCAACAAGTACAGAACAACCAGCACTCCCAGGTAAACTATCAACCAATTCTTCACCAAGACTCAAATTAATAGAGGGGCAACGGGAAATAGGGAATGGGATTTTGTGATAGGGGCAGAAATTTCAGCCAGTGAGGGTGTGATAGGAGAAGCAATTTTACCTGAACGACGACACAACTGGTGCTTGTGTGCCAGTACTGATACAGCAGTGATAAAAGGACAAGACAGAAAGAATTCAGATGGAGAGGAGAAAATCATACCTGAGTTGTCTGAAGCTGGAACTGTCTCCGATGGTGTTGCAGAAGTAGCGATTCGACGGTGGTTGGATCAGTTGGAAGGGGATGCAGTGGTGGTGATCAGAGCTGGTGGTGCGTGGGGTGAGGGGAATCGGGACAGTGAAATTAGGAATTGGGGATGAGAGAAAATTGATAATAGAGGAGAGAGAAGATAGATTAGAGAAGAGAAGGAAAGAAATTTACCTGATCGCCGGTGATGAAGGGTGGAGCTGATGTAGTCAGAATTGTGGTCGTGAAGACAATGCATTATTACTGAATATGTGAGTGACTGTGAGTGTGTGTGTGTGTGTGCGTGAGATTTTGGTATAAAGTAACAGTTCTGAACAAAACTAAGGGCGGGGCGCCCTTTTTGTGAGGTGGGCCGCCTGTTTCAAAATACTGAGAGCAGCCATTTCAAAATACAGATAGCAAAATCATGAAGAACCTTTGTACGGATTTGTGACTGTCCAACTTCTCAAATTCAATCGAAATAACATCCAAAAATTCTGAAACTTGAGATTGGTTAAAAATAATAAAATAAACTAATCTATGGATTTAAAATATAAAAATTAAGCAAAATTTGAAAACGCTTGGGTTGCATCCTAAGAAGTGCCACATTTAACGTCATGGCAAGACGAGTAGCAACATTACCACTTTTCTCTCTATTTCGAAAATATGAATTGCCTCCGCAATTTCGAATCAAGTTTTTCATTGTGTTCTCGGAGTGGTGGTACGAATTTCAAAGTTCCAAAGGCCAAATACTTCATTTTACACTTCTTGGCCTTCAAGTGAGGGAAGTCATTTTGCTTTCGTGGCATGGCAAACTCAAGAATGTAACAATTTTTCTCATCAATGCCAAAATCATCCAAAGATGCTTGTTCTTCCATTTCCATTGCCTCATCCACACATAAAGTTGAAAAATGAAGTGAATAAATCTCAATTCTTTTCAATACTATTCTCACACCATTCTTGACATCCTCATCAACTCATGCACTAGAATTTTCAAGATTAGTATTTTCCACTTCATCACATGCCTCAAGTGCAATTTTACCTCTTTGGCATCATCTTCACAAAGAATTTCTTCTTCCACATGTGCTTCTTTTTGGAACTCAAGCTCTTCTTCCATATGAAGTCCTTGTTGAAATTTGGTAACATCTTTGGATTGTTGATCATCAAAAGTGTCAACCAATTGGCTCAATGGAACCTCCAAATTGTGAATTGCTAAGCCATTTTGGTGGATATTTTCTTTTACCTCCTTGAAAGCTTCAACATTTTCATAATGGTGTTCAATGATCCGCTCCATCAATTATTCACATCTCTCATTTTGAGTGCATTCTTCTTGTGAAGTGGATAAGTCCGTCTCTTCTTGAAATTTTTCTTGGATGCCTTGTCATTCGGGTTCAAGTTCTATATTCATGATTCCATTGGACCTATCAAACTCATAGACCTCATTAGTACCATTATAAAAATCATTAGGAGAATAATAAAAAATATTAGGACAACCATCCCAATGACCATTTTGGCCACCACACTCATGACATATGTTCCACTCAAAGAATTAAGAAAGTGCACACAACTCGTTCCCGAAAATAATTTCACGATTTTTAAAATAGTGTGGTCCTCCACAATAAGGACAAGGATCATTTACATATGGGTTTCCAATATTCGACGAATCTTGATTCCATGATTCCATTTCAATATAACTACTAAACTATACTAACACAACTAAACAAACAACACAACAAATATTCACAATTCACAAGATAAAAATTCACAAAGTTTGGGTCTAAGCGAACTAGTTCAACTCCTCAAACTACTTCAATACGCCAATTGTTCCTCGGCAACGGCGCCAATTTTTATAATGCTCAACACACACCTCGGCTTGAGGTGTGAACGATCATCGCAATACAATTTACCCAAGGCGTCGGGGTCGAATCCACAAGGAACAAAGTGATGCGATCAAAGTAGAGGAGGAACTAAACTTATTTGACTAAGCCAAACTTGGATAACAAGGTGATGAAACGATATTAACAACTACAAATGTAATCCCTAAAATCCTTCCGGCCTAGAAGGGATTTACCTCAACGGTGCTCGTCAAAGCCATAGTTGAGTATATAAAGCACTACCCATTACCCGAGAAAAGAAGACTTCTTCCGAGCGTAACTTCTTTTAGATTAGTTAGTCTATGAAATAGCCTATTAACCCAAGTCCTCACTAGCTTCACTATTCTACGCTAACTAATCTCTCCCGAGTCTTTAATTAGCAAAGTAGACATGTAACTTTAGTGTCATGAGCATTAAAGTTGAGCAAGCAAAACAATAGAAGCTAGATAATCAAAACCCATATATATAAAATCCTAGTCATAAAATATATTTATAAATCATGTCCATTAATAACATCAACTAACCAAATGTAGCATACAAATCAAAGAAATATAAAGAATTTCTCATTTGAAGTGCATCCAATCTTCAATCTTTCATGGTTGTTGATGAATCCTTGCTCCCAAACTTAGAAAAATGGCCAAAGATATGTAAAAATAATGTGTTGCCAATTAATTACCATGCCTTTCCATAATTCTCCCTAGGTTAAAATGAAGGAACAACTAATTTTTTGTAAAGTAGCCACCCTGGTACTGAAAGTTTACCAGCTAGCCACTTCTTCGGTGCTCAACTTAGTCATTGTTTCACGCATAGCTATTTTTCTGCTGCATTTTTGACATACTAGCCAGTTGTTTTCTTTTTCTTCAACTTGGCTTCTTTTTTACTTGTTTCTTCCATAAATCTTCTCCAATATATTCAACCTACAAAATGCAATAAAACCATGATAAGTGCACTTATTTCATCAATTTAACACAACAGTAGCTCAAGTATAAGTATGTAATGGGTGGTATTTTAGCCACACATCATCATCCTTGAACATTTTAGCACTAAAAGTTGGTCTGATAGCATGCTGCTTAAAAGGTTTAAGCCTCTATATGATCACATGCTCCTTTAGTTATGAAATATATTTCGTATAACTTTTTGGTTTTCCTATATTTTGGACTTAGAACTCTCGTATTAAGGTTTCATTTGAGTTACGGCATGACCAATATTTTTATTCTTTAAGAGTTAGTAATATCTATTTGCTAGATATCTCTAGAATTTCATTGGCATGCACTGGATAATTATGAAGTTGCTTTGTTACCAAGTTCCCAAGCAATCCATTCGCTTCTTTAAGAAATACAGCTACGTGGTTTTGAGTTCTAGTAGTTAGGCTTAATAATATTGAAGAATGTATACTGCATGCTAAAGTAGCTCCATCGTAAAGATCATCTTAAACCTTATTTGCTAGAAGAAATATAGACAGACCAAGTAATCTTCTGCATATTGTTTACTTTCCTATGGAAACATGTTACTTATGCAGCTCCTATAGTTTAAGTTGTTGTTCTATCTGCAGTAGAAGTAAATACGTAATTATTGTCACTCTAAAAGTTACTCCATATATTATTTACATATTTTGATTAGTTAAATTTTAAGAATGGATATAACCTCCCTCTTGAATATTTTCACATGTACACTACGACTGAGTTGTCATTGCTTGAGGTGCAACAATTGAACCAACACATCAAGCAGGGTCCAAGTGGAATCACCACCCCAAGAGGGATCAGGTATGTTTTGGGATATGATGACAATGGCAGGTCATGACTTCTTGAATGAAGAACACATACGTAGCTTTATAAAAATTAAAGCGACTCGTTACTCCCTCATTTTGATTTGATATGTCACTCTCTTAAGAGTTTTAATGATTGAACACTTTTACTTTTTTAAAAAAAAAAAATATTCACCATTTGGCATTTTCTCATAATTAACTACGAAATTTACACTATTTAAAACTTTACATTGTTTTCAAATAGCAACACTTTAAAATAGAAAATGACTTTTACTTATACTATAGAAGCTAAACCATTTTGAGTTGAACACTATTTTCAAATTTAAATATTTTAATACTTCTTTTGTCTTGTCTAAAAAACGTTTAAGATTGTTGATCATACAAGACCAAATAGAGGGAAGAAACATCGGACTAGGCCCTTCTTCCACCTTGCCTATACCTGATCCCGCATTTTTCTCAACTCTTAATTCTTGTTCATTTAGTTAAGTTGTTCAAATATTTTCCTCATATTAAATTTGCCACAAAAATAAGATGGCACGTGCTTCTACTAGTATTTTTTTTTAATTTCTTGTGAAGTAATATAGAATACTTTTCTGAAGAATTCAAATGATCTCGTGCAACTCAACTATCTACTTCCTTGCTTTATTGCTTATTTACTTGTCATTTGTGTGACTGATTGCATGTTTTATGGATAGTTTAAATTAAGTATTTTTCGCAGTTTGGTTGATGTTTTAGGATTGAATTGGAGACGTGAGAAAAACTTGAGTGGAAGTTGATCTTTTAGCTCTATTTCAAGGAAATAGATGTACTTAGGATAAAATCGCACCCTTGACCTTTAATCTTGCTCATACTTCAATTTTTAGCCATGACATAGTCTAAATTTCTTATTTACGCTAATAAGACTCGAACTGCATGTCTACTTTGTATTAAAATCTCAATTATTTAGCCCGGCCAGTAACCACATTTGGTGGAGCCTGAGAGGTGTCTAATCCCTTCCTTTCGGGTTAACTTGAACCCTTACCTAGAATTTCTGGTTTGTAGACTAAGTTTCGGAGTTAATTATAAACTTGGCTAGAAACAAAGTAGGTGCCCTAATACACCGAGTAAAAAATATATTAGGTGGCGACTCCAACTCTTTACCCCTGAGTTAAATCAACTGGGCCATATTTCGAACTTTGACCGGTTCGGGAAAAAATAGGATGCGACAGAATGGCAACTTCACTGAGGATATCAAGGTTCTAACCATAACAGACTTTAAATTTGGATTATTTACTTGCTTTATTTTCTTACCATTTATTTCGATACTAACTTCTGTTCCTTTCTTTTTTTTGCAGGATTAAGGTTTATTTTTTAATTTTCAAATTTTTGGTGCTTTAATTGCTCGGTTATACTCACTTTATAATTGATTATGTCAGTCACATTTCCTCCACTCCTGAAAAGTTTACACTTGCACACACCATAAACGGTAACGTGGATCTCACGGCCGTTTCACTCTCAAAAAACCCTTTAGGGAGAACGATTTGGAATCTACTTGGTCCGTGGTACAACCAACAATTCTAAGGTTCCCACCCTTTGGTTGTCTGCCTGGGGTAACCATATCCTTGTCTAGTAAACCCATTGTTGTAAGGGTCTTACGACGCGTCTCACACTTCAAGTATTTTCAAATCTTCCATAAAATCTCTAGATCTTTTTCTTTAAAACAATTTCACTTCATGATTCATTTTTCATTTTTAATATTGTCTAGTTTCTATTATCCAATTTTTTCAAAACTAACGTATTTGTTTTATTTTTCTTTTTACTCATCCTTTTAAAATCATTTTGTGAAATAATCCAATATGCGCATCCTTTTACAATACTTATGCATTTTTAAGAAAATATGTGCATTTCTTTTAAAACTTGTATATTTTTAAACTTGTGCATATCACGCATATCTTCCGCCACTCCTAGCAACTTTCTAAATCGTGTGTTGAAAACACGGTGGTTACGACCACCTCTTCCCTCACAAAAATTCCTTTAGGGGAAACGACTTAGAATCTATTAGGTCCATGACGTTCCCGCTCCCGAGTCGTCCGCTTGGGAGGATAATAAAATCTGGTCTAGCTAACTCCATTCCTTAGTAGCGACGTTAGGAATCATGTATCATGACATATCATTAGTCAACTTGTTCTCAAGTCCAATATGCCAACTTATTCAGACAATCTGAATGTGTTTTGACCCCCAACGAGCGTTGAATATGATTTATTTACATATACTTAGGGGATCGAGCGTACAAATATGGACAGTTTATTGGCATTGTGCTGCATTCTAAGGTTACCTAATACGCGTCAAAAACCCAAAATGAATCAAAAATAATTTTTTATTCATAAACAGTCAGAATTATTCTGTATTCAACATCATTCAAAAGCACGAAGGTAACCTAAGAGGCATTAAAAGCTCAAATTGAATCAGAAATGATTGTTTATTTATAAAACGGTCGGAACTATTCTGTATTCCTTTCTATTCAAAACCACGAAGGTAACCTAAGAGGCATTAAAAGCCCAAATTGATTAAAAACCGACCGTTTATTCCCAAAGGATTGGAATCATTCTGTATTCAATGATATTCAAAGGCTTAAATGGTAACCGAAGAGGCAATTAAAGCCCAATTTGAAGCAGAAATTACCGCTTGATAGATGGGATGACACATAGCGCACATTTATCCTTTAAGCATTATATAGAGGCTTGACATCGTTGGCATGTCAAAAGTCCATCAGCAACTTCCGTCTAAAGTGTCTAAAGGGTTCTCAACCTACAACGACACATCTCTTCATATCATTTTCAAAAGCTTGTGCCACATGTTGATCCTTTGCTCACAATAAAGCAAATTTTAGGCATTTTCTTCTTCCTTTTCCTATCGTCCTTCACCATTTTCCAAAAGATCATGGCCACTAGAATATTTGACAGGATTGCTGAAATCACCCAGTTGCTGAAAGATTTGTGGAAAAACCTAAGCATATATCAACATAATCAAGGCAAAATAGTGTTGGAAAATTTGATTTCACTAATGGAGCACACTGCAGTGAAAGGGATGATAGAAGCAGCAGTACACTATTGGGATGCAGACCGAGTAGTTTTTCACTTCGAAAGTGTAGAGTTGACACCCTTGCTGGAAGAAATAGGCGGGTTAACTCAATTACCATTTGAAAGTGAAGAAGTCTCGATGCCTAAGAACATTACATCCGAGGAGTTCTTCGAAATGGTAGGGTTTAAGCTCGAATTATGCCCAGATAATATAAGGCAGCCGGGAATTTCTCTGACTTCCCTCTACATTAAATTTGGGTATGGAGAAGCATTTCAAGAATCTGAAGACTATTTCAGCATTAACCAGGCAGATTGGCAACAGCGGAGGGTACTTGCTTTTGTCACCAGCTTTTTAGGGACTGTCATATTTCCACAACATAAAGGACGAGTTGATGTTTGCATGGTTTCAATTGCTGATGCCCTACTCAAAGACATTAACAAGAAATACACACTGATACCTATGATCATTTCAGAGATGAACCGCGCTTTAGAAATATGCAAGAAGGGCGATGGTTTCTTCGAAAGTTGCAATTTTCTTTTACAAATTTGGCTAATGGAGCATTTGCAAAAGATATATAGCGTAGAGCAAGCTTTCCACTCCATACCAAGAGAAAACTACATATTGACTCATACCGCCCACAACACTCTTGGGAAGTAGGACAACCCAACAACTGCCAACGGTTGGCACCACATGTTCTGTCAGTTGACATCTGAAAGTATACAATGGATGTTTGATTACTTTCCCAACACAGCAGTAATCATACGATCTGAAGGAGCTTATTTTCTTGTCTTGGTTGGATTTAGAGGAGTTTACCCATACACTCTTTTAAGGGTACTTAGACAAGCAGTGTACCCCAAATTGCAAACATCAGGGATTTCAAAGCAGATATTTTCGAAGGAACGATACCATTTAAAGAAAAAACATTAGAACTTTGGAAAGAAAGGCAACGAATGGGATTCGAGACTATTGGACGAGACAGGTTTGATGCATGCTATGATGAAGACTATCCAGACTGGCTTAGGAAAGACATAGAAAGGGCAGTTCAACCAAGAGAAGCAACAAAAAGAAAAAGAAATGCTGATGAGTTAGAAATCGAGTACAAGGGGTTACGTAAACAATTGGCGAGGGCACAAAAGAAAATAGCTAAGAAGCAAAGTTTGGTCAAAGCAAAGAACAAAGAAAAAGGCAAATGGCACAGTAAAGTAGAACTCCTGACAAAATGCATAGAGTCTATCGGTGTATGGGATGGAGAAGGAATGAACATTGTGGCTGACAAAGGAATAGAGGAGAAAGGAAGGAAGGCTTGGGAAATGTTGAAGAACTTCACATTTGACATATCTTAGCTCTTAATGGATGCAGACAACATCATTTTCAAGGAGACTCATCAGAGGCAAGCTTGTCAGAGGAAGACTCGTCCGAAGAAGAAGAAGAAGAAGAAGAAGAAGAAGAAGAAGAAGAAGAAGAAGAAGAATCTTCTGAGGATGGATCAGCATGAAAGATGTTCACCTGGCCATGATCTAATCTCCTAGCAATGTTTTCCATCTTTAGCACTATTTCTATTTCAGCCAATGTAACAAAAGATCAATAAATGCAATATTATTTTTTAGGCTCTGCATTTTGTTAGCAAGAGAAATGATGCATCAGGCATAAAGCGCTTTTCAAGACCATCGTGCGTAAAATAGTCCTTCGGATTATAGGATGCATTTCTTATTTGATATGTGTACATTGCATGAATTCGTCTGTTGTTCTAAGTTTTTTTCTACCTAAGCGAATCCCTTCCCGAATTTAATCTCCTACCAAGGCACTTCCTCTTCTTACTCTATGCCTAAATCTTGATATCTAAACCTTTCGAACGTTCAAACTGTCTCTAAACTCACTACCAAACTCAAAAATCTATTACCCAAAAGGTTGGCTCGAGTTGAATATCAAGGCAAAAGATATGGTCAAGCAAGTGCACTTGTCAGTGATTTTTCGAAATAAGAAAGTTTTTTCGCAACAATTTCCGCCAGCCCTCTCCTCTCTCTACAATATCTCTGCTGCACTACAAGATACTAATAAGGCTATCCAGTCTGGAAATGTGAACCTTTTCAAAAAGAAGAAAGATGAAGTCTCTTTTGCTGCAACCATTCAAGACCCTACTTCTCAACCATCACTATCAAACGCCGCCACCATTTTATCCCTACCCTCACATACCACCTAAATATCCCGTTTACAACACTCAGCCCACTCGACCTATATTCCACATCCCAGCTCCAAATCGCCCGCCATACCAGCAAAACACTCAACCCAACTACCGAAATGCACCACCATACCCTCATAGGTCTCGCCCTGATGCAAACCAAAGACCGAAAAGAAACTACACTCCACTAGTCGAATCCCACAATCAAGTGTTCGAGAGATTGAAAATTGTCGGGCTTGTTGTCTTGGTACCTCAATTGTTCCAGCAAACACTATGCACATGGAGAGAAAACTTGACAAAGCAAGAGAAATAATTGGTCAAACTCAAGGCACACATGACTCACCTTAATACCTTTTGACACTAGTGCCCGAGGATTACTTTATTGCACCTATCTACACAGTCACACCACCTGCAATACATGACTGTGATCCAAGGAATTTTCCCAACTTGCTCCTATCATGATCAAAATAGCAGTCAAAGGACCAATGGAAGATAATATTGGAAAGACATAAGTGTAGCAAAGACTTGTGCACAACAACCAAAAACAGGCAAGTCAATTCAACTTGAATAGGGAGGCGAAGACACAATGATAAAGCTCTCATCATATGACAAACTTGGGAACTTCCTAAGCATTTGGAAGCATATCCCTATCTACTAGAAAAGACAAAACAAGACGATGAAGTTATTTGAGACACTTACATGATCAAGGGTTGATTTGACATAAAAGCACAGGCGGATAGACTTCTTGGAGAAATTTTGGTTGAAGGCTTTATTGGGGTAATATGAATTCTCATGACAACAACTACAATAGGACACAACAATCTAAGAGTACACATGATACATAGGTAACCTACATCGAGTTCGGCAGCTCAACAATAAGATATTATCCAACAAAAAAAGTTGATGCAAGGACTGTATTGCAGCAGTTGGTTGACAAGTATGAAAGACGTTGAGTACCCCTGAAAAACACATAGGCATCATGATAGACAAATTTGCAAGAAAGGATGACAGGTGCACTCAAGGTCTTGGTGTTCGACAAAAGCCAACCTCCCCTTCCGTCGCCCAACACAACCTATTCCTCACACAACATCTTTATCACTTTTCATTGACATTTAAATCCTCATCTCTTGATGTAAACAAGCATCGGTCGTTTGACCAAAATCATTGCCTTGACTGCTACATAGAGCACTTAGGCAATCTCTTGTGATATCTGTGTGCTCTATCACAATCTCCAAATTCAAGTGTTAATCCATCATCCGCGGTCTAGGCATTCTCTTAAGCTTATGTGTCATTTTTGCTTCAAGTCTTTCCTAATGTGCCCACACGATTTTGTGCATTTCACCACTTTGGTACGGTTTCTTCGCACTTGAACACTGAAATTGGTCAAGAATTTGCATTCAGAAATAAAGCCGAAACGGCAAGCCGAGCTGGAAATATTTTCTCCTGCAACAAAGTCCTTTGAACCATCAGCATACGACACCAAGACCGTTCAGACAATCCCAATATCGTACAACCTGCATTATACTCACACGAGAGTCACAACAAAGAAATCCAATCACTATACAACCGAAGCTGGCAAAATCCACAACCTCACACTGCACCCAACTCACACAATAAACAACCTCCCGTCTGTCAAGACTTTCAACAACAACCTCAGCAAGCTCAACACAATCAAGGACATACAAAAAAGACAAAACCTCACGCCTTTACTCCTTTAGCTCAGTCAAAAGATATTGTACCCAAAAAACAAACCACTCCCTAGATACCCACTCTGAAATTCAATCCAACAAAGATCTACACTCATCGCTCAAATATTCAATACCAAGACATCCAGCACTGAAACACAAAGTTCAAAGTCTGATTGACCAAAAGCAAGTCAATGGTACAATAAAAACCAACAAAGGAAACTCCAACTCCCAAACCACAAACACACTTTCTACAAAGACCAATCAATCCAAGTTTAGCTCCATGACTTTCGAAAAGAAAAAGCACAAAACACGAAAACATCCCATCACAACCTAAGACAAATACAATTTTGGGAAACCTCCAAATAAGACAAAATTCAAATATAAAATCTCAGTCTGAGTATACAAATATCCACATACTTATAGTCATCGATATATGCAATCATCACACAAAAGGACGAATGCAGATTCTGGCCAATACATTGCGTTCAGTACAATGCAACCACCTTCTCTCGGTGATCTGTCATAAGCAATAAACTGGGGCAAAATTTTTGAGGATCCCCTTAAAAATTCAAAAAGGCGCAAGCTTGACACGGGGATAGAAATTTTGAGATCCCCTCAAAAATTTCAAGAAAGGCATTATAAAAGCAACACAATAACCTCCTTAGCACATTGGATGACATAAACATGGAATTCTATTTATTTCACTTTCTTTTACTTTTGTTTGCAGGGTATACAGCCCGATAAGAATGGCATGACAGAGGATATACAACCCAATGTTGAGTTTGGCATGGAAAAGGGTAGGAAACCCGATGTTGAGTTTGGCATGGTGGAGGGTAGACAGCCCGGTGCGGAGTTTGGCATTGACTGAGGGTAGACAGCCCGATGTTGATTTTGGCATCGCGGAGGGTAGGCAACCCGATATAGAGTTGACTGAGGGTTGACAACCCAATATTGAGCTTGGCATAGTAGAGGGTAGACAGCCCGATGCAGATTTTGGCATTGACTGAAGGTAGACTGCCCGATGTTGAGTTTGGCATGTCGGAGGGTAGAAAGCTCGATATAGAGTTTGGCATTAACTGAGGGTAGACAGCCGGAGGTTGAGTGTGGCATGGCGGAGGGTAGACAACTCGATGCAGAGTTTGGCATTGACTGAGGGTAGACAGCTTGATGTTGAGTTTGTCATGGCAGAGGGTAGACAATCCGATTTTGAGTTTGACATGGCAGAGGGTAGATAGCCCAATGCAGAGTTTGGCATTGACTGAGGGTAGACAGCCCGATGTTGAGTTTAGCATGGCGGAGGGTAGACATCCCGATGCAGAGTTTGGCATTGACTGAGGGTAGACAACCCGATGTTGAGTTTGGCATGGCGGAGGGTAGACAGCCCGATGTATAGTTTTGCATTGACTGAGGGTAGACATCCCGATGTATAGTTTGGCATTGACTGAGGGTAGACAGCTCGATGTGTAGACAGCCCAATGTCGAGTTTTGCATGGCAAAGGGTAGACAGCCATGTGAGAAGTTTGGCATGACGGAGGGTAGACAGCCCAATGTCGAGTTTGGCATGGCAAAGGGTAGACATACCTGAGCAGAGATTGGCATAATAAGATGAGGACAGCATGGAGGGTAGACAGCTCGGTGAAAGGACAGCATGACAAAAGGTAAACAGCCTGGAGAGTAGACAGCCTTGTGAAAGGATGGCATGACAAAGGGTGTGCAATTAAATGAAAGAATGATAGACAACCCAGCATGGAGGGTAAACAGCTCGGTGAAAGGACAGAATGACAAAAGTTAGACAGTCTGGAGGGTAGACAGCCTGGTGAAAGGATGGCATGAGAAAGGGTGTGCAATTAAATGAAAGAATGATAGACAACCCTGCATGAAAAGATACACAGTTCAATATAAAAAAGAGGTATACAGCCTAGCGTGACAAGCACACATCTAAGGGACGAAGAGCAATGGCAAGACGATCCAACGACAGGGAAGTCTCTTTATGCATTTACATACATACTATTTTGCAAATTCACTTTTATCGCAGGATATACAATCCGGCGCTGCACTGGCAAGACGGTCCAATGATAGGGAAGTCTCTTTATGCATTTACATACATACTATTTTGTAAATTCACTTTTATCGCAGGACATAAAATCCGGCATTGTACTGGCAAGATGATCCAACGAAAGCTCGGCGCGATGAAGCAATTAACATTTAACAAATGAATACCCCCAGAGGAAAGGCACACATTCCCTAGCATTGAGCACCTGAAGGCAGACTAGACAACTACGTGACAAAGGAGAGCTCAACTCAACAGGGAAGTTTACTTTATCTTTATCTCTATCACAATTTGCATTTATCTTGATTTTGTTTAGGGACTCTCTGATCTCTCGACAAACCCCTGTGCCATACTCTCACACCTGCTCCCAAAATTACTACCAATTGTGCAACCACAAAACCTCAAATACACACAAAGCATTATCCCAAAACCTACATCAAGAAGCTTAATCCTACCAACAATGACTTTGCTACACCCATAAGCTACCTATTTCGGCGAGTTCCAAAGCGCTCAAAGCTACAGTCTCATACTCGCACTAGTGATCTACCTAATCTTTCTTTGCCGATTTGGTACCAGCTTTATGTTCCTTCCTATTCGTGCTGATCTGTTTGAATCGTGCGTATTTATCGTGCTTTACTTCTCAATGTTCCTCAGCTCATTCAAGACAATGTTGAAGCCAAGATGACTCATCTATCGAATTATAGCGGAAAATGTGCCCATGTAAACTCCTCTTTATGGGTGTGTCATGCACCACATCTTTATAACTAGGACGTTTACAAGCCTCTTTCCCATACTCGATATATCGATGTTACCTCGTCTTTGACGATGCCTTTGTTGTAACTGCAAACTACTCATTCTGTCAAATTCTGACACGCCCGAAGCCAATCATCTCATGCTCCCACAAGTAATCTGCCTAATCTTTCATCACAAATTGGGATGTCATTTTGCATTTCCTTCCAACTAATACCTGCTTTGTCTATTCGAGCGTATCTGCGTCATGCTTAATCGTGCCCATCTATTTGAATCGTGCGCATTTATAAGAATCGCTCCACAACAGTTTTTCAGCTCAGTCAAGGCAATATGAAGGCGAGATTACTCATTTATCGAGATGAAGTAGAAACGATGTACATATAAACTTCTTGTTGTGGGCGTGTAGCGGGCTTCATAACTAGGATGATTATAAGCCTCTTTTCCCATGCTCGATTTATTGATGTTATCTCATCTTCGCTAGCTCCTTTGCCTCATTCTTCATTTATCTCGCCAAAAGGAAAAGCATACACGAATCTAAACTTATATACTTGGATAAGTTTAGTCTTTACATCCAAAATCGTGCACCATAAACATCTCAGACAGGCAACATGTCATTCTAGAACTACACACGACTTGATTCTCGTGAAACTCGAGATATGTAGGCAACTCAGAGATCAGGGTTCGACAAAAAAATGCAAAACTCCCATTTTCTCTTTTTGATCATTTTGCCTACGAGTCGTGACAAAATTGGCTACTCCGTCAATTATCCTTGCCCGAAGACTCTTTTCATCATCTGTTGACGCCCAATTTTGTCCCTCCTTTTTCTAAAATTGGGCATAAATTACTCCCTCCATCCCAAAATGAATGTCTACCTTTCCTTTTTTGTTTGTCCCAAAATGAGTGCCTCTTTCCTTTTATGGCAACTCTTTAAATCTAAGATTTGTTTTGGACCACAGGATTTAAAGACTCTGGCCCACATTACACACACCTTTCGTTTTAAACCACAGGATTTAAAAGTCTTCTTTATTTTCTTAAACTCTGTGCCAAGTCAAACCCAGACACTCATTTTGGGACGGAGGGAGTAACTTAAAGGCGCAATTTACTATTTGTGCAAAATGTGCATTAGAAAGCATGCATTTATGTCCATTATCCCCTACTTATATATTACATACTTAAATGTAGTTATATTATGTAATTTTGCATTTAATAGATAATCGTGGCTATATCATATAATTGCATCATTTAGGCTACATGTCGAATTTGTATCGATTTGTGATCATTTGTGCAAATTAGCAATTATTTGTGATTATTTATATTTATACAATTTTATTTTAACTTATTTAATGATTATTTGTGCATTTTAAACAATATGTATATCTATACATTATTTTTGTACCTTTAAGTTGAATATTGGCCAACTAAAAAAGAAAATGTCCAAATTTATTTTTATTAATTCCTCAATATTTCAAAATCCCCACAAAAATTCTTTATTTGTTTATATTTATTTTTATTGACTTTTTTTATTGAATTATATTTTTGAACCTACCCATTTTTAATACGAAATGCATCCGCCTACATTTTGAAATTGAGGAAATATCAAAGGAAAAATTCATTTCCTTCCTAACATCACTTCCAAAATCACTCCCTAGTCTCCCCTTTATTTTTTTTTTAATCTTCTCCTAAAAATTCATAAAAATCACTCCAATCACCAACAACTCTGTTACAACATTTTGGCTATATGAACATGGCCTTTGGACATTGAGAAAAGGATCAGACATGTACAATACACACACAATTCATACACCACAGCTACCTTCACTCTTCTCTTCCGTAGACTTCACCTCTTCCTTACATACCTTATCTCATTACTTGGGCACTTATACATCATCTTTACACCTTTTTTTTTGGACACCAATCTAAGCTCCTCATCCTCTGAAATACTACTATCGCAAAAAGCATCACTGCCGGTAACCAACACAAAATCGATACTTTTGTTTTTTTTATCATTACTTTGTTTATTTCTCATTCATTCCATGTCCTTGTCTTTGTCTTTTCACCACCACGGTCGCTCATACGAAACCACCAGTCGGGATCTCCTCCCATCCAGGTCTAAACTATCGAATCTTTTATCACATTTGGTGGAGCTTGAGAGGTGGCTAACCCCTTCCTCTCGGGTTAACTTGAACCCTTAACTAGAATTTCTTGTTTGTAGACTAAGTTTCGGAGTTAATTATCAAATTGGCTAGAAATAAAGTAGCTGCCCTAATACGCCTAGTTAAAAAATATGTTAGATGGTGACTCCAACTCTTTACCCGTGAGTTCCAATAAGTCGGGCCCTATTTTTAACTTTAACCGGTTCGGAAAAAATAGGATGCGACAGATAGAGCTCGTTGTGACGCGATCGCGCAGGCGTGCGTCTAGACTGTGCTGGACAATTTTGGAATTTCACACAGCTGAATTGGGAAAACATAAAGAGGCCCTTCGACAACCTACGACACATCTTTTGGCCAATTTTACAATCTTGGAGGCAAGGATCCATCAATAAAACACCAAGAGAGTGAAGATTTGGAGCAACCCATTGAGAAATTCTTAATCCTTTATGCTTCCTTCTTTATTTTCATGCTTTGTATTGAATATGTTTGGTGTTATTGATGTTATTGAGGACATTAGTTTACGAATATATTTCATGACTAGATATTCATATTGTTAGTTTGTGTGATTTTAAACATGGATATATGAATAATTCATGACTAGGATTTTATATTTGTGGGATTATCTAGACTCTATCACTTTGATTGCTTAACTTTTGTGCTCGCGATACTAAAGTTACATGTCTACTTTGTTAATTAAAGATTCAGAAGATTTTAGTTAGCGTAGAATAGTGAAGCTAGCAAGAATCTGGGTTGATAGGCTATTTCATAGACTAATTCATCTAAAAAAGGTTACGCTCGGAAGAGGTCTCTTTTCCTTGGGTCCATGAGTAGTGATTTATGCGCTTAACTATGGCTTGACGAGGGCCATTGAAGTAGATCCCTTTTAGGTTGGGAGGATTCTAGAGATTACATTAGAACAACTCAACTATAATATGTAAACCCCGTGCTATATTTGCATCCTAGGCTCCAAACTTGTCTTCCTTGGTTGTGAGAAGACCATTAATCACCTTTACTTGCTTTCCTAATGTAGTTAGTAATTGTTAATATCGTTTCAGCACCTTGTTATCTTTGTTTGGCTTAGTCAAATAGGTTTAGGTCCTCCACTACTTTAATCAAATCACATTGTTCCTTGTGGATTCGACCCCGACTCCTAGTTGGGTAAATTATATTGCGACGACCATTCATATCTCAATTCGAGGTATGTGTTGAGCGTTGTCAAATAGCTTTCAGAACGTTCCTTCATTTGTTGGTCCTCAATTTGAGCGTTCTTCCGAGTTTCATAAATATTCAAATTACCTTCATGAGCTGAATTGAGAGAATCCCAAATTTCTTTAGCAGTGGTGCATTCAGCAATTCCGTTGAACTCATTAGGTCCAAGACCAAAATAAATTATTTTGATCGCCTTTGCATTCTTCTGAGAATTTTGAGATCATCTTCATTAAATTTCTCTTTCGATTTTGGTACTTCGTTGCCCGTACTATCAGTTTTGGTAGGAATCATGAGTCCTTTAGTGAAGATTTTCCATAAACGGTAGTCTTCTGCGTGTAAAAATATCTACATACGAACTTTCAACCACTTATAGTTCTGACCTCAAACAGTGGAGGCCTAGTGATGGATTGACCCTCTAGCAGTCCTATTAGGACCCTCATTTTTAAGGATCTCTCTAAGGTTTTAGCCTAGTTATGAGAAACCTGCTCTGGTACCAATTGTTAGTTTAGAGTACACTCGACATAAGAGGGGGGGTGAATTGGGTCGTCAACGATTTTCGCATCTTTAACTAATTTTCTAAAGATTAGGAACAGTTTCAAAATACCTGTTTTAAGTGGTGTTCCAACTTAAGTTTAGCAAGGCAAAAGAAACAAAGCATACACAATTTTAATGTGGAAAAATACCCTTGCTCAAAGGTGTAAAAAATCATGACCCACACCCCGTGGAAACCAATCCACTAAACACACGAAATAAAACCAAATTACAAAGGTAACTCCAAGGACCTACCTCTAAGCCCTTACACAGCAATTCTAGACTGTTGCTATCCTTCCAAACTACCCTAGTTTGGAACAGAAAGAACTTAACTCTAAGCTCTTTACCCAATGTGATTTTAACTCTAGCTTACAAGCTCAAAAAGTGCTTCTAAAAAGATGAACGAGATTACAATTTGAAACCTATTACAAGAACTAAGAACTGGACTCAAATAATTCAAAATAACTTGATGAAATACTTGTCCGGACTGTTTCAGCGCCCATTCCAACTGCTTCATAACTTTTCTCTCTTGAATGCTCAATTTCTCTATTTCTGAAGCATTTGGACGCCTCCTTTCAATATGTACGTGGACTTCTTTTATGGTAAAGATCTGATAAGTAAAAATAATATTTAAATATGTTAGGGATAAACATATAACATTAATTCTAATCCCTTCTCCTTATCACTTTGGGATTTTTTAGAGTTCTACTCCAACTCCAATTCTCTCTAGCCAAATCCTGTAGAAATCCAATAACTGATGAATCTTATCGAAAAAATACTTAGCTTAATCCATAAGTCAGTCATATAAAAATTTCACCAAAATTAGCAGTTAATTATATTCACAAACTTAATAATTCCTGAAAATGCATAAATTTAACTTTTGCTATTTTTTCAAAAAAATTAGTTTCACAAATAATGCATCAATCTCTTTAATCGTAACAAGTACATTTTATTTGTCATCATTAAAACATCACATACTCAACATTAGTTTCGGAATATTATATATACACATCTTAGATGTTGGGCACCATGTTATATTGCACTCCCTCCGTCTCAGGTTAAGTGTCTATGTTTGCTTTTTAATACGTCCTAAAAAGAGTAGATCTTTTTATATTTGGTAACTCTTTAGTTCTACGACTATTTTTTTACTACAAGATTAAGGCACTAGCCGATATTACACACATCTTTAATTTTAAAACTACAAGAGTTAAAAGTCTTTTTTTCCTTAAAATTTGTGCCTAGTCAGACATAAATACTTAAAATAGAATGGAGGGAGTAATAACTTGTGTTGAGTGACCCTGGTGGCTGACATTGTTTAAGTTGTAGTATCCATGGAACATTGAAAAGAAAATGACCTTTTTATGATTATCTGCCCGGAAATTTTTTCGATCCCCGGGAAAGTGGCACCATGTTATGCCGTCAAGGTAGAAATTAAACACATTTTTAAGTTGATTCAAAAGTTAAATAGTGTCATTGAATTACCCTATATCATTGATATTTCATTATGTTATCTACGCTCCGAATATCTAGCCTTGTGGGGAGAAGGTTGTTGATTCCCACATCAAGCGGAGCGATATTGAGCCCCATATTATATTTAGAAAAATTTACACCACATGACTATCCTAATAGCTAAATTATAAAAAAATAACAATAGTTTTACAATATTTACAATACATAACAATAGTTTCTCATTTCCTTCTCCCCAAACATAAAATCCTAATTTCTTCCCCCTCTCTCCCCTTCTCTCCCCCTCCTCCACCCATTAGCCCCACCCCCGCCGCCCCACCCCATCCCTCCGTGCGACCAGATCTGACTCCGGCATCCACCGGAAAACATGGAAGTTGTTGCAACGTTGTCCCCTTCTTCGATTGCTGCTGCTGCTGCAGTGCAGCGGCGCTGCTGCCCTGCAGTGGCGGGTTCCAGCGATCCGATCTTCTTTTTGTTTTTTTCATTTTTGTATGTGTATAAAATCGTATGTGTATATTTTTGTATTTTGTATATATAAATATGTATATCTTTGTATATTTTGTACATAAATATCTATATCCACTCTTTTTTGTATGTGTATGTATTTGTATATACGTGTATGTTGTTGTATGCTTGTGTATATGCTTGTGTAGAATAGATAGTTATTTGTATTTATATTTTTTGTATTTTTTGTATGTGTTGTGTATATCTTTTGTATGTTTATGTATATTTGATTATGTATAGTTTCAAAACATTAAATTTTTAAAATTTTGCAATGTATATATTTGTATTTTTTTAGTTACATCTTGTAGATCAAAAAAAATCCGGTGGTTCAGAGGATGCTGGCGGCGGCTGTCCAGTGGTCGGAGGTGGCTGGCCGGTGCCGGTGAGTGGTGGCAGCAGCCCCCAGGCAGTGATGGGTGGGAGAAGGTGAGGAAGAAGAAGATGAAACCCTAAATTGTAGATATTTGTTGAAACTTGTATATGGAAGATAAAAAAACTATTGTTATATTTTGGTAAAGTGATAAAGTATTGCTATTTTTTTTGTAAATATGGTGTTAGGATTGTATATTTGTGTAAATCTTCCTTATATTTACATGCACCAAAGAGTCTTGTTAAGTCCTACAGTACGTGAGCGGAACTCTAATATCATGAATAAAAAAATTAGTTCGAAGTTATTATAAACCATAGTCTTGTATTATTTTATATTGAAATCAACATTGGATTCTGATGATAAGCGATTAATCGCCATCGAAATAAACACATAATAAAAGATCAAATACAGTCAAACATCTTTATAATAGTAATTTGCTATAATATCATTTTTACTATAACAACTTAATTTTTCCTATAATCGAATTTTCATGTTATACTTTACTTATGTATGGCATGATTATTCTACCTATAACAGTAGACATTCATTCTAGCAGTACACTCTTTGTAAAATGACACCTCTATTTATTTTTCACTATAATGATACTATAGTAAGATACTAATTTGTTAATTTTCATTGCTAGTCATTTAATTTTATATTTAAAACATTATTAGCAACAACTTTAGTTTCATTAAATCAAATATAGGAATTACATATCTAAGATATTATGTAGTAATATTTTATAAGAAAGAAGAGATTTCTTATGTCAAACTTGAAATCTTTAAATTTTCAAATTAGTTTGAAATGCCTACTTGCATACGTTCCTTATATTTTACAATACAACTAGCTAAAAATTTACTATTAATATTTAGTTTTTTTTACAATTTTAATTAATGAATTATAATTAGCTATTAAGATTTTAAATTTAACGAGTATTTTATTTTTATTTATGAT
Source organism: Petunia secreta (assembly GCA_029990175.1). Taxonomy (NCBI): domain Eukaryota; kingdom Viridiplantae; phylum Streptophyta; class Magnoliopsida; order Solanales; family Solanaceae; genus Petunia; species Petunia secreta. Next base: position 389,344 of record JARKIP010000175.1, on the reverse strand, counting down.
ATAAAATGTACCAAAATAATGCTTTGTGTACTTTTTATTTATAACAGCTAAATAAGATCTAAAAGTTAAATGCTAGTATACATGTATAGCAACACCTCACTATATCAGCCATAAATATTCAGACGAATGCAGCCACTAAAGAGTTTTGATTGTCTATAGTTGATTACCTAAATTACATTGTATGTCAATTTAGGGACTTTTTTTACAAACATAGCAATATTTTGTCACTTTACCAAACGTAGCAACATTTTCAAAAATGCTACCAAACCTAACAAAAAAAACCCTAATCCCTTTTTGCTCCCTCTTCTCTCTTCTCTCCACTCTCTCTTACCCCCGTCCCAAACCAACTAATTTTCGGCACCGATCTCCGCCACCACACCCTCGCCGATGGTTTCTCTCTCTTCCCCCTCCCCCCGTCGTCGTCCCCTACAGCCCAACTATTTTTTCCGTTTCTTTTTCTATTTTTTGTTATGTGCAGCGGAGCTCCGGCGACCTTGACGACGACGCTAGCTGTTTCTTCCAGCCTGATGTTTCCGCTAGTTGTTTCTAGGTTCCTCCGTCGCCGGATCTGTGCGAATTCTTCTTTTCCTTTTCTTTTTAAGTTTTTCCTGTGAAGTTATGGTGGCTGGTTCCAGATCTGAAATATGTGTATGCGGAGTGTATGGTGGCTGGTCTGGTGAGATCCGGTGGCGCGACTGTTTTGTTCTTTTTTTTTTTTTGTTTCTTTTTGAATATTCCGATGGGACACGACGGAACCACGGTAGTTGTGGTGTATGTTTGATGTTTGGGGACTGTATGGAATGTATGAAATGTGTATTTTCATTGTATGCCCAGCGTATGCACTATATATACAATGAATATATACCGGACATACAATGGATATACACTTGCCATACAATAAAAGTACAACACGTATCGATTTTGTTGTTTGTGTGTATGTACGGTGAATGAACGTACATACACTGACCATACAGTACCTATACAGAAAATATACGCACATACAATAAGTGTATGTGTGTGTATCTACTGTATTTTCACTGTATGCACAATTTAACAATGTCCATACAGTGAAAATACACCTAGATCGACAAAAAAATAAAAAAGTAAAAAAATTTCGGCGACGGATGGCCGGCGGCGGCTGGGAGATGATGGGCGGCAGTGGTGGCAATGGTGGGGGCTGAGCGCTGGGGGTGGTAGGAGGTGGATCTAGGGTTTTATCACCCTTTTGTTTGTATTTTGCTATGTTTTAAAAAAAAAATGTTGCTATATTTTGAAAATGAGAAAATATTGACATTTTATGTAAGAAAGAGTGTTAGATTGTATAGTTTTGTGAAAAGCCCCTTCCTTTTTCTTATTTACCCAAGAATTAGGGTAAACTATAAACTGAACTTTACTTAACTTACTATGAAATACATGCTTTTCTTTATACACAATATGTTTAATTTCCAACGTAATGCATCAAAAACTCATACAGAAAAAGTGTGTGCACTTAATAATCCAAGCATTATTAATCCATTATTACACTCTTTGCTAAATAATTCCAATACAACCTCGTCCATGGATCAAAAAACTCCAAATCAATGTACGAACTAATATCAGTTAATCATATTTAGCTGATAAAAGTTTATCTGTACACGTCTGCATTATTTAATTTGAGCATCTACCAAATCTATAATTTTTTTTTTCCCAAAGATGAAACAACGTAAGTTTGTTTTGCTTAACCATGTGGTATTAAGTCACATTGGCCGACCAATCTATATTACTTTTGTGTATTTCTCTAATCCATGCTCAAAAGCTAGAACTATGATTAAAGATCTATAGATCTCATCAATGTAACAACATCCTTAATGGTGAAATGGAATACGTTAGATTGACTTTGACATGACAAGCTCAGTAATGAATACTGGTTCTCAAGCACGAGAACAAATCAGCAGTTGCGTAGCAATACCATCGTGATGCATGCTCAAATGATCTTCCCCTTGAATAGTTTTGGTGCAATTACTAGCTCAGAGGACGAATTCAATACAAAGTGACTTCATACTGGCTACTTTCCTTCGTCACCAGGCAAATAATTAACTCCATAAACCTAACAAGAATTTAATAAAGAATCTAGCACGTACGTACTCGTCATAAGATTTCTAAATGACGAAAGCAGCAGCGGGTCAATTCTAAAATAAATGGAGCATGGAAGTTCTTGATACAATTATTGGGGACAGTCGAATCCATGACATAAATATAAATAAATATATATGTACTCATCCAGACACACTGTTATGAAGAACGAAGATGGAGAGACAAAGTTAATTAATACTCCCTCCGGTCTACAGTAAGTTTTTTTTTTTGTCTTTTTCACACAAGTTAAAGAATCCACATTTTAACATTAAGTGACAATTAAATTGATCATATTAACCGTTTCTATATCTTTATTTTTTTCATTAGAAAAATAAAATAGATACTCCAAGCCCTTTTGCTCCCAGGGCACTGGCGAGGGACTTCCCTCTTCAATATCGAATTTTATTTTTTTTATTTTTGGCGAGAGTAAGTACTTGTTTGAAGAGAGAAATCCTTCTCCATTTTTTTGCTTGGAAATTTCCTCTCCAAACAATCCCTCGGAATTGGTCCAATTTCTATTTTGTACAAAATGTTAATTTCTTCTTGATATATGAAAAAATCAAATGTTGTGGACAGCATAAAAATATCAAAAACTTTTATATTGTGGACCGGAGGAAGTAAGTAGTAGTACCATATTTAAAAAAGATGGTTGGGTTAAGGCAACAGCCATTTAATTTGAAGAAGAAGTGATCTGACAAGAATCTAATAGTCGTCGGACGAAATTTATGTGCCTGTCTCCGGAGGCAATTCTTAGAATTTAGAGGTACTCCATTCAGCTATAGGGGCAAAATAACTCATTTATCAGCGACTCGTTGATTAGGTCGAATTTACACAATTTGAGTTATGATGTTTGTTGAGTTGATTTAATAGATTGAATCCGAAATAACTGTTTAAACTAATGCTTAAAGACGACTCAAAGTGTGACGTACATAAAAATTTTGTAGGTGGTGTCGGAATTTAATGGAAGCGAAACAGATACTTTTGATTTAGGCACAATAATTAGTTGGCCCTTTATTGCGTACGAAATCTTTTCTAGCAATTATTGTTTTAGAAAAGCTAAAAGAAAATAAATTTTTACGCTAGTTGACACATTAAACCCTTAAATTACAAAATATACCGATATTTTTAAATATTTATAAAATATACCAATATTTCTCAATTTGTTACCCTACATATACTATTTTTCATTTCCACTCTTCCCAAAACAAAACCCTATCTTCCCCCCTCTCTCTCCCCTCCTCCACCCACCTACCCGCCGGACCTATTCCACCGCCAATGTCGCTCTGCCGCCGAGCAGCTACTCCGATCTGCTACTGTGCTGCTCCGATTTGCTCCGATCTGCTACCATTTTTTGTGATTTGTTGATGCATGGTGGTGGTTGCTGCTGCGCGATGGTGGCTATTGCTGCGTGACTGCTTCGGCTACGGTTGTCGGAGCTCCGATCTGCTTCTCTTCTTCTCCTTTTGTTTTTCTTATTTTGTTTAGGATCGTATATACTTTTGTATGCATGTGCATGTGTATGCTGGTTGGTTGTTGGTAGTTGTTTGAAAGTGGTTAGTAAGTGTATATTTGGTTTTATGCAGGTGTATTGATGTTTGGCAATATTTACCTATTTTACCTTAATATATTCTCACATTTTAGTACTTTATGCGCTCGTTATATGGATAATTGTGTTTCTTGTGCTCACTTATCGTATTTGTGATATTAGAAATGGTGCGGATGAATTCGAGACAAGAACAATCAAATTAGAGTTAATGGACGCATTGGAAGCTATGGTGGAAGCAAGGCTTCCAAGAAAGCCCTGAAGAGTTGGAAGCTATACTGGGAGCAAGGCCTCAGCGAAAGCCTTGAAAAGTTGGAGGCTATAGTGGAAGCGTGGCTTCCACGAAAGCTCTGAGGCTGACGAACCAAAAGTTTTCCCCACTAGATTAGGCTTTGGTTTAACTTATCCTAGTACTTTGTAAACAATATAAAACCTCTTTAATTTCGTTGTAGAGGGGGAGGTCGAATTCTAAGAGCAAGTTTGGAGTTTTTACACTTGGAACCAAGGGTTTAATTCCTTTTCATCATCTATTACAATATTTCAGATTTCTTACATGAATTCTTGTTTTGTTATTATGAATATGTGTAACTAAATCTATCGTTCTAGGGTTAGAGTAAATACATGAATGTTGATGTTTGAAAGTTGATTTCTTCCTATTGATTTACCATTACGGATTGTTTATTCTTTCTTGAGCCTAATTGTTTGGTTATCAGGGTCCGGTAATTGAACACTATCTACGGTTTACAAGTTGAACTCGACAGAGGGAACTTGTAAATGCAAATAAGAAAGAATAGGGCTTGATTGTGAACCTGGGCATCAGGGAACCGATTTGCGGGTAGGATAGACATATATCTATTCGCCTTGCTTAGCTAAATACAGAGTTCTTTAATGCATGCACGTGATTTAATTCCATAGAAATATAGGCGTTAGAGTAACTTGCGTAGAATCGTGAAGAATTGACAGCTTTTCACGAATACAATTAACCTGTTAGTTAGCAATCTAGGAAATCAAGAAGTTGAATCAACTGAAAAACTCAACTAGATTGTTCGTAACTCTGACCCTGCACGAGCAGAGCTACCAAGCGACGCCCTCTCCATCGCTTCTGGTTAGGCAGTACGTCGTTTTAACTCAAGGCTTTCTCTAGGCGTCGCCCAGGTAAATTTAAACTAAAAATTTCTGACCCGCGCAAAATTTAAACATAAAAACCAAGTTTTGTTTCCCTCCTCCACTGTGTTAAACGTCCAAACAGGGAACAAAAACAAAATTCTAACCTAGGGCAAACAAAATTCTACAACGTGAAGTCCACATACAATTCTTCTTCCATTGATTCAAAGCTGTTCAGGTATGTTCTCTCTTTCTTGCTCTCTCCCCAAAATTCTTGGTACCAATAAAACAGTACCTGCCCCCGTCCCCTTAGTCATTGTGAAGGTTTGAAATTGAATGCAGAGCATTGCTCGAGGCTTATGTTAATTGTGCAGCGTAGTTCGATTCTTAATTGTAATTAGTGTTGACTTGTGCTTGGATTCTGAAAGTGATCTCCCAAAAATTTGGGAGGGTTTAATACTTTTAAATATCAATGAACTTTGAAATTGATCCCAGAGCACACCACATATTTGATGAATTGCCTAAGTGACTAAAAGTTTCAATTATGTGAAGTCTTAGTAGCATAAAGCTTTGTAGGCATAACTTGAACTACTTGATGCTCTAAAAGTTTATAATTGATCGCGATTGTGTGGAATTTGAATTGCTCAAAGCACAAACTAAGCTATACACCATTGTCGCACTTGATATGTGTTGATACCGGCTTGTTCCACGTACCGCTGCCCTGTTAATTTTTCCCTTGGTTAAGTTTTGTTGAGTTAGTGTCTTCAAGTAGCTTTGTTTATTGTAATATAGTTAGGTGTAAGTGTGGGGTGCTCGCTCCCCGTTTGCGTGCATTGCTTAAGTGTACACTAGCTATGGATTGAATTGTTTCATGATTATCCCTGGGAAGTCTGAGTACCAGGACACTAACGTGCTACTTCAAGGCGCTTCCAGCGTCCATGTTCATTCTAAGAGAGTCTATCGGTTGTTCGAATTGGATTCTAACGATAGAACTTTATGGTGCAGGTACTATGGTGAAAATAACACAAAAGGCCTCTTCTTCCTCTGCGACACCTGCTGCACCAAGGCAAAAGCTAGGAGTCGCTTCGACTAGTAAAGCCCCCAAGGGAAAGGCTAAGGCCAAAGCGAAGAGCAAGGCAAAACCAAAGATGCCAAAGGGCGCGGTCACTATTCCACGACCCGGGGGGAAAACACAGTTTGGATTGCTATTTGTGAAGAAGGGGGAGAGCTTGGATTGGTACAAAACCTTCAAGTTGGCCGGCTATTTCCCGAACTTGCCATTGATGAAACTAAATTGATGAGGCGGTTTAGAAATATAAGAGATGTTGTTCACACCATGAAATGGGGATCTGTTTTTGAGAGTTCGGGGGATGCCAATCTTGATCTCGTGATGGAATTATATGCCAATTGGGACGTGGAACAACTGGAGGAGCTAGTGAAAGTTTGAGGGAAATCCATAAGGCTAGATGCATCAGCCCTTTGCACCTTTTTAGGTGTGGAGAATCATGACCTGGACGACTTGCGGGACTTCATTCGCAAGCTGGATTACAAGGCCTTATGTGGTGGTGATGTGAGCCATAGGTGGGGCAGAAAGAAGCAAACGGGCCGACACAAATCTATGCAATTTTGCAGGTTTCAAAAGGAAGCCCGAGTTTGGCTCAGATTGATCAATGCACGAATGTTTCCTTCTGACCACTTTACTAATGTGACTAAAGTGAAGACGTGCATAGTCTACTTCTTCATGACGGGGAAATCTATCAACATTGGGTATTATATGCTCAAAGCTATGAAGGAGACACGCACAAACAAGCCAAAGCGGTTACCTTTTGCTGGTGTACTCACACAGTATTTGATGAAAGAAGGTGTCCCTGTTGATACCGTTGGTGATAGGATTGTCCCGGCCTTGGAGAGAAAGTCTGATATTTCTACAGTGCTAAGCCCGAGTGAAAATGCCTACAAAATGTCCAATGATGAGTGGCGCGATGTGCATGATAAGTTGGAGGGCCGCAAATACTTAATGATAGAATATTTGGCAAAGAACGCGGGAATGGATATGGCAGCCCTTGATCGCCAGCTTCCATTGTTGGAGTCATCCAAAAGGCTATTGGGCATGATGCAGACCATAGAGGTGCCACCTGGGAAGGATGAGAATACGGATTCTGACATGGTTGAGGCGGATCCTGGTAGTGACGAGGGAGAGTGGACTGAAGAGGAAGATGGTGAAGAAGAGGAAGAGGAGGAGGATGCGCGCACTCCACCACATAGGCCTGGAGGTTCTTCGAGGGCTCAGGCATTTGCCCCTACCACTACTCCTCCGGTAGCTGTTGATGTTGACACTCACGCACATGCAGAGCGGGAGGACTCTGATGATGCAGATGATGAGACCTAGGCCAGTGGGCCTTCAGGGAAGTTCTTTTCACTCTTGGACTTTAGTTTTGTTCGCACTGAGGACACTGCTTGATTTTAAGTGTGGGGGTGGGGGAAACTTCCAAAATTTTGAGGTTATGGATGATTGTACCCTTAGAAATTTAATTTAGCAATTTTTAGTTTTGTTACTTGACTTTATTTTTATTTGTTTCTTGCTTTAATATAAAAATGAAAAAAAAAATTAGAAAATTAATGAAAAATACCAAAAATATTTTATTTTTAGTTTTAGTTAAGTGGTACAATCATCCGCCCCGTGGTTTTCTTATGGCCTCGGTTCTTTTCCACCGGTAGACCTTTGAACCAGGTAATTTTTATTTTTAGCAGTAGCAGTAGTTAGTAGAATAGTTTAGGAAAAATGGTAGAATGCTAGGTACCTTTGGTTTGTTTGATACCGGTGGATTTAGACTTGAGCATTTGCTATTTGTGAATCCCTTTTGGTTTTAAAATTGTGATGCATGCCTAGAAAAATTTGAATGACCTTCTTGAGACGCTTAGGTTCAATTACTTGACTCTTTTGTGAACTATTGTGCCTTAGTGCTTAAATTTCCAAAGTTGCATCTTGTTTGCTTTAACCGAGAATTGGAAAGAAACCGTCTTGAGTGAACTATGTGTCATGTGTGATGTGAGGTACCTTTTCTTATGTTCCGTGCTTGCATATTGATGTCTACAACTTGCCCCGTGTGTGTTCAAAGCGAAATCCTAGGTTTGCTCTAGTCGGGAGATGATACATGTGTTTCTTTGATAAGCCTTTCTAGCCTTGATTAGCTTACCCTTGAATATGATCCTTCTTAAGCTCTTTTGAGCCTATTGACCTTTTTGTTGGCACCCACATTTCAAGCCTTACCTCTTTTATTCTTAATTACCTTCTTTTGAACCCTTAACTCCTTGTAGCACTTTAATTGAAAAATATTTGATTGTTTGCGGAGTTGTGGTTGGAGAAATTTGGGGGGGGGGGGGGGGGGGGGGGGCTTTTGAGTGGAACCGATGAAAGAAAACAATATGGTGCATTTTTTTAGAAAAGAGAATCATTAGCAAGGTTGAGAAAATATTGAAAAGAAAAAAAAATAAAATGAAAAAGAAAAAAAAGAAAAAAATCTCAATCCTTACTAGTATTGTGCAAAAGTAAAGTTACAAATTGCTTAAATTGAAAGGAGACTTTTGGGTGGTTGCTTGGTTGGTTTTTAAAAGAATGGTGAAAAGAAAAAAATTAAAGTGATGTATTAAAGTGCTTAGGGAGGTAGTCCCTATTTATCCATATATATCCTACCCGTCCTTTAGCCTACATTACAACCCATAAAGTCCTAGTTAATCCCGATTGGAGCGAGCTTACATTAGTGGAGTCCTACACTACGGGCAAACCTATGGTACGTTGTGTGTGGCACGTGAACTTTTTTTGGAGAGCGAGTGAATTCTTCCTATATTATGTCCCTAATTTATTCTTGAAATATATTCTTTGTGTGATATTTGGGACGCTCTCTTGATTTGGTGAGGGCACATGGTTTTCACGAGATAGGTGAAATTTTGACTTCTTGGTTGAGTGAATGGGTGTGATTTAGTGAAAGCTTGGTTTCATTGAGTCGGTTGTTGAGGTTGAGATGTCTTAGGTTGGTCGTTCTAGTGTTTTAAAAACGTGGTAACTTTTTGGCATGTGTTGAGGGTCACATGGTATGTATATGCACTTGTCTAATGGTCGGTATCAACCATAATCATAGGTAGACCTGTTCTATTGAGTGTTAGGATCTAGTTGGAAAATTGGTTTACGATGATTGCTCGAGGACGAGCAAAGGTCTAAGTGTGGGGTGGTGATGTTTGGCAATATTTGCCTATTTTACCTTAATATATTCTCACATTTTAGTACTTTATGCGCTCATTATATGGGATAATTGTGTTTCTTGTGCTCACTTATCGTATTTGTGATTTTAGGAATTGTGCGGATGAATTCGAGACAAGAGCAATCAAATTAGAGTTAATGGACGCATTGGAAGCTATGGTGGAAGCAAGGCTTTCAAAAAAGCCCTGAAGAGTTTGAAGCTATACTGGGAGCAAGGCCTCAGCGAAAGCCTTGAAAAGTTGGAGGCTATAGTGGAAGCGTGGCTTCCACGAAAGCTCTGAGGCTGACGAACCAAAAGTTTTCCCAACTAGATTAGGCTTTGGTTTAACTTATCCTAGCACTTTGTAAACAATATAAAACCTCTTTAATTACAACTAAATTATATATATGACATGGACATCTAACATGAAATAATTCTTCAAAAGGGGGATGCAATGCGAGTCTGAACTTACCAATAACATAATCATTGTTTGCAGCATTATCAAGAGTTATACTTAAAATTTTGTCACTAATAAAATACGCCTTACAAATATCAGTTATTTCTCTCTTAATAACTGTTCCCGTGTGTGGTTCATCGACAGCGCTATATGCTAAAATTCTTTTTTGCATTACCTAGTTAGGATCTATCCAATGACAAGTAAGTCTTAAATAGTCATACCCATTAACACCATGACCCAAATCAGTAGTAAGACAAACTCTACAATCAAAGCGATAAAATATATATCGTAAATATTGTTTATATTCATTTTTTAATTTGATAAAATAACTTCTAACCATATTTTTTGGAAAACCTTGAAAAGATGGATTATATACGGTTTGAATATAACGAATAAAACCTTGACAAGAAGCAAATGTAAAAGGTAAGCACTCTACCGCAAGCATTTTTGCTATTTGTTCCCTATCTTTCTTCTTATCATAATGCATAAGCCCCCCGTCACTGGGTTAATTTCCTGTTGAACTCCACTACCTTGAGATGGAGCCATTCTATTCCCCGATCGAGTGCCACCTGGCCTCTTTTACCATTCATCCTTATGATGGTTTTCTAAGTGTAATCTCAACTTCCCTGTCCCACCATGATGCTTGCCGGTATTAAAATCCCAAATTTTTTTACAAATATTACATTTAGTGGTCTGAGCCGGAACATTTTTAGTCATAAATTTCCACATATCCAATCTATCCGGTCGTACCGCTGGTTCTCTACTAGGAGGCATAGGTGGTAATTCAGATTCAGTTTCTTCAGGTTCACCATGAAATTTACTAGTAGGTGTTTCATCATCTAAATTAACCCCTTCGGTATTTTTTTTGATATCGTGTCTCTAACATATTATTATCTAGTGGTTGATCAAAATCTATATCATGATAAAATTGCATGTCATCTTGCTGAGTAAAATCATCTAGATGAGAAGGAGTACTAGAACTACCAATTGGTCTTTTACCTAAAGCACGACTACGTCTATCATCCCCCCCCCCCCTCGATTACTAGCACGTAATCTATGACCGGTACCCGTACGTCCAGTAATTGCTCTCCATACTCCAGACATTATTATAATTTATAAGTAAAGCAAACAAATAAATTACTAAAATATGCTAGAAATAATATTGCATAAAAATTAAAATAGATAATAAGAAGTAAGAACGAGTTTACTTGATGTCGTGAACTTAGAATATAGAACTTAGAAGTGATTAGAGAGAATATTAGAGAAATTATGAATAAATTGATGAAAAATAGTGGTATTTATAGAAAAAATAGGTTGGGGGTATGGGGGCGCCTAGGGGGTGGGGGAGCAAAAAAGAGCCGTTTTTGGCCGTTGGCCAACGGCTGGGGGTGAAAGAGTCGTTGTCCAACGGCTATTTTTCCACCAAAAGCCCACCGTTTTTTTAATTCTTTCGGTCCAGTTGCCGGTCCGGTTCGGTGCATACCGGACCGTTGGACACCCTTAGTCATCACCACCACCGTCATTACCACAACAAGAAAGACAAAAATTCCGATTCGAAACCTGATAATCAAATGGATAAACCCAGTTCTTTACCCACATCTTCGCTATAAATCTCACCCATCTACTTGGTTCCGATCCGGAAAAACTTCTGGCCCACCCCTCCACCCCGCCCCCACCCCCACCACTCCAGTTCCATCACCCCCATCCCCCAGATCCAATAACATAGGCTACGAAACAGATCAGAAACAAAAAGGGAAAAATAGCAGGAAGATTCAGAGAACTATTGAAGAAATACGGGAAAGTAGAATTACGTGTTCACTTCTCAGTTTCAGAGCTTCAATTACTGGTCTTTACGTTGCTGTCAAAAACAACTTTGACGTTGAATCCACATGGCGGTGTCGAGCGGTGGCGCTTTTGCTGTGGCGGTGTTGCTCAAATCGGAATTATTCAGTGAAGCATCAAATTTACTTAAATCAAGGGCTGGTGGAATAGTTATTTCCATGGAAGATTTGAAGTTTGTGAGTGATGATGATTTTGGAAAACTACTTTAAAGTGATGCTTTAAAGAAGAAAACAGATGAAAAGTTTCAAAGCAATAGTCAGCTTGAAATTTTAGCCTTGGGAAATGGATTTCCTGGTAGGAAGGCGGTGGTGGTTTTACAAACTTACAAGCTGCTCTGTGATCTTGTTTTATCAAATTTAGTTGCTGAATTTTGCTACAGATTGATATCTTCTGTCAGAAATGGAGTTGAAACAGTCTGAACGGTATAGAAATATTATGATACAGTCTGAAACGGAGTTGATACAGTCTGAAATGGTGTTGAAACGGTCTGATACAGTATGAAACGGCATTGAAACATTATGATACAGTCTGAAGTTGAGTTGAAACCGTATTGAAACAGTCTGAAACGGCGTTGAAACACTATGAAACAGCTATTGAAACTGTCTGATACACCCTGAAATGGCGCTGAAACAGTATGATACAGTTTAAATCAGATAGTAAAAAAGTCTGCAAAAATGTAAAAAATAATGAGAAACAACATAAAAAAAAGGTAAAATATTTTAGAAACAGTGAGAAACAATGCACAAACTGATAAGGATCAAAATAACACGAATGAAAAAGATAGGAGAGCGAGACACTTCTCAAACTCCCTACGAGGTAACTACGGAGAACTCGTTCCGTAATACCCTCGTATCGGCGTCTAGAAGGACCTACATTATGCAACCACCCTCGAGTCGCACCAGGGACTCGCAAGTAGAATGATCGGGTGTCGGTTCGAGACTTAACTAGGATCCGCTAGTGAATTCAAGCCAACTAAAAGGGTTTTTCCATAAACAAGAGATAAACTCTATTCATCATTCAACAATGTTCAAGGTAAGCTAAGGTTTGATAAAGCTATGTGAAGTATTTATAGACTTCACTAATACATATTAAAAGCCCTAAAATACCCCCCCCCCCCCCCCAAGTAGGTTAAAATAATAAAGGCCACGTAGGGCTATAATAGTCAAAGCATAGCAATAAAATCAGAAATCCCGCAATGCTTCAGAGAACTGGGCGGTCTGCCCCCTTGCACTAGGCGCCCCGCCTAGTTGTTCAATGCTGAAGGAGAAAAACAGGCACCCCAACTTGGCGGTCCGCCCACTTAGTAGGCGGACCAAAGTCCAGAGAGCTGTCAAAAAGCAAGCGGTCCGCCCTAGTTGAGTAGGCGGTCCGCCCGTTCCTGGGGCTTCTTGAAGTGCTTCCAAACGTGCCCTGGATGCCTCTCCAAGTGGTCTAGGTGATCCTCCATCCATGGCACTCAAAAGCATGATCTTCAAGCTACTCTCGGAGCCTTCTTCCATGTCCCTCCAAGTCAAGTGAAGATGGGTGTCTTTGATCAACTTAGCTTGACTCCTAGTGAACGGCCTTGAGGTAGTATGCCCCGCATTATCCTCCCATTCTTGGGAAGGTTTTGTCCTCGAAACCATGGCTTCCTCCTCTCCGGCATCACCATCCCCTACATCAAAAGGGGTCAAGTCAGTCATATTAAAAGTATTTGATACATTGTACTTACCGGGTAGATCAATCACATAGGTGTTGTTGTTGATCTTGGAAAGCACTTGAAACGGTCCATCTCCACGGGGTGCCAGCATCCCTTTCCTAAGGTTTGGAAACCTCTCTTTGCGGAAGTGCACCCACACCCAATCTCCCTTTTTTAGCTCAAGCTTCTTCTTTCCCTTGTTCTTCTTGGAAGCAACCTTGGCATAGGCTTCCTCTAAATTCTTCTTGGCTTTAGCATAAAGCTCAATCATAGCCTTTGCTCGGCTTTTCCCTTCAAAATTAGCAACCATTTCCCTTGGTAAAGGGGTTAGATCAAGGGGAACCATAAACACATTCAAATGGAGTCATGCCAATCAAGCTATGCAAAGTACCATTATAGGCAAACTCCATAAGAGGCAATTTATCAACCCACGTCCCGGCCTTACCTCGGTTCATAGCCCTAAGAAGAGCACCCAAAGTCTGGTTTACCACCTCGGTTTGTCCATCTGTTTGTGGGTGGTGGGACGTAGAAAATAAGAGCTTGGTGCCAAGAGCACCCCACAAGCTCCTCCAAAAATGGATAAGGAACTTGGTGTCCCTATCACTTACAATGGTTTGAGGCACACCATGCAACTTTAATACATTATCAATGAACAAAGAAGCAACATGTTGTGCATCATCACACTTCTTACATGGAATAAAGTGAGCCATTTTGGAGAATCTATCCACGACAACATAAATGCTATCATGGCCCCCCTAGACCGTGGAAAGCCCATAACAAAATCCATTGATATATCGACCCACGGACTAGTAGGCACGGGGAGAGGAGTATACAAACCATGGGTAGCCTTAGATTTTGCATGCTTGCACTCAAGGCAATTTCTGCAAAGCTTTTCAACTTGAACCCCCATTTTTGGCCAATAGAATTGCTCCATTAGAATGACCAAGGTCTTGTTCCTCTTAAAGTGTCCCATCAAGCCCCCACAATGAGCTTCACAAATCAACAATTCCCTCCAAGAGGACTCGGGAACACACACTTTACCATTTTTAAAGATGTATCCGTTAACCCATTGGTATTTCTCAACCCTTTCTCCCTTTTCAAGAGCTTCGTGAATGCTCTTTAGCTTAGGGTCTTGAGCATACATCAACTTAATGCTCTCAAAACCCATGAGCTTGGAGGCAAGGGTGGTGGCTAGAGCAAACTTCCGAGAAAGTGCATCTGCCACAACATTGTCTTTCCCTTTCTTGTATTGGATAACATAGAGAAAAGACTCAATGAACTCTACCCACTTGGCATGACGTTTATTCAATTTCTCTTGGCCCCTAAGATGCTTAAGTGACTCATGGTCACTCTTGATCACAAATTCTCTAGGCCAAAGGTAGTGTCGCCAATGAGCAAGAGATCTCACTAAGGCGTACATCTCTTTGTCATACGTAGAGTAGTTCAAAGATGCACCCTTCAATTTCTCACTAAAGTAGCCTATGGGTTTGCCATCTTGCATTAAAACACCACCAATTCCCACCCTCGAGGCATCACATTCAACCTCAAATGCCTTTCCGAAGTCGGGCAATTGCAATAGAGGGGCGGTACTCAACCTACTTTTCAATTCTTGGAAGGCCTTCTCTTGAGGCTCTCCCCAAACAAAAGGTTTGTCCTTCTTCACCAATTCGGTGAGTGGAGCGGCAATGGAGCTAAAGTCTTTCACAAATCGTTTATAAAATCTAGCAAGACCATGAAAGCTCCTCACTTGAGTCACGGTAGTAGGAGTAGGCCAATCACGAATGGCCTCTACCTTAGACTCATCCACCTCCACTCCTTGGGCACTCACAACAAACCCAAGGAAGACTACCTTCTCAACACCAAAGGCACACTTTTTAAAATTAGCATAGAGCTTTTCGGCTCTCAACACTTCAAGCACTTTCCTTAGGTGATCAACATGGTCGTCTATTGATTTGCTATAGATCAATATATCGTCAAAGTAGACGACCACAAACTTGTTGATGAATGGCTTTAGAACATGGTTCATTAGCCTCATGAAAGTACTAGGTGCGTTGGAGAGCCCAAAGGGCATCACCAACCATTCATAGAGACCAAACTTGATCTTGAATGCGGTTTTCTATTCATCCCCGGATTTCATCCGGATTTGATGGTAACCGGACTTAAGGTCTATTTTGCTAAAAACACATGAACCACTCAATTCATCTAACATATCATCAAGTCGGGGAATGGGATGACGGTACTTTACCGTTATTTTGTTCACGGCCCGACAATCAACACACATTCTCCAAGTGCCATCCATTTTAGGAACAAGGATCACGGGTACGACACAAGGACTCAAGCTTTCCCTCACCAAGCCTTTAGTGAGCAATTCATCAACTTGCTTTTACAATTCTCTTGTGTCCTCTGGATTGCTCCTATGAGCCGGTTTGTTTGGGATTTGAGATCCCGGGACAAAGTCGATTTGGTACTCAATACCCCTCAAAGGAGGTAATCCATCCGGCATCTCATCCGGGAACATGTCCCCAAAATCCTTCAAAACATTCTCAAACACACTAGGCAAAGGGTTAGTGGAAAAATCAAGATCGGATGTAACAATCATACCTTTGTGCACTAGGCATATGAGTAGTTTGTTGCCATCATTTCCTCTCAAGATCTCGCCCGGTTGCATCATGGCACATATGCTACCGGTAGAAGATGGTGGGATTGCCACCAAGCTTTCGGACAAAGGGCTAGTCTCAACAACCGACTTAGCCTTTGCCACCTCTCTTAACTCCCTCATCTTCTTGTAATCATCACTCACTTGTTTGGGAGTTAAGGGTTTAAGCACAAACTTCTTTCCCTCATGCTTAACTGTATAGGTGTTAGCACGGCCATCATGAACCACATGTCTATCAAATTGCCATGGCCTTCCGAATAGAAGGTGGCATGGTTTCATAGGCACAACATCAAACATGTGTTCATCACATAGTTCCCTATATTGAACTTGATCATGCATTGTTTGACCACCTTCAACTCACCACACTCACTAAGCCATTGCAAACGGTAAGGATTTGGGTGTTTCAAGGTGGGTATCTTCAATTGGGAAACTAGTGTTTGACTAATGACATTGGCACAACTTCCCGAGTCAATAATCAGGGAACAAAGGAGACCCATGACTCGGCATTTAGAATGGAAGAGGTTCTCTCTTTGCAAAGTCTCACTATCCTCCAGAAACATGGCTCCTAAACTCCTCCTCACAACAAGGAAGGCATGGGCATCATCGTCATCCTCCATTGCAACCTCCCCATCATCAACCTCCTCATCACCCTCTACTCCCTCTTCATCCTCGGGTTCACTATCTTGTTCATACACCAAGTCACCCATAAGAACCATAGTTTTTCGGGTAGGGCAATCTTTGGAGATATGTCCATAACCCTTACACTTATAGCATTGAGTAGAAGTAGAGATAGGATTACTCAAGTGAGTTTTAGAGTTACCTCCCACATGTTGTGTAGACTTCTCATAAGGCTTCTTCACATCCTTGCTAGCACTTGCACCACTTGCATTTGGGAATTTGGCATTTGTTGTAGGAGTCTTCCACTCCTTTGGCTTGCTCAAGGGAGTAGTAGTACTACTCTTGTAGCGAAGGGATTTCTCCTCTTTGAGCCATCTCTCGGCTTCAACCGCATCGTCACATAGCTTGTAGTGGTCATTGTATTTGTGAAACTTCAATAGTGAAGCTATGTCTCGGTTCAAGCCTCCTTTGAAACGAATCATGGCCGTCTCATTATCTTCCTCATCCAAGTCTAGAGTCATCCGGACTTGCTCAAATTTATTGAAGTACTCCCCAACCGATTTGTAACCTTGCTTCAACTCATAGAGACGTTTTTGTTGGTCCACTCGGTATTGGTTAGTCAAGTACTTCTCATCCATCACACGGATCAACTCTTCCCAAGTAAGATTGATAGCCATTCCCGTCCTCCTTCTATTCCTCTTCACCAACTCCCACCAAGTAGAACCAAAGGATTCAAAGGAAGATATTGCATACTTGGTCTTCCTCACTTCGGGCATATCATTGGTGTCAAATATTCGCTCCATAGACAACTTCCAATCAATGTACTCCACCGGGTCACTACTTCCTTTGAAATAAGGAATAGTGAGCTTCACACTATTAAGATTGTTGTTGTTGTCACGACCCCCCTTGGTAAGGCTCCGGTTGACCTCCAAAGTGATCTCCATAACCACCAAGATCCCTCCTAGCATTCCCTCCCAAGTACTCATTGGGTGGCCCTCGACCTCGGACTCGACCCCTATCCACATTCTGTCCCCTAAGTTTATAGCGAGCATCATACCCACCATCACCATAATCATCCTCTTCCCCTTCTTAAGCTTGTGCAACTTGCTCAAGAGGTTGAACATTTTGGATTGGTCCGGGAAGTGGAGCATTCCTTTGGGGATTGCCCATAAGGTTGGGAATAGTCACTCGTTGGGTATTGCCCAACAATTGGTCAATTCGATCACGATCCTCCCTTACCCGTTGTTGGCGATGAAGCAACTCAACAACTTGTTCCGGGGTAAAGGTCGGACTACATGTGCCTTCATCGGCCTCAACTTGGGCACTCGGGGCCCCTTTCTCAACTTGGACACTCGGGGTCCCCTTTCTCCGATTGGACATTGGAAGTCCCTTGCTCAACTAGGGCACTTGATGTCACCCTCTCAAGGCTTTCAATCCTCAAGTTCATACTATCCAATTTGGCAAGGATAGTAGCAAGGGCACTCTTAGCAAAATCTTCTCCTTCGGTGGACATTATACCTACACAAGAAACAAACGTTAGCAAAACAACCTCACTCACTCCCTCATAAGTGTTTCACTCGGATCACTCGTTTAGTGGTGGTGGATATTTCACTCTAGCTTGAATCCAAAGCTTCACTAAGTTGAGTAACAAACCTCAACTTAATCACTCAACTCAAAAGCCAAATGCACTCCGGGGTGAGTGGAGTTGATATGACTCTATTGGAACGATAAGCTCTTTTAAGTGCGGACTTGAGCCAAATGAGACTATGAGTCTTCTTCGAATTCTACTCTCCGGTCTAGGCTTGAGTTTCCTAATAGCTTAGAAGGGCTAGCACAATTCAAGTAGAAAAGATTACTCAAAGAAGTACTAGCTAGATGCGATGCAATCAAAGAAACAGGAGATCCTACGAAAAACTACCCGTTCCCAAAAATCAACAAAACAGGCGCCCCACCTACCTAGAGTGGGCGGTCCGCCTGGTTCTCAGCAGAGAGAAGTAGGCGCCCCGCCTCTGTAAAAGGGCGGTCCGCCTCTGAGAATCTGAGAGTTGGGTAGGCGCCCGCCTACTATTCGGGTTGTCTGCCTACTGCAATTTCTAGAACAGTTCAAACTCAATTTTTCTTGGTTTTGCACCCAAAAATTCAACAAATCACACGTTATTTTAGCAATTCAAAAGTACCCCTATGTTGTTTCAACCACAAAGATCAAACCCCAACAAGTTTTATCAAACCCCAATAAAAAACAAGCAATCCACCATGTTCATCAACTTCAGCTTAGGGTTTCAAACTTTCAAAATTTCAAAAGTGTTTCAAATTTTCAAATCTTTTGTTTCAACTCCAAATCTTGTGTTTAGGGTACCAAAAGAACGGGTTTTCAATAAGGAACAAACCCCAATAATAATCACACAACGGGTCCAACAATCCAAGAATCTATGATCAAATTTTTTTGTGTTTTTATTCTTTTCTTCAACAACAAACAAGAACCTAACATAGAAACTAACCTAGGCACGAAGAATCAAGGGTCGGGGTTTGTAGAAACAAAACCCGAGCCTTGCTCTGATACCAAGATGATAAGGATCAAAATAACACGAATGAAAAGATAGGAGAGCGAGACACTTCTTGAACTCCATACGAGGTAACTACGTAGAACTCGTTCCGTAATACCCTCGTATCGGCGTCTAGAAGGACCTACACTATGCAACCACCCTCGAGTCACACCCGGGACTCGCAAGTAGAATGATCGGGTGTCGGTTCAAGACTCAACTAGGATCCCGCTAGTGAATTCAAGCCAACCAAAAGGGCTTCTTCATAAACAAGAGATAAACTCTATTCATCATTCAACAATGTTCAAGGTAAGCTAAGGTTTGATGAAGCTATGCGAAGTATTTATAGAATTCACTAATACATATTGAAAGCCCTAAAATACCCCCAAAGTGGTTTAAAATAATAAAGGCCACATAGGGCTATAATAGTCAAAGAATAGCAATAAAATTAGAAATCCCGCAATGCTTCAGAGGACTGGGCGGTCCGCCCCCTTGCACTAGGCGCCCCGCCTAGTTGTTCAATGCTGAAGGAGAAAAACAGGAGCCGCAACTAGGCGGTCCGCCCACTTAGTAGGCGGACCAAAGTCCGGAGAGCTGTCAAAAAGTAGGCGGTCCGCCTAGTTGAGTAGGCGGTCCGCCCGTTCCTGGGGCTTCTTGAAGTGCTTCCAAACATGCCCCGGATGCCTCTCCAAGTGGCCTAGGTGATCCTCCATCCATGGCACTCAAAACCATGATCTTCAAGCTACTCTCGGAGCCTCCTTCCATGTCCCTCCAAGTTAAGTGAAGATGGGTGTCTTGGATCAACTTAGGTTGACTCCTAGTGAACGGTCTTGAGGTAGTATGCCCCGCATCACAAACGGGATGAAACAATGCTGACATAGTCTAGGAACAACTAGATATAGTCTAGAAATAGTTAGGTACACTGTAAAAACAGTTAGATAAATTGTTGAACACAACCTGAAACAATGCAAAACTAATTAGATACAGTGCTGAACACAACCTGAAACGGTGCAGAAATAGTTAGTGGGCAATGCAGAAACGGTTAAATACGAGGTGGTTGGTAGTTGAGATACAATGAGATACGATGTGGTTGGTAGGCGAGATACGGTTAGATACGAGGTGGTTGGTAGTTGAGATACGTGAGATACAACGAGATACGATGTGGTTGGTAGTTGAGATACAATGAGATACGATGTGGTTGATAGGCGAGATACAGTTAGATACGAGGTGATTGGTAGTTGAGATACAGTGAGATACGGTATGGTTGGTACGCGAGATAAGGTTAGATACGAGGTGGTGGGTAGTTGAGATACAGTGAGATACAACGAGATACGATGTGGTTAATAGTTGAGATATAATGAGATACGATGTGGGTTGTAGGCCATATACGGTTAGATACGAGGTGGTTGGTAGTTGAGATACATTGAGATACAACGCGATACAATGAGGATGAGATGAGAAAAAGTGAAATTAGGAAAAATGGGAGGAGCAAAAGTGAAATTGGGGAAAATGGTGGGAGAAAAAGTAAAATAGGAGAAAATTGGAGGAGCAAAAGTGATAGTGGGGAGAAATAGAAGGAAAAATGTAAGGGTTTGGCATGTTATGGAAAGATATTGCTATGTTTTTGTTATGTTTGTAATTAACTTATGTTTTTCTCTATATAAGGTTATTTTGCAAAAAATATTGCTATGTTTGGTAATTAAGTTCTTAAAATAGTGCTTTTCTGTAAAAATTCAGAAATTAAATTCATACCACCAATGGTACTTGAACTTCAAACTGTTGGCTCATAGTATTCAACCCAAGTGTGTTACGAGCGAGCCAGCAAAACCGCTTGAAATGAGTGAAGTCATGTTTTGTTTTACTTAGACGATTCATTTTTCTTATTATTATATAAACATATTAAACAAAAGAATTCGATCTAATGGTCTCGGATAAAACTGGAGCAGCCAATGTAAATTCACCAATGTGTAAATGGACGAATTTAGATGCAACCCAAAACCAAATATAATAAATTAAATTTGAAAATTGAAAATTATGTAAATTTTCAAAAGCTCAAACTAATACTTTCCAATAACAAATAAGTTCAATAAGATACATTAGCTTACACATTTTATTCATTTAAAAAAAAAACGAAGTGAAAAAGAGGACAGGTTCTGTCATGTTGGCCTGGTTAATTATGACTCGTTTTATGAGCCATGTAAACCCATAAATTTTGGACCATTGATATTATGGCGCGTTTTGGCCTATCAAAACTTTGATTGAATCTGCTCACTTACCACCTTGGGTTTAAATGAAATTAATAATTCAGTTGAACCTGGAGAACCTATCCTAGAGAGATCCATATCTGCATGTATGTCTCTTTATTTTTTATTATTCATTCTTTGAGCTCTCACAGTAAGAATCCAAGAGAGAGTACAAAACTAAAGACAGACAGAGTTGGCCACTATTGAGACTGATACAGTGATAAACGTAAATGATAACTGATAGCACAACTACTATTTTCATTGTTCTTCATCTCCTTCTCTTAAAGTCCTACCTCCATGCATTTTTGTGTCACAGACTGCTAGCTGTTGCTTTAATAATTGACTCATCAGAAGTAAAAAGGGCTTGGAAGTTTTTCAGCTTTTCTGTCAAATTCTTTGTGCTGTTGTTTTTACAGTGTATTTGTAAATATTTGGGCTGCTTACAAAGTATACTTTCCAAATTATCTAATCCTAGCTCAAGCTCTTTAACCTTCTCTGAGATAACACATTGGAAAGAGGGTGTACACTTGCCCTCACACGATGTTTTACGTTAATACCTATACTAAGGAATCAATTAAGTTGCGTAGTCTTTCACTCTTTCTTTCTGGTGCAACGTATACATTACTCCATTTTTTTCACTTTCTGTGGCAATGTTCGCAGTACAGGATATAACTTATAACTTTGACCATGTATTCAGACAACTGTTTTAAATTCTGAAAATAAAACTTATATATTTAAAAGCTATCTAAAAAATACTAGTATAAGTTATAAGTAATACTTTATAATTCAACATATTTATAAAATATATAAAAATTATGTGGTCAAAGAATAATCTTGTAGACTCCCGAAAATAGTAATGTTGTCACATAAAATGGAATAGATGGAGTAAGATTTAAGATCATCTTGTTATATCTATCCGTTAAAGAGTTTTAAATTAAGTTGGTTGCTAATCCAGTGCACTCTTTAATTTGCTGAACGATATTTCATATATATCATCTCGATTAAGAACCTTGTCGGGAACTTTCTTCATTTTTCAATCAATAGGAGTAACATGTTATCCTTAGCTTTGAGAAAACAGAAGTGTTTATTTATTAAACAAAATAATCTTTGGATAGTCGAGGTGTTCAGCTAAATTTCTAGGGAAACAGATAAGAGATGTTATTGCAGATGCAAAGGTTCCTTGCATCTTCTAGCATTCTGTGCATAATGACATCTGATCCTATATGACATTACATCAGCCACCACTAAGATGGTGAAAACTCATTCTCACACAAGCTCACGTGTTGTCTCCGGAACTTTATATTATACTTCATCCGAACCAATTTATGTGATGTAGCGTGATTTTACACAGAATTTAAAAAAATAAATATTGATTTTCCCTAACACAAATATAAACTCTAATCCACCCACACCCAAAATCAACCCCCACCTCTCGTACGACCCCACCCCCTGAACTTCTACCCCACCCAACCCAAAATCCTCGTAACCACGGTGTCGGTGTAAACCTCGCAACCGGCATCGTGAAACATTAGCATACACAAAATCAGCACCCCCACTACCCCCACCCTTACCACCCCTACGCCATCAAACAGTGGTGAAAACACAAGTGGCGAATCGGAATAGTAGAAAAAGAACGGAGAGATTGGGAAAACGAGAATAGTAGCGAGATTCAAAGCAGATCGTGAATGGGCCAGATAGTGAAAACAAAGAAGAAAGGGCGTCCATCCAAGGCAGATCTCACTGCTAGAAACAACGCCGCCACCGTAGAGTCGTCGGAATCGGCGAAAGCTGAAGAAGAACTCCGGCGGAACGACGACATCGGAATGTCAGGTATGCCTTCAACGTCAACAATTACCTGGATGACGACGAGTACTTTTTGGACAGTGATGATGAGAATGACGTCAGAGGTAGAGAGAAGAAGCTCAAACTCTTGCTTAAGCTCCAGCAAGACGAAGATGAGGTAGCAAATGTGTAAATTGGAAGAAAATGTGGATTGATTTGTGTAATTGTAAGGAAAGTTGAGGTGGAAGAAAGTACAAAGCTGAGTTCACTGAGACTTTAAAATCACTCACTCACAACACTTTAAATTCACCCTCTTTCCAAATAGTTTACCAATATTGAGGAACAGCTTGAAACCAGCGCTGAAACAATTTTAAATAGTGCAGATACGGTCAGAACATGGCGTTGAATAGTATGACACAGTCTGAAATGGCGTTGAAACAATTTGAAACAGCTGTTGAAACAGTTTGAATCGATATTGAAACAGTATGATATAGTCTGAAACGGCGTTGAAACAAATTTGAAACAGTTGTTGAAACAGTATGATACTGAAACGATGTTGAAACAATCTGAAACAACAGTTGAAACAGTCTGAAATGGCATTGAAACAGTATGATACAGTCTGAAACAACTAGTGCAAAAGTCTAAAATAAAATATAAAAAATAATGTGAAATAACGCAAAAAAGGTGAAATAGTTTAGAAACAGTGAGAAACAATGCACAAATGGGATGAAACAATGCTGAAACAGTCAAGAAACAGCTAGATACAGTCTAGAAATAGTTAGATACGGTGCAAAACAACATGAAATAGTGCTGAAGCAGCGTAGATACGACGAGATACAATTTGATACGAAGCAAAAATAGTGCAGATACAGTGAGATACAGTGCTGAAACAGTCTTAAACAACTAGTAAAAAAGTACGAAACAAAATGTAAAAAATAATGTGAAACAAAACAAAAAAGGTGAAATGGTTTAGAAATAATGAGAAACAACACACAAACATGATGAAACAAATGCTGAAACAATCTATAAACAGCTAGATACAATCTAGAAATAGTTAGATAAAGTGCAAAATAATGCAGATACAGCGAGATGCGATAAGATACAACGAGATACGAGGTGGTTGGTAGTTGAGAAACATTGAGATATAGTGAGATACAACGAGATACAGTGAGGATGAGAGGAGGAAAAGTGAAACTGTGGGAAATGGGAGGAGTAAAAGTGAAATTGGGGGAAATGGTAGGAGGAAAAGTTAAATTGGGGGAAATGAGAGGAGGAAAAGTGAAATTGGGGGAAATAGGAGGAAGAATGTAAGGGTTTTCTATATTAGGTAAAATATTGTTGTGTTTTGTAATTAACTTTTCCTTTCCTCTATATTGGGTAATTTTGCTAAAATATTGCTATGTTTTATAAATAACTTCTAAAACTTGTACTTTTATATAAAAATCTATAAATTAAAAGGTGTTGGTAGCTTTTAATGTAAGTAAGGCCCGACAAGGGTATAGAATAGAGAAAATGCTCTTAATTAGTTGTCAAATAAGGAAGTGTGTCATATAAAGTGGGACGGAGAGAGTAATATATTAATAACATATAAGCGTGAACGGAGAGGAGTTTGGGTCGTCCACCTTGCCGACCTTAAGAAGCTAGCTCTATGGTTACCATTAAAGATGGATTTTTTTTTAGAAATAACACCTCAAAGCAAGGAATTTACAAATAAAGGGCCGTATATTTTTCTTACAGGCATAGCACCCTCATTATTTTAAAATTTATATGACATAGCACCCCTCCCCCTCTTTTAAATTCTCCCTCAAAATAAAAAACCCAAGGGGCCACTCCCTCCCTCCCCCTTCACTGACATGCCGCCGGCCACCATACTGCCACCAGCACCGACCACAGGCCGACGGTGGCTTGTGGCTGGAAAACTGAAAATCACTGGATTCTCGTCGGGGTTGCTTATTTTATATCACCGGAGCTTTATTATGGCTAGTTTTGTTTAAATTATTATTTTTTGATAATTTTATACACATAAATCTATCAAAAATAATAAATTATACATGTATATACATAGATAAATGTGTATGCAAGAAAAAAAAATATTAAAAACATACACAAAAAACTTAAACTTTATAAAAACATTCATAATAATGCACAGATGTGAAAATTTATACAACTTTATTTATTGTACATACACGTGTTTACCAACTTTATACACATTTGCAGAAGTCTATAGATTATGTTTATTCATTATATATACACACATATACAGATTTATACAACTTTATACATGTTTATAAAAGTGTATAAACTTGTATAAAAATGTATAAAATTGTATAAACTCGTAAAAACAAATTATATAGTGTTTTGGACAGCTTTTACACGAAAGCTTAACAAAATACAAGATTTATACAATTTTCTACAAGTAAAACATTAGATTTAAACATTAGAAAAAAATTTTAACAAAAAACTAGCAGATCTCACCAAAGTTTTATGAAAAAAGTGAAAAGAGAAGAAGAAATATGATAAACAAACCCTCAACGGAGCTTTGACCGGAATTTACATAAGAAAATCGACACTGTTAGTTAAAAAATAAAAAAAAGAAGAAGAAGAAGAAGAACGACGGCGGCGGCAGCATAACAATGACTGATGTTGCTTGGAGGAGAGGAGATGAATGTGAGTCCGTGGTAGAAGGGGTGGGAAGGTGGCGGCGGTAATGGAATGAAGGAAAGAGAAGAGAGGAAAAATTGGGGCTAGTGTTTTTTTGTTTCTTTAAATAGGGGTGATATGAGTTAAAATTAACAAAAAAAATAAAAAAACAGAGGTGACAGGTCGGATAAGGTTCCAAAAAAGCGGCCCACTTTGATCATTTTCATGCGGTGGGTGTCTTTAATATAAAAATCCCTAAATTTTGCCCGTTTTAGCATAACTTCAGACCCACAAATTAGCCACTGTTGCGGTTATTAATTGAATTTATAGTCACTCTTTTCACGCATGTAAACCAAGCAACCACTTTCAGAGCAATAAATTAAATATGAGAGGTTTACGAAAATACCCATCAAAAATCAAAATATTTATCCACCTCTACCCATAAGTTTCATATTTACAAGTCATACCCATAAACTATTTACATGTCCTACCCATCTAAACTTGTATACTATTATTTATGCAGTATACCTTAAAGGTATATATCCATATTTGGACTTGTATACTATTAT
This sequence comes from Petunia secreta, assembly GCA_029990175.1. NCBI lineage: Eukaryota > Viridiplantae > Streptophyta > Magnoliopsida > Solanales > Solanaceae > Petunia > Petunia secreta. The sequence continues at coordinate 363,322 of JARKIP010000175.1, read as the reverse complement.
TTATGCAGTATACCTTAAAGGTATACGGGTATAAGATGCAACAGAAGTATACAGTAATAAATGGGTAGGTTGGGTAAATACTTTTAATTTCATGGGTAGTGCAATTTTTAATGGGCCGACTTGTAAATACTTTTTTATGAGTATAGAGTGTAAAAACCTATTAAATATTGTCATATCATGTGGCCATTTTATGATCTACTATTTGAATATACAGTCATTTTTGCATGCTTGCAAACTAAATAGCCACTTTTAGTGACATTAGATGAAATATAACCAATTTTTGCACAGCAAGCAAACCAAGCAGCCACTTTCAAAGCTATAAATTGATATATAATCAGTTTTTTCAAAGTTAAAAAATAGTCCGCTTCAAAATTAGTGGTATTATTGTTCTACATTTTGCTTGGGCTATGTAAAGTACGGTCTTGTCTCTCTCCCAATTAATGATACACAACAGTGGCCGCCTACCTACTGAGTTAAAATGACTATTTTAATGCCTTTAGTATAAGTTAGTACTTTTCTCAAATATTAATTTCACCTAGACTGATTGAGTTTTATGTCATCAAAATACTTGGTCTATCTGACTCCCATTTTAAAGAAACAAAAAAACACTAGCCCCAATCAGTCAAGGTGACATAAAACTCTATATTTAAGCAGGTCATACTTGGTAAGAAAAGGTTTAAAAAATTAATTTAAATAGTCAATAAATAAACTGCTTAAATAAAAAATTGTCATAATTAAGACGAAGCGCATCCAAAATAAATAAAAGTAAAACTCTATATTGTCCTAGGGCTTGCGCTGGCATAGGCTTCCATAACTTGTCACAACTATTAAAAGAAAGAGTACTCTAAAAAATTATCTGAAATCTAAAGTATCAAGACATATCATTATTCTCATCACATGGCTCATTAGACTTCAATATGAATAACATAATCAACATAAACTTGAAAGGGACTCGGAAAGCAGTTGCAAAGATGACTATTAAAGGTTCAAACACACGGCTTATGAAAGAGACTCAGAACTTAAACCATGAGCAGATACAAGTTCATTCAATTCACATAATAAACTCAATCAGTCACCATGCTGTTATAGAGAAATGACAATCCAGGTTTGGATATCAAATACTCGATATATTATAGCCTTATAGGCACTAGCCATAAGACATCAAACTGGCGATGAGGGCCTAATGAAAATAAGCTGGTATCACACAAATGAATGAACTGGTAGAGGAACATGTTAGCATATAACTAAAATTTGTATGGTGATGGGAACCAACCATAAAATCACAGATCATGCTCCATAAAATCACAGATAGGAGTGTGTTTAATCAGCTGCCACAATAAAGTGCCTAATCAAGCAACGATATTAATGGCACAACAAATTCCAGATTAATTGCCTGGTCATTAAGACAAGTAAAACATTACCCAATTCAAAGCTGAAGATCGTTGATTCTCCTCATTTTGCTGACCTAATGCAAACACTGGTTTGCAAGACTATCTACAACATGACAACTACATTATTGCCGTCCATCCAACAGCCCCTAATCCTAAGTATAAAGCAACAGTATCCATGAAGGCTCCAAAGAAAGTATGTGATTTGCAATAGAATTTGATAAATAAACATATAGGATAGACGGTGTTGATAGTAAATCAGAAACTATCAAGAAGCCAACTGCAGTGAGGCTGCAACGATGCAAGTATAAGTTTACAGCTCAAGATCAAACTCGTTCTTGTAAGCCTCATGCCAACCACCCAAAACAATAAAAGAGGAACAGTTTACCAATTAATCTACAAAAGCAAGTCTAACGCACTGTATTCAATACTCTAATTCAGGGAAATAACTAAATTAGCAGAAGCAGCACATAGACTGGTAGAAGCCCTATCAATAATAGATCATAGTATCTAAAAAGGTACCACTACCAGTCTTACAATTATCTAAGTAAGAATTCCCACTCTTCTACTCTGATAATCACCAGCACTTCAACCAATATAGAATCATACTTGTTATAAATTTACTAAATAAAACAACTGTCTTATTTACAAGCATACCGCCTATTAAAATAGTCACCAAAACATTCGCGGCTCTTCTACTCTGATAATCACCAGCACTTCAACCAAAGATAGAATCATAATTGTTAAAAACTTACTAAACAGAACAAAAGTCTTATTTACAAGCATACCGCCTATTAAAATAGTCAATTACATTCCAGCAGTAGGCAGTGCTGCCATGAAAGAATTGTATGATGTTTCAAGATCAAAGTGGAGTTGCCGCACCTGCTCTTCTGTCAACTCATCTGCAGCCCCCCATCTTTGACAGCCTTGAAAGCCACTCTCTCATCTTTGTTTTCCCCTCAAAATCCACAGGCAGAATAGATAGTTTATTGAGGGAAGATGACAGCTCTGACAATAGGGGATGGACCTGGTCAACTGCAACCATGTTCAATTTCAACGAGTCCATTGCAGTGATGAAGTTCTGCACACACTCAGCCACAACAGCAGCTGAAGTTGCAGCTGACATGGCAGCAGCAGCTTGGTGCTCTACAGTAGCTGGCACTCCAGAGGTCACAAGCCGGTTTAAGGCAGCAGGACAATCGATTTTGTAAGTGTCATGAAATCGCTCAATGTTAGGTACACAATCCTTTAATGTAGAAGATAGGGTCTTGAACTGAGCGATCAGTTTCTGGCACTCAGTTTCATATTCAGCTAATGAAATGATGTCACGAACATAAGCCTTCTCTAACTTCTCTGTTGCTTTGACTATAGCAAAGAGCTCCGCAAAGTTGTCATACATTTCCCTTTCACTTTTTTCATTCCATAGCTTGACCTCCATCATTGTTTCCAAGTATATTTTAAATTAAGGAACGTTTTTCAACAGGGTTGGAGAAGAGAATGGGACACGCGCGCAAAGATGCTAATGTTTGTCACTGCAAAAATATCACACCCTAAGATTACATCACTGCTATGAAATAACAAATCCCAAAATTATAGAGTCCAGATAAGTGGCTGAGGTTAGTTTGATACTTATGGGAACTGCATGCAGACAAACATCCAGAATCAAGTCATATCCCTAATATTAATCTAACATTCCAGAATTAGGGATAAGAACAAGTATAGTTATCTTCAATCAAAAAGCATTGCAGGCAACACGGCATTCCACCCACGCCCACAAATACAGTACAGACTCTTCTAGACTTTCTAGTTGTGGAAACTTTTACAGCTTTAGTAGTAAATGCAGAGAGCATCTGTCAGAAAACTACAGGAAGTTCCTAATGTGTTTCAAAGATGTCTTGCTTCGGCCTTGGTTAACTTGAGAATGATTTCTATAAATCAGTAGATACAAACAAATGCTGGATCATGACCTTATAAACAAACATTGAATCATGACCCTGTACAACAACAAATAACAACTTTTAACCATTATAGTCCTGGCTTTCATAAAACAATGGCAAATAGGAAGGACAAGTGCAACAACAAAACAATGAGGAAGGGGTAGATGAAAAATCCTAACTATCGAGGCCAAGGCCCTAATTTTAAGAAGTCCATAATGCGAGTAAACAAGGAATGTAGATACACAGATAAGTACAACTATCAGTCAGATGAATGGAATCAGCCCACTTAAACCTTATTTCTTTGGGGTCACCCAGTGAGTCTGTTTCTCCATTCAGCTCGAAGTGTCCTCATTTCCTCCACTCTTTCCATGAGTACAGTAAAGCATTGGAACAATCTTAATAAATTTTACATAAATGAGCATAAAAGAGACTACTTTATTTTTATAACAAACAAATCCCTGAGGACTAACGACGCAAGGTCCGAAACTCAATGGATAATAGGCCAGCCCCTTTACCCTTGTCCACTTAGATACCAAACTTTTGTCCAAGGGAGGATTCAAACCCGTGAGAGTACACGTAACTCGCACATCACAAGCTACGCCCATACAAGAGTCTACTTGACACCACATCAGCCAAATTTTGCATTACTTGTTTTATCTTTTCCTTTCACTCATATCCATCTTTGATATATCAATTTTAGTGTACATTTATTTCATAAGCTTGCTGCATTCAGTTTTCTTAGTGCTCTTTCACAGGATAAGGTCTTAAATAGCGAGATAATAGCCTTCATGCAAGTATGCACAAATAAAAATCCAAGCTTTTACTAGGAAAATAACTGAAGGAAAAAAAAGAAGCAATATGAATAAGAGTAAAAGTTCATTGGTCTAACATCTCTAGCAGGTACATCACGAGTTTGAAACATGCCAAAGACTTTAGTCTAATATTTAAGTGGAGAAGATAGAAGGTCATGCTCATTATTCACCAATTTTCAAGTTGTGTGCCACAAGCCTTTTCCTCAGTTAAAAAAATACTATGTAAACAATGTCATTAAAAATGTAAATCCAACCCATAAACTTCAGGAAAGTGGAGGATTTCAATGAAATTTTATTTACATTAACCACATTGAATTATAAAAACCTAATTCAGGGATATTAACAGTTGCATATTTATAATGACAACAGTGTGCAAAGGCGTATCTAGTATTTTAACATTATGGGTTTGAGTTTGGAATTCTACCACATCCCATATAATTTGCTGTTCAAAATTTATTATGTATACTTATTTAGTGCATTTTCTCGCCAAGTCTACAGCGTCGGCGCCAAAGCTACTGGTTTTGGATGAAGGCATAAAATATAATATATCAGCGTCATGCAATGGCTGCACAAAAACCTAAGACCACCATTCATCTCGAACTATGTATACATAAAGTTGAAATTTTTCTAAACATTTATACTTATACTAAGTATGCCCTCTCTCCGTTAACGTGGGATGCTTTGTCCACCGGACTGCCGTTTTATTAAGAATGCACCTATTGCTATCCGCATCAGCTAACATAAAATCTTGAATCCAACTTTTATATATAATATATAGATGATAACAATATTTTGCAGTGATAAACATGATAAAAAGACATAAAAGAAACCCAACACAACTAATAACAACTATATGAAATCAATCTAAAAGAGACATAATTGATAAATTTGCATAACATGAAAAAGAGATCTTAAATACCCAATTCGAGTAAATAAAAGAGGAGAACAACACAAGTGAGGTAATATAAAAACATGTATAGATCATTGTTATTAACTTGAGAGAACAAAGAAGAAGTACCTTAAAGATTAGTAACATGGCGAGCATAGTAAACAGAGGAAATTGGGCAGGAGAAAAAAATAATACTTGGGCAACTCTCTCTGTGTATGTGTGTGTATATATAATAGATAGATAGATTGAGACGTATGTACAGAGGGAAGTGAGGGGGAGAAGGTATGGGAGGGGGACTTTGAATTATGGGAAGAGTGTTGCAGGGGTACAAAAATATTACTCCTAGTATATTATGAGAAAGATTTTGTTTTTTTCTGTACCCTTTGGCTTTGCTTACGACAAATATATATAGGTTGCGTGTGTGGAGTTGCCATTCGTTCCTACTCCTACTCCTACTAGTTTTTCTTAAATCTTTTTTCTTAATGGAAAAATGTCCAGATTTATAGTCTGTTTGGCATTTCTTCTCCAAAGCGAAAAGTGTTTTTTTTCAACAAAAATATTTTTTTGCAATTTTGAGGTGTTTGGCAACTAAAAAAAGTACTTTTAGGTAGGAGCAGAAACAGTTTTTCTACTGTTGGGAAGAAGGTACAAATATGTGCTTCTTCCAGGAAGTGGAAGCAGAAGCAGTTTATTAATTTTTTCAACACTGAAATATGCTTACCAAGAATTCATATTTACCATATTATTCCTTATAAATTAACCATGTCTCTCTTAAAATACAATTATATTTTTTTTCCTATTTTTTCTACTACGTACTTTTACAAATCTTCTTCCTCTAGGACTAATTTTTATTTTTAGGTATTACTATCAAGCGTATATAGGATGTCCTACTCTTTAAATCATCTTGTAAAAGCAAGTGATTACTAGAAATTCCTAATTCCGTTATCACTTTGATTTAACTATATTTTATGTTGTTCAACAACTTAAATTTATATCTTTTACGTTATATTTTACATTTAACTAAATAAATTTTCTAATTAAAGTATTTTATGATAAATATTCAAAATTATTTTTTTTATTTTTATTAATCTAAATGTAAAATGAACTTGGATGTCCTTTTCGTAACTTGACACTGAAAAGTACTTTTCGTAACGATTAATCAAACACAAATTATTTATCAAAAGTACTTATCCAATGAGTTGTCCAAACACAAACTGCTTATTATCCAAAAATACTTTTTTAAAAAGTACTTATGCCAAAAGTACTACTCAAAATAAGCAGTTTTTGATAGCAATCTCAAACAGGCTATTAACTCTCGACCTATGAAGTATACTAAACTTTGTTCTCTATCACTAGGGTTGATAACATATATGTTTAATTTAAGAATTAAATTAATAAATTAAGCAGTTGAATTTGTATTTTAGGCCACAATTAATATAATCGTATCAAAATAATATCAAAACTTTAACGACAAGACATTGATAGAAATTAAAAAAGTAGAACTACTTATCTGCCTGCTTGGAAGCCGTAGTTTCCGACAACGAGACTTATAAAATAACTACAAGACAGGTGACAAAAATAAGAGAAAATGAGAAGTGGCTTATTACTTTCAGTGATATATAAAAATTACGAGAATTAATGATGTGCATACAATACAAATCTGTCATCATTCCAAGCGTAACAGTCGGAGCCGTGATCACGTGAATAAATATTGGCAGCGGTCAACTCCTGATATTCCACCTTCATTTTTGTATCCAGCCAGACTCATTCTTTTTAGCTGGAGAGACATTTATTGTTGGAATGATCCGACTATAGACATGTTGTAGTCGAAAGCGATGTCTTTAGAATTCGCTTCATCTTTAGTGATCTCATATCTTCGAGACTGATGTTATCGGGTCTACATACCACGTGTTGTGCAGTGAGGTAACATGTGATTTTAACCAATATAAATAGTCCCCGCAGTTTTCAGCTGGATCCCGGGATTCAGCTGAGAAATGGAAAGATTTTTAGGCGGGAAAACTGAAATGACTGCCGCCTCGTGTTTCGAATTGGAAAAGACCTGCGTCGATTTGTTTTCGTGTTGTCCTACGTGGCCGAATACGAACCGCGTGTGCATATGAAACACTTTCCTAGGTCATCATAACTACTTTCTTGTTACATTCTACGATACGCCTTCGGTCTTCGTCCATTGTCGTGAAACTTTCATTAACTGTCTTCTACTTTTCCTTTATCACTAGCATTTTCAAGAAATTCTTTGTCTAAAGTAGTGGCTTGTCAAGAATATATATTGATTCTTTAGTTCACATAGTTGATTATATCGACCGTTGTTCATTCATTTATACCTATCATATTCTTCTCAAATTTAGTTTTCCCATCGATTCTGTCATTGATGAAATGTGTCAGAAGTATCACGTGTTCTTGGCCCAGATTGGCCCTCAGATTCGGAGAGTAATTTTTTATTAAAGTATCTCACCAACTTTGTGCAAGTTCCCTTTTCCTTCTACCATTAATTACACCTTTATTCTCCCAGAATTCTCTGATGAGGTAGGCATTTTATTCTTCCACGAGTGCGAAAGGATATCATCTCTGATGTTGATGAAGATGGTGATCGACAATGGTATAGCCATTTTGTGCGCATCCCCACTGCTGCAATTTCTCCAGAAGGGTCGACCCCTTTTTCAGAACAATGGAATAACTTTTGTAAGTCGTAATCTTGCTTTGATAATTTAATAATAATAGTTTCTTTACTCTACATCATCCATTTTATACTTGCAACCTCTATTTTCAAGTTTCTAAGGGTCGGAAGCAAATTCTCGGTGTTTCTTTACCTTCTACCAGAACATTCAAATCCATTTCGGCTGTGAAGGGGATCAAACTCAAATGTCATGGTATTATTTCGGCAAATCTTTCTCCTTTGTAACTGGTAAATATTCATGCCTTTTGAGTTTTAATTTTACAGTTTGTTGAATTTGAACCCTTAATTCGCTCCTATTACTCTTCATCCCGAAATTTTTGTGCAACTTCTGAATCTGGATGAAACCAGAGCAAATCTGTCAAAGCAGTTGGCCATCGACACGAAGCAAAGGCAGCCAATGACTCCTCGAAATAGAAAGAAATCCTTTTAAGAGAATAACAAGGAATCTGGAGCGGCTTATAGCTCTCACCCACCAAACCTCTTGTCTCTCCCTATCATCCAACAGAAGATTGTGATATAATGGAGATAGAAGATGATGATATTACATTAACTATTAGCAATCACGAAAGATCCCAAAACCTAGAACTAACAAACAGGAGAATTAAAGAAAAAGGAACAAAAACTAGGTGAAGAACCCTTGCTCTTTGTCTCTGTTGCATTCTTGCCTCCAATGTCCAGAGTCCCCTTGAAATCTTCAATAAATTGATTATGTAGTACAGAAAAATCCTACTTAGAAAAAATCGCCCTTATCCTAATTCATTCAAGGTTATAAAGCACCTTGCTATAGTATGCCGCCATCCAATAATGAGGAACCCAACCACAATCGAGTTAGATACGATGAAGATCTCCAGCTTGAACAGCAAAAGCAACTTGCCATCATGTTTCGGAGTTTGTTCTAGCAACTTGTCATCATGCTTATAACTCGGGCTCTGGAGTTATAATCTTGAGCCTTGAAGTGTTCTGATAGGAAATGTGCGTTGTTGGCCATTGAATATATAAAGGGTTTGCAAAGGGGAAAGTTATAACTTGATGTTAAAAAAGAAGATGTGGAAACAACGATAAATATATATATATATATATATATATATATATATATATATAAAGAGAGAGAGAGAGAGAGAGAGAGAGCGCGCGCGCATTGGGAAGCCTCGAAAGGCAAGTAAATCGATTACCAGACATGGGATCGTGATAATTATGGCGTGTATGGAAAATCTCAATAATAAAGGGATATGGCAGAGAAGCCGTAGCATTGGGAAGACGCGGGTGCAATCCACTAATCACAAGACTGCACGCCAGTACTACCATAAGTGCAAAGCAAGCAAAAAGACAAGGGGCATGAACCGAGCTTGATTAGGCCTCTACATCTTCTATCACGCTTCTTTCACTTCCTGACCACTAATGACAGCGGCAAGTAGAGGGACTGACTGTGTGGGTACAAATACACCACCTATTGTTATAGGGATACGACTCCAGCTGGCAGAGGTTAAATTTAAATTACAAGTCATTGGGCGCTGAGGATATATGTCAGCCCCATGGCCACGGCCGTTCGTTAGGCACGGGCTCAGGGCCGAAAGGCACACGTCGAGCCATCATAAGAGTAATAGTCTCCTAGTTACGGTTAACTTTGTATCACTCTCTTATGTAATCAAGCCCAAGGCATATAAACATAGTTATTTACCATAATTAGGATTGTGATAAGCCTAACCATATATATATATATACCTCTTTCCCTCATTATATTCGACACAAAAGATTCACCACGAATCTACCTATTCTCAAAGAATAATACAACTTTTTTACTGATTCCATATGATTTTCTTTACATTTACATTATTACTTGTGGGTCTCTTCTAAATTTATATGTTTAACCTATTCGGTTAATTTTAGGCATAAACACAACTGAGTAGGAGAAAATAATATATATAAACAAAATGAGTATCGAAAAGGATGTAAGTGAACAAAACAATTAACAAAGTGACAAATCTATTGAATATTGGATATTTCAAGGCATATTTGGACCTTTTTACCCTTTTTGAATGCTAAAGGGAGGGCAAATATGCACTCTAGTTGATAGTTTAAGAGCATATCAGGATATTTTTTATTTGAAATGGTGACTAAATTTATGACATGTCCAGATTCATTTATACTCTAATGATATAAATTTTAGTCATAAAATGTTCGAGAATAACATGTGTTTTTATTTGTATTTAAATACTTATTTACCTTATTAGTGTAAAGAGTTACTGTGCTCCAGTTAGTATGGGATCCCCTATTACATGTTGGCTGCAGTTAATTCAAAATAAATCTCCATTTTTTCCTCCCATTACACACATGTAAGTTGTAATTTTGTGTTTTAAATTTATGTGACAAAATTTCATTTTACATGATTTTAACAAATTTAACTTTAACAAATTAGCGGTAATAACTTTTCTCCTAGGTGGCATTGGACCACACTAGAGGTACCTTTTTTATTGAACCACTTCTATTTGACATGAGCTAAACTCTGCTCAGTCCGGTACATGCTTGAAAGTAACAATCAAAATTGGATTTAGTTAGTTGTACACCTTTTAGGTTTGATGTAAAATATTGTTGTAGACATTGAAATTTTATCAAAATTAGGGCTTCTACAAGATGAGCCTATTAGGTTTTCTTGGAGGCTGCTCCACCAAACCCTAACTCACTCCTATAAAAAAGAGTTCATATTATTTAGCAAAGACATCTTAAGAATCTCATAAACACTTGGTATATTTAAAAAGAGATCAAAAGACATGTTAAATATGTCTTTCTCAAGTTCTAGAAATATTCAAGATCCAAATTGAGTGCTGCTACATACTTCTTGATCATCAAATACATCAAGGATATGTAAATCATCCTACGTTCGAGATATATACCATTAAGGCCCTCGAATTATGGATAACAAATCAGAGGCAAGAATCAAAAGATAAATAGAATTGTACCTGCATCGTTTATCAATAAAATCATATATTCGTCTTGTTGTTCGTACCTGCAGTTTTACTTTTCTGCTTAAATTTGTGTCAAACAAATTGGCACGGTCAGTGGGATCAATTCTGCCTTTCATCTCTTCCTCTCAAAGCAAAGTGTGCAAATTTCAATATCACGTGGGAGCAAATCTCTTGTTCTTGGTTGAATGAAGTTTGGCACACATGGTCAACATAAGATCAAAGTGTACTTCAAGTCTCATCTTCAAGTTTCGGCAAGCCTACACTCTCACAAAACTTGAAGTAGGGGCATTTGTAGACATTGTAACTTTATCAAAATTAAGGCTTCTATAAGATGAGCCCATTAGGTTTATTTGGAGTCTGCTCCACCAAACCCTAACTCACTCCTTTATTTCCTAAATCGAATTAGGATTACAATCAAATTTATTAAGGGGTTTACAAGCAATCAGATGTATCAAAGTTGGTAAAAGAAAAAAAGTAACAAGTAATGAACGAATAATAAGAACACAAAATGAGCAATTTCACTATTGAAGCTTCGAGATTACTATTGGGCAGAGTTTTGCCTATATTTTTGAATACCTTTATAAAATGAATGCTATTTATAGACAATGAATTAGAGACATTTAATGGCATTAAGTAGCCCACTTTCCATGTGCGGATCATGGGGTGACCCACGATCTCTCTCATTAAATACTAAGATCGTGGGGGGAAGTCATGGGCATTAACTGCACTGAGACCTGAACCGCCTTCCTAGGGCTAAGATCATTTTGCCTTGGGATGATGAGCTATTTGTTATTTGAGGCGATCTTACTCCGTGGCTCATAAATGGTCTCGATCCTGAGGCTTCACCTCGAGAGCCATGCTACTAGCCTCGTGGCCAACTTGCGAACCGAGTAGAAAATATCTGGAGCCCTACGCTCGACAACCACGTGTGCAAGCCATATTTTGCCCAATACAGGTAGTCCCTCCACTCCTCGAGAAATTGCCAGAGTACCTAAGGAGTGGAATGCAAAACAAGCGGGAGAGATGATGTGGCCTAGCAATTCAAAAAGGCAGCCATTGTTTCAACTTTCTATCCATTTTACGTGGTGACCGTTGAATGGTCACACCATTTCATCCTTTTTTCCCAAGGTAATGATGGTTTCTTCTCCTATAAGTATCCCACTTGCTCATTCCTTCATCTCCATTTAGAAATTCAAGCAACTGCAGCACTTTCAAAGCAAGAAATCTCCATCTTCTTCACCAAATCTGTAATCAAAATTGTAATTACAAGTTTTGTTGCGAAAAAATGTATGCCACCAATTCTGCTCAGAACGCTAGTGGTCATTCTGGCAACATAATTCCTTATGCCACTACCTCTACCGTGATTATTGGTGGTGAGATAGTTAACTTTGTAGGCCCATCGAATGTAATTGCGCCGCTGGCAGACGACAATGAAGCAACGTCTGAGGCGGGTGGCTTGGAGCAAAACAGCGTAAAGCCACCACCGGCTGCGATAAATCTGACGAGGTTAGAGGTGGGGAAGGCGATGCTGCCGACGCTGAAGAGGGTGAAAAGGAATCGTCGAAACCCAATGAGATCCCTCTTGAGAAATAACTCGAACCCCATCACATCATCCCCTTGAGCTTCGACACAGAGAAGGATTTCAAGCTAAAGGACCAGTCTGCTGCCCAACAAGAGAAAAATAGAAATGTTCCCGTGCAAACTACGCCATCACTGATTACCCAAGCCCGCGTGTCACTGGTTCAGGAAGATTGCACGTGGAGTCCTAAGGTTCAAATCACCGTCCCTGACCCGAACAAGAGCAGCTCTGGTCACGTAGTTGGGCTTTCTTTTGTTTACACCTACCCATTCACGGTGGGGTTCTCCCTTACTTTACACGGGCTGATTGACTCATTTTTCTAAACATATAACCTATGTTTGGCCTAACTTAGCCCCGGTTATGGAGAGTCGTTGAGTGTCTTGATTATTTGTGTCGAACGGTCGGGGTTCCTTTCACTTTCCAACATCTGATTTCTCTTTTCTACCCTACCTTCCACAAAGGGTTAGATTGTGGTCCTAAAAAATCGTGGTAAGTATTCCCTGATAACCAAAAGTAAGGATACGAGTGACCGAGACTAGGCTGATCGCTATGTTATTCTTCCAACTCATCAGATATCCGCCGATCCCGGATACCGCAAGGTGTGGAACGCCGAGCATAAGCGATCTTTCAATCTTCAGTTAGTTACTTTTCCCGACTCCTTTGATTGTGATTCGCTTTACATGCATCATTTTCCTTTGAAGCCAACAAAGTCTATATCGAACCCCCATCTGACTTGACAGATTGGGTTCAGGCGATCATTGCGAGTCGCACTTGGCCTAAGAGCACTTGGGTAAGCATCGCCGCTCTGACAGAAAATAATTGGGTAAGCAAGAGACATGGTGAGTGGTCGAGGTCTCCATTTTATTAATTTCATTTTTCCTGTTGCAGGTTTCCCTTGGAAGGCAGCCACTACTAAGCCCAAGGAGAAGAAGCGTAAAGATGGAAAGAAGAAGGAAAATGAGGTCCTCGACGTTGATGCTAGCCTAGCCGCGATAAGCTTGGCTGGCATTTTCAAGAAGTCCAAGACCTCCAAAGCCTCGAAGGGCTCTCTTGGTCAGGGAACTTCCCGAGGTGAGGATGATATCTTCCTTGATCACTTCAAAATAGTTACCAAATCTTCCACTATCACCTCTAAACCTCCGACTTATCCTTCTGCAGTTCCAAAGAGAAAAAGAGGGGCCCTAGAGAAATCGACTTGAGAGGTGCACCCTCGTACTAAAGCAAAATTTGAGAAACCCATTTTTGTGTCCCGATCTAGACTTAGGGACGAATCAGATGGTGAGGGCCCTAATAATGTTGAAGAGTAGACCTCGAGGGGTCTGATTATGCAGCTACAAAGGCCAAAGGCGAAGCCAAAGTTGGCAAAATCGACCTACTCCCCCTTCTGCTGAGGAAAGGACTACTACAAATGCTGCTCGTGCCAACTTTGAGCCTCTTAGCGCCTCAGTTTCTGAAAGAGTCATGAGGAGGAATTAGGTTCCCTCAGACTTGAACCTTTTTTCTGGCACTATAGATGTTCCTTTGGGTCCCACTCAGCTTCTTGGACCGCTCGAGGAGGACCATGTTAAGCCATTATCTCTGGGGATGATGATGGCTCTTTCTGCTGCTAGTGCGGTTCGGGTAAGTCTCAATGCTTGCGACTTGCCTTTTGCTTAGAATTCAACTCTAACCTTTCCTTAATATTTTACAGAGCTTCCTGGACTCACTCAAGGTGATGCAACTCGAGTGTCTCTGAGCCGAAGAGCTTCAGCGAGTGAGAGATGTTTCGGAAGGCAAAAAGGTTGAGTTTAGGGCTGAAATTTCTACTCTGAAGGCTCAGCTGATTATATCTGGCGCCAAGCTTAGGCAGATGCGTGAGACTGCTACTACTCGCGAGAGTCAGATGCAAGCTTTGAAGGAAAGCCATAAAGCTGAGTACTCGAAGCTGACCACTGAGGTTGAGGGGCTTCGCAGCGAGTTAGATCGGGCCAATACCAAGTTTTCTAAAACTGCTCAAGGCCATCATGATACATTGGCCGAGAGCATACTCAAATTGAAAGGATTGGAGAGCCAAGTGGAGAAGATTCCAGCACTTGAAGCCGAATCTGCTCGTCTCCATGGTGAGGTCACAGCCTTAGAGAAGAAGATCAAAGCAAAGGCAACGAGGGCTGAGCTAGACAAAAAATGGTCCGTGATCCAGACTCGGCTCAAGGCTATCGAGCAATACAATGCTGGAGAGACAAACTTGAGCGAAGAGATTGCCAAGGCCAAAAGCAATGTGGCCCGAGCTCAAGCTATCATGGATGAACTTCCTTCAAGTGAAGGTTCGGGCGATGAGGAGGCTGAGGATATCAAAGAGGAGGAAGAAAATGAAGATGGGGCTTACGAGGGCGAAGGTGGTTCACCGGGGGATGATGACCCTGATGCTTAGCAGCTTTTTTTCTTTCCTACTTTTTTATGGCCTTCAGGCCTGAAACTGTAAATAACTTTTGAGGCCTTCGAGCCTATTTAAATGAAGTTCGATTTTTTTTTCATGTGTTAGCCTTTATCTTGTTGAGAAGTACGACTGAACACTTCAAATATTTTTTCTTGCAAGACTTTGATAAAACTTATAACAAATCGATGCTAGCTTAAAACGACGTCTCGTTCCAGTGTCAAGGCACGAAGAAGCAATCTTGATTGAATAATATAACTTCGGGAGTTATATATTGAAGCAATAGATGTCAAATCAATATTCATTTAATTAAAAGCAATAAGCCGTAGCTGGCATTACATGAAACCTAGTCTTGGTGAAACTTAGGAAAATTTCTGAAAATAGCCACAATCAGGCAATAAATACAAAATGCTAAGCTAATCTTCCGGAGATAGTCCCCGGTACAAAAATTGCTAGTCTTCGGGTCCGTTTGTAGTCCCCGGTATGAGAGACTTGAATTCGAATCTAATTGCACACCGTCCCATCCATCCCCCAATTTCAGGTGCGAGTAGCGAGGACCCGAGCACTGTACTCACTTCCCTCCGCTTCCTGAAAAGGTCAAGCAAAGAAAAACGGGGGGTTAGTTGAATTGTTCAACCTAAGCATTGGAGCGTTTGCGGCTCTGTGCCATAGGAGAAAAAATATTGAAATAGGGCAACGTACCGTGGTGTCAGAAATCATACTGCTTCAAATTTGAAACATTCCAATTCGAGGGTTCCAGCTTGCCTTTCCTATCCTCCAACTGAAAAGATCCCATGCCAACAATTGCTTTGACCTGATAAGGTCCTTCCTAATTTGCTTCGAGCTTGCCAGCATTCTTTTATTTGGTTGTTTGATTCGAGGCCTTCAGCACATAGTCTTCAAGTTTGAAATCTCTATTCCTAGCCTTCCTGTTTAGGTAAACCTTGATTTTCCTGTGAGCTGTCAACTGAACTAAAGCTAGTTCCCTTCGACCTTCCAATGAATCCAACTCCACACGCATTGCCTGCTGATTTGATTCTTCGGTAGTGTGAGCCTACTGAAAACTAGGTTCACCAACCTTTATGGGGATCAATGAATCCATCCCGTAGGCGAGAGAAAATGGAATTTCACCCATACTATTCTTTTCAGTAGTGCCTATTTCCCATAATACCCCAGGAAACTCATCGGGTCACGCGCCTTTGCTTCATAGAGTCTTTTTTTGATGTTTTCAATGATTATCCTATTCGAGGACTCGGCCTGTCTATTTGCACTTGGATGATATGAAGTCGAGGTCACCCTTTTGATACCCTACTTTGAGAGAAAAATAGTGACATCCGAACCCATAAACTATGGGCCATTTATCACATGATATTTCTCTTGGGACCTCGAATCGACAAATGATGTTCTTCCAAATAAAGCTAATTACTTCTTTTTTCCTAACTTGAGCAAAAGACCCCGCTTCTATCAATTTAGTGGAGTAATCGGTGAGCACAAGAATAAATTAAACAATGCCTTTAGCCTTGGGGAGTGGCCCAATTATATCAATCCTCATTGTATAAATGGCCATGGCGACATGACCGAGTAGAGGCTCGGCTTGTTAATGGATCATTCGAGCGTGTATTTGGTAATTGTCACATATCTTTACAAAGGCCTTGGCATCCTTACCAATATCTGGCAATAGTACTCTGCTCAAAGCAATTTACGCACTAGAGCTTTTCTTCATAAGTGGTTTCCACACTCTCCTTCGTGCACTTCTCTCATGACATACTCGATCTACCTCGTACCTAAACACTTGATCATTGGCCCGCAATACAATTTCTTATACAACTGCCCAAGAATCATCAAATCAGAGACCGCTTATGTCCTGAGCTTCTTGGCTTCTTTCTTATCTGTTGGTAGAGTCCCCGAGTCCAGATAAGAAATAAACATAGTACGTGATGTGTTTGTATTTTGCGTATAATTGCAACTCTTTTAGACTAGCTTTCATGTCCTAAAAGCTTTATTATTTGAGTAAATCTTATGTTTATCTCCATGTTTCAGGGTAACAAAGAATATTAATGAACAAAGCCAAAAAAAAAATGAAGAGAAGAGTAAAAACAAGTAAACTTTGGCTACATTTTGAAGAACAAGGAGAACACGCAGCAGCTTGATCCGCGACCTGCTGAATCACCGACCAAAAAAGGATCGACTTCAAGAGCTCATCAAGTTCTAGCGAAGCAAAGAGGTGGACTGCCAATAGATCTTCTAAATATAGTCTGCGACCCTGCAGAAGGAGATGCGATCCTGCCGACCTTCATAGTGCGTTCAGAGACATCTGCGAGTTGTTGGACTTGTCCGCCATTGAAGCTGCACTCCACCGGACCTGCATCATAGAACAAGATAACAGAGGAGTTAGATTAGCCTTCGGTGGCCACGCAACTCATTATGCAGCCCGCTGAAGGACCGACGGTCTAGCGTAAAACAGGGCAAAATGACAATTTTGTAAATATTAGCCTTGTTTTCAAACCCATACCTATAAATAGGTTGTTACTCCTCTGAGGAAAGAGACCCCGTTTCATCTTAGAATATACTTTTGAATATTCTTGGAGGTAAAGGAAGGGTTTTAACTTGAATCTTTTGTAAGGATTTCTTTTATTAATCTAATTCTTCATATGATTCTTGCTATTCCATCTCTTACTATGTGTGTGTTAGACCCTAGTATGAGTAGCTAAACTCATACTAGGGGTTTATTCGTGAAGACTTGATGATTTTAACTTAAAACTTATTTTTAATCTTGTGTAATCTATGGGTAAAGATGAATCTAGATCTCCTTCGTATTTTCATTGACTAGGGTTTGAGGCACGGTCGTACTTGAACCTAAACATACTTTTCTTTCATCACCCTAATGGGGTTTAAGGTGTAGGTTAATGGAAACTAGCGAGAATTGGGTTACATTGGCTACGACCTACCCTATCTAAAGGGATAGACCCCAAAAAGGTCATTCCTGCTTGGGTCCTTGGACTAGGGTTTCTTGTACCCCATTATTGACCTTAACGGGCTTGATGAGGTAAACTTTTCTCTATCCCTAACGGATTTTGAGGGATACATTCGAGGTCCGACCATTTATCTTATCCATACGATTTGTGAGGTTAAAACAAGAGTTTAAGTAAAAGAATCTTATCAGAATGAATAAACCCCAAGCTCATTCTCTATATTTACATCATTTTAAAGTGTTATGTCATTTATATGCTTTTAGTGATAATTGATAGTAGTAGTTGTAGTTAATTCAATTCTTACAAATTTATACTTAGGAATATACGTGCAATTCGTAGAACACGTCACTATTTAATCTAAGACTAATAGGTTACAACCTAGCTCCCTGAGGAAATCGACCCCGACTCTAGTTGGGTACTACTATCTTTGCCGATCGCCCCACACCTTTATAGGTGAATGGATTGAGCATGGATCAAATTTTGGTGCCGTTGCCGGGAAGCTATGGTACATCTATTAGATTGAATATTTCATGTTCTTGTCTTGTGCTTTATTCCTACCATTTTACCTCTTGTTTTTCGGTTTACCGTGTGTAGGTGACTACTATCATTAAGAAGAAATTCATATCGAGCTATGCGGAACCCCTCTACAATCGTGCAAATGAGCGAGCTCCATTTCCAAATGCTCCAATGGCTCCAAATAATTATGATGGAGAAATCGAGGAAGATTATGATGACACCTCTCTTAGTGAGGAGAGTTACGAAATTCATGATGTGTTTGAAGAGAATGATCAACCGCATGTTGAAGATGGTGCCCCAATTAATAAAAACCCTATTGGCAACAACCAAGCCAATGTGGGAGTGAATGTTGGTAACAATGTTGGTGTTGCGGGCAATGAACACCAAAGAGGCAACAATGCTAATCGAGAAGGTCGAGGTACAAACCGAGGTGTTCGTGTTAATCAAGCCAATCGAAGAGCCAATCGAGTGAATGTTTGCAATGTCAACTGGAACCAAAAGAATGCAAGGGGTGCCCGAAATGCAAATCCATCGGTACAAGATATGGAAGAGTCCGATGAAGAAGTGAATATGGAAAGTTTTGCTAGTACAATTGTTCCACCACCCATTAGTGGTAATGTTACTTTCAACACTCCATAAGTGATCTTGCATGGGCTTGACCAAATTGGATACTTTAGTGGAGGCAAACATGATAATCCAAATGAGCATTTGAGGAATTTCATCCAAACATGCCATGTCTACAAGTCGGCCCATTATACGGAAGAATCTTTGCGCCTAAGTATCTTTCCCTATTCTCTAACCGGGAAGGCCAAGGCATGGTTGAACAAGCTACCAAAGAATTCAATTTATAATTGGGAAGAACTTGTGAAGCAATTCTTAGCAAAATTCTTGCCTAAGGGTAAGCAGCTTCAATGAGGGACAAGGTTTATATGTTCAAGCAAGATCCAACCGATTCATCGTCTGAAGCTTGGGAAGCTTTCCAACAAGTTTTAATACGTTGTCCAACTCATGGTTTTGGAGATGATATGCTCCTACAATGTTTCTACCAAGGGCTTAACAAGATCAACCAATCGGCCATGAGCAATTTGTGTGGTGGTATAAGACTTATCCAGAAGTCAAGCAAATTCTCAACAAAGTTGTCAAACAATCTCAAGATTGGCAATCTAGAGCCCAAAATCCAAATGGAGATGAAGGAATGAATCCAGTGATGATGAAGAGATTTGAAGATCAAGAAGAGCAAATGGCTTGAATCCTTACCAACATTGAGCTTCTTAGAGGTGCCGAAGAAGATAATGAGAAGAAAGTGAACAATGTGGAAAATCTTCAAGTTACAAATGCCGGTCACCAAGTAGCCCCTATGCATTATGTGAACCCTGGAGCTCCACCTCTTGCTCTTCTCCAAAAAGGGCAAGAAGCATACTTTTCGGAACAATGTTTCAATCTCCATGGCGAAGAAGAAGCCAGTTATTTGTCCAACTATCAAGGTGGTTATCAAAGGCCATATCAACAAGGCGAATGGAGGCAAGATAAAAGAAGACAAAATTAGATCAGCAATCAAGATGGGAGAGGAGTTGGTACCTCTCAAGGCTATGTTCCAAGAGCCCCTTGTGAGCATGAAGGAAAAGGTCCAACCAAGTTAGAATAAATGATGGGAGAAGTGCTTAAGAATCAAGAAAGTTACTCCGGTGATGTCAAAAGATATCAAGCAAACGGTCACATCTCACAACACTTCCATCAAGGCTCTTGAATCCCAAATGAGTAGCCTATCTCACCAAGTGAATCAAAGACCTCAAGGAGCACTACCAAGTGATACGCCAGTGAATCCTACGAAGAATGACAAAGATCATGTGATGACAATTATAAGCCGGAGTGAAAAAATATGGGAGGATCCTAAAGCAAAAGATGATGGTGTGGACATAGAGGGTCAAGCTCATGAGCAAAACAATGGGTTAGAGCTGAAACAAGGCAAGGTAATTGATGTGGATATAGAGATTCCAAGGTATGGAATTGTTGATGAGGCAATCCCTTAAGAACCAAGTCCCGAAGTCACTACCACTCAAAAACCCAAGCCAAAGAAAACTCCACCACCCAAACAAAGCCCTCTTAGTCTAAGCTCCATTCCCAAAATTTTACTTCCTTTCTCACAAAAGAGTGTCAAGCAAAGATAAGAATCACAAGCCAAGAAGATTTGGGAGAAAATAGCAACAACATCTATCAACCTCTCTTTGGTTGATGCATTAAGTCAAATGCCAAATGTTGCTAAACTCGTCAAAGATCTTGTTACCAAGAAGACCTATGAAGATTATGAACCAAATATGGTGACCCATCAATGTAGTTCGATTGTCTCAAAGCATATGGTGAGAAAGATGGAGGACCCAGAGCCTTCACAGTCCCATGTACAATTGGAGGGATGCATTTCCCGAAAGCCTTATGTGATCTTGGAGCAAGCATCAATTTAATGCTATATGTGGTGTACAAGACTTTGACTACCAAGGAATTTCCATAAGTCACAACAATGAACTTGCAAATGGCTGGCCGTTTCAATAAAGCAACCAATTGGAGTTGTCACAAATGTTCTAGTTAAGGTGGAAAAGTTTATTTCCTGGCGGATTCTTGATTGCCCGGTGGACTTTGATGTCCCCATTATCCTTGGGCGTCTATTTTTAGCTACCGGGAGAGCATTACGTGACGTGGATAAGGGAGAGCTAACTTTTCGATTCAATGGAGAGAAGGTTGTATTTCATAGATTCAAAACATTAAAACAACCTATGGAGGAGGAAGCCACTTGTTCCTATGTGGATATGGTTGTGGATGCACTTGTAGAAAAATAGAGTATCCTAGTAAGCCAAGCGGATGAAATGGCCGCGGATATTTGGAACATGGATATTGACAATGAGGAGAGTATTGTCGAGTGTGTGAAGGTATTGGAAGGACTGGGCACTAGACCCTACGTTCCTAGAAAGCTCTCCCTTGACTTTGATAATCGAACCACTCCACCTACAAAACCATCCTTTAAAGAACCTCCCACTCTTGAACTCAAAGTCCTACCAACCCACCTGAGATATACCTTCCTAGGTCAAAACTCCACCTCTTCCCATAATTATTTCTTTCCACTTAACCAAAGAACAAGAAGACCGATTAGTTGAAGTGGTGACAAGGAAAATCAAAGCCATTGGGTGGACTCTTGCGGATATAAGGGGTATTGATCTAGGAGTTTGAACTCACAAGATTCTACTTGAAGAAGGTTCCAAACCAACGGTGGAACATCAAAGGAGGTTGAATCCACCCAATGCAAGAAGTTGTCAAGAAGGAGATCATAAAGTGGTTAGATGCGGGGGTGATTGTTCCACTCTCTGATAGTGAATAGGTATCACCCGTTCAATGTGTGCCCAAGAAATGAGGGATGACGGCAGTTCACGATAAGAAAGGTGAAGCTATATCAACTCGAAGCGTGATCGGTTGGCGAGTATGTATGGACTACCGAAAGCTCAACAATGCAACAAGGAAAGATCATTTTCCCCTACCTTTCATTGACCAAATGCTTGATCATTTGGTGGGCCGTGCTTATTATTGTTTCCTTGATGGATATTCGGGGTACAATCAAATTTCAATTGAAGCAAATGATCAAGATAAGACAACCTTTACATGCCCATATGGTACTTTTGCATTTCTCAAGATGCCTTTTGGACTTTGCAATGCCCCGGCTACCTTTCTAAGGTGTATGCTTGCACTTTTCCATGATATGGTGGAGAACTTCTTAGAAGTATTCATGGATGATTTTTCGGTAGTCGGTGATTCTTTTGAAGATTGTCTGTCTAACTTGGAGAAAGTCTTAGAGAGGTGTGAAGAGACAAAGCTTGCGCTAAATTAGGAGAAATGCCATTTCCTTGTCCAAGAAGAGAATTGAAGTTGATCATGCCAAGATTGATGTTATCTCTAAACTTCCACCTCCTACAACCGTCAAAGGAGTGAGAAGCTTCTTGGGACATGCGGGTTTCTATCGCCGCTTTTTTAAAGACTTTTCCAAGATTGTAAACCCATTGTGATAATTGTTAGAGAAAGATGACAAGTTTAAATTCAGTGAGACATGCTTGAAAGCCGTTGAAGAGGTAAAGAAAATATTGACAGATGCACCGGTGATAGTAAGCCCAAGATGGGATCTTCCATTTTAACTTATGTGTGATACTAGCAATTAGCACTGGGGACCGTGCTTGGCAAAAGAGTTGAGAAGATGATTAATCCGATCTATTATGCTAGCAAGACCATGAATGAGGCTCAATTGAACTATACGGTGATGGAGAAGGAGCTATTAGCCATTGTATTTGCTTTTGAGAAATTCCGATCTTATTTGGTAGGATCCAAGGTCATTGTGCATACCAACCACTTTGCCATATGATATTTGATGGCTAAGAAAGACTCAAAACCAAGATTGACACGATGGGTGCTCTTATTATAAGAATTTGATCTTGAGTTGTTTGATAGGAATGGAACCGAGAATCAAGTGGCGGACCACTTATCCCATTTGGAGGAGGAGGGTTGCCTAAAAGAAACCCTTGAGATCAATGATTCTTTTCCGGATGAGAGAATATTGGTGGTATCTTGGGAAGAAATTCCTTGGTACGTGGACTTAGCCAATTTTGTTGCATGTGGAGAGGTCCCAGAGGACTTCTCACTCAATCAAAAGAAGAAGTTGATGAAAGATGCCTGACAATACTTTGGGGATGATCCCTTTCTATTCAAAGTATGTGTCGATGAAATGATAAGAAGATGTGTTGTCGAAGCCAAGCAAAGAGCTATTCTTGAAGGATGTCACTCCGCTCCATATGGAGGGCATCATGGTAGTGTTAGAACGACGGCAAAAGTACTTGAATGTGGTTTCTTTTGGCCTACTTTGTACAAGGATGCTGATGAATATACCAATAGTTGTGATCAATGTAAAAGAATGGGGGGAATCTCAAAACGGCATGAAATGCCTCAAAACCCCATTGTGGAAGTAGAACTCTTTGATGTATGGGGAATTGACTTCATGGGTCCTTTCCCAAGTTCTTATAGTATGAAATACATCCTTTTGGTGTTTGATTATGTGTCCAAGAGGGTTGAGGCAATTGCTTTACCAAACAATAAAGCTAGAAGTGTCACCGCCTTGCTCAAGAAAAGCATTTTCACAAGATTTGGCACCCCTCGCACAATCATAAGTGACGGGGGAGCCCACTTTTGCAACTGAGCTTTTAATTCCTTGTTGGAGAAGATGGGGGTGAGACCCAAGGTTGCTACACCATATCATCTCCAAACGAGTGGTTAAGTGGAAGTGTCGAATCATGAGATAAAGCAAATTTTAGCCGAGTCGGTTAATGTGAACCGGGCGGATTGGGCCAATAAGTTGGATAATGCCTTATGGGCATATCGAACGACATACAAGACTCCGATTGGGATGTCACCATTTCGGTTGGTTTTTGGCAAAGCTTGCCATCTCCCCGTCGAGTTGGAACACAAAGCCCAAAAGCCTATTGGGCATTGAAAAAGCTAAATATGAATTGAGAAGAAGCATCCAAGTCGCGGGTGGAAAAATTGTATGAACTTGAGGAGATGAGGTTTCTTGCTTATGAGAATGCCAAGCTCTATAAGAAAAAGATGAAGATCATCCATGACAAGAAGATATAGAACCGTGCATTCAAGGCGCGAGATATGGTGCTATTGTTCAATTCAAGGTTACACTTCTTTCTCGGTAAATTGAAGTCAAAATGGAGTGGACCCTACAAGGTGGTGGGTACATCACCATACGGATAGGTTGAGTTGCAAGAGAATAGAAGTTCCAAAACTGTACGAGTAAATGGCCAATGGGTGAAGCATTACTTGGGATGTGAATCCGAACCTAGATAGGTTGCTTGCATCTATCTATTGGACCCTTGATGGAATGAGGTAACACCGTCGTGCCGCAACTTAAATCAAGCACTTCTTGGGAGGCAACCCAAGTTTTACTTTTTAACATTTTTAATTTTTGATGTAAAATATTAGTTAGTGTAAAAATCGCACATGAAGTTTTTTTATAGTTGAAATTGATCTTGGTCAAGTGGTATTAATGCAGGAATAATGCAAGGTGTGGAAAGGAAAAGAAGTTAAGAAAACAAGAAGGGAATTGAATGTGGGAAGGACCCACATAATAAATTGCGGAAGCAATTATGTGGCCTGCCAAACAAGAGGTGAGCCACCGGCTTAGGCAGAAAGAAAGATTTTTTCTTGCGGATGGAGAAGCATCCAGCCGGTAAATTGGTAGGGTGCCGACCCAACTGTTGACACCCAATTTCGTCTCACCGTTTTTCACAATTTGACTATATTTAATTAA
Organism: Petunia secreta; assembly: GCA_029990175.1. Lineage (NCBI taxonomy): Eukaryota > Viridiplantae > Streptophyta > Magnoliopsida > Solanales > Solanaceae > Petunia > Petunia secreta. The sequence goes on along the minus strand of JARKIP010000175.1, from coordinate 338,815 downwards.
AATTGATAATAGTAAATTTTTTATTTAAAAAAATGGATTAGATTATATGCATTTGCATGTGTAATACTATTATTACTCCTTTATTTTATATAATACTTTTTTATTTGTGATTATAATTACGTAATTGCATTATTTAGGCTATTTTCCAAATATACGTATGCTATTTGTGCAATTTAATGCATTACGATATTATTTAATAATTATATATGACTATTTATATTTAATTAGTATTATTTAAGCTCATTTATATTTAATTGCGGTCAAATGTATTTATTTATTTATTTATTTATTTATTTATTTATTTATAATTTTCCTATTTTATACTAATTATTTATATTTACTAGCACTTTAATTAAATACTAGCCAAATTGTCAATTTTATAACTTTATTTCTACTACATCTAGTCCCCGTCATCATCTTCTGTTCACGTAAGCTCCACATAAGCCGAACACCTCACTTATACAAACTCCTAGCACAATGTACAACTTCATTTGGCGTGTGTACAACTCACTAAAATGTGTGGTACGATCCCCCAAAGCATTATTTAATTTGTCCAACTCAGCAAATAAGCATACACACTCACACATACAACTTATACAATCACCCACACGCGCTCACGTGGCCAGATCGTGGCCTTTCATCCCACAGATCCAACAAATCAGTATAATTCTTATCTTTTAATATATCCAAACACACCCCTCACCTAAACCCTAAAAATTACTCTCACTCTCCCCCCCCTAAACTCCCTCTCCCCCCATTCGCCCTAAAACCGTCCACATACATACACAGTCCGAATACATCACAACCAAACCTCCGCCAATTCCACTGAGGATCCGCCGTACTCCCTCTCTCCTGTCAATCGAAGGAAACAAATCCCTTTCTCTCTCTCACTGATCCGAAAAGGAAACAAGGAAATCGGGTAAGTTCAAAGCGTATCAAAGCAAGAGTCATGGAAATTATCAATGCCTATACACTTACAAGGCAAGGATGGAAGATTTAACATCAAACCAAGCACAAATCGGGCAGAATCAAATGCGATCCGACCCGACCCGCATTGAACCAGGTAAAATCCTTTCTTTTTCTTTATCTGTTTTTATTTTTATATTTTTTAAGCTGAAATTATAAACAAAATGCCTATTTCCATTTCTTGTGATTGAACACATGAATTTCAGCTAGCATCTACCCCTTTTAAAAGTTACTCTTGTCTTCAAATTTATAATTTAAGGAAGTAAAATCATGCCTCAGGATTTGTAAGTTCATTTTTCTTATCACATGTTAATCACTTGTTTGATTTGAGTCGAGAGCGTCTAATAGTTTGGTGAAATTTCTTTATGGCTTAGCATATATGTTATGCACGTCAAAGTTGCCATCTTTTCTGTTAGGTCGTATGTGTGTATGTATACATGCACTTTTCTGCTCAATTTATGAAAGTAAAAGAAAGGTAGTCTCTTAATAGAATTTTATTAAAAATTGTCTAGTTTATTTTTGCAAGTATACTTGTTGAATATGACCATTGCTTTGCTGAAAATAGAGTAATGGTAAATCATATCCTTCCCATAGTTACATGTGTGAACGTTATATTTCCTTGATGCTAGTTTAATTTGCTAGTATAACAGGAACATATGCTTCCTAGTCTCAAATTCAAATTGGAAAACTATTTATAAAAGTTTATATACTGTAGAATCCTCCTAGTTCTGCACTATTTTGTAACTTGATTGCCTACTTTTTCTTATAAGATATCTGTTGATTCTCTTTTCCTTTTAGAATGAATATTTGAAATTTAAGTGGCTCTCTCCTCTGCCTATATAAACCAGACCCTCATCCCTTATTTCCCCAAGCTTACACAGACTGGATACATCTCTCTTTGGCTCTCTAAGGCTGAGAACTACTTCTTCCCTCTCTGTCTATTGAAGATTAGCATGTTTCTCTTTAGTTTTTCTTCTCTTTTTACTTCTCCTCAATTTCTGAAACACTTATTCTTCTCTGAATCCTTGGTGAAAGTGGTAGAAAGTTAAGGCAAAGTGCTGGTACATTCTTGTTTTTTTGTTACCTGGTTGCCCAAATTAAAGCTTACTGCTTATTACCCATTTTTCAACATCATTAAGGTATTGCTGAACTAAATGAATAGCCTTTTGTAGTACCTTGTCAAGTCACTTTGCTAGCAAAACCATGCACTGTTTTTGTTATTTGTGCGTATGTTATTGTGTAGGTCGTTGTAGGCCACTATTAACTTCTTTGTGCAGGTTTCATAGTTTAAATCTGGACAGAATTTAGGATAGCCCTATGGCTATACCACGACTCATGTTTGCAGGTGTTAAAATAGAGGGTATAGCCCAGGGCTATACTTTTAGTTTCTTGCAGGTTCTGGAGGTTGAAAAGAAACTATATTTGGGTCAAGAGGATCTGTGAAGTGAAAAGGACAAAGGCCCTCCTCTCTTATTTTTACCCTTTTACTGTTTTCATGAAATTAGAAGTGAACCATTGACATCATGTATTTGTTAGGGCTAGTGATGGTTCGTATAGGCACCATAAGATGCCTTTATTCAAGTAGGACAGGTACGACGTTACATACACTATTAAAAGCAGTGACATTGGCTAATGGGGGCCATCTCTAATCCTTTTCTTTCTTTTTTATGTGCTAAAGGCTAAAATCACAGTACAGGTTAAAAACTGGCTTTATTGCACAAAAGTTAAAACTGGACAATTGCAACAGTGTCCTAACAGGTTTGAAATTAAAAGCTAAATGTCATTTCAGACTGTTCATGCAATTAGAGAACCTGTGAAATTAGACTATTTTCTGCAGAGGCTAAAAATATAAAATAGTTTGAAAACTGGACTATTTTTGCAAATTATACATTCTGAAAACGTAAATGAGTACACTTTATTTGTTGACAATGGGTAAAACTAGAAATTAGTGCTGTTTAGTAGACTGTTTGTGCAATTCTTCTTGAAACTTGGAAACTAAGCTATTTTTTGCAAAAGGCTAAAACTGCATGATTATTTGAAATTAAGACTATTTCTGTAAATTTGAAATTCTGAATGTAACTAGCTAATTGCAGGCGTAAACCTTGGTATTTTTTTTTTATCATAACCAACCTATTGTTTCAATTTGAAGGCCTACTTTCTTTCTTAAAAGTTTAAAATTTGCACTTGTTCATTTTGTTTAAACTTATATGATATTTGCATGACGGTATATGTTTATCTGACGCCTAGAAGAGTCTAGTTTGGGGGAACTTAATACATTTAGGAAGTCTAGATGTTTTATAATTTTAATTGGCTGTCCCAATAGCCTTCGAAACTTTAAGTTGGGACGTTAGTAAAACCTTTAAGACGTTTAAAATATTAGGAATTCACTTTAGCGAAATACTTAAAGAGGGTATGTGGTTTAAGGGTAAATTAAGCCTCTCGGATATGAGGAAAATTACCCAAGCTATATATGATAGTGGGTTCTGAAACTATCTTATTCGGTAAAAGCTGGGTTCTGATCCGAATAGGATAATGAAACCTAGGGTTATGATTAATTAGTTATTTATTATTTAATTTAGTGTTATTTGTGCAATATAATTACTATTTCAAATTGCTCATGAAAGTGTATTACACAGCCTATTTATTTATTTTGCATCTCATATCCCTTTTTTTTAATTTTATTTAGCTTTTATCTTTTTATAAGCAATATGTTAAACCCAATTACAGAAATCGGCTGGTAACCACATTTGTGGAACTTAGGAGGTGTCTAATCCCTTCCTTCTAGGTTAACTTGAACACTTACCCAAATCTCTGATTAATAGACCAACCCGGAGTTATTATTTAAATTAAAAATTAATAGGTGAACTAATACGCCTAGGAAATTTATTAGGTGGCGACTCCATAACTCTAACTCCAAATGAGTTATTCCAAGTCAGAAATCACTTACTTTAAGTTGGATGCGACAGAATGGCGACTCTGCTGGAGATTTTATGTTCTAACCATTACGATTTTTATGATTGGATTTAGTTTATTGCTTTATTATTTTTACTACTGAACTAATTGTTTTGTTTCTTTGATAATTATTTTGTTTTGGCTAATCCTTTAATTGTTATTTATATTTTTATTTAATTATATGTATTTTATAATTGTCATTTCATTCATACATTCCTCCACTTTTGGAAAATTCACACTTTCACACACAAGGGCGATTGTGTGAAACTCACGGCCGTTCCACTACTAAAACACCCTTTAGAAAAAATGTGTAAAATTATCCAACTAGTGAAGCTGTTGATAGTTTGTGCACTTTCCACTTCCAAATTGTCCGTTTGGAAGAAACTTGTCTGGTCAGGCCAACTCTTAGTGGAGACTCAGGTCTAGGAACCATGCATCATGTCATATTTAGGAAAATTTTGACTTTGGCTCAAGTCTAAGTCTACTAGTTCACCATATTTGAACGAACCAAAAGGGTTTTCAATCCTAAGGGATGTTTAAATGTGCTACGTGTGCATGTATTTAAAATTGAACGTATCTAATTTAGACCATTTAGTCTCAAAAGTGTGGATCATCCAATTATTTATTTTGGTTGGAAGTTGTCACAAGTCACGAAGACTTGGAAGATCAAAGAAAACATAGATATTAAATTTATTTTTCTACTTTTATGTAACAAAATAAATTATTTATTTCTATTTAACTAAAAACAATCATTATTTCTACATTTATACAACAAAACAAATTATTTTATATTTTGGATTATGAGAACAAATGGGATGACGCATGATACACGCTCAATTTTTAATACCAAACTCAAACTCAGGAAGGCTTAACATCCTTGGTATGTTAAAGTCCATTAGCCAACTTCGTCCAAAAGCGTCATCAAATGATGCCTATCATGCATATCATATGTGTTACTCTCATTAGGCCTAACTCAGCACAAAAGAGGTCCCTTGAATTATAAAACATGATATATTTTGCATATGGTAATTATTATCTCCACACTGACTTGTTGTTTCATGTGTAAGTTTTACTCCCACTCCCGAGGTTGACTTGTGCATTCTGGCCGAGCATCAGTACCGGACTAGAGCAAAAAGCCTAATTACAACTCCTCCCCCTCGCAAACTAGAAGAAGAGGAAGACGAAACATTATGTCTGAGTTGAATAATGTTGCTCCTAGTGATGATAACATTGGGACTAGTGGGACACCACACGAGGCTTACCCGGTTGTGTATGATGAACATGTTGCTACTTTAGAGCAAAGAATTAAAGAACTTGAAGAGAAACTGACAATGGCCAGTTTACCTGTTGTTAACTCCACCCATTTAAGGGAACCAGCCGGTCCAAGTGGGTCAGCCCGCCCTAATGGAAAGGACTCTATACACCCAACTGATCCCCTTGTTGTTTACCAAACAGTGCCACTAGCCACATACTAAGCAGCACCACCTGCTACTTACTAGACAGCACCACCTGCTGTCTACCAAACAGTACCAGCTGCTACTTACCAAGCAAACCTACCCACCACATATCAAGCACCACTCCCTAAACATCCTACTTACCCAAACACAAACTTACCTCACACTAATATCACAAATTCGCGACCTTACAATTCCATGTACACTGCTGAAACCAAACAACTCACTTCGCCTGTCAAAGATCATGAAAACTATGAATGGGCAGAGGATGAAGCCAATGATGATGAGACAAAAGAGAAAGTTCGCAAGTTGGAGGAAGCCTTTAAGAAGTTTGAGTTGGGAAAAACCACTAAGGGCCTAGCTTATGAAGATTTGTGTATCTATCCTACTTTGAAATTACCTGATGGGTACAAGATACTAAAGTTCGACCTGTCAAATGGCACTGGAGACCCTGTGGCTCATCTGAGAACATATTGTGACAAGTTGATTGGACCAGGAGAAGACAAAAAAGTACGAGTAAAGCTATTCAGCTGAAGCTTGACTGGAGATTCTTTAAGTAGGTTTTCTAAACAGAAACCAAGCGCATGGCTCGGTTGGAAAGATATGACAATAGACTTTGTAGAAACATTTGGGTACAATGCCGAAATGGTACCAGATCGTTTCTATTTAGAAAAATTGAAAAAGAAACCCACAGAGACGTTCAGGGAATATGCTACTAGGTGGAGAGCAGAAGCTGCCAAGGTGCAACTCGCTATGAATGAGATAGAAATAGTTAACATATTCATTCGCATACAATATGATGTCTATTATGACAAGTTTTTGCATATGAAGAACCAAAAGTTTGCAGATGTAGTGTTAATGGTAGACAATGCCGAAGAAGGGTTAAAAGTGGAAAGATTATTAGCTTAGCTGCACTACAAGCTGCTAATAAGGCTATCCAAGCTAGAAATGTGAGTCTCTCCAAAAAGAAGAAAGATGAAGTCTCTTTTGCTGCAACCATTAAAGACCCTGATCAAACACCAACACCATTCTACCCATACCATCACATACCACCTGAATACCCCATTTACCACACTCAGCTCACTCGGCCTATATTCCACACCCAAGCACCAAGCCATCTATCATACCAGTAAAATACTCAACCAAACTACCGAAATGCATCACCATACCTTCCTAGGCCTCGCCCCTGATGCAAACCAAAGACCCAAAAGAAACTACACTGCATTAGCTGAATCCCGCACCCAATTATTCGAAAGTCTGAAAGCTGCCGGGCTTATTGTCCCAATACCGCAAAAGGCGCTAGACAATCCTTCACCACACTTTGATTACACCAAAAGGTGTGCATACCACTCAGGTGGACCGGGGCATGAGACAAAGAAATTTTTTGCATTGAGAGATAAGATTATTCAAGACCTAATAGATGAAAAGGTCATTCATTTGAAGACGCAGAGTATGCACAATAACCCACTACCCAATCATGGAGATGAGAAGGTGAATATGATTGACTTCGATGAAGAATGCAATCCGGAAGGTACACTCATAAAAGAAAAAACAGTGTTTGATGAATACAAGTTTGGCATAGGGTACATCTTGGTTTGCAAAGGAAAAAGTACTACAAAGGATACAAAAGGTTATCATTCACTAGAGCAGTTTGTTCCAACTTTGCAATACGCATCCATCTTTTTAAGCTACATGAAAACTCTCGAGGGTGGAGGACTTGCCAAGGATGTTCATGATGAAGATGAGTTGACCAGTTTAAAGGAGCTATTCATGGAAGAATATGATACAGTTCCCGAAAAGCATACTGAGGCCCTGAACATACTGGAAGCTGAAACTGGAGTTATACCGAACAACTTAATCTGCAGCACATTCTAAGCATGCCAAGAACCTTAGTGGAGCTAGGACATTAGTTGTTTTTCTTAAATAAAATACGACTCTGAGTCGTTAGCTTTTGTTTTCTTTGTTTGCCAACTTTGTTGCATCATCATTTCCATTCGGAGACTAATTCTCAAGTCCAATAATAAAAGCATTTCCTATTTTTCATTTTTTGAATATACATCATTTACTTTCTGCAAAATTATTTTAATTCCATTAAATCTGCGACTGCGATGTGAGAGAGCAGTCCAAAACGACGAGTACATGCCAGGCTATGATGATTCAACAAAGAACATTTAAGGAACTTTATGGTCAATCGTGGAGATCTTATAGCAGACAACTAAGGCAAGAGCATGTTAAGGAAGATGACTTATAATTCAAGGCGAAACAGTATAAATACATATAATAAGCAGAATTAGACGATCCCAAACGGACTAAAAGCATACTCGAGCAAGTGACGCTCATGGATAGCAAAGTATGAACACAACAATAAATAGAATAGCAAAGGCACCTACCAAGAAAGTTAGAGCAAGACAGTTGATCTTAAAATAGAATAAAGAAAAAATTAACAAGATCCTTTACTCACATACAATCAAGAGATACTAGAAATCGAGCAACATTCATCGTTATTCGATTTGAACTACGTAGCGACTTGATTCCCAAGAGGGGATACGTAGGCAGCCTACTCAAGGCACGGTCACATCATAAGAGAATTTTATTGGACACTGGGGCAGAATTTTTTGAGGTTCCCTCAATAAATTCAAAAAATACATCACAACAGACTGGGGCAGAATTTTTGAGGGACCTCAAAATTAAAGGAATCCATGACGGTGAGTATATAGAGTCTGCGGTTGTGGACATGACATCAATTTGAGAAGCATAGAATCCATGTCGGTGGATATATAGGGTCCGCATTATTGGACATGACATCAATTTGAGAAGCATAGAATCCATGACGGTGAGTATATAGAGTCCGTGGTTGTGAACATGATATGAATATCAAAGCATAGAATCCATGTCGGTGGATACATAGGGTCCGCGTTTTTGTACATGACATCAATTTGAGAAGCATAAAATCCATGTCGGTGGATATGTAGGGTCCGCGCCTGTGGACATGACATCAATTTGAGAAGCATAGAATCCATGTCGGTGGATACATAGGGCCCGCGTCTGTGGACATGACATTAATTTGAGAAGCATAAAATCCATGTCGGTGGATATATAGGGTCCGCGTTTATGAAAACGACATCAATTTGACAAGCATAATATCCATGCCGGTGGATATATAGGGTCCGCGTCTGTGGACATGACATCAATTTAAGAAGCATAGAATCCATATCGGTGGATATACAGGGTTTGGATTTATGGACATCACATCAATTTGACAGGCATAGAATCCGCATCAGTGGATGTATAAGGTTCGCATTTGTGAGGAGAGATCACACCCTAATCATTTTCGCCAAAAGTTTCTATCTCCACTCCTAAAATCGTGCCTAAAACCTTTACTCATACATCATAAACTTTTTCACACATGCTATATGTCATTCTGTCCATCGTGACAAAATTGGCTGCTCCGTCAACTATCTTTGCCCGAAGACTCTTTCATCATCCCCATGCAAAGAAGAGTAGCTGTTGACACCCAATTTTGCCCCTCCATTTTTTAAAATTTGGCTATATTTAATTAAAATTGATAATAGCAATTTTTCAGGCAAAACTGCATTAGATAGAATGCATTTACATGTGTAATACTATTATTAATCCTCTATTTTATATAATACTTGTTTAATTGTGATTATAATTGCATAATCACATCATTCAGGCTATTTTCTAAAATATATATGCTATTTTTGTAATTTAATGCGTTACGGTATTATTTAATAATTTTATATAATTATTTATATTTAATTAGTATTATTTGAGCTCATTTATATTTAATTGCGATCAAATGTATTTATTTATAATTTTCCTGTTTTTATACTAAATATTTATATTTATTAGCACTTTAATTAAATACTAGCCAAATTGTTAATTTTATAACTTCATTTCTACTACATCTAGTCCCCGTCATCATCTTCTGTCCACGTAAGCTCCACATAAGCCTAACACCTCACTTATAAACACTCCTAGCACAATGTACAACTTTATTTGGCGTGTGTACAACTCACTAAAAATGTGTGGTACAATTCCCCAAAGCACCATTTAATTTGTCCACCTTAGCAAATAACATACACACTCACACATACAACTTATACACTCACCCACACGCGCCCACGTGGCTAGATCGTGGCCCTTCATCCCACAGATCCAATGGCTCAGAATAATTCTTACCTTTTAATATATCCAAACACACACCCCTCACCTAAACCCTAAAAATCACTCTCACTCTCCCTCACCCTTATCAGCCGCCGCCCCCTAAACTCCCTCTCTCCCCTTCCGCCCTAAACCCGTCCACATACATACACAATCCAAATACATCACAACCAAACCTCCACCAATTCCGCCGAAGATCCGCCATGCTCCGTCTCTCCTTTCCATCGAAGGAAATAAATCCCTTTCTCTCTCTCACTGATCCTAACAGGAAATAAGGAAATCGGGTAAGTTCAAAGCATATCAAAGCAAAAATCATGGAAATTATCAACGCCTATACATTTACAAGGCAAGGATGGAATATTTAAAATCAAACCAAGCACAAATCGGGCAGAATCAGAAGCGATCTGACCGGACCCGCACTGAACCCAGTAACACCCTTCTTTTTTCTTTTTCTATTTTTATTTTTATATTTTTTATGCTGAAATTAAAAACAAAATGTCTATTTCCATTTCTTGTGATTGAACACATGAATTTCAGCTAGGATCTACCCCTTTTAAAAGTTACTTTTGTCTTCAAATTTATAATTTAAGGAAGTAAAATCATGCCCTCAGGATTTGTAAGTTCATGTTTCTTATCACATGTTAATCACTCATTTGATTCGAGTCGAGAGCGTCTGATCGTTTGGTGAAATTACTTTCTGGCTTAGCATATATGCTATGCACGTCAAAGTTTCCATCTTTTCTGTTAGGTTATATGTGTGTATGTATACATGCACTTTTCTACTCAATTTATGAAAATAAAAGAAAGGTAGTCTCTTAATATAATTTTATTTGAAGCTGTCGAGTTTATTTTTGCAAGTATACTTGTTGTATATGACATTTTCTTTGCTAAAAATAGAGTAATGGTAAATCATATCCTTCCCATAGTTACATATGTGAACATTATATTTCCTTAATGCTAGTTTAATTTGCTAATTTAAAAGGAACATATACTTCCTAGTCTCAAATTCAAATTGAAAAACTTTTTATAGAAGTTTATATACTGTACAATCCCCCTAGTTCTGCACTAATTGGTCACTTGATTGCCAACTTTTCCTTATAAGATATCTGTTGATTCTCTTTTCCTTTTAGAAAGGAAATTTGAAATTTAAGTAGCTCTCTCCTCTGCCTATATAAACCAGCCCCTTATCCCTTATTTCCCCAAGCTTACATAGACTGGATACATCTCTTCTTTGTCTCTCTAAGGCTACTTCTTTCCTCTTTGTCTGTTGAAGATCAGCCTGTTTCTCTTTGGTTCTTCTTCTCTGTTTACTTCTCCTTAATTTCTGAAGCACTTATTCTTTTCTGAATTCTTGGTGAAAAAGGTAGAAAGTTAAGGCAAAGTGCTGGTTGATTCTGGTTTTATTTGTTACCTGTTGGCCTACATTAAAGCTTACTGCTTGTTACCCATTTTTCAACATCATTAAGGTATCGCTAAACTGAATGAATGGCCTTTTGTAGTATCTTGTCAAGTCACTTTGCTAGTAAAACCATATAGTATTTTTGTTGTTTGTGTGTATGTTACTGGGTAGATCGCTGTAGGCCACCAGTAACTTCTTTGTGTAGGTTTCATAGATTAAATCTTGGCAAATTTAGGATAGCCCTATGGCTATACCATGACTGATCTTTGCAAGCGTTAAATAATAGAGGGGATAGCCTAGGGCTATACCTTTAGTTTCTTGCAGTTTCTGGAGGTTGAAAAGAAACCATATTTTGGTCAAGTGGATCAGTGAAGTGGAAGGGACAAAGGCCCTCCTCTTTTTTTTACCCTTTTATTCACGATATCATGTATTTGTTAGGGCTAGTGATGGTTTGTATAGGCACAATAAGGTGCTTTCATTCATGTAGGACAGGTACGGTGTGATATACACTGTTAAAAGAAGTGACATTGGCTAACAGGGGCCATCTCTAACCCTTCTCTTTAATTTTATGTGCGAAAGGCTAAATTCGCAGTACAGGTTGAAAGCTGGCTTATTTGCGCAAAAGTTAAAACTGTAAAATTGCAACGGTGTCCTAACAGGTTTAAAACTGAAAGCTAAATGTCATTTCAGACTGTTCATGCAATTAGAGAACCTATGAAAGTAGACTATTTTCTGCCTAGGCTAAAAATGCAAGAGAGTTCGAAAACTAGACTATTTCTGCAAATTATACATTCTGAGAACGTAACAGAGTACACTTTATTGGTTTACCATGGTTAAAACTGGAAATTAGTGTTGTTTAGTAGAGTGTTTGTGCAATTCTTTGTGAAACTTTGAAACTAAGCTATTTTTTGCAAAAGGCTAAAATTGCATGTTTATTCGAAATTTAGATTATTTCTGTAAATCTGAAATTTTTAACGTAACTAGCTAGTTGCAGGCGTAAACCTTGGTATTATTTTTAATCATAACAAGCCTATTGTTTCAATTTGGAGGCCTACTTTCTTTCTTAAAAGTTTAAAGTTTGCACTTGTTCATTTTATTTAAACTTATATGATATTTGCATGACCGTATGCGTTTATCTGACACCTACAAGAGTCTAGTTTGGGACACTTAATACATTTAGGAAGTCTAGATGTTTTATAATTTTAATGAGTTGTCCGAATGGCTTTCGGGACTTTAAGTTGGGACGTTAGTAAAATCTTTAGGACATTTAAAATATTAGAAATTTGCTTTAGTTAAATACGTAAAGAAGGTATGGGGGTTAATTGTAAATTAAGCCCCTCGGATGTGATGGAAATTACCCAAGCTGTATATGATAGTGGATTCTGAAACTATCTTCTTCGGTAAAAGCTGGGTTCTGATTCGAATAGGATAATAAAACCTAGGTTTATTATTAATTAGTTATTTGTTGTTTAGTTCGTGGCTGTTTGTGCAACATAATTATTATTTCAAATTGCTCATGCAAATGTATTACACTGCCTATTTATTTATTTTGCATCCCATGTCCCTTTTGTTTATTTTATTTAGCTTTTATCTTTTTATAAGCAATATGTTAAACCAATTATAGAAATCGGCCGGGAACCACATTTGTGGAACTTAGGAGGTGCCTAATACCCGAATCTCAGATTAGTAGACACACCTAGAGTTATTATTCAAATTAGAAATTAATAGGTGACCTAATATGCCTAAGAAATTTATAAGGTGGCGACTCCAAAACTCTAACTCCAAACGAGTTATCCCAAGTCGGAAATCACTTACTTTAAGTGGGGTGCAACACCAACTCCGCAGAATACTGTGCAGTTCACTTGCCCAAGCGCTTAAAAAGGGACTTGCATTTATGCGCCTAGACTTTGACGACCCGCCGAGCTAGCGGCGGCCCGCAACTTTCATGGGCCTGGTCGGGTTACCCAACTATAAAAGGCCCCAGGTAGGTTTCTTTTTCACTTTTCACACACCCTACTATAAAAAGTATAACACCCTTCACCGGAAATTACTGTTCCAATGCACCCCAACCAATAACAGCACTCCAATTCAATCACATGCACCGGATTTTGCCAACCGCTCGCGATTCCTTCAACCCGTTTCATTTTCGCTATAGATCCGGTATGTTTTTACCCTAAAATTTTAAATTCTTGTTGTTTTAAGTATGGGGTAGATTAAAAAGTCATATTGGGGGTAGGTTTTGGTGAATATTGTGCCTTTATACATGAACTTAGGGAAATAGTACCTTATTTTTAGGGTTTGTTTTTAACTTGATTTTGTGGAATTTTTATACCCTATGGTGTGTGATGTTGTTGAAATTGTTGTTGAGTGAAGAAGTGGGTAGAAGAAGAGTGTGAAAAAGAAAATAACCAAAATGAACTTCAAATGAAACCATGAACGTATCTTGTTATGCTTAATAATCTTGAAAAGACTTGAACTTGGTATAACTTTAGGTTGATTTTTCATTGAAAATTTGTTGAAAATATGGTCTCATTCTTGAGAGATGGTTGAACGTAGTGAGAAGTTGAAAATACCACAAAAGAGTGGAGCGTGTTTGGGGGGTGTTAAGGGACATGAGAATGTAATAACTTGGTATCAGTGCACTGTAGTTTAATTTGGCCAATGATTCGGCAAGCTGCCGATGAGGAAATTGATTTTGTAATTTTAAGTGTGGAACATACTTGACAAATCTAAAGTTCCACTTGCGGAGCCGCCAGAGTGGTCAATGAGCATGGATTTTGTGCAAGAGAGTCTTTCCTTTCGCGCCTAAAGCAGTGATCCGCCGAACAAGGGAAAAAAGTCACAAGTTGAAGTACGGAGAAACATCGGCGGGCTAGCAAATCCATTTGCGGAGCCACCGGTTTCATCAGAATGATTTTGCGAATGTGCTATTGAGGCTTGCCTCTTGCACTTTGACTGGGGCCCTGTCGATTTGTGTCAACAAGGCTTTTTGCGGGTCGTACAGTACTATCTGTGATGCCACACGTCTTTCTATGAGCCGCTGAATGTTTTTGCGGGCCGTACGATGCAACTATTCTGTTCTTTCTTGGATCTCATGTGTTGTAGTCTAGTTAATCCTAGTATAGTGTAGGAGTAGGATAGTGCAGCTAGTTTTAGTATTAATATCTTTCTTTGAGATGATCTTGTCAAGCAATCATGATGGGCAAGCATGTAGTTCATAAAGGAGGAAAGAAGAAGACACTCACTGATGCCTAGAAAAGGGAAGCTGAAACTAAGAAGAAGCTAGAAGCTAATCTAGCTAAGGTGAGAGAGGAGGAAGATGCATACAAAAAGGGGAAGACAAAAGTGAATCTTAAACCATCAAAGCAGAGATCAACTCCTAGACAAGGGCCTTCTAAACCTACTGATTCAACTGAGGAAGCCAAGTCAGATGCAGAAGATTGGGGTGAAGAAGGGGTGCAAATCATGTTATATTCTGAAAAAGAACCCCAGAGAGTAAAGAAGATCATGAACAACAGGTTAAATAAAAATGAGAAAGCTGAAGAGATGTTCAATACAAACAGAACTGTCAATCAAGAAAAAATGGTGCAAACTGAATGGGCCAAGAGATATGGTGAAGAGTTTTATGGTGAAATAAAGAGAAGAAAGTGGGAGTTTTTGCTAGAACCCCCAAGCAAATACAATGAAGTGATGGTAAAGGAGTTTAATGCCAATCTTTCACAAGACAAGGAAGGAACCTACCATGTCAAAGTAAGAACAGTTATGTCTATTTTAGTGATGAAGAGATAAATGAGGCATATGGGTTGTCACCACCATCCAACCAAAGTGAATATGAGAAAAAAGACCAAATCTGGAAGACTGGAGAAGAGTCTAGCTTGAGAACTTGGCTTGCAGCCATCATTGCTGCACCTGGAGTTATGCCAACTTGGTTAGACCCAGGGGTTGAAATCAAAAGGAAAGATCTAAGCTTGATTGCAAAAGGTTGGAATGCTATAATGAGTAGCAGGTTCTTCCCATCCTTGAATGACACAAGAATCACAAATGAAAAATCCGTCCTTGTAGCTTCTATCATGCACTACTACCCCATCAATATAGGCAAGGTCATCTTCCAGAATATCGATGATAAGGCTCATCAACACAGAACTGCTATTGTTCTTCCTTGCTTGCTCACTAAACTAATGCAAGGTGTGCCCATGTTACTTGATATGGACTACTTAATAGAAGCCAAGGGCACCATTGATCTCAAAAGAATTCAAGATGACGAAGTCAAGGAAAGGGAGACTTTTGCAAGATGGATAAAGAAGAAATAACAGCTGCACTTCCTGAAGATAGGAAGAAGTCTCCAGTTAGAAAGCTTCCAGTTCCTCCTCCAATATTGGAGGAAGTCTCAGCACGACAGTTCAAGCTCTTCAACATTCCTCAAGCATTAAAAGGGATCGATGACAAGCTGTTGGGACTTGACACAAAGGTGACACACCTAAGAGGGCTATCAGCTGAGCTAGATAAATCCCTCAAACCTGTGGTAGCTGCATGAAGGAGCTGACTCAAGCTGTGAAAGACAACACCAAGGAGCTGCAAGATGTGAGAAAAAGAGTGGCAGATTTGGAGGCCTCTGACCTAAAAACAAGATTGGAGCTTAGGGCCTTGAAGATTGAATTAATGACAACAAAAGCAATTGGAACTAGCAAGCCAAGCAAAGATGTTGAAAAAGATGCTAGTGAAGGTGAAGAAGATGATTCCCAAGGTGAAGATGCCACAAGAGAACAACGCCCTCCAACAGTCAAGAAGGACTCAAGTGAGGTACAAGATCAAATACATGCATTTAGATTGGAGCAAATTAAGATGAGACAAGAGATGAAGAAAAGGGAGGCACAAGAGGAGCAAAGCAGTGAAGACCCTGAATTGAAGAAGCAAAAGACACAAACTGAAGTGAAAGAAAAAGTGAGTGACAATCCAAAAGAAAGTGACAAGGCAAGTGACTCCAAGAAAGATCCCAAGTCATACGTGAGGAAGAGGAAAATAGAAGATAGTGCAAACAAAAGTGAAAAAGAAGTGTAGAAGAAAGAAGGAGACAAAAAGAAAAATGAGATTAGGAAGAAGAAGGAAGGAGAAACAGAAGAAGAGAGGGCAAAAAGAAAGGAGGAAGAAAGAAGACAAAGAGAAGCAGATAAGAAGAAGATGGAAGATTAAAGGAAGAAAATAGAGGCACAAGTAGCAGAGGTAGAAAAAGCAAGGAAAGAACAACTTGCCAAGTTGGAAGAAGCAAACATGAAGGCCATGGCTGCCAAGCCAGTTGCAACATCATCCTCAGCTCCTACTGACACAATCCAAAGTCCGACAAGTGAGAAATAACCATCAACAACTCCAATTGAGAAGGACAAGGCTCCTGTATCATCATGATGATTATCTTAGGGAGCATTCTCACCCCTTACCTATTAAACTTGTGTTTTATTTTGGATTAGTTGCTTTGGGACATAATAATTCTTTATGTTGGGGGTGGGGATAGTTAATTTTGTGATGAATGTACTAACTTTGTTAATATTGATGTTTTAACTTAGGATGTTGTTGCTTTAATTTAGGATGTTAATCTTTAATTTTGGATGTTTAATTTCTTATTTCTGATCCTTGTGTTTTAAATTCGTAGTATAATTGTTATTAAGTTGTTATATTGAAAAGTCCAAAAACAATGAAAAACCCAAAAATCCAAACAAATTGAAAAATTTTGAAAATCCCGAAAAGATGTCATAGGTACTCCCGTGAACTACGCTTGGGATGTTGCCTTCTTTCCTCTGATTCGCACTTGTTGCGATACGTAGGCAACCCTCATGAAACCCAGTTTTACTTGGGCCCAAAACGACAACCACTTCAATTGTAAATACCATTTGTGTAAATAGTTTAGTAAATAACCTTCTTGGTTTTCTTTGACTCGGTTCTTTTCTCAAGAATGAAATTCTTTTGAACCGTGCACTTTTTAGGACATAATCATAGAAGTGCCATCTTGTTTTGTGACTTGTTTGATACCAACATATTAGGATCGCACATGAGAAAGTTTAGTGGATTGTTTGTTAAGAGTTGCATCTATAACCTTTAAGTTCTTTTGATAACTCTATGCATGTGTAGTATAAGCTAAATCCTTACCTTAAGTGCTGGAAATTGATATTCTTGTCTCTTGTCCCTTATGCTAGTGAGGTTATTTTTTGATTAAGCTTATTAATTGCATATGCATGTTAGAACTTGGCTTGTCTGTCCTTAGAAATGAATGGAGTATCAAATTAGTGATTGGATAGGATAATAGGCATTTCTTTGACCCATTTGAGCCGTTCAAGCCACCAAATAAAATTAATCCTTAGTTAGCCAACTTTGAGCTTTAATATCCTTTCTTTTGATAACCATACAAATAGCCCGAACCAATTCTAAGTGCTTGATAGAATTAACCTTCTCTTAGTCCTATCTCCTTGAGGCATTGAAAGACGTGTAATTTAGACTAAAATCTAAATTCCGAGGGGAACAAAGAAATGAAATCTAAGTGGCTCTTCAAAAAGGAAAATTATTGTATAGAAAAGTTGCAAACGAGAAAAGAAGAAAAATCAAGAAAAATACCAAAAATAGCAAAAGAAAAATGAAAAGACAAAAATAGACAAGTGAAGCAAAAAGAGGAATAAGAGCCAAAAAGCAAAGATCAAGAAAGAAAATTGGGAATAAGAGCTAATGTGAAAAGAAAGCTCAAAGTGAAATGAATGAAAAGATAATGTAGTGCCCAATGAGGGAGTTTAGTCATTTTTTATCCAATTTATACCCTACCTATGACCAAAAGCCTACATTACAACCTTAGAAGTCCTATTTAATCCTTCACTAATTGACATGAAAGAAATAACAAAGTGACACTAAGGCCAAGCCTATGACATTGTACGTGCTTAACTTGCATTCATTTCTTAGAGTGAGGGGTTAGACTAGAGGGTCCCTTTTGTTTGAATTATATTGAGAGATAGGGACCCATTCCTTGTGGTGAGAGCATTAGGGGACTTGAGACTTTAAGATGGAATTAAAAGAGCCTTAGGTGAGTTGAGAAAGTAATTGTGCTATGCATGCTCTAGTCATCACTAAAAGCTCTAGTGATGTAGTTGTGACATTGACGCTTGTGGATTGTTTGGTTGGATTCTCATGTGTGAAACTAAATGTTAGTATCAACAAAAGTCATAAACCTTCTCTTGTCTTAGTTTCATTGTTGGACTCAATCCCGGTGCTAAATTTTGATACATAAGATAGTTCTTAATGTTTCTTGAGGACAAGCAAAAGCTTAAGTTTGGGGGAGTTGATATGTTGGTATTTTGCATATAATTGCAACTCTTTTAGACTAGCTTTCATGTCCTAAAAGCTTTATTATTTGAGTAAATCTTATGTTTATCTTCATGTTCTAGGGTAACAAAGATTATTAATGAACAAAGCCAAAAAGAATGAAGAGAAGAGCAAAAACAAGTAAACTTTGGCTACATTTTAAAGAACAAGGAGAACAGGCAGCAGCTTGATCGGCGACCCACCGAATCACCGGCCAAAGGAGGATCAATTTCAAGAGCTCATCAAGTTCTAGCGAAGCAAAGAGGTGGACCGCCGATAGATCTGCTAAATACAGTCTGCGACCCTGCAGAAAGAGATGCGATCCTGCCAACCTTCATAGTGAGCTCAGAGACAAATGCGAATTGTTGGAGTTGTCCTCCGTTGAAGCTGCGCTCCACCGGACCTGCACCGCAGAACAAGATAATAGAGGAGTAAGATTAGCCTTCGGTGGCCGCACAACTCATTATGTGGCCCGCTGAATGACCTGCGGTCTAGCGTAAAACAGAGCAAAATGACAATTTTGTAAATATTAGCCTAGTTTTCAAACCCATGCCTATAAATAGGCTGTTATGCCTCCGAAAAAATAGACCATGTTTCAGCTTAGAATATACTTTATTCCACTTTTCAATATTCTTGGAGGCAAAGGAAGGGTTTTAACTTGATTCTTTTGTAAGGATTTCTTTTATTAATCTAATTCTTCATATGATTCGTGCTATTCTATCTCTTACTATTTGTGTGGTAGACCCTAGTATGAGTAGCTAAAGTCATACTAGGGGTTTATTCATGAAGACTTGATGATTTTAACTTAAAACTTATTTTTAATGTTGTGTAATCTATGGGTAAAGATGAATCTAGTTCTCTTTCGTATTTTCATTGACTAGGATTTGAGGCACGACTGTAGTTGAACCTAACCATACTTTGCTTTCATCACCCTAACGGGGTTGAAGGTGTAGGTTAATAGAAACTAGCGAGAATTTGGGTTACATAGGCTACAACCTACCCCATCTAAAGGGAAAGACCCCAAAAAGGTCATTCCCGCTCGGATCATTGGACTAGGGTTTCTTGCGCCCATTATTGACCTTAACGGGCTTGATGAGGTAAAATCCTCTCTATCCCTAATGGATTTTGAGGAATACATTTGAGGTCCGACAATTTATCTTATCTATACGATTTGTGAGGTTAAAACAAGAGTTTAAGTAAAAGAATCTTATCGGAATGAGTAAACTCCTAGCTCATTCTCCATATTTACATCAATTTTAAAGTGTCAAGTCATTTATATGCTTTTAGTGATAATTGATAGTTGTAGTTGTACTTAATTCAATTCTTATAAATTTATACTTAGAAATATACGTACAATTCGTAGAACGCGTCACTATTCAATCTAAGACTAATAGGTTACCAACTGCATTAACCTCTAGCTTAATACTCTCTACAATAGACATGTGGAGATGAACAACTGAATTAGTCCTCAAGTTTTCTTCTTCAACGGCAGAGCCTAGATTGGCTAAGGCGTTTTCTTCGGCATTTTTCTCTCGAGGAATCCGTTTAACTTTCCACTCCTAAAACTTGGCGAAAATTTGTTGAGCCCAAGCTAAGAATTATTGCATCATGGGCTTTCCAACCGAATAGTCCCCGATTATTTGATTCACCACTAGCTGTGAATCGCTCTTCAACCCGACTCTTTCTATCCCAGTTCCTTAGATAGCTCCAAACCCGCTATTGCAGCCTCGTTGTTGGTCACTTGCTTAAACCTAATAGAGTGTATCACTCTTTTCCCCATGGGAGCTACCAAAACTATACCAATCCCCAAGCCCTTTGAATTAGTAGCTCCATCAGTGTAGAGTGTCCAAGTCCTAGAGGTTGGTCCCTTAGATAATAAATTTTTCTTCTCGGCCTCAGGGAGTATCTTGACACTGAAATCAGCCACGAAGTTCGCTAGCACTTGGGATTTTATGGATGTGTGAGGCTTATAAGTGATGTCATATTCACTCAGCTCGACTGTCCACTTAGCCAACATTCCTGACAACTCAGGTTTGTCCAATATATTTCTCAAGGGGAAAGTACTAACTACAACTATGGGATGGGATTGAAAGTAAGGCTGAAGTTTACTAGAAGTAACAACTAAGACAAGTGCCAATTTTTCGAAATAGGGTACCTGGTTTCAGCCTCGAGGAGTATTTTGCTCATATAGCATATTGGCTGTTGTTTCCCATCCTCCTCTCGAACCAGAACTGCGCTCACGGACAGCTCTGATACGGCTAACTAGACCAACAATGTTTCTCCATCTTTTGGCCTGGAAAGCAATGGTGCTTTAGCCAAATAATGTTTCAATTATTTCAACGCTTCTCTGCACTCCGGGGTCCACTCGAAGGCAGTGTTATTCTTCAAGACTGAGAAGAATTTATGGCATCGCTCGGAAGACCTCGAGATAAATCTACTCAAGGCAGCGATTTGGGTAGTTAAGCATTGAACTTCTTTAGTCCCCGAGAGGACCTCGGATATTTCTTCAATGGCTCTAATCTTTTTAGGATTTGCCTCGATGCCCCGCTTGGAGACGATGAATCCCAAAAGCTTTCCCAAAATAGACTCCAAAAGCATACTTTTTAGGGTTCAACTTCATGTTATACTGCATGTCATCTATGTAAACCTCCTACGACTTCCTGATATAATCCTTGAACATGCGATACACTAAACTTTGTTACGTCACCCCAACATTTTTAAGGCCGTAGGGCATCACTTTGACGCAATACATACCTCGGTCAGTGATGAAGGAAGTCTTCTCATTCTTCGGGTCCATCAAGATTTGATTGTACCCCGAGTATGCATCCAAGAAGGTTAAAAGTTTATGTCCAGCCATGGAGTCTATCAACTTATCTATTTGTGGCAACATATATGAATCCTTGGGCAAGCCTTGTTCAAATCTCTGTAGTCCACACACATCCTCCATTTTTTCATTATTTTTTGGCACGACCATACCGTTAGCGAGCCATTCAGGATATTTAACTTCTCTCACGACGTCGTTGTCTTGTAGCTTCTTTGTTTCCTCCTCGATTGCTTTTCTTCTAACATCAGCATGTGGCATTTTCTTCGGCTTCACCAAAGTGTGGCGTGGATCACGTTGAGTTTATGGGTCATAATCTTCGGGTCGATCCCAACCATATCGGGTGGGACCAAGCAAAGCAATCATCGTTGGACTTTAATAACGCGACAATAGCTTTCTTTGACTCTGGTTCCAACTCCGAGCCAACAAACACCTTCCTATCTGGTAATTCCTTTGCTAGTGCGAATGATTCCAACTCCTCAATATCTGAACCATCGGCTTTTTGCTTACGAGGTTCTTGAATACATGCGGGATCTTATCAATCACCTCCTTATGGGGATCC
The DNA here is from genome assembly GCA_029990175.1 of Petunia secreta. Lineage (NCBI taxonomy): Eukaryota > Viridiplantae > Streptophyta > Magnoliopsida > Solanales > Solanaceae > Petunia > Petunia secreta. Next base: position 317,141 of record JARKIP010000175.1, on the reverse strand, counting down.
ATTTCAAGCACCTAACTCCCTTCTTCATCAAATCCCGGGCACATTGATTGATATTTAGAAGATCCACTCGGGAAGACTCCATTCTTCATAGCAACCAAATAGCACTCCCTTGATGTCCGTTGCTCGCCCCGTATCAAATGACTTTCCCAAAGAGTGGGGAATTTGATAACTTGATGAAGAGTGGATGGCACGACCTCCATCACATGTATGAAAGGCCTCCCGAGGATGACATTATAGGTTATATCCTCAGGTATTACTTGAAACATGGTTTCTTTGACAACCCCCTCCTCATATGTAGTAATTTTAACCTCACCTGATGTCTTTTCAGTGGATTTGTAAAACCGGTCAATATGGTTGCTTTCGGGACGATAAGGTCCTTCAACCACATTTTCTTCACTGCCCCATAGTTGATGATATTTGCAGAGCTCCAGGGTTAATCAACACTCGTTTAATATCTGACTCGTTGATCCTAAACATAATAATCAAAGCATCATGGTGGGGAAATATCATCCTTTCACAGTCATCATCATCGAACATGATTTCTTTTCCTAAACCTCCAGCTCGAGTTTTTCTGCTATCATAATGGATATCTTAGCGAACTTCTTTGCGGCAGAAAAATTCACGCCGTTTACCTCGGATACCCCCGTAATCATGTTAACGACTCTCGCAGGGGATGGGGCCCTCAAAGGCTGTCCATCTCCTTTTTTTCATGTCTATTTTCCCTTTTCAGATAAAAATTCCTTCAACATGCCCTTCTTTAGTAAATGGACCACCTCGAGGCGTAGTGCCTTGCACTCCTCGGTGCCCGTATATGCATGGAAGTGGAAATAAAGGTTATGATCCTTCTTTCCATGGGCTGTCCTCATATCCTTCGAGAGTATTACTCATTGGTCGGTCATCCCTTTTAACGTGTTCACCAACTCCATGCTTAAAACATTAAAATTGTACTCAGAGATACAAGGAAAATCCTTCTCTTTGGATACTAGAGAAGGTCCCGTGGTGTTTCTCTGATTAGAAGTCGAGCTACTCTTTCCTCTGAGCCTTTGGCTCACGTGCTGCCCCCCGAGCCTTTGGCATACATGCTTCCTTTAAGAGTTGTAAGGGTTGTATCAGCCCTTTCAGTTCCCCCATGGTGCACCAATGTGTCGGGATGACTCGAGGCGACTCTTACAACCAAAGCTTTGGCCATCCGACCTCCACTCCACCTCCTCCAATCTAACCTTTATAGTAGTTCTATAATGCACTTCGTCCCAGGTTCATGCCTGGCATCGTTGGAGGTCTTTCTTCAATTCAGAAGCAGCCTCAGAGTTCCTGGCATTGATGTTCTTTTTCGAATGCCATGATAGCCAAGTTGGCATCTGTTACAGGGTCGATATTTCAAAAATCAAACGCTGCACGGCAGCCACAAACTCTTGTTGACTTCAGCCTACTCTTGCCTAACGTTCAGCCTACGTTTTCCTAACGTTAGCAACATAAACAAACACACTCAACAATCAGAATCAAAGGGACAAACGTAAGGGACGAGACAAGCATATACGGGCAATGCCCAGCCTTAATATTATTACTTCACTCAATAATACAAAGGAACTTTCGTTGTCAAAGGCTCACAATATAATCTGAATGCCTTTCCAACGTTTTACAAAGCTTAAATACAAAGGGGAACAGTTACAAAGGGAATAGGAATGCCTGGCACATGCCTAGGCAGTTTCCTTGCCAAGTCAGCCACATTTTGGCTCATGGGCACCCAAATCTCGGCCTGCTTCTTTGTCAAACAGCCGCTCACGTGCCTTGCACACTTTGTTCCATCTGCTTTGCAAATCAGCTGCACACTTAGACAATCAGCTGCGCACTTGCCCACTGCGGGTGCCATGTGCGCCCATCACCTGCCATCATCGTTCAGCTTCTTAGGCCATAGCAATGCCATGCTATGCCCTGTCTTGAAACTTAGCCAACCTGCCTTGCCTTGCCCTCATTGTCGTTGCCCACACTTTGGCCATGCTTTGCCCACACAAGCAAGGCTGTCTTGCCATCATCAAGACACCTCGCTTAGCCGTCTTGCCCAAGTGCCAAGCCAGCACACTTAGACACACGATGTCAAGCCCACATCGAACGAATTATACATTGCTTCACAACCTGCCTATGCCATGGTGCAATATATCAAAACCTTAGCATAGCCAACAGCCGACGTCTATCATGTTCCAAACCGAGTGGCTAACAAACCACCCCCACTAGCTGAACTCGACGTCCTCGTCGAGGCTGATTTCAAGTACTCCTCAAGCTGATCTTCGAACTGCCACAAGGAAGTGCTCTTCTCCCAAGTTGCATCCGTTTCAGCCCTGCCTTTCCATTGTACCAAAAATTCTGTTCGCCTATTTTTCTTTGACATACCAAGGATCCGATGATCTAAGATCTTCTCCATTTGAGCGTCAAACTGTGTGCGCACCACAGGCGGTGCTCTCTTGATCTTGTGTCTATCTGGATCTTCAGCATCTTCATGATAAGGCTTTAGAAAACTCACATGGAAAGTAGGATGTACTTTCAACCGTTCAGGTAGCCGTAATTTTTAGGCAACCTCCCCAACTTTCTGCACCACCTCAAAGGGACCATCATATTTTGGAATCAGACCTCGATGACGTGTTTTACTTTAAATTTTCTTCCAGATTTGAGGCGTGAACTTCAGCAATACCATGTCTCCAACATTGTAATCAACATCACGCCTATTCAAATCTGCATACTTCTTCATTCTTTTTTGGGCTTTCCTTAAGCTATCTTGAGCTTCAGCAATCAACTCAGTCCGGTCACGTGCATATCTATAAGTTGTTGGACATTTCCCTCCTGTTTTCTGTTTTGCTACATCAAGCGGTGACAAGGGCTGCCTACCAAGAACCAGCTCAAACCGGCTCAACTCTGTTGCACTTGACTTGTGCAGATTGTAACAAAATTGTGCACAATCAAGCAACTCCACCCAGTTTTGTTGACTTGCAGTCACATAATGATGAAGATATTCCTCAAGCAGATGATTGATACGTTCAGTTTGGCCGTATGTTTGTGGATGATTCACTGTGGAGAATTTCAAATCTGTTCCCAACATGTTAAACAACAAAGTCCAAAACCTGCCTGTAAACCGTGCATCTCTATCACTTACAAAGTCACTAGGCATGCCAAAATGTTTCACAACGTGCTTGAAAAATAACTCAGCAGCAACATCACTTGGACAAGCAATAGGAGCAGCAATAAAAACAGCATACTTGGAAAATCTATCAACAACTACCATGATTGATGCCATACCGTCAACTTTAGGAAACCCGCCTATGAAGTCCATAAAAACTGATAGCCAAGGCCGTTCAGGAATAGGCAACAACTGCAGCAACCCAGCTTCCTTCTTTCTTTCAGTTTTGTCTAATTGGCACACTAGACAAGTCTTGACATAAACTTCTATGTCATCTTCCATCTTAGGCCAGAAATAAGACCGGGACAGCAAAGCAAACATTCTCTCAACACCGGGATGACCTGCCCAAGTAGTATCATGCGCCTCTTTCATTAGTTCACGATGCAATCCACCCCTTTGAGGCACGACAATTCTCCCCCCTTTGAAATGGAGCAGATTGTCCTCAATCCAGTAGCGCCTCATCGTACCCTCTTTCACTTGATTCATCACTTTCACGTACCAAGGATCATTGATTGCACAGTGTTGTATCATATCAAGAAAATCAGTTTCAAGTTTACTAATGGAATAAACCGCAGCAAATACCTCTTTACGGCTCAATGCATCAGCCACTTGATTATGTTTCCCCGGTTTATGCTCCCACACGAAATCATATTCAGCTAGCAACTCTTGCCATCTAGCCTGCTTTGGACTTAGCTTTTTCTGAAGTCTTGAAGTAAGTATTGGCCACGTTATCAGTCCGCACAAGGAATTTCGTTCCGAGCAAGTAAACTCTCCAAATCTGCAAGCAATGAACCACGACAACCATTTCTTTCTCATGTGCTGAATAGCGTTGTTGTGCACCATTTAATTTCCAGCTCTCAAAGGTAACAGGGTGACCCTCTTGCACAGGTACACCCCCAATAGCTTTATCCGACGCATCAGTATGCACTTCAAACGGTAACTCAAAGTCGGGCAGTCTTAAAATAGGCTCAGATGCAATAGCTTCTTTCAGATTGTTGAAAGCATCATCACATGCCTTAGACCACACCCATTTCACATTTTTCTTCAACAAATCAGTTAAAGCAGCAGCTTTCTTTGAGTACCCAGCAAGGAATCTGCGATAGTAGTTTGCCAAAACGAGAAACGAACGCAGCTCCTTGGCAGTTTTAGGAACCTGCCATTCAACAATCGCTTGCACCTTCTTAGGATCCATTCTCACTTGGTTCTGACTCACCAAGTGTCCTAAGAACTTAATCTCTTGTCTAGCAAATTCGCATTTCTCAATCTTGACATAAAGCTGATATTGTCTAAGCCGAGACAAAACCAACTTCAAATGTTCAATGTGTTCTTCCAGGGACCTGCTATAAATTACAATGTCGTCTAAGTACACGACAACAAAATCATCAAGATATTCATAAAGCACATCATTAATCAAATTGCAGAAAGTAGCCGGAGCGTTTGTCAAACCGAACGGCATCACAAGAAACTCGTATGACCCATTTCTCGTCACAGAGGTTGTCTTACTTACATCACCTTCAGCAATTCGAACTTGCCAATAACCTGCCCACAAATCAAGCTTCGTGAACCAGCAAGCTTTTGTCAATCTATCCATCAAGTCTTGAACCAGCGGCACCGGATACTTGTTCTTTACAGTCGCTTTGTTCAATGCTCGATAATCCACGCACATCCTTAATGATCCATCCTGCTTCTTTTGAAATAAAATAGGGGCACCAAACGGAGCTTTTGACGGCTGAACCAAACCTGCATCAAGCAATTCATCCAATTGTTTACGCAATTCATTTAATTATTTACGCAATTCAGCTAACTCTTTTGGGGCCATTCTATAAGGAGATTGTGCAGGAGGCACAGAACCAGGCAGCAACTCAATCTTATGATCAATAGCTCTCCGAGGCGGCAAAGACTTGGGCAATTCAGGGGGCATTACATCAGCAAAGTCACTCAAGACTTGAGCAACACAATCAGGTACTTCGACTTTAACATCAGGCTTGAGTTCAATCATCGCAGCTAGGTAGGTCTCATCACCTCTTTTCAAGCCCTTTTCAATTGTTATAGCAGAAATCAAAGCACTCTTGTCTTTCTTTTTTCCCTTTCCCTGCGGGTAAACACATTTGATAAAACCGGGTAATGATTCATGCATCATCATCACACCATCAAGATGAGGCATCGGAGCAAGACAATGTTTCTTCATAAAGTCAATTGCAAGAATCAAACCAAAATCATCCAAAGGAATTACCATCAGATTTGCCTTACCACGCCAACTCCCCACCGAAATAGGCACATCATAAGCCATGCCTACAATGGCTTGTGCCTTAGTATTGACTGTTTTCATGTAAGTCAGACACTTGCTAATAGATAAACCATATTCATGCACAATTCTAGCCGAGACAAAGGTGTGCGTGGCACCTGTATCAACCATTGCTACAACAGTTTTATCCCCAAGTTTCAATTCAATATACATATAAAGAGCATGAGGACTTTTAGGACTATCACCTGTAGCATTTAGCAAAGACATTGTACCTAGCAATTGAAGTGGATTCACCAAGGCAGCGCCACTACATCCATCCTCATCGCTTTCTTTTTCTGAACTTGTTGCGTTTACCTTTCCACGATTGGGGCAATTTCTGGCTATGTGAGCTCCTCCACACGTCCATCAACCTTTGTTGGTTGCAGCATTTTTGCCTTTGGCAGCATTGTTATCAACCACCGCTTTACCCTTATCAACAGCGTCCTTGCGCCCTTCCTTCCTGCAATCCCCTTTCTTTTCAGCCTTTTTCTTTGGCTTCGAAGTAGAAGGATTTTCAGGAGTTCGATTGGTACGATAGTCAACTAACGAATCCTCAGCAGCAATAGCCGAAGGAAGATCCTTCACATTCTGCCTTCTTAATTCATTTTGCGCCCAGCCTTGCATTCCAGAAATAAAATTATGCAGTTTATCATCATCCGACATGTTCTGAATATCAAGCATCAAAGAGGAGAATTCTTTGATATATTCCCGAATGGATCCCGTCTGCCTTAAACGTTTCAACCGATCTCTAGCAAGCCATGATGCATTGCTAGGCAGAAATTGTTCACGAATTTCCTTGCGCATCTTGTCCCAACTATCAGTCTTGGGACGACAGGAACTCTCATCATCCGCAATCTTTGTTCTCCACCACAGTTTAGCATCTCCCGCAAGATAACTTGTTGTGATGTTAACCTTTTCATTCTAAGAAATATGGGCTGTTGAGAAATAATGATCCATATCCCACAAAAAATTCTCAAATTCTTTGGCACTACGTGCACTATTAAACGCTTTAGGTTCAGGGACTTTTACCTTAGATCGTTCTTCATGAGTTTGAGTAGGACCAGCAGCCAACGCCCTACGCAATAGAACGAGTTCTAAGTTCACATTCTCATTTTCCTTTTTCAGATCTTCGATTTGGACGATGTGCCCTTCAGCAGTTTCACGAACAACGTCCAAATCTGCCTTCAACCTTGTAATCTGCGTCACTAGATCCACTAGATCAACAACATCATCAGTTATCCAACCAGTGCCTCTAAATGAGTCACTCTTTCCCTCAATTCTGCACTCGTGTTCCCAGCCATAGCACCGTTACAGCGGGGCTCTGATATCAGTTGTTACAGGGTCGATTTTTCACAAATCAAACGCTGCACGACAGCCACAAACTCTTGTCGACTTCAGCCTACTCTTGCCTAACGTTCAGCCTATGTTTGCCTAACGTTAGCAACATAAACAAACACACTCAACAATCAGAATCAAAGGGACAAACGTAAGGGATGAGACAAGAATATACGGGCAATGCCCAACCTTAATATTATTACTTCACTCAATAATACAAAGGAACTTTCGTTGTCAAAGGCTTACAATATAATCTGAATTCCTTTCCAACGTTTTACAAAGCTTAAATACAAAGGGGGACAGTTACAAAGGGAATAGGCATGCCTGACACATGCCTAGGCAGTTTCCTTGCCAAGTCCAGCCACGTTTTGGCTCATGGGCGCCCAAATCTCGGCCTGCTTCTTTGTCAACCAGCCGCTCACGTGCCTTGCACGCTTCGTTCCATCCGCTCAGCAAATCAGCTGCACACTTAGACAATCAACTGCGCACTTGCCCACTGCGGGTGCCATTTGCGCCCATCACATGCCATCATCGTTCAGCTTCTTAGGCCATAGCAATGCCATACTATGCCTTGTCTTGAAACTTAGCCAACCTGCCTTGCCTTGCCCTCATTGTCGTTGCCCACACTTTGTCTATGCTTTGCCCACACAAGCAAGGTTGTCTTGCCATCATCAAGACACCTCGCTTAGCCGTCTTGCCCAAGTGCTAAGCCAGCACACTTAGACACACGATGTCAAGCCCACATCGAACGACTTATACATTGCTTCACAACCTGCCTATGCCAAGGTACAATATATCAAAACCTTAGCATAGCCAACAGCCGACGTCTATCATGTTCCAAACCGAGGGGCTAACAGCATCCATAGTAGGTAACTACATCCTATCCACTTGAAAGCGCTCAAGAAAATCTTTAAGAGGCTCCCTGTAGTACTACTTGATTTCGAAGGCATCCACTTTTCGCTTGAGGATCTTTTGGGCTCCGGTATGTATTTTGATGAATAAGAGTGGATGGCACATCCTCCATCGCATGTATCAAAGGCCTCCTGAGGATGACATTATAGGCTATATCATCGGGCATTACCTGGAACATGGTTTCTTTGACAACCCCCTCTGCATATGCATTGAGTTTAATCTCACCTAATTTCTTTTCAGTGGAATTGTTGAGACCGGTCAATATGGTTGCTTACGGGACGATAAGGTCCTTCAACCATATTTTCTCCACTATCCTTAGTTGATGATATTTGCAGAGCTCCCGGGGTCAATCAACACTCGTTCAATGTCTGAATCGTTGATCCTCAACATAATAACCAAAGCATCATGGTTGGGAAATATCATCCAATCACAGTCATCATCATCGAACGTGATTTCTTTTCCAGAACCTCCAGGTCGAGTTTTATCCCCATCATAATGGATATCATAGCGAACTTCTTTGCGGTGCAAAAATTCACGCCGTTTACCTCGGATACCCCCGTAATCATGTTAACGACTCTTGCAGGGGATGGGGCCCTCAGAGGCTGTCCATCTCTTCTATTTTTTGCATATGTCTTTTTTCCTTTGTTAGATAAAAATTCCTTCAACATGCCCTTCTTCAGTAAATGGGCCACCTGTTGATACCAAATTTTGTCCCTTCTATTTTCTATAATTGGCTATAATTAATTTAAAGGTGCAATTTAACTGTTTGAACAAAATACACATAAAATATATGTATTTATTCGTGTTATCTCCTATTTATACAGTATATATTTGATTGTGGATATGCAATGTAATTTCATCATTTTATGCTTTTTATTAAGTACGTGTCAAATTATGATCATTTGTGCAAATTACTGTATTTATAATATTTAATAAATTATCTGTGACTATTTATAAATAAACACTTGACCCCAATTGCATTATAATGTGTATTTTTCTTTTCTTTATATATATATATATATATATATATATATATATATATATATATATATATATATTTATTTATTTATTTATTTTTGCACCTTTAATTAAATATCGGTCTGATTAAAATATCTTGTCCAAATTTTACACCACCTATTTTCAATTTTGACATGTTTATTTGAGTTTGAATCTTCTCTTTGAACCTGGACAAAAAGTTCGACCAGATACACCCATACATTTTCCATTCCCATATATTTGGAACAAAATACCCCATCCACTTTGTTTCATTATTTCAAATCCCCTTCGAATCTAGACACAATATCTAACCAAAACATCTACATATGTTAATTATGTCAAATATCTTTTTTCGAATAAAATTCTAAAAGTAATTCTTTCTTACACAGTGCCGAACATGCATATCACCTCTACCCATTTTTGGATAAAAATAACTTACAACATCTCAGTTTTGGATCCCCAATTTTCTCCCTCACTTAAATCACTCTCCAATCTCCAATCTCTCTTAAGTTCCCTCAATCTCTCCAGAATCTTCCAACGATCTTCTTCAAATCTGCTCTGCTATATATACAGTTCAAACATCACCATTACAGGGACAGATCATTACATCCATTAGTGGTGGAGACACCACCGATTGCGGCACATACACCACACGATTTTACTGTCTAAAAACCAGTGAATACACACACCCTTAGATAGATACATACACAACACACAGAACATACACACAATCAAAACCAAAGAAAGGGAAAGGGAACAGGGGTTGTGGTACGGTGGCTAAGAGGGAAAACGGGATCGTACACACACCCATTTTTTTAATATTCCCCAAATCTAAATCAAGAACAGATACTACAACACTAGTAGCAACGAGGATGGGAACATTGAGACAGAACCATCACCGAAGTTTTTGACTAAAAAACTCCACCGGCAGGACTACTGTGTTGATCTGGGATTTGCTGCTTTGGATTGGTTCTATGGCGGGGATAAGTCGCAGCGACGCTGCCGGGATATAGGCTAGCAGTCGCTCCTCGCCTCTTTGCATTGATGGCGCTACTCTGGTATCATTATTATTTCATCGGAGGTACTGTACTAGTGCTTTGCGTATCAAGAAATTTAATTTGTTGCCACTACGAATTTCTTGTGTTTCATTCTACAGATCCATTGGTTTTCAGGAATTGCTTTTGTTCTCCAGGCTTAACTTAGTTGCTGCTGTAATCATCTAATTTTTTGACCCTTCCACTCTAAAATTCATCATTTTTAGGATTCATTAGGTCTTCCTCTTAATATTTGAGTTTTTAGTATTTTAGTTAGTTTTTACAAGAAAAAGAGAAAATGCACAAAAAAATATTATTTTTTACATTCAACGGACATTTCCTAAACAGCACAGCACAAAAGGGTCATCCACATAAATTCATATACTCACCAGTACGTCACTTATCATTTTGGGCTTCTTTACACATAGCCACATATTATTTTATTCTTTTACAAGATAGCTAACCCAATGCATACTCATCACGTCACCTTTCCATCACTCATTGTGCACCATTTTCATTTATAACACAATTGACTCTTGCATCTTTTACACAAAAGCCAAAATGCATATTAAAATACTCCTTCACACAAAATAGGCCCACATGCACTCGTAGGACATTTTATTAAATACGTTCACTAAAAGGGAGGGTTTTTACAAATTAACTTCAGAACATTCCATCCACGCGTCAGCTATACCAGCACGTTAAAATTTGCACACACAGACACATTTAATTTTTATTTTTACACCTAGACACTCACTCTGTTATGTGGCGCCTTCTTGAGTTTGCTTGGAAGGACAACGTAACGCTGGCCAGTGGTCCCCTCTGCATGGTAGACTAGAGCGTCAGTGTCGTGCAGAAAAACCGATGTCAATCACTATGTGTATAAAAAGAGTAATTGAAATGAAAGTCGTTGCACTTGCTTGTATTAATCAAAAGCCAACCGATTACAAGAAAGACAACGTGGTGTCGAGAGGGCGGGACACCAGAGCAGAAATATGAAAGCAGCTTACAATTTTTCGAATCCCAATACTCCCCTATATATGTTCTTTAAAAAAAACCCATGTTATAGTATCAGACAATAAAGGGCTAGACAATCATACTAGAAATATACAGAAAGATAACCTAACTATTTTTACATGGTGTGCGGCACTTTGAGGGGCTACATCATTGTCTGCATCTTCATGGCACGCGCACAGCGTGGCTTTGGTGCATGCAGGCGTGGGGCAATCTGCTTTGGGGTGTGCATGCGCAGGTCGCATAGCGTTAGCGCACTCTAGTGCGAGATAGGCAGTATTGTAGGGCGCCTGCGCAGGTCGCATGGCGTTGGCGCACTCAAGTACGGGGTGCATGGGCGCGGGCTGCGAGCAGGCTTTGAGGATGTTGTCTGCATGTTGCGCGCAGGCACGCTCAACCGGTGGGGCGACAGACGCAGATGCGCATATAGATCTTGGTGCGGCCACGTCCGTGGCCCTAGGTGCTTTGAGGCTTGCCAGGACACCACGGGGTGCGCCCAAGGAGTCATGGGGCACGGCTGAGAGGCCGCCCATGACATTCTCCACCACTTGAGTTGGCGACGTCCTCGATGCCTTCTTGCAAGATAATCAGTTATCAGGTCCTTGAAGGCTTTGATGTTTGTTCCCCTCTCCCAGGTGTTCTCCTCTGTATTACATCCGCTCCATTTCACCAAAAATTTCTGGTGATCTTTCCTTGAGGCATGAATAACACGGTCATCAAGGATAGCTTGTGCTACTTTCTTCCATGGCCACTTCTTCTTCCTGATTCTCGGCATTGTGAGCTGGCTTCTGGAAGGATCATCCTTATCTTCTTGGAAAGGCTTCAGCAGGCTGACGTGGAAAACGAGATGGATCTTCCACCAAGCTGGTAATTCAACTCGATAGGGAACTTTTCCAACACATTTCAGAATTGACAGAAGTCCAATGTATTTCTACAAAAGACGCGGGTCATGAACTCCCCCGAATAGATATCTCTTGGGGATCTTTACTATCACCTTTGTCACGACCCAATTTCCAAGGGCTCGTGATGGCACCTAAACAACATTTGCCTAGGCGAACCAATGAAACAAGATGCGGAAAAGAACAATAATGTGAAAAGATCATAAATGGATATATAAATATAAAAGGGTGAAGTCCAAAAGAATATATCCACAAAAGAATTGGAGCATTCTAAGAGTGACTCAATAAAGTATGAATATACATCAAAGAAATCTGAGTCCTATCTCTAAGTGACTCCGGCGGTATGCCACCACGGTCTGTGTGGTCGGCTCACCTCAATCAAAAGTCTCAGAAGCCTCGGGAACCGCTAACGTCCGGGCTGCTGACTGGATGAAGGACCTGCGCACGTAGCAGAGTAAGTTATGAGCCGAAGCCCAGTAAGATCACCGACAGGCCCGCTAAGGTACCCTTGCGGGACAAGTCGCTACATGCATCATAAGCAACAACATACTATAGTAATCATACAATAAAGTAGTGAAATCACAAATAGATGTAACACATTCCATACACACAAGTAGTAACCAGAAGTCTCAAGGATTATGCCTATCCAACGTAAGGCATAGGTCAACTCAGCGGCGGTTTGGAGGTCCAATCTCTACTCCCGTGCCGACTAACCTAGACCTACGATGGACTAGCAACACCACTACTAAGTATCAACCATATACCGTGACCCGAAGTCACTATCACAATCATGAATAAGTAGACCAACGACCCGTAGTCGTTGGCTCATCTCAAATCTGTCTACGATCGCACCACACCCCCTGTCAAGTGCGTCGTATCTCAATAAATCAAGTGACCACACCACACCCCCTGTCAAGTGTGTCACATCTCAAAGATCAAGTGTCCACACCACACCCCCTGTCAAGTGTGACACATCTCATAGTATAGGCGACACCACACCCCCTGTCAAGTGTCCCTCTAACAGTATTAATATCCACGACATTAATAACAATAACAGAAATAATAACAGAAATATTAATAACGATAATATTTCACAGTCACCGTAACCCAGGTTGGTTATGCTAGCTGAACGTAAGGCGAAGGTTAACCCGACCACAGTTTGGGGGTACAATCCCTACTCCCATGTCGTCCAACCCAAGGTTACGTATAGACAGCACTACCCAACCCGGCACGTGAACAAATCAAGTACCAATATCATACAAAAGCCGGCAAAATCCTCGGCAAGACATTTATCATGACATGCCGGCAACATCCTCGGCCATGTCCCAAGTTCTTGCTATCTAAGCATGGCGTAGCAAGCGTTACTACGATATAAATTTAAGCTACCTCGACGTAGCGTTTAGACCGGCACATACCTCGGTCGAGTCACAATCTCGCTATTTATAACAAACAATAATAGCAAGTAATTCACATCATTAATCCTAACCATTGTTAGGTATATATATGCGTACATGAAGCATACTAGCATGAAGGAAGAGTCCACAAGCACAATAGAGGTCAAGTCTCACTTACCTCGAAATTCGGGCTCAAATGCCGGGAAGAATCTCCTTTCCCGCTCGCCTTGTCCGCGAAGGACTCTCCACTAGGTCTATTAAGACAAGACATAGCACATATAAGTGCTCAATTATAGCTATTTAAGCCTATAGGCATCCTAGGGTAAAAATTACCAAAATGCCCCCGGGTAGGGCCGAGCCCTAAATTTACAAAATGTACTTTTCCGGACTCCCCACGCTCCCGTGAGTCCAAAATTACACTTAGATTCCACATGCGAGCCTTGCTCGATGTCTTTCCCCAATTCTTAAGAATCTAGGGTTCTAACCCATTTCCAAGAATCAACCCTTTGATTCTTGTGTTAATCAACATAAATATGGATTGAAAGGGCTTACCTTAAGTGTAAGTATGATTGGGTCTTCAAGAAATACCCAAAAATCGCCTCAAGAGCTCACGAAATGATTTTTATAAGTTATGAACCGAAATGGCCCGAAATGGCCTTTTTATAGCAGTTTTTGCCTCTGTGACAGCTTCTTTTGAAAAAATCATAACTTTTGATAGGAATGTCCAAATTACCTGAAACCGGTGCCATTAGAACCACAACTCAAAGGGCTACAACTTTCATGTTTTGAGTGTTTCCTAATTCCTTACGGATTGGCCGGAAAATCAGCTTTTATCCGGCTGTTTGCGCCAAAACAGAACAGAAAAGTCGCACCAGATTTTCTACTGTTTTAGGGGAAAAACGGGACCTACGAAGCTCGGAATGATCCCAAATTTTGCACACAAGCCATAAAATACTTGGGTGACATGCTCGTCAAGACGAAACTCAATTCGGACCTCCAGAACTCAAAAAGTGGGTCCCACGGCAAAGGTTCAATTTTCGACTTTCGCCAAAATAGCGAAATTTAACCAAACGACCTCGGAATCCAATTCCGAAAGTTGCTACAAGTCACAAATGCCTATACGAACCTAACGGAACTTTCGGATCTCTCATCGGAGATCATTTGCTCAAATCGAGCTCGGAAACCTCTTTTAACTCTTTTAAACTTCCGAAACGGGGACTTTATCAAAAGTCCTATCAAACGAGGTCCGTTTTCAATTTTGAAGGTTGCTACATATCATAAATGACGAGACGGACCTAACGGTGCGCTCGGATTTTCCATCGGGGTTTGTTTACTCAAAACGACCTATCGAAACCCCAAATTCCTTTCCGGAATTTCATAAACGGATCCTTTTCTCGAAAACCTATCAAACGGACTCCGTTTCGACTCAGATTTCACAGACGGGTCATAAATGACCTAACAGAGCTTTTGGGACTGTCGACACGCAAATTGAGGTCTGGATCCCGTAACGACTAATTGAGGGTCGTTACATTCTCCCCCACTTAGACTCTCGGCCGTCCTCGGACGAGCCTAAGGTCTAAGGTAGGATCCACACACTAGCCACGGAGCTGGCACGGATTTCGAGGACCCCTCGGTACCACCCGAAATCAATAAAACTTAAAAATGCAAATTCAGGCTTAGAAAATACAAGGATTTCATACCTGAATCATCGAACAAGCGCGGATGCCTCTCACGCATCTCGGACTCAAGCTCCCAAGTGGCCTCGGCAATGGAGTGATGCCCCCACTGAACTCTCACAAGCGGGATCACCTTCGATATCATCTTACGGACCTCTCTAGCCACAATAGCAATAGGCTCCTCCGAATAAGCTAAGTCGCCATCTACCTCCACGGAAGCCATATCGATCACATGAGACAGATCGTGAACATACTTCCGGAGCATGGACACATGGAACACCGGATGAACAGACAGAGAGGGAGGCAAAGCCAGTCTATAAGCAACGGCGCCAACGCGCTCCAATATCTCAAAAGGCCCAATGAACCTAGGACTGAGCTTGCCTTTCTTCCCAAATCTCATAACACCCTTCATGGGCGACACTCTGAGGAATACCCGGTCCCCAACCATGAACTCAAGATCTCACCGCCTCCGATCTGCATACGATATCTGCCGGCTCTGAGCCGTGCGGAGTCGATCCTGAATAACCCGGACCTTATCTAAGGTCTGCTGCACCAAATCGGGCCCCAACACCTGGACCTCACCAGACTCGAACCAACCGATAGGCGAGCGACATCTCCGACCATACAATGCCTCAAACGGAGCCATCTGGATAGAAGCCTGATAGCTATTATTATACGCAAACTCTGCTAGTGGCAAATGGCTATCCCAATGGCCTCCAAAATCAATAGCACACGCCCTCAACATATCCTCGAGGATCTGAATGGTCCGCTCAGACTGGCCATCAGTCTGCGGGTGAAATGCAGTGCTGAGATCGACCCGAGTACCCAGCTCTCTCTGAAAAGATATCCAAAACTGAGCTGTGAACTGAGCACCTCGGTCAGAAATGATAGAAACAGGAGCACCATGCAATCTCACAATCTGCTCAATGAAGATACGAGCCAGACGCTCCGAGGTATAAGTAGTCCTCACTGGAATGAAGTGAGCCGACTTCGTCAGTCGATCAACTACTACCCACACCGAATCATGCTTACCCACGGTCAGCGGCAAACCAACTACGAAATCCATAGTGATCTGCTCCCACTTCCACTCGGGAATAGGCATAGACTGGGTCACCCCGGCTGGCCTCCGGTGCTCATACTTCACCTGCTGGCAATTCAAACACCGAGATACATAATCAGCAACATCCCTCTTCATCCCTTTCCACCAATACAGCTCTCGAAGATCATGATACATCTTCGCAGTACCCGGATGAATGGAATATCTCGAACTGTGAGCCTCTGCCAAAATCATCTGCCTCAGCTCCACAATGGCTGGAACACATACCCGGCCGTTAAGCCGGAAAGCACCATCATCACCAATCACGAACGAGGACACTCCTCCACTCAGGATCCTGTCCCGGAGATCTCTCAGATAAGGATCCTCGAACTGCCTTTCCCGAATCTGGGAAGCTAAAGACGACTGAGACCCCACATATGCAAGCACCCGGCCTGGAACAGAATCATCAAACCGAACCCTACTAATGGACAAAGCCTGCAACTCACGGGCCAACAGCCTCATATCAGCATCAAGATAGGCGAGGCTACCCATGGACTTCCTACTCAAGGCATCGGCTACAACATTAGCCTTTCCAGGATGATACCGGATAGAAAGATCATAATCCTTCAGCAGCTCTAACCAGCGGCGCTGTCTCCCGTTCAAGTCCTTCTGAGTGAACAAGTACTGGAGACTCTTATGATCGGTGAATATCTCACATGGCTCGCCATAAAGATAGTGCCTCCACAACTTCAGAGCAAACACGACAGCTAACAGCTCCAAATCATGGACAGGATAATTCTTCTCATGGACCTTCAGCTGTCTCGAGGCATAAGCTATCACCTTACTCTCCTGCATCAGAACGCTACCCAGGCCAACACCCGAAGCATCACAATATACGGTGAATCCCCCGGATCCACTAGGCAAGGCCAACACTGGCGCTGAAGACAACAGAGTCTTAAGCTTCTGAACGCTAGACTCACAGGCATCGGACCACAGGAAAGGAACACTCTTCTGGGTCAACTTCGTCAGAGGTGCTGAAATAGAAGAAAACCCCTCGTCGAACCGCCGATAATAACCTGCCAAGCCTAAGAAACTCCGAATCTCTGTAGGAGAAGTAGGCCTAGGCCAACTCTGAACGGCCTCTATCTTCTTCGGATCAACACACACCCCATCCTTGGTCACCACGTGACCTAGGAAAGATACAGAACTGAGCCAAAATTCACACTTGGAGAATTTGGCATACAACTGCTGATCCCTCAGAGTCCGAAGAACAACTCTCAAATGCTGCTCATGCTCCTCCCTGCTCCTCGAATAAACCAAGATATCATCGATAAACACAATGACGAAGGAGTCAAGGTAGGCCTTGAATCATCAGATCCATGAAAGCAGCTGGGGCATTCGTAAGCCCGAAAGACATCACCAGAAACTCATAGTGGCCATATCGGGTACGAAAAGCAGTCTTGGAAACGTCCTCGGACCGAATCCTCAACTGATGATACCCCGACCTCAAATCAATTTTCGAGAAGAAGGTAGCACCCTGAAGCTGATCAAACAAATCATCAATACGCGGCAAATGATACCTATTCTTGATAGTAACCTTATTCAGCTGCCGGTAATCAATACACATCCACATAGAGCCATCCTTCTTCTTCACAAATAATACCGGGGCACCTCATGGAGACACACTGGGCCTAATGAAGCCCTTATCGAGCAAATCCTGAATCTGCTCCTTCAGCTCCCTCAACTCAACAGGAGCCATACGATACGGGGGAATAGATTTAGGCTGAGTGCCTGGCAATAGATCAATGCAAAACTCTATCTCCCGCATAGGCGGCAAACCCGACAAATCATCAGGAAACACATCCGGATACTCACAAACAACCGGAACTCTATCAAGGGATAACTCCTCTGCCCGGACATCCCGAACTGAAGCAATATATCCCTCGCACCCACTAGATATCATCCTCTGCGCCTCCAAGAAAGAAATGATCCTACTCTTCGGAGAAGGCCTGGAACCTCCCCATACAACCCGAGACTCACCCTCTGCCCCGATCGTCACGGACTTGGCATGGCAATCCAAAGTCGCATGACAGGAAGCCAGCCAATCCATGCCCATAATGACATCGAAATCAGACATATCGAGCAGCATCAGGTCCACTAAGGACTCTACACCACAGATGGAGATCATACACTGCCGATAACCCCTATCTACACATATAGAAGACCCGACAGGGGTGGCAACCATAAAGGGATCATCTAAGAAGACCAGATCCCTGCCCAAGCAAGGGGCAAATCCCGGCGATACATACGAATAGGTAGACCCCGGATCAATAAGAGCATAAGCATCGCGGCCACAGACAGAAATAATACCTGTGATGACATCATTGGATGCCTCAGCATCCTGACGAGTCATAGCATAGACCTGCGCCGAGCCTCCTGAACCCGGAGCTCTCTGAGACTGCTGTCTAGGAGGAATCTGAGAAACGGGCCTGGCGGCCTGAGGACCAGATGGTACCATAGCTGCGGATCCCTGGCGACCTGATGAAACATAAGGGAAACTCCTGACATAGTGCTCTGGAGACCCACACTCAAAACATCCATCACCTCTACCTCCTCTACCGCCTCTACCACCTCTGCCATGGCCACCTCCAGACGAACACCTCCCATGATGCCTCTGATGGCACCTCCCGCACTGCGGCGGACCAGACTGCGAAGAGCCACCCCGCCTCTGGGATGACTGAGGCCTCGGGGTCTCTGAAGAAAAATCCTGGGCAGGCAAAGCAGCAGCCTGGGGCCTAGACTGAGAACGGCCCTGATGACCCTGACCCCTCTGAGCGGATCCACTATACCCACCAGACTCACGCGATCTCTTGGCCGCCCTCTCCGCGTCAGCCCTGGCGAAGATATCCTCCATCCGCCGCGCCACATCAACTATCTCAAAATATGACTTGTTGCCCATATCAGGGGCAACAGCTACCTGCAAGCGGGGATGAAGACCCTCAACAAACCGGAGGACCTTGTCCCTCTCCTGAGCCACCATAGCTGGCGCAAACTGAGACAACCACAAGAACCTGGTGTCATACTCTGAAACAGACAGGTTTCCCTGCCTCAACCCCTCAAACTCGCGCCTCTGAGCATCGTGCTGACTCTGGGGCACGAACCTGCTCATGAACATAGACACGAACTCAGCCCAAGACAAAGGAGGGAGGTCACTAGACCTCTGCCGCATCATGGAGACCCACCATGTCTCCGCATCTCCCGATAATCTGAAAGAAGCACACTGCACCCCTAAGGTGTCTCTAGTACCAAGAACTGTCAAAATCTTCTCACACTTCTGAATGTACCTCTGGGCAGTACATGTAGCTGAGGTACCGTCGAACTCTGGAGGCTGAAGCTTCATGAATGACTCTATCCTCTTGGCAACCTCCTCAGTGCCCATAGGAGGAGTAGAAATAACAGGACCTGCCTGAGGAGCAGAAGCAGAAGGCTGGGCAATATGATCAGGAGCAGCCTCAGAAGTAGGCGTGCTCATAACAGGTGTGGTCGGCTGAGGAGCCGAAACAGGAGCTGCAACATCATCTCTGATAGGGACCTGATGGCTAGACAAGGCCATCAGTCTCATATACTCCTCTGAAGAGATCACAACGGTGCCTGGCACAACAGCAGGCACAGGGGGAATAGATGCTGACAGAGTCGCTGCGGACACCGCAGGGATAGCTGTGTCCTGCCTAGTGGCTGACGGGCGACCTGCCCGAGTCTTCTTAGCAGCTGGCAGCTGTGTAGGTGCTGATGGCTCTCCCGCAGACGCGGGTGTAGAAGATGCAGCCCTCCTGGCTGAGGATGCTCGCGTCCTCGCCATCTGATACAATACACGAAAAAGGGTCAGCACCTATATAAGCTACTCAGCACGAATAGAGATGAAACGAAGGGAAAACATTTCCTAACATGCCCTTGTAGCCTCTCGCTCATAAGTATGGTCGACAACATACCCATGAGCAAGACTCTACTCAGACACTGCTCCAAGACTCCTAGGACTCGAATTAGAACCTAGGGCTCTGATACCAAACTGTCACGACCCAATTTCCAAGGGCTCGTGATGGCACCTAAACAACATTTGCCTAGGCGAACCAATGAAACAAGATGCGGAAAAGAACAATAATGTGAAAAGATCATAAATGGATATATAAATATAAAAGGGTGAAGTCCAAAAGAATATATCCACAAAAGAATTGGAGCATTCTAAGAGTGACTCAATAAAGTATGAATATACATCAAAGAAATCTGAGTCCTATCTCTAAGTGACTCCGGCGGTATGCCACCACGGTCTGTGTGGTCGGCTCACCTCAATCAAAAGTCTCAGAAGCCTCGGGAACCGCTAACGTCCGGGCTGCTGACTGGATGAAGGACCTGCGCACGTAGCAGAGTAAGTTATGAGCCGAAGCCCAGTAAGATCACCGACAGGCCCGCTAAGGTACCCTTGCGGGACAAGTCGCTACATGCATCATAAGCAACAACACACTATAGTAATCATACAATAAAGTAGTGAAATCACAAATAGATGTAACACATTCCATACACACAAGTAGTAACCAGAAGTCTCAAGGATTATGCCTATCCAACGTAAGGCATAGGTCAACTCAGCGGCGGTTTGGAGGTCCAATCTCTACTCCCGTGCCGACTAACCTAGACCTACGATGGACTAGCAACACCACTACTAAGTATCAACCATATACCGTGACCCGAAGTCACTATCACAATCATGAATAAGTAGACCAACGACCCGTAGTCGTTGGCTCATCTCAAATCTGTCTACGATCGCACCACACCCCCTGTCAAGTGCGTCGTATCTCAATAAATCAAGTGACCACACCACACCCCCTGTCAAGTGTGTCACATCTCAAAGATCAAGTGTCCACACCACACCCCCTGTCAAGTATGACACATCTCATAGTATAGGCGACACCACACCCCCTGTCAAGTGTCCCTCTAACAGTATTAATATCCACGACATTAATAACAATAACAGAAATAATAACAGAAATATTAATAACGATAATATTTCACAGTCACCGTAACCCAGGTTGGTTATGCTAGCTGAACGTAAGGCGAAGGTTAACCCGACCACAGTTTGGGGGTACAATCCCTACTCCCATGTCGTCCAACCCAAGGTTACGTATAGACAGCACTACCCAACCCGGCACGTGAACAAATCAAGTACCAATATCATACAAAAGCCGGCAAAATCCTCGGCAAGACATTTATCATGACATGCCGGCAACATCCTCGGCCATGTCCCAAGTTCTTGCTATCTAAGCATGGCGTAGCAAGCGTTACTACGATATAAATTTAAGCTACCTCGACGTAGCGTTTAGACCGGCACATACCTCGGTCGAGTCACAATCTCGCTATTTATAACAAACAATAATAGCAAGTAATTCACATCATTAATCCTAACCATTGTTAGGTATATATATGCGTACATGAAGCATACTAGCATGAAGGAAGAGTCCACAAGCACAATAGAGGTCAAGTCTCACTTACCTCGAAATTCGGGCTCAAATGCCGGGAAGAATCTCCTTTCCCGCTCGCCTTGTCCGCGAAGGACTCTCCACTAGGTCTATTAAGACAAGATATAGCACATATGAGTGCTCAATTATAGCTATTTAAGCCTATAGGCATCCTAGGGTAAATATTACCAAAATGCCCCCGGGTAGGGCCGAGCCCTAAATTTACAAAATGTACTTTTCCGGACTCCCCACGCTCCCGTGAGTCTAAAAGTACACTTAGATTCCACATGCGAGCCTTGCTCGATGTCTTTCCCCAATTCTTAAGAATCTAGGGTTCTAACCCATTTCCAAGAATCAACCCTTTGATTCTTGTGTTAATCAACATAAAGATGGATTGAAAGGGCTTACCTTAAGTGTAAGTATGATTGGGTCTTCAAGAAATACCCAAAAATCGCCTCAAGAGCTCACGAAATGATTTTTATAAGTTATGAACCGAAATGGCCCGAAATGGCCTTTTTATAGCAGTTTTTGCCTTTGTGACAGCTTCTTTTGAAAAAATCATAACTTTTGATAGGAATGTCCAAATTACCTGAAACCGGTGCCATTAGAACCACAACTCAAAGGGCTACAACTTTCATGTTTTGAGTGTTTCCTAATTCCTTACGGATTGGCCGGAAAATCAGCTTTTATCCGGCTGTTTGCGCCAAAACAGAACAGAAAAGTCGCACCAGATTTTCTACTGTTTTAGGGGAAAAACGGGACCTACGAAGCTCGGAATGATCCCAAATTTTGCACACAAGCCATAAAATACTTGGGTGACATGCTCGTCAAGATGGAACTCAATTCGGACCTCCAGAACTCAAAAAGTGGGTCCCACGGCAAAGGTTCAATTTTTGACTTTCGCCAAAATAGCGAAATTTAACCAAACGACCTCGGAATCCAATTCCGAAAGTTGCTACAAGTCACAAATGACTATACGAACCTAACGGAACTTTCGGATCTCTCATCGGAGCTCATTTGCTCAAATCGAGCTCGGAAACCTCTTTTAACTCTTTTAAACTTCCGAAACGGGGACTTTATCAAAAGTCCTATCAAACGAGGTCTGTTTTCAATTTTGAAGATTGCTACATATCATAAATGACGAGACGGACCTAACGGTGCGCTCGGATTTTCCATCGGGGTTCGTTTACTCAAAACGACCTATCGAAACCCCAAATTCCTTTCTGGAATTTCATAAACGGATCCTTTTCTCGAAAACCTATCAAACGGACTCTGTTTCAACTCAGATTTCACAGACGGGTCATAAATGACCTAACGGAGCTTTTGGGACTGTCGACATGCAAATCGAGGTCCCGGATCCCGTAACAACTATTTGAGGGTCGTTACAACCTTATCCCCAACTTTGTACTCCACAAAACATCAGTTTTGATCTGCATACTTTTTCATCCTCCTTTGTGCTTTTTCAAGATAGCTCCACACTATCTCTAGATTTCTCTTCCACTCTCTTGAGAAACTCGCAGCTCTAGGGGACTTTGACACATTAGGTGCATTACCAGTATGCGGGAGAAGAGGTTATTGACCCATGATAATTTCAAAAGAACTTCTGTTAGTACTTGAGAAGTTTTGGGTATTGAAGCACAACTGAGTAGAATCCAGTAGCTTCACCCAATTCTTCTACGATCCAGTTACAAAATGTCGTAAATATTCTTCAAGCATCCTGTTGAACCGCTCCGTCTGGCCATGAGATTGCGGATGAAAGCTGGAGTTGTGGCTTAACTTAGACCTTAGGCACTTGAAGAGCTCGGTCCAAAATTTACCAGGGAATCGCGAGTCGCGATCACTAACAATATCTCTAGGCAGACCCCAATACTTCACCACATGCGCAAAGAAGAGCCTGGCCGTCTCTTCAGCTGCTATATATTTTGGGGCTGCTATAAAATCTGTGTATTTAGAGAACCGATCAACCACTATTAGAATAGTGGTTAAATCTCCAACCTTGGGTAATCCAGTGATAAAATCCAGAGAGACGCTTTCCCATGGCCTTTTTGGAACAGGTAGCGGCTGCAATAGTCCCGTTTGCGTCAAGCAGTCTGGCTTGTCTTTCTGACAGATCAAACAGGTCCGCACATATTGATCTACATAATCCACCATTTGGGGCCAATAGTACATGCATTGTAGTGGCGCCAAGGTCCTATCCATTCTAGGATGCCCGACCCAGAGGGTATTATGGCATTCTTTCAAAAAGGTCTTCCGCATATCACCTCTCTTAGGCACATAAATCTGATTCCCTTTTGTCTTGAGAAAACCCTAATCCATATAGAACTGCCGCGTCTTCCCTTGTTCCACAAGGCTGATCAAATCTTGAGCTGCAGGATCACGAACAAGAAGAGCCTTGATCTGATCCTTAATACTGGTGGTTACCTCGCTTCCCCTAAGGGCGGCGAGCACACACGCCATGGCTAACTCGTCCCTCCGACTTAGCGCATCAGCAACTTGGTTTAACTTCCCACTCCTATATTCCAAGTGGAAATTAAACTCGGCAAGAAGCTCTTGCCACTTCGTCTTTTTTCCATTCAGTTTTGGCTATGTCATAAAATAGCTGACAGCCGTGTTGTCTGTCTTGACAACAAAGGGTGCTCCCAGTAAGTAATGACGCCATAAGCGAAAGCTATGGACCACAGCCACCAACTCTTTTTCATGGGCTGCCTAACGCCGCTCCACATCCTTCAGTTTCCGGCTCTCATAAACAACCGGGTGCCCCTCTTGCATAAAAACTCCACTAAGCTCGAAGTCTGAGGCATCCGTCATGTACTTCAAATGGCTTCGCCATATCAGGAAGGGCCAAAATCGGGCTGTTTGACATAGCCCTCTTCAAAGTAGCAAAGGCCTTCTCAGGCCTTTGACACCACTCCCATGGCGTGGCTTTCTTCAAAAGTTCTGTCAGGGGCACAACAATAAGAGAATAATCCTTCACAAACCATTGATAAAAATTACATAGACCCAAGAAAGATCTTAGGCCATGAATATCCTTTGGTGGTGCCAATCAGATGGCCTAAATTTTCCCGCCATCAATCTTGATTAGTCCCTCTCCGACTATATGCCCAAGGAAATAGATCTGCTTTTGGGCAAAACCGCATTTCAATGGCTTGGCATATAGCTCAGGCTCTCTTAGTCTCGTCAAGACCTTTTTCAAATACATCATATGATCCTTCATGCTCTTGCTATAAATCACAATGTCATCCAGATAGACAACCACAAATTCATTTATAAACTCCTGGAAGACTCTATTCATCAGTATACAAAACGTTGCTGGAGCATTAGTTAGGCCGAATAGCATAACTAGAAAATCAGATGATCCATATCTTGTGACACAGGTTGTCTTGTGCTCATCTCCTTCAGCGATACACACTTGCCAATAGCCTGATCTCAGGTCTATTTTTTTTAATATCGTAGCACCACCAGCCTATCGAATAAGTCCGCCATCAAGGGAATAGGATATTTGTTCTTCACAGTAATTTTGTTCAACACTCTATAGTCCACACAGAGCCTTAAGGAGCCATCGTGCTTCTTTTGACATAGCACAGTTGATATTTGACGATATTAGCCTATTTTACCTTAATATCTTCTCACATTTTGGTACTTTATGCGTTCGTTACATGTTATAATTGTGTTTCTAATGCTCGCTTATCGTATTTGTGATTTTAGGAATGGTACGGATGAATTTGAGACAAGAACAATCAAATTGGAGTTAATGGATACATTGGAAGCTATATTGAAAGCAAGGCTTCCAAGAAAGCCCTGAAGAGTTGAAAGCTATACTGGGAGCAAGGCTTCAGAGATAGCTTTGGAGTTGGAAGCTATAGTGGAATCGTGGCTTCCACGAAAGCTTTGAGGCTGACGAAGTGCAAGTTTTCCCAATTAGATTAGGCTTTGGTATAGCTTATCCTAGCACTTTGTAAACACTATGAACCCTCATTATTGCGTTATTTTAAGGGGAGGTCGATTTTTTGGAGCAAGTTTTTGGAGTTCCTAACACATTGAACCAAGGGTTTAATTCCTTTACTTCATCTATTACAATCTTTCATATTTCTTCCATGAATTCTTGTGTTGTTATTATGAATATGAGTAGCTAAACATATCATTCTAGGATTAGGGCAATTACATGAAGGTTGATGTTTGAAAGTTTATTTTTACCTATTAATTTACCATTACGGATTGTTTATTCTTTCTTGAGCCTAATTGTTTTGGTATTGAGGCCTGATACTTGAACACTATCTAAGGTTTACAAGTTGAACTCGACAGAGGGAACTTGTGAATGCAAATAAGAAAGAATAGGGCTTGATTGTGAACCTGGGCGTCAGGGAATCGATTTGCGGGTAGGATAGACATATACCTATTCGCCTGGCTTAGCTAAATATAGAGTTCTTTAATACATGCATGTAATTTAATTCCATAGAAATATAGGCGTTAGAGTAGCTTGCATAGACTCGTGAAGAATCGATAGGTTTTCACGAATATAATTAACCTGTTAGTTAGCAATCTAGAAAATCAAGAAGTAGAATCAATTGGAAAACTCAACTGTATTATTTATAGCTCTGACTCTGGACAGTTTCACTCTTATTGATAACAGCTCACGAATTGCTCTAGAATACTTGATCTCAGTTACTTGCTTTTAATTATTGCTTCTTTAGTTGGTAAAAATCAATGCCAATTGAAAAAGATCCCTGAATAGTTTTTAGAAAATTGTTTGCTAGGATTCAGTCGTAACAATAGTCCTCGTGGGAACGATACTCAACTTATCACTTTATTACTTGTCGACTACGTATACTTGCGTGTGCATTTGGGAGCAACAAGTTTTTGGCGCGTTGTCGGGGACTAAATAATTGACTGTTTTCTTTATGAAAACGATTTATTATTTTCTATTCAGGTTTAATTTTTGTGTAGTTTAGTATTGTGTTACTTGTCTTATCATGGCATCTTTAAATAAAAATTGGTCGAATGATGGTTGCTCAAATTTTGATGATCTCTGTCTACTTTATGGAGGAACTCACTTGTGGGAAAGTTGTCCAAGTCTTTCAACCCTGCGGGACTGGTTATGTGAATTTTCTACAACCTTTGATTGGAATTGTTGCAAATTGTGTGGTGGTCTGTGGAATTCTTGTCCCAAGTGTCATACTCCTTCCTCTATCAATGTGTGTGATGTTTTAACAATGTTTGTGAGTTTGACAAGAATGAAGAAGTGCAGGTTGTGAGCCAAAATTTTCTAACGGAGCAAGTTAACAAGCGTATGGGGATTTTAGAAGTGAACTTACAAATATGATGAGGCAATTTATGGAAGAAAGGGTTGTGCTTAGGCAAGAGATCGACGAATTTGGCTTGACTATTCACGACTTGGAGGCGAATTTGAGTGATATGATTGAGGTGTCTAATGCCCAATTATCAGTTGCCGTGGATAATAGATTTGAGATAGAAGAGCTTAGAAGCCAATTTGAGGAGCAAAAAGTGGAATTCCTACCATTCGGCCCAATACTAGTTGATGATGCCACGGTTGAAAAAATTACATTAGAGTCAAGTGAAGAAATAGAAAAAATCGTATTTGAGAACTCTAGTGTTTGTGCAAGTGAGAGTGTCAGAAATAATACAATTTTAGAGTTAGAGCGCATAGGACCCCTATTCTAATCACTTTTCTACGTTGTGTTTGGATGGTGACATGAGAATCAAGCCATTTGATCCTATTAAGAAGCGTAGGAATGAGGAACAAGGTGCCTATATTTTGAAATTTGCGATACCGAGAAGATAAAACGGCATTCCGCACTTAAGAGCCAAAAAGTGTAAAATGCGACATTGTTTAGTTGGTTCTTTAGTATTTTTTGCCACCACCCCAATATCATAGTCATAAGCTTGAGAAAAAATTGGGAATTCTATTCATAAGTTCGAGGTGGAGGAAAAAGTGATGAAGTTGTCTACGTCGTGCCGCGACATTAAATTAAGTGCTGGTTGGGAGGAAACCCACAATTTTATATCTTTTCCCATTTTTATGTTCATGTATTATTATGTAGTTTTCCTTTTTATTTTCTTTTGTAGGGCTCGGGAAGTTCAGAGGTCGAATCAAGGACTTAATAATAGTGGTAGAACAACATAGATGCAATTGTTGGAGAAAGGAGGAAACCATAATTTGATGCATTGCTTCCAGCATAACTTTCAAAACCGGGCAACACTTAACCAAAAGATGTTAAAAAGAAAAATAAAAATTTGGTGCAACAGCAGAGAAGCGACATCACTTCATAACAGCTTTGGCTACATAGCAGGTCCAAACTTGTCTGAAGCGGTTGTGGAGCGTCGTCCCGACCATGGCTTCATGCTGCTCGTCACTTAGAAGTATTTTAGGTCAGATCCTACGTAAAAAATTAGAGCAAGGCGACGCTTCTATTATCGCTTCATCAAAACAGTGAGTTCCAAAATGGCCAGAGCTTTCATTAGGCGTCGCTCAGTTGATCGCTTCCAGGTAAGTTCAATTTTTTAATGGTTCGACCCGGTTTGACTCTTTGACCCGTCATGCTTTTAAACGTAAAACACGCACTCCTTTCTTTCTTTTCCCCTATTTCAAACTAGTAACACCAGTAACAGAAAAAAAAAAGAGAACGTTTCCTTTACCTGCTATTCGATCAGTCCATCTCTTCCACTGCTTCAATACTACGCTGGTAAGTCTCCGTCACTCTCTCGTGTGCGTTTACTGCTGCTATACGTTGACAGTCCTAACCCCTTCATCGTATGTGATAAGTTGTTGGTTTATAATGAATTCTGTGAGCCCTTGTCGGGTTGTGAAGTTGATGAACCCTTGGGGGGGATTGTTTGGTAGCTGTATAAAGTGATCTCCCATGAAAAATTGGGAGGTTTCAACCCCTCTAAATGTCAGTGAAATCTGAAACTGAAACTATTGCATATCAAGTGTTTGACTAAATGCCACAATGAATAAAAGTCCAGTTTTTGTAAAGTCTGAGTAGCAAAACAGATTACGAGGCATAACTTGAACTAGTTGATGATCTAAAAGTTTAAAATTGAAGGCGTTTATGCAAAATTCGAATTGATGAGTGTCTAAAGTAAGCCACAGGCCATTGTTGCGCACGACGAATGCTACGTCTTAGTTTTTGAGTTGTCCGCTGCCCCTACTGATTTTGTTTGTTTAGTTTTATGATAATTAGTGAGTGTTACTTCGTTCGTCTTACAATGAGGAATGAGTGTGGGGTCGTTACGACACCCGTTGATTCTTGTATGCGTTGCTACATGTCTCGCAGGTTTAGGTAATGTTAAGCTCAAGTGTGGTGTTGCACCCCTTAATGCCTTAAAATGACGACATGTTGGGGGAAGTCTGAGTACCCCTTGCTCTACAGAAGCTTGGTGGGTTCATAATGGAGAAGGTGCCACTGCTAGCGCCAAAGGCTAGGCCCTTTTCGGCTTTCAAGGAAGTTCCTTTCACTCTTTCACTTTATTTTTATCGCACTGAGGATATTGCTTGGTTTTAAGTGTGGGGTGGGGGAATTCCAAGTTTTTGAGGTTATGGATGAATGTACCATTAGGAATTTAATTTTAGCAATTTTTATTTTTGTCACTTGACTTTATTTTTATTTGTTTCTTGCTTTAATATCTAAAAAATGAAAAAAAATTAGAAAACTAATGAAAAATTTCAAAAAAAAAATATTTTTAGTTTTAGTTAGTGGTATAGTCATCCGCCCCGTGGTTTTTCTTATGGCCTCGGTTCTTTTCCATGGGTAGACCTTTGAACCTGGTAATTTTTATTTTTAGGAGTAGTTTAGTAGTAGTTAGTAGAATATTCGAGGAAAATTGATAGAATGCTAGGCGCCTTTGGTTTGTTTAATACCGGTGAATTTAGACTCGAGCATTTGCTATTTATGAATCCCTATTGGTCTTAAAATTGTGATGCATGCCTAGAAAAATTTGAATGACCCTCTTGAGGCGCTTAGGTTCAACTACTTGGCTCTTTTATGAACCATTGTGCCTTAGTGCTTAAATTTCAAGAGTTGCACCTTATTTGCTTAAACCGAGAGTTGGAATGGAACCGTCTTGAGTGAACTATGTGCCATGTGTGATGTGAGGTATCCTTTCTTATGTTTCGTGCTTGCATATTGATGTCTAGAACTTGCCCCGTGTGTGTTCAAAGCGAAATCCTAGGTTTTCTCTAGTCGGGAGATGATACAGGCGTTTCTTTGATAAGCCCTTGTAGCCTTGATTAGCCTACCCTTTAATATTATCCTTATTAAGCCCTTCTGAGCCTATTGACCTTTTTATTGGCACCCACATTTCAAGCCTTACCTCTTTTGTTCTTAATTATCTTCCTTTTGAACCCGTACTCCTTGAAGCACTTTAATGGAAATAGTTGATTGTTTGTGGAGTTGTGGTTGGAGAATTGGGTAGCTTTTGAGTGGAACCAATGAAAGAAAAATATGGTGCATTTTGAATAAAAATACATTGGCAAGGTTGCGAAAAATTGGAACAAAAAAGAGACGAAAAGAAAAAAAAATGAAAAAGAGAAAAATAAAGAAAATAAAGGAAAGAAGAAAAATCTCAATCCTTACTAGTGTTGTGCACAAGAAAAATATTACAAATGCTTAAAGTTGAAAGGAAACTTTTGGGTAGTTGCTTGGTTGATTTTGAGAAGTGTTGAGCTGAAAATTAAAGTGATGTATTAAAGTGCTTAGGGAGGTAGTCACTATTTTATCCATATTTATCCTACCCGTCCTTTAGCCTACATTACAACCCTTAAAGTCCTAGTTAATCCCGATTGGAGTGAGCTTACATTAGTGGAGTCCTACACTACGGGCAAGCCTATGGTACATTGTGTGTGGCACGTTAACTTCTTTGTGAGAGCGAGTGAATTCTTCCTATATTATGTCTCTCATTTATTTTTGAAATATATTCTTTGTGTGATATTTGGGACATTCTCTTGATTACTTTTGGTGAGGGCACATGGTTTGCGCGAGATAGGTGAAGTTATTGACTTCTTGGTTGAGTGAATGAGTGTGATTTTGTGAAAGCTCGGTTTCATTGAGTCGTTTTTGAGATTGAGATGTCTTGAGTTGGTTGTTCTAGTGTTTTTAAATTTTGGTGAATTTTTGGCATGTTGAGGGTCACATGGTATGTACATGCACTTGTCTAATGGACGGTATCAACCATAATTATAGGTAGACCTGTTCTATTGAGTGTTGGGATCTAGTTGGAAAATTGGTTTTTGATGAATCCTCGAAGGCGAGCAAAGGTCTAAGTGTAGGGTGGTGATGTTTGGCGTTATTAGCCTATTTTACCTTAATATCTTCTCACATTTTGGTACTTTATGCGTTCGTTACATGTGATAATTGTGTTTCTAATGCTCGCTTATCGTATTTGTGATTTTAGGAATGGTGTGGATGAATTCAAGATAAGAACAATCAAATTGGAGTTAATGGATTCATTGGAAGCTATATTGAAAGCAAGGCTTCCAAGAAAGCCCTGAAGAGTTGGAAGCTATAGTGGGAGCAAGGCTTCAAAGATAGCTTTGGAGTTGGGAGCTATAGTGGAATCGTGGCTTCCACGAAAGCTTTGAGGCTGACGAAGCACAAGTTTTCCCAATTAGATTAGGCTTCGGTTTAACTTATCCTAGAACTTTGTAAACACTATAAAACCTCATTATTTCGTTATTTTAAGGGGAGGTCGATTTTTTGGAGCAAGGTTTTGGAGTTCCTAACACATTGAACCAAGGGTTTAATTCCTTTACTTCATCTATTACAATCTTTCATATTTCTTCCATAAATTCTTGTGTTGTTATTATGAATATGTGTAGCTAAACATATCATTCTAGACTTGGGGCAATTACAAGGAGGTTGATGTTTGCAAGTTGATTTCTACCTATTAATTTACCATTACGGATTGTTTATTCTTTCTTGAGCCTACTTGTTTGGTTATTGAGGCACGTTAATTGAATACTATCTACGGTTTACAAGTTAAACTCGACAGAGGGAACTTGTGAATGCAAATAAGAAAGAATAGGGCTTTATTGTGAACCGGGGCATCAGGGTATCGATTTGCGGGTAGGGCAGACATATACCTATTCACCTGGCTTAGCTAAATGCAGAGTTCTTTAATGCATGCATGTGATTTAATTCCATTGAAATATAGGCGTTAGAGTATCTTGCGTAGACTCGTGAAGAATCGAGAGGTTTTCACGAATATAATTAACCTGTTAGTTAGCAATCTAGGAAATCAAGAAGTAGAATCAACTGGATTGTTTATAGCTCTGACTCTGGACCGTTTCTCTCTTATTGATAACAACTCACGAATTGCTCTAGAATACTTGATCTCAGTTACTTGCTTTTAATTATTGCTTCTTTAGTTAGTAAAAATCAATCACAATTGAAAAAGATCCCTGAATAGTTTTTAGAAAATTGTTTGCTAGGATTCAGTCGTAACAATAGTCCTCGTGGGAACGATACTCAACTTATCACTTTATTACTTGTCGACCACATATACTTGCGTGTGCGTTTGGGAGGAACATCAGGCAACCTATAAGGGGAATTAAGCATCCAGTATTTCCGTTAATTGTCTCCGAAGCTCGGTGAGCTCGGGTTGTGACATTTGATACGGCACACAGGCAGGAGGCCTTGCACCCGGCACCAGCTCAATCTGATGATCAATAGCTCGCTTAGGAAGCAGTTGCCTAAGCATTTCTGGTGGCATCACATCTTCAAAGTCCACTAACATATCCTTCACAACAGAAGGAATAGGGTCAGATGCTTGCTCAATCTCGTCCAATCATAAGGTAGCCAAAAACGTTGGTTCTTGTCTCTTGACACCCTTCTTTAGTTGCATGGAAGAGATGCTCCTCTCATTCAACTTCCCAGACAAAGTTGAAATCGTGCATTACTTTGCCCCGATGATAAGTAGGGCATCGCCATACGGCAAGACCGCAGTATGAGTTTCCTGCAAAAATTCCAAACAAAGAATTAATTTGAAATCATCAATCACGACTACAGATAACATAGTCTTCCCTTTATAGGGAACCAATTTGATTGGAACTCCCTTCACCACACCTCCAACAAGTTGAGCTGGAGAGTTAATAGCCTTCACTCGACCACGATCCTTCTCCACGACAAGTCTTAGTCGCTTTATCTCTGTGGCGGAAAAATAATTATGAGTAGCACCGGTATCTATCATTGCACGAACAGGCTTACCATTAACCCGAACATCGATGTACATAAGTCCCTTACTTTTACAAAAACGAAGTTTGGCATCAGCTTCTGAATTCTTCTTCTGACCAGTAGGATCAGTTTCATTCTTCAACCGAAGACCAGCAGTACTTGATTCACTCACTTTTTGAGAAATAGAATAGAATGTGTGTGAGAACACACCAATCAGAGCCTCACTGTCATCCTCATCCTCTTCGTCTGCTTCTTCTTTATCAAGAGTTTCATGGGCATTCAGCTTCCTCTTTTTAGGGCAATCAGCAACCCTGTGAGGACGCCCACATTCGAAACATCCACCTTTAGGAACAAAATTAGCTCCCGCTCCTTTGTTTTGAGCTACCGCATTGCTAGTGCTCGAGGAAGAGGCCTTGGAATAATTATTACTCCGTTCTCCCCCACCTTTGCTAGGACCACTTTTATTGGATTGGCCCCCTTTATAGTTGTTACCACCAGTAGGACGTGGAGTCGTCTGCTGCCTGTCATTTCGAGTATCCACTTGATAATTAGAAATACACTCAGCAGCCTGAATAGCCCTTGCCAACGTGCCCACCCTCTGCCTTTGTAACTCATCTCAAGCGTAAGGTTTTAGTCCCTTCATGAAGGCAAAGAGCTTATCCTTCTCACCCATGTCGCGAATGCTTAGCAATAGAGCTGTGAATTCAAGAACATATTCCCGCATAGACCTCGACTGCCTTAGCTCCCTGACCTTTCATCGAGCACTCTACTCAGCATTCTTTGGAAAGAACTATCCACGGATAGCCGCTTTTAACTCATCCCATGTTGCCAGTTCTGGGTCACCATTCCCCATGGCCTCAACTTTCCCACGCCACCATAGTTTGGCGTCGCTATCGAGGTACATGACCGTAGTTTTGATCTTCATATCATTATTTAACCCGCCAACTGCCTTAAAATATTGTTCCATGTCGAACAAGAAATTATCGACTTCTTTAGCACTTCGAGAACCACTGTAATTCTTGGGCTCTGGAATCTTCATCTTTTGTTTGGGAGAAAAATTCATTGCACCCCCACCTCTGTTTCCTCTTCCTCCTGTAAGAAGGCCCCGCTTGACTTGAGCCATCAGGCTGTTCACAGTGTTTTGCAACACCGCATGCTACGCTGCATTTTCATCCAGCTGTTGTTGTATAGTAGTATTCCTTGCTTCGCTCGAAGCGAGCCTATCCTTTACCGCAGCAAGCTCAACACGGTCATTCTCTATATCTTGGCTCATGCAAGCAATATCTGTCTCACTCTGATGCACAAGACAGCTAAGATCATCCAGTCTCTTCTCAAGACTAGTTTCGAGATTCAGTACCGTCCCTACGATCTCCTTTAGTGCCTCGATCGCTTCTTCAAGTGCACCAACCCTTTCAGCATTCATTTTCATTCCACCAGCTATGTTCCGTAGTGTCTGTCAACCTTTTTCTTTGTCCATTGTCGAGCCTATACTCTGATACCAACTGCTACGCGGCGTCTTCTTGAGTTTGCTTAGAAGGGCAACATAACGCTGGCCAGTGGTACCCTCCGCACGCTAGACTAGAGCGTCAGTGTCGTGCGGAAAAACCGATGTCAACTACAGTGTGTATAAAAAGAGTAATTGAAATGAAAGTCGTTGCACTTGCTTGTATTAATCAAAAGCCAACTGATTACAAAAAAGCCAACATAGTGTCTAGGAGGCGAGACACCAGAGCAGAAATATGAAAGCAGCTTACAATTGTTCGAATCCTTATACCCCCTATATATGTTCTTAAAAAAAATCCATGTCATAACAGCAGACAATAAAGAGTTAGACAATCGTACTAGAAAAATACAGAAAGATAAATCTAACTATATTTACATGGTGTGCGGCACTTTAAAGATCCGTATCCTTGTCCGCGTCTTTATGGCACACGCACAGGGCACAAGTCTTTGGCGCACGCAGGCGTGGGAAAATCTACATTGGGGTGTGCATGCGTAGATCGCATAGCGTTGGTGCACTCTAGTGCGGGATAGGCAGCATTGTGGCACGCATGCGCAGGTCGCATGGCGTTGGCACACTCAAGTGTGGGGTGTGCAGGCGCGGGCATGCTTTGAGAGCGATGTCTGCTTGCTGCGCACGGGCACGCTCAACCAGTGGGGCGACATATGCAGACGCGTATATAGATCTTGGTGCGGCCACGTCCGTGGCACTAGGCGTTTTGAGGCATGCCAGGGCACCACAGGGTGTGCCCAAGGAGTCATGGGGCACGGCTGAGAGGCCGCCCATGACACACTCGCATGCACTCACAGCGTCACTCACAAGCACTCACCTACACATTTAAATCCAATTCTTACAAACCCATTAATTATTCTTTGGCCCATTACACACCCTCAAAGTCCACATGCACACAAATATATATATCTGCACACTACAGAACACACGGGAGGGGGCTGGACATTTTTTTTTTGCGGAATTAAGGGGAGAGGCACAAAACCCTAGAGAAGGATTAGGAGCAGCTGCCATGACAACTGATCTTGACCATAACAACTCCTTAATTTCACTTTTTGAACAGGACTTCTCCTGTTATTTTCGACGATGATAATAATAGAAAAATAGCTTAGTCTTTCGGTACTTCCTAGTTCCACTTTAGTATTTCAGCAATAAAAATAATTTAGTTTCTTCATTAGAATTTAGCTCTTTTTTACAAGAAGAATTGGAAAAAAAATGTCTTCAAGTTTCACTCACGGTCTTCAATCGGGTTTTCCATTGTTGACGACAATTAAGGTCACCGTTCGTTGTTCCATTATACAAGTACAATCTTACGCATTGGTCTAGAGTTGATATAGTACTATTCGGCCAACTTTAAAGAAAATCCCTCTCTTGAGGTTTATTTCATCTCTTACTCAATAATTTATACGTTGCTATGTTTTGTTGTGGCTATTGAATTATCGTTGTCTTTGTTTAATATTGTCTCGTGTTAGTATTTTGTTTTCCATGGATTAACCTATAAAGAATTTTACTAAACTGATTTAAATAACTAATCGGTCATGAAACTATTCTTGATAACTAAAAAAAAATTTAATTTGGTCAAATATATAATTTTGTTTTTATTTAAATTTCGTGCTTGCATGGATTTGTTTATGTACTTATTCATCCGGGTAGGTTGTCCCGGTTTACAGAAGATTTAAAAGGAGGCTATTCGTGATAAGACCCAGAGCGTCGGGTGCGCTTTAGTTTAGGCTAGTATAGTTTAGTTTATTTTATGTTTAATCTAATTTGGAATTGTAACGGGCTGTACCTAAACTTTATTTTTGTGTGCTTTCATTTTCGTGTGTTTCAATCAAATATTTTTCAAAAGCCGACAAAGATCAAATGAGCAGCTATGCGTAGCATAGGGTCGGGAGGGCCTAACACCTTCTCCCTGATCAACAGAACCTCCGTACTCGAACTCTGTTTTTGGAAACTAGTTTATCGTATGTCATTAATTTTAAAATAGCTTTTTCTTCTAAAAATAAAAAGAATTGCAAATATTTGTGAAAAGTTGATTAGGTGACCCAGCCGCCTAGTTGACATATTTTCTTCATTTTTAACGTAAAACCTTTTAAAAACCTCTTTTGAGTCGCCATTCGTTTTTCTTAATTTTGAAAAAATGGGTGGGACAGCTTTGGCGACTCCACTGGGACACTTGAGGGTTCGAGCTCGATTTGATCATGTTGGCTTTTGTAAAATGCTTGATTGAAACATTTTCTTTGATTTCTTTGATGGGTTTTGTGACTTTGTTGATTAATTGTTACTTGTATACTGTTTTCCTTATCTATTACAGCTTATATATCTGTCATTATTTGCATAACCCAAAAATTTCTTTCGGAACAAGTCTTGCTGGAGTACATGATGTGCACACGGCCCATTTGTTGAGTCACCCATGTCTTTAGGGAGGGGGCTTCCGATGCATGTAGTAGGTGGAAAGTAAAGCAGCCGCTAGCAACCAGGTGCTTCCTCGAAAAAATCTTTGTTTAGTGAACCCCAAACATAATTCAGCCTTTAGAGCATACTAATATGCATTCAAGCATTTAAAAACCTAGTGGGTCTCTTTTGTATCTAAGTCCTTTGTAGGTGGCTTACACAAACATCAACATACCTATGTGGAATATTTGTTTGCAATCCTTGAGGGGTAGATGGGTAAATTGCGGGGGTCATTCTATAATGGGTTGTGAGACGAGGCAAATTGAATGGTGACTTAAAGTGGGAGAAAAGAGGATAAGTGTTTTTTCTTAGTTTCTAGTTATAGATTTTTCGGCTTTTCAAAAAGAAAAAAAATTGAAAAAATGAAAATGAAAAACCAAAAAAATGTGTGTGTTTCTTTTGTTCCTTTTCAGAAATATTCACACGAACTACGCGGGCCTGATTCTCTAGGTGAGATACATAGGCAACCCAAATAGGATTCGGTTCACTAAAAAAATAAAAGTGAAAAATCAAAAAAATGAAAAAAAAAAAAAACAGATGTGTTTTTTAGTCTTTCTATCGTATTAGCACAAATACTGCGAGCCTGGTTCTCTTGGCGAGATACATAGGCAACCCTCATCGGGTTCGGTTATCTTTTGTAAATATTTTTTTTTTTGCTCTTAAAATTATTTTTAGTGCCGTTGGCTGAGTCTTTTTGCATAATATTTTTGTAAATATCATTCTCAAGTTTTTTAGGGCTGACTCGTGGTTTTATTTTCTTCTTGCAAACATTTTCAAAAAAATCAAAGGTTGACTTGTGACAAACTAAGCTTTTCAGTCAAGCATCCTCTTCTAATTAATCTATTTCTTTTTTCAATGGATCCCAACATACCAATTCCTTCCAGCTTCACCATCCCAGCATTTGCCAAAGAGTCTCTTGCAAAGGAAGATCAAGCTCGTTTGCAATATCATATAGCTTGCATATCCCAAATCTTGGGTCTAACATCCCTGCCATCTTCCACTGTGCCTACAAACGTGAAGACTTCTCTTTATGTTCAAAAGTCTATATCTGAGCAATCGCCTACCGCTCCCCAATCCCAGCCACATGATCAAGATCATCACTTGACCACCAAGCCCTCTTTTAGTAGCACAAGTCTGACTATTGGAACACTATCTCAACATTTGGACCGTGAGAATTGTCAGCATGCTATTACCTCTCCTACCAAACTGTCACTTTTGGGGATTAAGAAAAAGGCAAATGACAGTTTTGATGAATATGCCTCTCAGTGGTTTAAGCAGGCAATTAGGGTTAGGCCATCTATGGATTCAAAAGAGATGAGTAGTGTATTTATCTTAGCGCAAGATGGTGAATATTATCAGCATTTGTCACCAATGATGGGAAAGTCTTTCAATGAGGTATTGAAGAAGGGTAATGTGGTGGAAAAAAGGTTTGAAATCAGGTATATTGGTTAGCTCTGCTGAGTCGAGGGTTGCAACACAGTCCATCCAGGTAGAATCAAGTGAGGCTATGCAAAAAATGAATTGAGACAAGGGAAAATTTGCACAAGTAGTAGTTGCACCACTAATTAATCATGTCCAGTACCACAAGCTCCATCCCAATCCAAATACCCCATATTTCCATACCGTTCTGTACCGATCCAACCACATATTCATCATCTAAGCTCAGCATTCGAACTATCGACTGAAAGAGACTGTCGCTTAGTTATCACTTTGGTTGAACCGTTAGAAAGTATATTTGGAAAGTTATTTGATAAAGGGATGTTGGGAGTAAGAGATGAAAAGACTCCCTACACTGCTCATCTTGATGCTTCAAAATGATATATATACCATTCTTATGCATGTAGTCATGATATTGAGGATTGTCTTGAAGGGTCTGGTGAAGATAGATTTAGAGCCTCTTCCTACAAACCATCCAAGCCATCTGCCCCATAATAATTTTCAACAGTCTATTCAGTGCTTGTCTTTCCCAAAATATCAGACTACTCAAGGCAATTCTGTTCGAGCCTTTCAGTTTGTTTGGGAATCTAAGCCTTCATGCGTACTCATCCCTTTGTTAGAATCTCAATCGGGCATCTTTGAGAAGTTGCAGTCTTCTAATCTTCTTTGTCATGTTGAAGCCAAGAAATATGTGAGAAAATCCAGGTCTTTTGACCCTATGAAGCATTGCATTTTTCATTCCAATATGTTGGCTCATGATACAAATCATTGTCCACGTTTGAAGAATTTGATCCTCGGACTTCATCTATCAAGGGTATATAAAAGTGGAAATGTCTGA
This sequence comes from Petunia secreta, assembly GCA_029990175.1. Taxonomy (NCBI): domain Eukaryota; kingdom Viridiplantae; phylum Streptophyta; class Magnoliopsida; order Solanales; family Solanaceae; genus Petunia; species Petunia secreta. Next base: position 278,457 of record JARKIP010000175.1, on the reverse strand, counting down.
TTCAGCTGATAGGGAATTGCTTGCATCATTGGTTAATGTTGATGCCACCCCAAGGTTCACTTTTATTAGATTGCTCATTGTGTGGATCAAAGCAGCAATCACAATTTTGGTACTACCAATTCTAGAAAGGCAACAAAAGAAGGGTCGTTTTATTCCTTGGAGCGCTCAAAATACTAGTACGATGCATAAAGGGAAGGAAAAGGCCATTGAGCATATTGGGACTAAGAAGCATACCGCTATACCATTTGTTTGGAGAAATAGGTTTGAGTCATATGATAAGGAATTTGAGGATCGAGAATCTCTCTCTGCTTAAGGGATTTTTGGAGTCTAATGGCATGGTTCTCAATTTGACCAACCCTGAAGTCTTATTTCAAGTTTAGCTTATCATTTCGGTAGTATACCTCTACTACATTGGTTGTAGAGCCTCATTATGGTTCTTTCATTTAAAGTGTCAATAATTGAGTCGGTAGATCTGTAGTTTTAAAGTGTCAGTATTGAGTCTTGTCATATCTATTCACATGGGTTTACCTTTATAGTCTTATATCAGTTTAAATATCGGTCTATTTGACTCAAGTCACGTTGATCTCTTTTCATTTTGGTCTTGTTATGTTCCAAGTCAGTTAATATTATTAATGAACATCTTGCTTTCATTTTTTATTAGTTCTTCGTCCTATAACAAGTTCTCGTTTTGGCTTTGAGCTGACATGCATGAAAGATCAATCAATTACAAGAAGCTAATACAATCTAGCCTTGAGAGTGAAAGAATTGAGAGCAGTGAGACAAGGAAAGAGAGCCAAATAGAAGCTTCTTTAACTGATAATCTCATCCCTAGCATTTGGAAACATAAGTGCGAGAAAAAAAAGTCTTCTGCTCCATACTAGCAATGTCATGTAGGTTCTATTGTTCAGCTATGACAACAATGCACAACCTCTTGATAAGGTATTTTCAAGATTGGGATGACGAAAGGCTGTCTTTCTGCTACCTAAACACCACTGCATCTTTTATCAGCCCTTTGAGCCTAAATATTTATCTTTCAATTTTCGAGCCCTCTTTTGGAATCAATGTTAAAAAAAGAGAAATAGAAACATGTTTTGTTAAGTCTTTTCTTAGTTTTGCTTCACCAATATCAAAAACAAACAAAAGAAGAAAAAAAAACACCAAAAAAACAGAAGAAAAAAAAAAGAAGAGGTAAAAAGAGACATGTCTTATAAGCATTTTTTTTCTGAGCTATGTCTGACCTGATTCTTGCTACGTCATGATATGTAGGAAACCTTACCCCTGGGGTTCGGTCACAATAATAAAAGATTCAGAATTTTCTCAATTCAATAACAGAAGCAATTTTTTGAAGGTTCTATAACCCAATCTGTGCAAACTGGGCAGATTTTGTTTTTTGAGCAGATTCCAAAAGTTATAAATAAATTACCTGCATTCATGTCAAATTTTGAGCCTTATATCCTTTCTTTCTAGCCATTGCCCAAAATCCTGCATTACCGTCCAAATAAAATTCTTTTTTATCAATTTTGAAGATGCCAAGCTAAGGGATACATGCTAGTTCTTGACAATACTAAATAAGGTTGCATACAAGAGGAAGAAAAAAAAAAGATCAAATGAGAGAGTCTTGTTGGTGAAAACCTGTAGGGGCACTACAAGGCGAATGTGAGCATGAGAGCACAAACAAAAAAATTGTCATGTAATCTTTTGAATAGCAAAAGTGAAATGCAATAGAATGCGTATCACAGAAGGATCCTCCAAAGGAACCGGCCGCCAGGGTCAGATTTCTAACATTGAAAGGTCAAAGTGCATGTCATCATCAATTCAAAATCATTTCTTTTCTTGGTTGAGTCGTTAGGGTCAAGCACCTTCCACTAGTAGGGTCGTTGTTTTCTTCGCCTCAATTTTTGGAGTCAAGGTCAAACGAAATCATGTTGGTTGTTCTTTACAAAATTTCCAAAAGCAGTGCAAAGAGATAAATGATTAGAGATCATCTTTGGACATTTGAAAGTGTTTGACATCTCATACTGAATCAATATTTGCTTGTTTATGGCCCGATGGAGTCAGATTCCTTTCTGGTCTTAACTAGTTGCATAATGTTCCCCAAGTTTGGTGAATATTGCATCCCGCGTGTGGATCTTTTTAAGGCAATGCATAAAGCTCACTGGCCTTTAGCTTATTCCTTTAAGCCACTCTTAAACATCAGTCCCAAGTCCGAAAGCCAAAACCTTTTAACCAAGGCCAACCATCTCACATCAATCCATGCCCAATGACCAAGCTCAAATCTAGCTCCCAGTTTGTCACAAGCCATCCAGTTTTTAAAAATCATAAGTTTTCTCTGATTTTAATAGGGGCAGTTTTTGCTTCAAAAAATTGCATTTTTAACATGACTTGTTGCATTTAAATTTTATAGGCTCTTTGTCTTTGAATTTTATGTTTGCTCAAAGGCTATACGCCTCAGAATATTGCACCTTAAAGGTCTTGTGCTTCCGAATCTGCATTTTATAGTAGTTTTAAGTTTGCACAAAGGCTATAAGCCTTAGAATCTTGCACAAAAGCTATATTCCTCCGAATTCTGCACAACGGCTGAATGCCTCCAAATATTGAACAAAGGCAAAGCGCCTCCGAATTTTAAATTAGCACAAAGGCTATATGCCTGAGAATTTGCACAAAGGCTATATGCCTCCGAGTTTGCATTGTGTAGGCTTTATGCTTCAGAATTTTAGGTTTGCATAAAGGTGAAATGCCTCATAATCTTGCACTCTATATAAGCTTTATGCCTCAGAATCTTGCACCACATAGGCTTTATTCCTCAGAATTTAGGATTTTCCTTTTTTTTTAGGCTTGTTAAATTTGCCTTATTCAATATAACGGTGAGAAAAAAGAGAGAAGAAAAAAAGGGAAATGAAACAGAAAAGCAGAAAAAAAGGGGACTCCTAAAAGGATCTTTGGCAAGCCAATTGCTTTTAAAGAAGATTACGCCAAATCAAAAGAATGCATTTGAGTCCAAGAAGATATCCCCAAAGAGTTGACAAGTACGTACAAAGACAATTGACAAGTTGACTAGCTCCGAACTTAGTCATGTTTCTTTCAGTATCTCTCATTTCTAATTGTTGCATAATTTGCATTAAGTGTCAAAATAGGGAAAAATAGGGGCAGAAAATTTTCCTTCTGTTTTATTTGTGTTATTAGAAATTGCAGGTATTCTTTCAAGTTCAAGCACTCGCCTTCAAATACGGGTATTTTTCTCTCAAGTTCAGGCACCCATCTTCTGATGCAGGTATTATTCTTTCATGTTCAGGCACCGACCTTCAAATGCAGGTATTTTCTTCCAAGTTCAGGTACCCACCTTCAAATACGGGTATTTTCCTTTCAAGTCAGGCACCTACCTTCAAATGCGGTATCTTCTCTCCAGTTCAGGCACCCACCTTCAAATGTGGGTATTTCTCTTCCAAGTTCAGGCACCCACCTTCAAATATGGGTATTTTTCGCCCACCTTCAGTGCGGGTATTTTCCTTTCAAGTTCAGGCACCCACCTTCAAATGCGGGTATTTTTCTTGCAAGTTTAGGCGCCCACCTTCAAATGCGGGTAATTTTCTTTCAAGTTCAGGCACCCACCTTCAAATGCAGGTATTTTCCTTTCACCTTCAAATGCGGGTATTTTCCTTTCAAGTCAGGCGCCCACCATCAAATACGGGTATTTTCCTTTCAAGTTTAGGCACGCACCTTCAAATTTTGGTATTTTCTCCTAAGTTCACGTACCCACCTTCAATGCGGGTATTTTCCTTTCAAGTCAGGCATCCACCTTTAAATATGGGTATTTTCTTCCAAGTTCAGGTATCTGCCTACAAATGTGGGCTTACCTCTACATGCAATTGGCAAAGGCAGCTCAAAGGAAAATCAAGCTTGCATCCCGAATCAAGCCTGAATGACTACCATCAGCCAAGACTTTGGAAGAATTTAATGAAATCACACTGGGGTAATTTTAGAGTCTCAATCAAGAAAAGAACAAGTCTCATTTGCTAAGAGATGATCAAGGGATAAGTCAAGTGAAAACAAGCCGCACTGTAAATTCTGACAAGTCCAGTAATGCAAGCAATTTTGAGCACCAGGCGCCCACTTGAAGAACGCGGGACATCTGAAGATTCAAGTCAAGATAGATTGGATTTGCAATTTTTCTTTTTGTATTTTTCTTTCCACTTTTATGTAATAGCACGAGCCGACGACCGGAACCTCGACGGTACCTCACTCGACTCTCTCTCCATCTGAACAACCTTCTTCCATTTCCATTCAAATGAGTCGGGCCAAAAATAGGTTGCATTGATTACTTCTTGGCCCGAAAACTTGAACTCTTCGAACTTGCGAGCAAAGAGGGGCAGCTATAATTACCTAATTTTTGACCCTTCCACTCCAAAATTCATCAATTTTAGGGCTATTAGATCTTCCTCTTAATATTTGAGTTTTTAGTATTTTAATAGGTTTTTACAAGAAAAAGAAAAAATGCACAAAAAAAAAATTTTATTTTTACATTTATGGGATATTTCCTAAACAGTACAACACAAAAGGGTCATCCACGCAAATTCATAAACTCACCAGCACGTCACTTATCATTTTGGGCTTCTTTACTCATAGCCACATATTATTTTATTCTTTGACAAGACAGCTACCCCAATGCACACTCATCACGTCACCTTTCCATCACTTAATGTGCACTTCTTTCATTTATAACACAATTTAGTCTTGCATCTTTTACACAACAGTCAAAATGCATATTAAAATACTTCTTCACAAAAAATAGGCACATATGCACTCGTAGGACATTTTATTAAATACGTTCACTAAAAGGAAAGGTCTTTACAAATTAACTTTAGAACATTCCATCCACGCGTCAGCTAAACCAACACGTTAAAATTTGCGCACACAAACACATTTAGTTTTTATTTTTACACCTAGACACTCACTCACATGCACTCACAGCGTCACTCACAAGCCCTCACCCCTGCACATTTAAATCCAATTCTTACAAATCCAATAATTATTCTTTGGCCGATAACACACCCCAAAGCCCACATGCACACAATATATATATATATATATATATATATACACACACACACACACACTACAGAACATACGGAGGGGGCTGGACATTTCTTTTATGAAACTAAGAAAAGAGGCACAAAACCCTAGAGAAGGATTAGGAGCAGCTGTCGTGACCACTGATCTTGACCATAGCAGCTCCTTAATTTCACTTTTTAAACAGGATTTTCTCCTCTTATTTTCGACGATGATAATAATAGCAAAATAGCTTAGTATTTATGTATTTCCTAGTTCCCCCTTAGTATTCCAGCAAGAAAAAAAAATTAGTTTCTTCATTAAAATTTAGCTCTTTTTTATAAGAAAGATTGAAAAAAAAAGGTCAAGTTTCACTCACGGTCTTCAATCGGATTTTCCGTTGTTGACGACAATTGAGGTCACCGTTCGTTATTCCGTTCGTTGGTTCATTGTCCAAGTACAAGCTTACGTGTTGGTCTCGTTTTGATATTGTATTATTCGTCCAACTTTAAAAAAAAATCACTCTCTTGAGGTTTATTTCATCTCTTATTCTATTTGCTATGTTTTGTTGTGGTTATTAAATTATCGTTGTCATTATTTAACATTGTCTCGTGTTAGTATTTTGTTTTTCTTGGACTAACCTAGAAAGTATTTTACTAAACTGATTTTAATAGCTAATCGGTCATAAAACTAATTTTGATAACTAAACAAAAATTAATTTGGTCAAATATATAATTTTATTTTTATTTAGATTGCGTGCTTGTATGGATTTGTTTATGTACTTATTCATCCGAGTGGGATGTCCCTGTTTACAAAAGATGTAAAAAAAGGTCGTTCGTGAAAAGATCCGGGACGTTGGGTGCGCTTTAGTTTAGGCTAGTATAGTTTAGTTTATTTTATTTTTAATCTTTTTAATTTGGAACTATATCGGATTGTACCTATACTTTATTTGTGTGTGCTTGCATGTCCGTGTGTTTCAATCAAACATTTTTCAAAAGCCGACAAAGATCAAATGAGCAGCTATGCGTAGCATAGGTCGGGGAGTGCGTACTACCTTCTCCCTGATCAAAGAACCTCCGTACTCGAACCCTGTTTTCGCAAACTAGTTTATCAGATAGCATTAACTTTAAAAGAGGGTTTTCTTCTAAAAATAAAAAAAATCGCAAATATTTGTGAAAAGTTGATCAGGTGACCCAGCACGCCTAGTTGACATATATTCTTTATTTTTAATGTTGGGTGGCGACTCCATAAAACCTTTCAAAAACCTCTTTTGAGTCGCCACTCGTTTTTTTTTTTTTTATTTCAGAAAAAATTGGTGCGACAGCTGCTGATCGGGGTTTATCATTGTTGTTATGCTATTGTTCCTTGTTGCTTGAGCAAATCTGCCTAATGCAGTCTTTCTGCCTTGATACCGTTTGCTGGATATGTCTAATGTTGTTTGGATAATTCTCTTGTGCATCCAAATTTGTCTTAGAACTAATGCCTATGAAAATATTTAATTAAAGGCTTGTGCACTGATACTGAACGGATACTACACCATTAGGACAATTACAAATTGAAGGCTAATACAAGTCCCATCCCGTTACATATTCGTTTTCCCGTTTTTCGAAAAATAAAGGTGATGATGATGAGTATCTACTTTGCAAAATGGGCATATAGTGTGTAGAATCGGTACTTGATATGGAAACCGGCTAGCCACCGTTGTTTGCAGCCATACTGACGCCCTTAAACCTCTACCCGATACAATGAAATCTTAGCCTATACTTTAAAAAACTCATTTTTCTCTTTATTTTCTTCTTATTATTATTATTACTATTATTATTATTTCCCTTTATTTTCTTCTTATTATTATTATCACTATTATTATTATTATTATTATTATTATTATTATTACTATTATTATTATTATTATTATTATTATTATTATTATTATTATTATTATTATTTTATCTACTTTTATTTCTATTTTATTGTAACACTAATTCAACTTTCGTATTATTTGGAGTGAACAATACTTTATTATTTTTATATTTCATTATTCATCTTTATTTCGCACTAACTATTTGTTTTATTTTGCAAGGATGTAATTCGCTAAAAGAGAAGTCGACAGAAACGAGCTCTTTTTATTTAAATTTTAAATGCAATATATTGATCAAATTATATATTGAGTTTACTGCAATTTTATCCCAATTATATTGTCCAGCCGGGAACCACACTTAGTAGAATTTGAGAGGTGTCTAACACCTTTCTCTTGGGTTAATTTGAACCCTTATTTAGAATTTTTGGTTCGTAGATCAAGTTTCGGTATTAGCATCAAAATTGACTAGAAATAAAGTAGGTGTCCTAATATGCCTAGTTAGAAAATATGTTAGGTGGCGACTCCAAGTCTTACCCGTGAGTTCCAATAAGTCGAATCTTGTTTCGAACTCTAACTGATTCCGGAAAAAAGGGTGCCGAAAAATGGCGACTCTGCTGGGGACTCAAGATTCAAACCATAACGGACTTTATTGAGATTTTTTGCTCTTATTTTTTTGTCATTTTTCGAGACTAACTTTTTCATTTCTTTTGCAGGATTGAAATTTAGTTCTATCTATACTTCTTCCACTACTACAAAGTTTATACTTGCACATGCCATGAACGATTATGTGGATCTCATAGTTATTCCACTGACAAAACACCCTTTAGGGAGAACGATTTAGAATCTAGTTTGTTTGTGGTACAGCCAATAATTATAAATGTTTCCGCTCCCGGGTGGACAACCATCACATCCCACATTTCAATGGTTTTCAAATCTTCCACAAGTTTGCTTTTACGATTTCACTTCATGATCCGTTTTTTGCTATTTTATCTTGCTTCAATTATCCTATTTTCTCGAAACTAACTTGTTTCTTTTTCTTTTTACACCTTCTTTTTATTAAATTTATTTTGAGAACTATTTCAACATGTACATTTTCTTTCAAAACTTGTACATTCTTAAAATTTATGCATTCCGCTCATACCCCCCACCACTCTTTGCAATTTTAAAATCGTGCATTGAAAATATGGTGGTTATATGACTGCTTCCTCCTCGTAAAAAATTCTTTATGGGGAACAACTTGAAATTTAGTTGTTCCGTGATGTTCCCGCTCCCAAATCGTCCGCGTGGGAGGACAATAAAATCTGGTCTAGTTAACCCAACTCTTAGTGGTGAAGCTAGGACCATGCATCATGACATTTCATTAGTCAACTTGCTCTCAAATCCAATAGACTAACTTGTTCAAACAATCCGAACGGGTGTTTTGACATCCCAAAGAGCGTTGAACATGATTTATTTGCATTTACTTAAGGGATTAAACATGCAAATATGGACTATTTATTGAAATTATTCTGCATTCAATATTATTCAAAGGCACAAAAAGTGACCAAAGAGGCATCAAACGCCAAAACTGAAGCAGAAATGACCAGTTATTTCTAAATGATTGAAATTATTCTGCATTCAGTGTCATTCAAAGGCGCAAAAGGTAACCGACGAGGCATTAAAAGCCCAAATTAAAGCAGAAATGACCGTTAGATAAACGGAATGACACAATGTGCATTTATCCTTTTGGCATTATATAAGAGTTCTCAACCAACAACGACACATCTCTTCATATTCTACGATGTATTATTTTCAAAAAAGCTCGTACCACACGTTAATCATTTGCTTACAAGCGGAATTTTAGGCATCTTCCTCTCCTCATTTTCTCCTTCCTTCACCTTTTCCAAAGATCATGGCCACTAGAACATTCGACATGGTTGCTGAAATCCCTCAGTTACTCAAAGATTGGTAGGGGAACCTAAGTAGATATCAATAAGACCGAGTCAAAATGGTGTTAGGAAATATGATCTCACTAATGGAGCACACATCACCGAAAGAGATAGTAGAAGGAACAGTACACTATTGGGATTCAGACCAAGCAGTTTTCACTTTGAAGTGTACAGTTGACACTCTTGCTGGAAGAAATAGGTGGATTGACTCAACTACCATTTGATAGTGTCGAGATATTGATGCCTAAGAACATTACACCCGAGGAGTTCTTCGAAATGGTAAGGCATAAGCTCGAATTATGCATAGACAGTGTGCGGTAGTCGGGGATTTTTTTGAATTCCCTCTATGTTATGTTCGGGTACGGAGAAGTATTTCAAGAATTCCAAGATGATTTCAGCATTAACCAGATAGATTGGCAAGAGCGGAGGGTACTCACTTTTGTCACCAGTTTTTTTGGGAATGTCGTGTTTCCTAAACACAAAGAACGAGTCAATTTTGCATATCAATTACCGATCCACTACTCAAAGAATTTGACAAGAAATACACTTTGCTATGATTGTTGCAGAAGTGCACCGAGCGTTAGAAAGATGCAAGAATGGCGCTTGCTTTTTCGAAGGTTGCAATTTGCTTTTATAAATTTGGCTGATGGAGCTTTTTCAAAAGATGAATAGCACAGAACAAGCTTTCCATTACAAATCAAGGGAATATTACATCCTGAATCATGCCGCCCGCATGGACAATGCTCCTGAGAAGTGGGACGAACCAACAACTGCCAAAGGTGGCACTACATGCTTTCTCAGTTGACATCCAAAAATATACAATGGATATTTGACTACTTTCCCAGTACCACAGAGATCACAAGATGCAAAGGAGAATTATTTCTTGTTTTAGTAGGGTTTAGAGGAGTTTACCAATTCACTTATTTAACGGAACTTAGACAAGCATTGAGAAAACAGATTGTACCAAAAATTGCAGACATCAAAAGTTTCAAAGCAGATATTTTCAGAGAAATGATACCATTCAAAGACAAGATATTAGAACTTTGGAAAGCAAGGCACCAGATGGAATTCGAGACTATTGGATGAGACAGGTTCGATGCAGGCTGATGAAGATTACCCAGACTGGCTCAGGAAAGACATAACCAGGGCAGTTCAACCAAGAGCAATAATAAAAAGGAAAAGAATTGTTGATGAGTTAGAGTCCGAGTTTACGAGGCTACGCAAAAAACTGGGCAAGGGCACGAGAGAAAATAGAAGAAGCAAAGTTTGGTCAAAGCAAAAAAGCAAAGAAAAAGACAAATCGCGCAATAAGGTAAAACTCTTGACCAAACGCATAGAATATATGGGTATATGGGCTAGCAAGGGAATGAACTTTGTGGCTGATAAAGAAATGGAAGAGAAAGGAAAGAAGACTTCGAACATGTTAAAGAATTTCATATGTGACATATCCCAGCTCTTAACTGGTGCAGACAATATCATCTTCCAAGGAGACTCAACAAAAGAAAGCTCGTCCGAGGGAGGCTTGTCCGAAGAAAAGGAAGAATCTTCTAGGGATGGATTAGCATAAAGATATTCGCTTGGCAATGATCTAATTTCCTTGCAATATTTAGTCTTTTCCTTCTGTTACACTTTTTTAATATCAACCAATGTAATAAAACCAATAAATACAATATTTTCTTTTAGGCTCCGTATTTTGTTGGAAAACAAAATGATATATTTGGCACAAAGCGTTTTTCAATCTATCATGCATAGAGTGGTCATTTACATCATAAAACAAATTTTTATTTGCTATATGTGCATTACGTGAATTTGTTTGTTTGCTCTAGGTTTCTTTCCACTTAAGAGAAATTCTTTCCTAAATCTAATCTCCTACCAACGCACCCTCTCTGAGCGATATTCCAAAATCGTTATTATTCCTTATCCCTTACAAGCTCAAACAACAAATTATCCAAAGGTTGGCTTAAGTTGAATACCAAGGCAGTAGATATTGTTAAGGAAAGTGCATTTGTCGTTAATTTGTCAAACAAGAAAACTTTGCTACAGCAGTACTATGCACATGGAATGGAAACTTAACAGGGCAAAAGATATATTGGTCAAACTCAAAAGCACACCTGACTTTCCAAAATACTTTTTAACACCAAGGTCTGAGCATTATTTTGTTGCTCCAGTCCCCACTGTAACACATTGAAGGCTATTCAAGATATTTTCAAACTTTGGAACCTGCTTGATGTGACAAAGCTTTATGCAAAAACACCTATTCATGGTCAAAAGGGTGTTCAAAGGGTTATCAGAAGGAAATACGAAAGTAATAAACAAGGGGAACCTGCTTGATGTGACAAAGATTTATGCAAAACAACCAAAACTAGCAGCTGATTCAACTCGGAAAAGAATGCAAAGATGCAGTATCAAATATTTCATTATATGACGGAACTGGAAACCCATATGAGTAATGGAAGCATATCCCTACCAACTAACCAGTATGGGACAATATGATGAAATAGTCTGTTAAGGCGCTTACAAGGCCAACGTTTGAATTGGTACATAGAGAAAGACACGGAAAATAAACTTCTTGGAGCAATTTTGATCGAATGCTTTATTCGAGTGATATGAATTCTCATGGTAACAACTACACCGCAAAGTAAAAATACAATATAACCAACTTCTAAAATGGTCTTGACTGAAGCAGCAATCTAAGAATATACATGCAACCTATACCTGGTTCGGTCTCTTCGCAACAAAATCTTACCCAACAAGGAAAGTTGGTGCAAAGATTTAGATGCAGCAGTTAGTTGAGAAGTACGAAAAATATTGAGCATCTCTTTTAAAGATGCACAGACATCGCAACGAGCCTAATTTGCAAGGAAAGATGGCAATTTGAGATTAAGGCCTTGGTATTCAACAAAAGCTGACCTCCTTTCTGGTTACATAACACAACCTATTTCTTACACAACATATTTATCACCTTTTCATTGAAATCTAACCAGATACATCTCCTGCGTAAGCAAGCATTGGTAATTCGACCAAAATCCTTGTCTTGGCTGCCACATAAAGAACACAAGCAATCATTGTTTTCCCAATTCGGGCGTTAATATATACTACATATTTGACCTCTATGTATTATTCTTGCTTTATTGGTTGCTTAGTATTTGAACACTAGAATTAGTAAAGAATTTGCATTAAGAAGAAGCTGAAGTGACGAGACAAACTTAAATATTTACCTCGGGACAAAGTCTTTTGAACCACCAGCATGTCACCGAGAAGTATTCAAACAATCTCAATTCCACTACCGTACAACTTGTAGTATGGACTAACAAGAGCAGCCAGCAGTATACCCATACAAGAGTCGCAAGAAAGAAATCCAATCACTATACGACCAGAACTAGCAAAACTCACAACCTCACACCGCACTCAACTTACACAATAAATAACCTCCCCCTATCAAGACTTGAAACCACAACCTTATCAGGCTCAACACAATCGACGACAGACAAAAAGGATAAAACCTCACACCTTTACTCCTTTGGCTGAATCAAAAGACATTACAAACAATAAACGAATGACTCCCTAAATGCCCATTCTATATTTTTGATCCAACAAAGATCTACACCCATCGCTCAAACATTAAAGACCATGATATCATAAAATAACCAACACTGAAACACAAAATTCAGAGTTTGGTTGACCAAGGTAACGTAATGATACAACAAGAACCAACAAATGCAAGCTGCAACTCCAAAGCCCCAAATACATTTTCTATGCAGACCAATCCATCAAAGTTAGCTCCAAGACTTTTGAAAAGAAAAGATACGAAACATGGAGACACCCCATCACAATCCCAAGACAAGCACAATTTTGGATAACCTCTAAATCCTACAAATCCAAATACAAAACCTCAATCTGAAAAATGCAAGTAACTAGACTCACCGAGATATCCAATCGTCATACCAAAAGGACAAATGCAGATTCAAGCCAATACTTTGGTGTTCAATGCAATGCAACCACTTTGTTTCAACTAACGAATCTTTCTTTTAGAGCAGATCCTTCAACACAAACACAAGACTCGCAAGCAATCACAACGGACACGATAATACTTTAGCCACGTCAGGCTTAAAATATTACAACCAGCCTTGTCAGGCTTAGAATATGACGATTAGCCACATCAGGCTTAAAATATGATGACTAGCCCCGTTAGGCTTAGAATATGATGAATAGCCTCGTCAGGCTTATGATATGATGACTAGCCTCGTCAGGCTTATGATATGACGATTAGCCCCATCAGGCTTATCATATGAAGAATAGCCTCGTCAGGCTTAGAATATAATTATTAGCCTCGTCAGGCTTAAAATATGACGACTAGCCATACCAGGCTTAGAATATGACAATTAGCCTCATCAGGCTTAAAATATGATGATTAGCCCCGTTAGGCTTAGAATATGGCAATTAGGCTCGTTCCCTTTAGAATTAGACATACACATTTATGTGGTTTTGCAGGCACTACTATAATAGGCCCGTCCGCCTTAGAATTAGACATACACATATATTTTATTTTGCAGGCACTATTATAATAGGCTCGTCCGCCTAAAAATTGGACATACATATATGTTTTGTTTTGCAGGCACTATTACATGAGGTTGATCTATCATACACACAAAATGGGGCAGAATTTTTTAGGATTCCCTCAATAATTCTAAGAAGATAATAAATCAACATTGAGGCAGAAACTTTTAAGATTCCCTCAAAAATTCTGGAAGGGCACAAGCTGATACTGGGGCAAAATTTAGAGGTTCCCTCAAAATTCATCAAAGGCCCAAAGAGGCAGTAAATATGATAATAAGTGTGATAGTGTTTCAGCAATCCGGGAAGCACGGTAACATCATTCTATGTCTTTAGCACTTCACTTTACTCATTGTACACAAGGTATACAGCCCGACGGGATGGATAAATATCTCCTGACTATAGGCACTACTAGCTCCTGACGAGCAGACAATTATCTCCCGACGAGAGGCACTAAGTAGCTCCTGACGAGCAAATAGATATCTCCTGACGAGAAGCACTAATAGCTCCTGAAAAGCAATCAAATATCACCAAAAAATGACAATTGACACACAAATGACATCAATTTACAAGGAAGTTTACTTTATTTTTATGTTTGTTTGCACTTATCTTACTTCTGCTGCAGGACACTCTCTGATACCCTAACAATTCCTCGAGTCACTTCCCGCTCTGCCACACTTCCTTTCATAAAACCATTTCCACATACAAAAACCGCAAAAACATACTAGGCACCATACCAAACCTCCATTCAAGAAGCTTAATCTCTTCAACAATGCCTTCACTGTAACCGCAAATTGTCCATTTTGCAAAATCTCAGGACCCGCTCAAATCCAAATCTCCCATACTTTGGCAAGTAATCTACCTAATATTTCATTCCAGATTAGGATGTCAGTTTGCATTTTCTTCCAATTAATGCTTACTTTGTCTAATCACTCATTTTTGTTTGATAATCGTGCGTATTTTCGTGCTTAATTGTGCCCAGCTGTTTGAGTCGTGCACATTTTTCGTACTTTACTCCTCAATATCCCGCAGTTTAGTTGAGACAATATTGAAGGCAAGATGACTCATTTATTGTAGTGGAATCTATGTCCATGTAAGTTCCTGTTTATGGGTGTGTTATGTGCCATATTTTTCATAACTAGAATAATTACAAGCCTCTTTTTCCACGCTTGATCTCTTGATGTTATTTCGTCTTCAATAGTACATTTGCAAAATTCACCAATCATCTATCTCGTCAAACTTCAAAGCAAACTCAAATCTAAACTTTACATACTTGAACAAGATGATTGAATCGTGCGTCATATAAATCCCACACATGTAACATGCTATTCTAGAACTAAAAACGACTTGATTCTCACGAAACCCGAGATATGTAGGCTACTCAGAGACCGAGGTAAGGCCGAAACACCCCAAAACTCTCATTTTCCTTTCTAGCATTATATCTGCACGTTGTGATAAAATTGGCCACTCCGCCAACTATCTTTGCCCGAAGATTCGTTTCATCATCTCCGGGCAAAGAAGGGCAGTTGTTGACACTCAATTTTATCCCTCATTTTTTATATAACTGATTATATTTAATTTAAAGGTGCAATTAAAGTGTTTGAACAAAATGTGTATTAAAAATCATTGATTTATTTGTGTTATCCCTTATTTACACAATATATAATTAATTGTGGATATATCACGCAATTTCATCATTTTAGGCTTAAGTATGTATCAAATTATGATCATTTGTGCAAATTAACTGTATTCATAACACTTAATAACTTATCTGTAACTATTTATATATAATCAATTGACCCCAATTACATTATTATGTGCATTTTTATTTTATTTATATATAAAATATATATTTATTTTTTTTGCACCTTTGATTAAATATTGGTCCGATTAAAATATCCAGTCCAAAGTTTACACCATCTACTTTCAGTTTTGACATGTTTATTTGAGTTTGAATCTTCTCTTTGAACCTAGACAAAATGTTCGACCAGATACATCATAATTTTCCTTTCCCATATATTTTGAACAAAATACCCCATCTACTTTATTTCATTATTTTAAATTCCCTTCGAACCTAGACACCATATCTAACCAAATACATCTATATATGTTAATTATGTCAAATATCTTTTTTTGAATAAAATTTAAAAATTAATTTTTTCTTACACATTGCCTAATGTGCAGATCTCCTCTACCCATTTTTGGATAAAAATAACTTCACAAAATCTCAGTTTTTGGCTCCCCAATTGTCTCTCTCACTTAAATCACTCTCCAATTCTCTAATATCTCTTTATTTCCTCAATCTCTCTAGAATCTCCCAACGATCTTCTTCAAATCTCACTGCTATTTATACAGTTCAGACATCACCATTATAGGAACAGATCATTACATCCATTAGTGGTGGAGACACCATCGATTGCGGTACATACACCACACGATTTTACTTTCCAAAAAACCAGTGAATACACACACACCCCAAATTGATACATACACAACACATAGAGCATACACGCAATTAAAAGCAAAGAAAGGGAAAGGGAACAGGGGTTGAGGTACGGTACCTAAGCCGCCGCCACCACTGGTGAGAGGGGAATATGGGATCGTACACACACACACACACATACACTTTCTGAATATTCTCTGGTTAAAACCCAAGAACAAATATGACAACACCAGTAGCAGCGAGGACGGGAACATTGAGACAGAACCATCGCAGGAGTTTTTGACCAGAAAACTCCACTGGCAGGACTATTGTGTTGATCTGAGAACTGCTGCTTTGGATTGGTTCTATGGCGGGACAAGTCACAGTGACGCCACCAGGACATAGGCTGGCCATCGCTCCTCGCCTCTTTGCATTGGTGGCGCTACTCTGTTACCATTGTTATTTCATCAGAGGAACTGTACCGGTGCTTTGCGTGTCAAGAAATTTGATTTGTTGCCGCTGGGAATTTCTTGTCTTTCAGTTCTACAGATCCGTTGGTTTTCTGGAATTGCTTTTGTCCTTCAGGCTTAACTTGGTTGCTCTGATCGGGATTTATCATTGTTATTATGGTATTGTTCCTTGTTGCTTTCGCATATCTGCCTAATGCAGTCTTTCTGCATTGATACTGTTTGCTGGATATGTCTAATGATGTTTGGATAATTCTCTTGTGCATCCAAATTAGTCTTAGAACTAATGCCTATGAAAATATTGAATTGAAGGCTTTTGCACTGATATTGAACGGATACTACACCGTTAGGCCAATGACAAATTAGAGGCCGATACAAGTCCCGTCCCGTTACATATTCATTGTCCCGTGTCACCAAAAACAAAGGCGATGATGATGAGTATCCACTTTGCAAAATGGGCATAGTGTGTGTAGGATCGGTACTTGTCATGGCGATCCGGTAGCCACCATTGTTTGCAGCCGTACCGATGCCCTTAAACCTCTACCCAATACGACGAAATCTGAGCCTATACATTCAAAAACTCATTTTTCCTTTCTTTTATTTTTATTATTATTATTATTATTATTATTATTATTATTATTATTATTATTTCATATGCTATTATTTCTGTTTTACTGCAACACTAATTTAATTTTCATATTTTTTGCGAGGTGCATTTGGATGAAGTCTGTTAAAGGACGATGCATTTGGAGTGAACAATACTTTATTATTCATCTTTATTTCGCACTAACTACTTGTTTTATTTTGCAAGGATGGAATTTTTGGTTCATAGATTAAGTTCTTGAGTTAACATAAAAATTGGCTAGAAATAAAGTAGGTGCCCTAATATGCCTAGTTAAAAAATATGTTAGGTGGCGACTCCAAGTCTAACATGTGAGTTCCAATAAGTCGAATCCTGCTTCGAAGTCTAACTGGTTCGAGAAAAAAGGGTGTCGACACCACCTCGAGGGGTAGTACCTTACAGTCCTCGGTTAGGTGCCCGTAGTCTGCATGGAAGTTGCAATAAAGGTTATGATCCCTCTTCCCATGGGTTTTCCTCATATCCTTCGGGATTCTTAATCCTTGGTCAGTCATCACTTTTAACGCGTTCACCAACTCCGCACTTGACACATTAAAATTGTACTAAAAAATACGGAGCAAATCCTTCTCCTTGGATACTAGAGAAGGACCTGTGGTGTTTTTCTAATTAGTAGAGGAGCTAATCTTTCCTTCGAGCTTTTGGCTCACGTCCTTCCCCCCAAGCCTTTGGCTTACACGCTGTCGTTGAGAGTTGTAAGGTCGTATCGGCCCTTTGACTTCCCCCGTTGTGCATCAGTGCGTCAGGATGACTCAGGGCGACTCTTATAACCAAAGCTTCGGCCAGTCGACCTCTACTCTGCCTCCTCCAATCTAACCTTTGCGGTAGTTCTATCATGTACTTCGTCCGAGGTTCGTGCTTTCCATTGTTGGAGGTCTTTCTTCAATGCAGCAGCAGCCTCAAAGTGGCTGGCATTAATTTTTTTTTGAATGCTATAATAACCAAGTTGTCATCCATAGTAGGTAACTCCATCCTCTTCGCTTGGAAGCGCTCAAGCAAATCTTTAAGACACTCCCTATACCACTGCTTGTATTCGAAGACATCTTCCTTTCACTTGAGAATCATTTGGGCTCCGGTATGAGTTTTGATGAATAAGTCAACCAATTCATCAAACTTTGAAATAGACTCGAAGGGTAGATGCATATACCAACGTAATGCTCTCTTCTCAAGGGTATATCCAAACTTCTTGAAGACCTTCCTTCTCAACCAGGGTCAGATCGTTGCTTTTCACCATGGCCATATATTCAGCCATGTGATCAGCTAGGTCAGTTGTGTCATCATACTTCTTCAACATCTGAAACTTGAAGTACTTTGGCATGGGTGACGGGACCGCTTTGGGCTTGTAGGCTTGCTGCTTGCATCTTTGAATATCCAAGACCCTCTAGGTCTTCCTGACCCCGGGGACATTTTCTAACCACTTTTTAAACCGGGCTTTAATGTCTCTTTTCCATTTCTCAATGTCCATTGGAATGTTAGTTTGGGCCAAGGTCGTTGTTCCTGCCACCGTAGGGGTTCCTCCAAAAGGTGGGATAGCGTTAGGGGCAACCCCCAAGCCTCCAGACGCAGTTCTGTTTGGAAGTCACCTTATTGTTGCGCCCGGAAGAACAAAGGTCAGGATACTTCCATAGAAGCCACGGGAGGAGGAGTATTAGTGGCGGTTGCATTAGTCCTTACACTCTTCGAGAGAGTCTGCATTGAAGCATGCATCTCAGCATTGATTATATTTTTTTCATAAAACTGATCATGAACCTACTGTATGAAATCTGCCAAATATGCATTCCAAGCATCACTCGATCCTGATGAAGTGGGATCAGTTGGTGGTGGTGAAGGGGGAATGACCACGCCATCGTTAGTGTCTGCTTGCCTATTAGGGCGTTGCTGATTTCCATCAGAATTATCAGCGTTATCAACCATCGTTAAAGATCAATATCAAAACACGTGAACAAAAGTGTCGCTTAACTTTGGAACTAAGTATAATTGCCTTATCCCTCTAGACGGCACCAAATTGTATTTGCCTAAATCGGATTAGGATTATAATTTAATTTGTTAAGAGGTTTACAAGCAATCAAATGTATTAAAGTTAGTAAAAGCGAGAAAGTAACAAGTAATGAACGAATAATAACAACACAAAATGCGCAATTTCACTGTTGAAGCTTTGAGATGACAATTGAGCAGAGTTTTGCGTATATTTCTGATACCTTTACAAGATAAAATGAATGCAATTTATAGAAAATGAATTAGAGACATTTAAGAGCATTAATTAGCCCACTTTCCTTGTGCGGATCATGGGCTGACCCACGATCTCTCCCATTAAAAACTGAGATCGTGGGGGGAAGTCACGGGCATTAGCTGCATTGAGAGCTGAACAGCCTTCCCGAAGCTAAGATCGTTTTTCCTTGGGATAATGAGCTATTTTTTATTCGAGGTGATCTTACTTTGTGGCTCACAAAAGGTCTTGAAACCTCGGGAGCCATGCTACTAGCCTCATGGCCAACTTGCGAACCGAGTAAAAAATATTCTGAGCCCTACACTTGGACAACCATGTGTGCCATATTTTGCCCAATACAACTCCTATAAAAAAGGGTTCCTATTATTTAGTAAACGTATCTCAACAATCCCATAAACATTTCAAATATTCAAGAAGAGATCAAAAGACATGTTAAATATTTTTCTCAAGTTCTAGCAATATTCAAGATGCAAATGGAGTGCTGATACATACTTCTAGATCATCAAATACATCAAGGAGATTCAAATCATTCTACGTTCAAAAAATACGCTGCTAAGGCTCTCGAATTGCGGGTAACAAATCAGAAGAAAGAATCAAGGGATAAATAGAATTGTACCCGCACCATTTATCAATAAAATCATATATTCTTCTTGTTGTTTGTAATTATTTTTTTCAGCAAAGGTTACTAAGCAGAGTGCTTAGTGACTAATTTTATTAAAAATAAGAGAATTATTGCCTATAGCCCGCATAATTTTTTATCAGTATCTAGCACTTCTTGAAGCATCAACTTCCATTCCCAATTATCAATATCACTCATTAATGCTTATATGATTTTATTCCCTCTTTTGCAACCCTTGGAGGATTTATTCTACCTGAAACCGTGGTATCATCACTTATTTTTCTTCTATGTGCCTTCTTCATAGGTTTCGTTGGTGAGATGTCTGTTGCCCGGGCAGCCCTCTCTCTAGCATCATCAAGCAAGGACTGCTCATCTTCCTCTGAATCATCACCAATATTATATTCCTTACTTTCTTCCTCATTTATATGATGCGGTACCAATGGATTTGGCTCAAATTGCTTGGCAACCATTGGACTATACCATGAACCCCTCGACTTCGTTTTGCTTATATTTATCGTGCTAATATTAGCCAAATGAGAAGGAACAAACTCTGTGGCGGTAGCTTTCAAATTACTGCTTGGTATTTTTTGTACAACTTATTCTTCCTCATCCACTATGTCAGCCATTTTCTGTTACTTGATGCATGTTCCTGCTCCTTCACAGAGTTTACCTTTTTAGTAGAGTTAGCTTGTGAAATAGTAAGTGTACCTTTTATTGCCAGTGAAGCATTCCCTATTGAGATGAGTTGCTGCCCGAATTCATCTTCACATTCTCCACAGGACTCCAATGTCTCTCGAACAATCCCTTGAATTAGGTGAATCATGCTAGCCACCTGAATATTCTTTAGTAGCTTCCCCACTGAAGGATCCATAACGTACACATTGTGTGTATCTTTAATTAATGCTATCTCCTTTGAATGTTGGATTGAATCATCTTTTCCCTTTGCTGAAGAGTTAGTTGAATCACCTCTAGAAAAATCCACTCCATGAAGATAGGATCTTCTTCAACATTTATTAGCGCATGATGGTCCCCAAGAACACAAGTTCTCCTATTTTCCTCCAATATGTCGCCAAAAAAATTTCTAACAAAATTTGCAAATTTTTCATTGCCCAACTCAGTAGAAACACCTTTACACATAAGATCAAGTTGCGAAGTTCGAACTAAAGCAATCCCAACCTGCTCCGCTGCTTCACAACTTGTACTTTGCGAAGGAACTGTTTGTTCAGATTTGTTCTTAGTACAAAAATTATCTACCCTTTCATCTATCAACGCACCAGGCTGTTGCGTTCCAACAATTGCAGCAGTATCATGAACTTCTCGTCCAACCAAGCCAGCCTTGTCTTGCAATTGGTTATTTACGGGCTGCTTATTAGACTGCATTTTATTGCCCAGTGAAGGATTTTTTACAGCAACAGACTTGGAGGACGTCACACCAACCTGAGCAACAATTGCACCAGCGCTGTCTGAACTTTGCTGCTACTTTCCATGACTCAAACCCTCATCTTTTTCATCAGAACTTGGAGCAGATTACTTTGCAGGAGTATTACCATCAGACCCATTGTGCGAAACAAGGAGAGTGTCATTAATTCGAGGTTCCTTACAATGTATCTGCAACGTTGGAACAATAGGAAGAATAGTTCCATGCCTCATAACTTGAGGTTCCTTACAATGTTTTGGGTCATGAACTGCAGCTTCTATTTTCTCAACTAAAGCTCTGTCAACAGTAGTAGATTTTGGATCTTTTACAGGAGCAAACGAGTCAAAAACCTGCCCTTTAGTTGTGCACATAGAATCACCATCACCCTTATTGAGTTCCTCCTATTTTTCCTCATTGAGAGGCTGTTCTTCAGCATCAATTAACGCTGCAAAAATAATTATTGGCAGTAACAGGTTGGCCTTGCGACTTACGCTGCCCAGCTTCCTCGCACGCTTGTTTTTGAAGATTTTTATCACCCTTCTTGCTTAATACCACCTGCCACCCAGTAGGAGAAGCTCTAGGATTCAAAGTAAATTGCTGCTGCTTCTTATTACCAATACCATCAGAAGTGACCAATTCCTTACTCAAAGTAGAAGGTTGTCCAGTCGCTGCAGCAGTAGCAACCAGCTTGTTGTTTGTAATTGTTGTTTTACTTTTTTGCTAAAATTTGTTGCAAACAATTGTCTTGAGTTTTCTTTGGAAATTTCTAATAACAGAAAAACTATACCAGCTTGTTTCATTTTTAGATTCTATCAATGCCTCACAGTTGTATGTTCTAATAATCAACGTTGTACAAATCTTCATTCTTTCCAACCCCAGTTGGCATCACTACCCACAACATCCTCTATTTCCTCTAGCGGTTTCTTAATTTTTCTACTATTTCTACATTCTTGATAACTCAATTTTAATCTTTAACACTGGCTTGTGCAATCAAATCACCTTTATCAGTCACAGTGTAAGGATCCTCTGTTATATATTGGCCACAGTCAATTCAAAACTAATTTCAATTTTTTCTCCAGTTATACACATGCAAGTAGTGAAGTCGTATTTTAATTTACAACAGCAACATACTAAGTGTAATCCCTTAAGTGGATTGGGATCCGGTCCAGTAATTTTTGGTCCAGTGTTATTCAATGAATACTTCAGATCTTGCCACGTTATCAAAACAGAATCAAATGGATGTTATCAGTTGTTACTAGAAAAAGCAATAAAGAAAAGTTATGCTGTCAATTTCTATTTTCTCTATTAGCTTGAAGTTAGAGATCATAAAATTTACAGTGAGTGTCATCTTCTTCTTTTACATCGAAACCTAGCTTACAACAGAGAAGATTAAGGAGTTTGATGGCTTTTTTTTTTCTCCCTGCTTAGATTAGGTTTTCAGTAGCCTTGAATTTTATTTAAAATAATGTTTTGAGTTACTTATGAGAGGTGAAATTTGAGATCATTGGGAAGAACAGAAAAAGTAACTGTCATTATTTTTTTTGGATATGTTTTTACAGGCTAAATTAGCAGGAATCACTTGTTCTGTTGACCTAAACCCGTCAAATATCATCAATCTTTCCGCTACATGATAGCATTCAAATCATAAATTCTAAAAATTGTAACAGCAAAGATCCAAATAAAAAAATAACATAAATAAAATCTATTATTATATATTCGTGAAATAAATTAATTTTCAAATAAAGTCTTCACATTTAGTGTTCGTAAGAAAGAACTAGTGTAGAAAACTATGTGTAAGTTTGGCCTGGGTGTATAAGCTCATTTTAAAGTAAATTATGAAAATGCAGTGAGAAAGAGCATAATTTGAATAACAGCACTTTGATTCTGTTGAGGTTACGTGAGAAGATCCTAAGTGATTATTGAACAACATTGGATTAAAAGCTACTGGAATTAGGGCTTCCCATTGTATGGTAAATATCGAATTACCGTACCAAACTGAAATATTTTTTACTTTGGTATTGATATTTTGGTATTTGGTATGGTATTTTGGTATAGATTTTTAAAAATTTTGGTATTTGGCACGGTATTCGGTACTTATAAAAAAATACCGAACTACCGAAAATACCGAAATATTTAGCTACATATACAAATTATATATAATATTTATATAAATAATAATAATTTAAATACTCTAAACATGAGCTACTAAAATCCAAAATTAGAGAATATCTAAAACTTGTGATATGATCATATATTTAATTAAAATTAATAAATATTCATAAACTAAATAAAATAGTATCAGTACCATCAATTCTCATTTAATGCCTTAACAAAGAGTTGTCTTCCAAGCACCATCAAAACTCAAAAGCTTATTGCTTTTCAGTAAAAAGTACACTAAATTATCATAAATATCCCATTGGCCTACTAAGTTTTGCGCTTGTGCATTGCGAAGTTCCATTGTTAATTGCCAAATGAAGCTTCTTAGTTTCTTTAGCATGTCTTTACAATATATGCATATACTCTACTATATGTAAGTCAAAATCGAACAAACTACGATTACCGACTTTCCATACAGCAATTTACTGAAACCAAACATAAAAATACTGAACCATACCGAATTAGTTTGGTATGGTAATGGTATGATATTTTTAAAAATCGAAAATCAAAATTACCGAATCGAAGTCTTAAATACTGTACCGTACAAAGGGCACCCCTAACTGGAATGGATCCCAATCGCTTCTAGCAACGAATGATTCAAGGATAAGGCCACTGAAGCTATTGGTTATATTTATTTATAACTATAAGTAGCTCCCAAGAATCAAAGGCCTCTACATTTTGCTATTAGTTATATTTATTTATATTTGTAAGAGTTATTTCAAATGAACAAAATGTGAGCCATTTGTTTTAGTTTTCAAAAATCATATTAATAAATATGAGTGTAATTAAAATTTTAAAAATATTAGACAAAGTTTTAAAAGGAGTATTTGAAACCTTGAAGAATATTTCTTGCCTATTTTTTTTAGAGTATTCAATTGCCTTTATTTCTTTCCTGTAATCTTAGAGTATTTCATTGCCATACTAATTATAGTAATTTATTATATTATTTGTTTATAGTATTATATAATCGTAAGTTGTGTTATTTCCAAATTAGCTTTCTTGAATTATATCATTTGGCTTGCTTTAGTGTTGGTTTTAGTGTCGTAGCTTTTTGCCCTTGAGTCTTATTATTTTAGTGTTAGTTTAGTAGTAGTGTAGTGTGACAGTTGTGTTCGATGGCAGATGAAGTTCGTGTCCTCGGTTGGGGTTAGGGGCAGGTATCAAGGGCGGTAGGAAAATCTGTGGGTTCCGAATTGGGTCTTTGACAGTGAAATCTTTAGAGTTAGTAAAGATTCTTAAAAAGAGGAAGATTAATATAGCTTCTGTCCAGGAGACCAAATGGGTGAGAACAAAGGCATGGGATGTAGATGAGTATAAATTGTGGTACTCTAGGGTCTTGAGGAGCAGAAGTGAAGTAGGTATTTTAGTTTACAGGGACCTTTGCGAGCAAGTGGTGGAGGTCAGAAGGGTGAAAGATATGTTGATGTCTATTAAACTAGTTATAGAATGGCTCACCTTCAACATAATAAGTGCTTACGCATCTCAAGAAGACTTGGATGAGGAAGTCAAAAGGCACTTTGAGGAGGATCTGGACAGGTAGTGCGAAGTGTCCCGGTCAGTGAGAAGCTATTCATAGATGGAGATTTTAATGGACACATCAAGAAAACTTTGGGGCCTATGATGAGGTGCATGGCGGTTTTAGTTTTGGGGATAGAAATAAAGAGGAGTCGCACTTTTGAATATTTCTAAAGTTTTTGATCTGACAATAGCTAATTCGAGTTTTTAGAAGATGGAGGAGCACTTGGTTACCTTTTGTAGTTCGGTGGAAAGGACACGGATTGATTTCCTCTTTCTTAGGAAGAGTGATAAAGGTGTATATAGGGATTGTAAGGTTATCGAGAGCGAGAACCTTACTACGAAACACAAACTCTTGGTTATGGAACTAGATAATGTAAGAATGAAGAAGAAGAAGGTTGTGTTCGAGAATCCTAAAATTAAATGGGGAACCTTGACGATTGAGAAAATTCAGGAGTTGGGGAAGTGACAGGTGGCTATGGGGGCTCGGTAGAGTTGTGGTGATCCAAGTAATATATGAACTAGGACAACACAGTGCATTAGGGTAGCTTCTAGTAAAGTGTTGGGGATTTCAAAGGATAACTCCTGAAGATACAAAGGAGACTGATGGAGGAATGGAGAGGTCCAAGAGAAAGTAGAAGCCAAGAAATTTGCATACTTGAAGGTAGTAAGAAAAAGGGGAGAATAGGAAAAGATATAAGACTGTGAAAGTGATTTTGACGACCAAAACAACAATGGTTGAATGTCTTTATAAAGAAATAGATGTTAAGGGTGGAGATGAGACGTTTTATATGCCCGTGAAGTCGAGGGAAAGGCGAAAACGCGACCTTGACCACGTGAGGTGCATTAAAGATGAGAACATAATGGCATTGGTGGAGGAGGCACATATTAGACAGAGATGGCTGGCGTACTTCTATAAGCTCTTAAACGTAGAGGGCCGACATGCATATTGCGATAGGTGAGTTAGTACACTCAGAGAGTTGTCAAGATTTTGGGTATTGTAGGCGTATATGAGTAGAGAAGGTTAATGGGACAATCTAAAAGTTGTAAGGGGGAAGAGCGACTGGGCCAAACGAGATCCCATTAGAGTTTGGAAGAGTACGGGCAGAGCAGGTGTGGAATGTCTGACCGAATTGTTTAATGTCATCCTTAGGACGAGTATAATGCCTGAAGAATGGAGATAGAGTACCATGGTACTATAGTACAAGAACAAGGGTGATATTCAAAACTGTAATAACTATAAAGGTATCAAACTATTATGCTATACTATAAAAGTTTAGAAAAGGGCGGTGTTGAGGAGAATGAGGAAGGATGTGACTATTTCAGAGAACCAATTCGAATTCATGCCTGGAAAATCAACTACAAAGGACATTCATCTTCTGAGCATGTTCATTGAGCTGTATAAATATAAGAAAAGGGACTTATATATGAAACTTATGATAAAGTCCCTAGGAAGGTTTGTAGGGATGATAAATCTAAAGGTGTTCTGATGGCATACATAAGTCGGTCAAGGACATGTATGATGCAGCCAAGAGCCGAGTGAGAGTAATCGGAGGATACTTATAGCATTTCCCAGTTAAGATGGGGGGTTACACCATGTATCAGGACTTGACCCATTTTTATTTTCTCTGGTGTTGAACGACGTGACTCGGAGTATTCAAGGGGAGGTACCGTGGTGAATGTTATTTGTAAATGATATAGTTTTTGTTGACGAGACGCGCAACAAAGTCAACAAGAAGCTAAAGATATGGAGACAGACTCTGGGGTCTAAAGGTTTCAAGCTAAGTATGACAAAACCATAGTGCATGGAATGTAAATATAGTGATGCATATCATAAGTCAGATGTGGAAGTGAGACTTGATACACAAATCATTTCCAAGAAAGGAAGCTTTTAGTATCTTGGCTCAATCCTCCAAGGTAATGGAGAAAATGATGATGATGTCACTTTTTGTATAAGAGCAGGTTAGATGAAGTGGAGGCTCGCTTTCAGTGCACTATACGATAAGAGAGTTCCAGCTAAGTTCAAAGGCAAGTTCTATTAGGTGGTCCTTAGACTAGCTATGTTATATGGGGCGGAGTGTTGGCCAATCAAGAACACATACATCTAAAAGAAGAGCATGGCAGAGATGAAAATATTTTGGTAGATGTGTAGGCATATTAGGATGGATATGACTAGAAATTAGGTCATTCGTGATAAGGTAGGTATGGCCTCAGTGCAGAAAAAGATGCTACAAGTGAGGTTGAGATGGTTCGGACACGTGACAAGGAGGAGCATATATGCTCCGGTGAGGAGGTATGATAGATTGGCAGTGCTGTGTCTACAAAGAGTAGAGGTAGGCCAGAGAAGAATTGGGTAGAAGTAATTAGACAGGACATGGCTCACCGCTAGATCACGGAGGACATGACCCTACATAGGAAAGCGTGGAGGTCGGGGATTAGGATAGATGGTTAGATAGTAGTCGAGTGTTTCTCTCTCTCTCTCTCTCTCTCTCTCTCTACCTGTAGTATTATTCATATATAGAATATTTCTATCTTAGCCTCCGTCTTTGTATCTATTGGTGTTATGTTTTTATCTTGGATATATTTTAGTTTTATTATTCTCTTTATCATGATACTTTGTTATTCAAACATATTTTCTAATAATGTCTTTCTCTAGCCGACGGTTTATCGGAACCGGCCTCTCCACCTTGGAGTGGGTAAGGTCTGCGTACATCTCACCCTCTCTATACTTCCACTTGTAGGATAACACTGGGTACGTTGTTGTTGTTGTGGAATTACTAATCTTTATATCAATTTTAACTCAAATCTTTATATCAAGGCCAAATACATAAAGAGACCCTCAAACTTGGCACAAAATTTTATTTTGGCACCTTATCTCAGCTAAGTTCTATTTGAGCACCTTAACTATATCAAATCTATATCATTTAAACACTTCATAGCTAGCAAGCAAAAGAAACATGATGTCTGAAATACACGCGCACTCTAAACTGGCATTTGAGCTCAAAAGGAAAAGGAAAACCTTTTCTCAATGCACACCCCCACCCCCAACCCATCGTCTCTTCCCAACTACCTACCCCTTCATCATCTTCTTCCTACAAATATCTCCTAATTCCCTGTAACATTTTTTTTTGTTTTTTCTTTTTTTAACAATTTATGATCATGAAGTTAAACTAATCATGAAAGGAAAAAAAGTTAAAGTTTCATTATGTAAACCATGTTTGATTGTATATATGTCTGTTATTATCTTAGCATATAAAGGTCCTTTTTTCTTGACCCGTCAATAAAATTATTGCAAAATGGAAGCAAAAATGATTCTACATCTTTTTTAATCCATCAACACATTAATCTATGTCAAAAGATGAGAAGAGAGTTGAAAGATTTAAGCGAAAGAAAAAGAAAAAAAAAATCTAGTAACTTCTAAAGACGATCAAGATGGAGAAAGAAGAAAAGAACCAGAGTACATAAAATACACAAAATGAAAAACGATGATATAAAAGAAAATATTCTACATAAACAAGTTGGAAACTGTGGGTCCCATTATAATCTTAAGCTCATTGCACTCGTTTAAAAGAAGTGATATGCACGATCTAGTCCAGGTCAGCTTCGAGTGTTAAAGAGACACAGTTTTAGCATACTTAAAGTGCTCAAATGGAACCTAGCTGAGATAAGGTGCCAAAATAAAATTTTGTGTCAAGTTTGAGGGCCTCCTTAGGTATTTAGCCTTATATCAATCGTATATGTATATCCATTAAAAATATTTAAATAAATTCTTAAAAAGATTACTACATAGCTATGTATCTCAAACAAATTAGAGAAGTAAACTTTAAACTAAAATATACATAAATATTATTAAAAAAATTTATGGCATTTTATTAAGTTTCGGTTTAACTCTCTAATCTTATTAAGAGCATGTTAGACCAAGTTTTTGAGGAGCCAAAAGTGTTAATTTTATAAAATTATGGTGTTTGGCCAAGATTATGGAAAATTAAAAGTACTTATTTTTCTCAAGAAGTGCTTCTTTAAAAAATTAGGGTGTTTGGCCAAGCTTCTAGAAGAAAAATAAATGTTTTTGAGTAGGATTAGTAGCTAGTTTTCTTCTATGAGAAAGAAGATGAAAAAATTAACTTCTCCTTAACAGTAGAAGAAAAAGTTGTTTTTTGTTTTGTCATTAGAAAAATATAATTATCAAAAATACTTATATACTGAATTATCCCTATTTATTTAACTTAATTCTTTTACGGACACACACCCACCTACATTGTTACTGTTGGAATTTATAGTTAAAGTGCATCTTTTCTTAAGATATAAAATTTAAAATATTTAATTATTTATTATGTGAATGCTCTAATTTTAAAGAATTTAACTAACTAAAAGATTTAACTAAATAAAAAATTAAATATTTTGTTTGATCCTAAATATTTAAAATCATTCAACTAAACTCCAAAATGTAATGCCTACTATCATTAGTGAGCTACGGTCAGGATTTATACTAGGTAGAAGAATAATTAGCAACATCATTCTAGCTCATGAGCTAGCCGGAGCATATACTAGATAGAACTCATCCCCAAAAGTTATGATCAAAGTAGACTTTCAAAAAAACCTGTGATTTAGTAGAATGGAGATATTTGGAGCAAGTCACAGATGGAATAAGTTTCCCAGCAAAATTCATACAGTGGCTGCTTGGATATGTCACAACTGTTAATTATGCCATCATCATAAATACAGAGCAAACCAAGCCCTTTGATGTTGCCAAGGGGCTTACACAAGGAGACTCTCTTTCTCCCTTTCTGTTTGTTATAGCTATGGAGTACCTTAGCAGGAGTTTGAGTGTGTTAAAGAAAGATCCTAACTATAATTTCCATGAACATAACTCATTTTAGTTTTGCTAATGATCTCTTACTTTTTGTAAGAGAAGACATCAAATCAATGGAATTACTGCATGAAGCCTTCAAGAAATTTACAGTGGCATCTGGATTGCAAGCAAATCTCAACAAAATCTTTGAATATTTTGGAGGTATTAGAAAGCAGGAAAGAGATGAAATTCTTAACTACTTGGGGTACATGAAAGGTGAATTGCTAAATATCAAGGAATACCATTAGACACCAAAAAACTGAAGAATGTACCATGACAATCCTTAGTGGAGAAAATTATGGCAAGGATCTCATCATGGATTAGTAAGAAACTATCATATGCAGGTAGGGTGCAACTAGTAAAGTATGTCATATTTGGAATTCAAGCATATTGAGCACAACTCTTCATTCTATCTGCTACAGTGATCAAACTAATTGAATCATATTGTAGAACTTACATATGGTCAGGGGTGAATGTCATTACTAAATCAGTTGAGGACTAGGACTAATTATGCTAAAAGTGTGGAACAAAGCTGCTATCACAAAGACTTGCTGGGACTTGGCTAACAAAGTTGACAAGCTATGGATTAAATGACTGCATGTATATTTTATGAAAGGCCAAAAGCTAGAAGATTTGAAGATAATAGCTCAACTAAGCTGAATGGTGAGGAAAATTGTGGCTGCTAGAGAAAATCTAGACTTTGCAAAAGATGCAGCATAGATAAAGAAGAACTTGACTGCACACATTTATTCTCAACTACAATTTGTTGCAGCAAAAGTAACAAGGAAGAACCTATTGTATCAAAATCAGGCTAGAACTAAAGCTGTGTTTACTTTATGTATAGTTGATCCTACATGCAAAGCAATGGAAGCTAAAGACCACATATTTATTGAGTGCCATTGTGCAATAGTTATAGGAAAGGCTCCTGATATCCTCAGATGGACAAAAGAGTAATCTAAGCAAGGTCAAGTGTTGAAGCTGGTATGCACAAAATTTGTACATGTTGTATAGAAGGAAAAGATTAATAGAGTATTTGAGAAAAAATAAAGAACCTGGAAACTAGTTAGCAAGGGAGATAGCTTGTGTATGCAATATTCGAGCAGGAAGCACACTCAGGAAAATGCTACAAACTTACCCGTTTTAATTTTTTCTATTCTCTGTAAAGAAATGACATTAATGTTAGGAGTATAATTAGAATAAGTTAGATGAGAAGACTAGTATGTGGTATAATTGCTTAGTTTTGTAATTTTTCACTAGCGATTAATAAAAAGTTTAATTACCAAAAAATAAATTATTCATCTAGTTAAAATGAATCTTTATATGTTGTTACTCATATTTGGTAAATAATAAAAAATTTATTACCAACTAGCTTTATGATCAATTATGCTACTGGACTAGACATAGTCCCAGACTCAGTAGCTACATTGTTTCTCAGCAACAACAATTGTCCTAACTAGGATAGTAGTCTAACCCCTTCAACTTTGACGTGCGATTGTGCTTCTTTGGCTCAGACAGAGATACTTCTGAGGGGCGACAGAAGGGGAAGGAAGTAGTTCTTTAATGACCTTTTGCATTATGGATATTCTATTCACGTGTTCTTTATGTGAATAGCCGCTAACAGTGTACTTACTACGCCGCAGCCTTGAAATGCATTCATATATTGTATTCTCATGTTATGGAATGTGTTGTCATATTGGGTGCAGGAGTATTCCATCCTAGGAGGAGGTGTATTCCACTCCATTTAGTTTATCAGATTGTATATCCCTTGAATGTAGGAGTATTCCACTTCTAGATGGGATTACGGGCACATGTGACTCTATTGTATCATATTTCATATCATATCATTTCATATTACTTGTATTCAATGAATGTTGTGATTATGTGCATTGATAAGTTGTGCATTTCTTATATTTTTTATTTTCTATGACTTGTGATTCCTTGGCTAGCCTTTCAAGAAAGCAAGTTATTCCTCGCTTACTGAGTACATATGACTTATTCCCTATTTGTTTCTGTTTTGTCCTTTTATTTTGGCAGAGTTCGCTCTAGGGACTAACACGCAGCGCGATTGATGAGCAAGGCATTCTCAGTAGTATGTGGTGAGCCAGCTTGTTTGCTGAGGCCACCAGCTATAGATGTTATAGTTATATATCATTTTTCACCCTTTAGGAGATGTATATATTTTTGGATTTCTTAGATGTCTTATCTGAAAACTTTTTACGCCTAAAATTGGATGTCTAGGTTAACCAGTTAAATTTATAGAGGGTCACAAGCAATACAGTAAAACAAGATGGAAAAAGTAAGTAAATAGATAGAAAAATAATGAACAAGAAAGTAAGTAGTATTATTCCTTGAGAATAGCTGGATTCAGTGTGAATCGCTTGATCTACAATAAAATGTAAGGACGGGTATTTATAGTAGAGTTTTACCTAGTCCTAATTATGGTAAAATACAAAGACTAAGAGGCCATGGGCCTATAAAATCAAGGCGGTGGTATAAACGAAATCCTAACTAGGAGACTATAAACCCTAAGGCGGCGGGTTGTATGCTTTGCGTCCTACGCCCGTACCGCCTGAAAGGTCGTAACTCGTAGAGCAGGTGTGTATCCTCTGTGCCTGGTGACTTGTACGATAAGTCTAGTCTCTCCAGTTGGACCTGTATCCCCATAATAATAGGTGGCGTATTTTTGCCCACATAGTCAGTCCCACCACTTGCTCAGTGCTGACGCGAGCAGTCAGGAAGTGAGAGCGGTGTACAAGACGGATGTGAAAGAATATCTCACTGACTCCTTGAAGTTCGCATCTCTTTGACCAAGAATGATATCGATTTCTTCGAGAACTCCGCGTGCCTTCATTCGATTAATTGATGTTGATTCCATGTACCTTTCCAAGAACGCTTTTTGCCGCGCCGAGTTATTTTATATTTCAAGCCATAATTACGCTTGAACGTTTCATCCTCCATCCCTATCTTCTCCAGCCTATAAATAGAGGCTTCGTGATAGTAATGGAATCACAAATCTTCTTCAGAAAAATACCCCATCTCTCCAAAATTTCCTTCTTCTTTCTTCAAAAATATTTGCCTTTGATCCTGGTCTGATATTCCCAAAAATACTCCTTTGTTCAGAATGCATGGTGCATGAGAAAACTTTAGGAAAAAGACCATCTGCAGTTTTCTTCCTCTTTTTCTCCATCCATGAATCGACGAACGGAGTCCCCTGAGTCATAAAGTTTGATCAAGATTCTAATGATGTTATTCGGGATGTCTTCATTGTGGCATGTGCACTGATTACTGTGTGCTCTTCTTCTAATACGGCGGTTGCTGTGATATTCCTCTTGTCATACAGGGTTCTTCAGCAGAAGAATGCCAACCCAGCGGGGATGCTGTGTCTTCCTGTCTTCTAGTTGCATGGGGTAATAGTCCTGGAAGCAACTTCATTTGAACCAGGAGCGAGTCCTTGGGATATCCTCTCATTCTTCGGGCAATTGATACCAAAGAACATTCTCTATACCTACAGCGTTCAGGGTGGACGTATAGCTCTGCCCTGTTCTGTAGTTTCGTGGATTGTATTTGCTTCTAATCATCCGGATAAGAGGGGGAACATGGCGTTCCTGCGGCCACCGAGGGTTCCTCATTAGAGTCTCTCCAAGTGAATCCAAATAAAGCTCCGGGACTGCATTCTGCCTTCTCCGCCATTCTACTGAGGGATTCTCAGTTGGACTGACTTTCCAATTCCCGTGGCACAGCATTACAAAAATGTTGCTGCTTGGGGTATCAAGTTGGAAATTTTGCTTTCCAAGTGTCGAGAGATATTTCGATGCAAGAGATGCCATCCAGAGGAAGAATCTATGGCCGTGCAAATCCAGAGGAACTTGCAATTTTTAGCCTTCCCTTTCCCTTTTTTTTACAATTCTTATGAACAATGTTGTATTCAGAAAGAACTAATTGTATATTATGAGCCTATGAGGTGTTTGTTATTAATAAAATGGACGTTCCCTAACATTTTTATGCGTACTTGTATAGTTAAGAAGCATGTTTTGTGTGCCTTTTTGGGCTAGTGTCTTTAAAAGGCAGGCGTTAGGGGTGCTTTATTTGCGTCAATAATTAACTGTTTTATGTTGTGCCTATGATAGATGGTTGTTTTGCGCGACCAATGTGACGAATTTAGCCTGTGATATGTAACAGGGCATTTTTGCGTTCCAACCAGAACTTATGCGCTTGTATACTCGAGTATTTTAAGACTTTCTGGCACTATGTGGGTAGGCGTTCCCACCGGCATGTTGGTGCAATTTGTAGAATTGACGAGTTCAACTTACA
This sequence comes from Petunia secreta, assembly GCA_029990175.1. NCBI lineage: Eukaryota > Viridiplantae > Streptophyta > Magnoliopsida > Solanales > Solanaceae > Petunia > Petunia secreta. Next base: position 244,447 of record JARKIP010000175.1, on the reverse strand, counting down.
AATAATGCCTGGTGGCTGAGCGAGACATGATCTAGCTCTGAGCAAGACATGATTTAGCTCTGAGCAAGCAGTCTACCTTACTTTTTGTAGCAAAAAGTGGGTGTATTACTTCAACTTAGGTCTGGCCAGGGCTATGAATATTTGGATTGTAGATGGATCTGAATTTGTAACACTGACTAAATAAAATGGTAGTTTTATTGATGAATAGGGGCGTTGAACCATTTGAAACATAAAGAACGGGGCTAAGAGCCCATTATGAAATAATGATTAAAGAAAAAAAAAAGGAGAAAATACATGTCTTGAGTATGCAAGCTCAGTTGGCCATTCAAAAGTACTCCCTCCGTTCCAAAATGGTTGTCATAGTTCGGATTTCGAGAGTCAAACGAGTTTAACTTTGACCGTAATATTTTCATATGTCTTTTAAATATTTTGAATTATTAATTATTGTGACTTATAATAATTTTTATTTAGTTTCTAAAAATATAAACATCGTTACAAAAAACTTAAAGATAATTTGTTTAAATTTACGGTCAAAATAAACTCGTTTGACTCTCGAAATCCGAACTATAACAACCATTTTGGAACGGAGGGAGTAATATTTTTAAAGCCAAGAGATGTTCCAATAATTTGGAATGGTTGTTCCTTTCATGTCTTCAAGAACGTACACACCTTTTGCAGCTATGCCTCGGACTCTGTAAGGTCCTTCCCAATTTGGAGCTAAATTGTCTGTGCTAGCCTCCTTAGTGCTTTGAGTAACTTCGCGGAGGACAGGATCACCTATGTTGAAAGAACGTAAGTTTGCCTGTGCATTATAGTACTACTCCACCCATTGCTTCTAGGCCATGAGGCTTATGGCCGCTATCTCCCGTTGTTCGTCCATGGCGTCGAGTGAAGCTTTTAAAGCCTCATTATTTGATTCTTTCTCGGCAAATGATCGTTGCAAGCTGGACTCTCTGATCTCCAAAGTAATCATTACTTCCATTTTGTATGTTAGTGAAAGCGGAGTTTCCCCCGTGCTGGCCTTGGATATAGTGCGGTAAGCCCATAAAACTCCTGGCAGTTTCTCCGCCCACTTTTTCTTGGCTTCCTTGAGTCACTATTCAGGCTTTCAGTGATTGTTTTGTATAAAGATTCAGCTTGACCATTAGCTGAAGGGTGGTAAGGTGTTGAGGTTATTCTCTTTATCTCCTATTCTTCTAGGAAAGCGGTGATTTTGTCACCCATGAATTGAGGTCCATTGTCGCAAGTGATTTCTGCTGGGATGCCGAAGTGGCACATGATGTTCTTCCATATAAACTGTATCACCTCCTATTCTCAAATTCGAGCATAGGTCGTTCCTTCGACCCATTTGGTGAAATAGTCTGCCATGATAAGTAAGAACTTGAAACCACCAGATGCTTTAGACATGGGTCCTACGATATCCATTCCTTATTTCATGAAAGGCCAAGGGGCTATCACGGAATGTAACAGCTCTGCTGGCTGATGAAGTATATGGGAAAATTTCTGGCAATTATCACATGCGCGAACGAACTTGCTCGCGTCATCTTTCATTTGGGGCTAGAAATAACCCTCCCTAATTAATTTGCGTGCTAGAGATCGTCCGCCGGAGTGGTTCTTGCATTGCCCCTCAATAATTTCTCTTAGTGTGTAATCTACTTGAGAGAGTCCCAGATATTTAGCCAAAGGGCCGTTAAACATCTGGTGATATAGATCCCCATTGATCAGGCTATAACGAGATGCTTGAACCTTTAACCTTCTGCTTTCCTTTTTGTCTCCTGGGAGTATTCCCTTCTCCAGGTATTCAATGATTGGGTGCCGCCAATCCCTTATTAATCCCGTGACGTTGACCTCGTGGTGCTTAACATCTTTGTAGGTTAACTTAATAATAGATCTCGGGCTATCTGCACTCATGTCTACGGTGGCCGCTAGACTGGCTAGGGCATTAGCCTTCGTGTTTTCTTCCCTTGGTATTTGATTGATCTTCCATTTTTAAAAATTCTTCAAACGATTTTGTACTCTAACTAAGTATTCCTGCATGCGGGCGTCTTTAGTAGCGTAAGCTCTAGTTACCTGATTGACGACCAGCTGAGAGTCGCTATTGAGACTGATCTCTCTAGCCCCCAATATGTAAGCTAATTCTAAAGCTTGAATTACTGCTTCATATTCTGCTTTGTAGTTTGTCATCGACAGGCAGCTGACAGCCTTCCAAAATTTGCTCTTGTTTGGGATTTGATCATTAACCCAAGCCCGACCCTTTTTACATTCGAGGCCCCATCAGTGTGGATCACCCATTCTCTGGGGGTAACACCTTCCATCATTTTACACTCTATCTCGGCCTTCGACACTAAGTTGGTACTGAAGTCGGCAATGAAGTCTACGAGTACCTGTGACTTGATGGTCGATCATGGATGATAATTGATATCATATTCTCCTAGCTCGACGGCCCATTTTTCTAACCTGCCCGAGAGCTCGGAATTGTGTAAAACGATCCGCAAAGGGAAAGCGGAGACCACAATAATCTTGTGACTTTGAAAATATGGTCGCAGCTTCCTTGCTGCCACAACTAAGGCGAGTTCTAGTTTATCCAGTTGCTGGTACCTATTTTCTGTATCCAATGGAGATTTGCTGACGTAGTATATTGGCGATTGTTCCCCTCTTTCTTCTCGTACCAGGAGAGCACTGACCAAAACTTCGGACACTGCGAGGTATAACAATAACGACTCTGCCTCGCGTGGCTTGGTTAGTAACGGGGGATTGGCCATATACTGCTTTAACTCTCGAAGCGCGTTGCTACACTGCTGTGTCCACTCAAAGCTTTTATTTTTCTTCAAGACATTGAAAAACTGATAACACCTTTCAGAAGACTGCAAGATAAAATGGATGAGCACGGCTATCCAGTCGTTAAGTCTCTTTACCTCTACTTCGCTCTTCAAGACTTCTAGTATAGCCTCGATTGCTTTAATTTTAACGAGATTTGCTTCTATGCCCCTGTTGGAGACAATGAACCAAAGGAACATCCCGGAGGATACACCAAAGACACACTTCTCTGGGTTGAGCTTCATACCGAACTTGTCCAAGATGTTAAATACTATCTCCAGATGGCTGACGTGGTCCTTGGCGAGTTTTGATTTAACCAGCATTTCATCGATGTAAACCTCCATAGTCTTGCTGATTTGCTCCTTAAACATCAGGTTCACTAATCTCTGGTAGGCTGCTTCTACATTCTTCAAACCGAAATGCATTACCCTGTAACAATAAGCTCTCATGTCCATGATAAAATAAGTCTTCTCTTGATCATCCGGATTTATGAGGATCAGATTGTACCCCGAGTATGCATCCAGAAAATTGAGAGCCTCGTGACCTGCCGTTGAATCAATGAGTTAATTGATGTTAGGTAGCGGGAATGAGTCTTTTGGACATGCTTTATTCAAGTCTGTGAAGTCGATGCACATTCTCCACTTCCCATTCTTCTTAGGGACCACCACAACGTTGGATAGCCAATCGAGGTACTGAACCTCACGAATGGACCTGTTGTTAAACAGTTTCTCAACTTCCTCGTGCACTGCCAACCCCTTTTCGTGGTTGATCGGTTGTTTCTTCTGCTTGACCGGCTTAAAGTAGGGGTCGACGTTTAAATTATGTGTGATGCTGCTAATTCATATTCCAGGCATGTCAGTGTGTGATGCGGGGCATACTACCTCTAGGCCGTTCACTAGAAGTCAAGTTAAGTTGATTCAAGACACCCATCTCCACTTAACTTGGATGGACACGGAAGGAGGCTTCGAGAGTAGCTGGAAGATCATGATTTTCAGTGCCATGGATGGAGGACCACTTGGGCTCCAAGGGGAGCCACTCCATGCTCATTTTGAGCCTCTTGCACAAGTTCCAGGATGAGGCGGAGCGCCTCCAAAAAATCCAGAGAGCTGAACTTCAGAAGGCGCCCGCCTCCCCAGCTAGGCGGAGCGCCTCCAAAAATCCAGAGAGCTAAACTTCAGAAGGCACCCGCCTCCCCCAGCTAGGCGGCCGCCTACCCCTGCGACAGCATTGCGGGAATTTTACTACTTTTTGCATGAACTTCCAACTATAGCCCTGCTTGGCCTTATTTGTTTTAACCCACTTTGAGGGTACTTTAGACCTTTTATTATGACTAAGTGAAGCCTATAAATACTTCATTTAGCCTAATCAAACCTTAGCTTACTTTGAATATTGTTGAATGATGAATAGAGTTTATCTCTTGCTTATGAAGAAACCCTTTTGGTTGGCTTGAATTCACCAGCGGATCCTAGTTGAGTCTCGAACCGACACCCAATCATTCTACTTGCGAGTCCCGAGTGCGACTCGAGGGTGGTTGCATAGTGTAGGTCCTTCTAGACGCCGATACGAGGGTATTACGGAACGAGTTCTCCGTAGTTACCTCGTAGGGAGTTCGAGAAGTGTTTCGCTCTCCTATCTTTCTATTCGTGTTATTTTGATCCTTATCATCTTGGTATCAGAGCAAGGCTCGGGTTTTATTTCTACAAACCCCCGACCCTTGATTTTTTGTGGCTAGGTTATTTTTTACATTAGGTTCTTGTTTGTTGTTGAAAAAAAAAAGAAAAACACCAAAAAAATAGAAAAGTTGAAAAACACAAAAATTTTTGATCATGGATTCTTGGTTTGTTGGACCTGTTGTGTGATTGTTATTGGGGTTTGTTCCTTATTGGAAACCCGTTCTTTTGGTACCCTAAACACAAGATTTGAAGTTGAAACACAAGATTTGGAAATTTGAAACCCTTTGAAAAATTTGAAAAGTTGAAACCCTAGTTTGAAAATTGATGAACATGGTGAATTACTTATTTTTGACTGGGGTTTGGTAAAAGCTGTTGGGATTTGATCTTTGTGATTGAAACAACATGCGGGTACCTTTGTATTGCTAAAAAACTGTGAGAATTGTTGGATTTTTGGGTGAAAAACCAAGAAAACACGAAGTGAAACTGTGCTGAAAGTTGCAGAAAGCGGAGCGCCTATAATCTGAGGCGGACCGCCTAAAATCTGTGACCTCTCTGGACTTTGTGAGGTAGATCGCCTCCCCAAAGAGGCGGAGCACCTCCCCACTGCAACTTTGCTTTGGGCGGCCGCTTACTCTGCTGAGGCGGGGCGCCTGTTTCTGGGAATTGTTGCCTTGGGTAGTTTTTCGTAGAATCTCTTGTTTCTTTGATTGCGTTGCATCTAGCTAGTACTTCTTTAAGTAATCTTACCTACTTGAATTGTGCTAGCCCTTCTAAGCTATTAGGAAACTCAAGCCTAGACCGGAGAGTAGAATTCAAAGAAGACTCGTAGCATATTTTGGCTCAAGTCCGCACTTAAAGAGCTTATCGTTCCAATAGAGTCATATCAACTCCACTCACCCCGGAGTGCATTTGGCTTTTGAGTTGAGTGATTAAGTTGAGGTTTGCTATTCAACTTATTGAAGCTTTGGATTCAAGCTAGAGTGAAGTATCCACCACCACTAAACGAGTGATCCGAGTGAAACACTTTTGAGGGAGTCAGTGAGGTTGTTTTGCTAACGTTTGTTTCTTGTGTAGGTACAATGTCCACCGAAGGAGAAGATTTTGCTAAGAGTGCCCTTGCTACTATCCTTGCCAAATTGGATAGTATGAACTTGAGGATTGAAAGCCTTGAGAGGGTGACATCAAGTGCCCTAGTTGAGCAAGGGACTTCCAATGTCCAATCGGAGAAACGGACCCCGAGTGTCCAAGTTGAGAAAGGGGCCCCGAATGCCCAAGTTGAAGCAGGTGAAGGCACAAGTAGTCCGACCTTTACCCCAGAACAAGTTGTTGAGTTGCTTCATCGCCAACAACGGGTAAGGGGGGATCGTGATCGGATTGACCAATTATTGGGCAATACTCAACGAGTGGCTATTCCCAACCTTATGGGAAATCCCCAAAGGAATGCTCCACTCCCCGGACCAATCCGAAATGTTCAACCCCTTGAGCAAGTTGCACAAGCTCAAGAAGGGGAGGAGGATGATTATGGTGATGGTGGGTATGATGTTCACTATCAATTTAGGGAACGGAATATGGACAGGGGTAGAGGCCGAGGTCGAGGGCCACCCAATGGGTACTTCGGAGGGAATGTTAGGAAGGATCTTGGTGGTTATGGAGATCACTTTGGAGGCCAACCAGAGCCTTTCCAAGGAGGTCGTGACAACAACAACAATCTTAATAGTGTGAAGCTCACTATTCCTTCTTTCAAAGGAAGTAGTGACCCGGTGGAATATATTGATTGGAAGTTGTCCATGGAGCGAATATTTGACACCAATGATATGCCCGAAGTGAAGAAAATCAAGTATGAAATATCTTCCTTTGAATCCTTTGCTTCTACTTGGTGGGAGTCGGTGAAGAGGAATAGAAGGAGGACGGGAATGGCTATCAATCTTACTTGGGAAGAGTTGATCTGTGTGATGGATGAGAAGTACTTGACTAACCAATACCGAGTGGAACAACAAAAACATCTCTATGAGTTGAAGCAAGGTTACAAATCGGTTGGGGAGTACTTCAATGAATTTGAGCAAGTCCGGATGAACCTAGACTTGGATGTGGAAGATAATGAGACGGCCATGATCTGTTTCAAAGGAGGCTTGAACCGAGACATAGCTTCACTATTGAAGTTTCACAAGTACAATGATCACTACAAGCTATGTGACGATGCGGTTGAAGCGGAGAAATGGCTCAAAGAGGAGAAATCCCTTCGCTACAAGAGTAGTACTACTGCACCCTTGAGCAAGCCAAAGGAGTGGAAGACTCCTACAACAAAAGCCAAATTCCCAATTGCAAGTGCTGCAAGTTCTAGCAAGGATGTGAAGAAGCCTTATGAGAAGTCTACACAACATGTGGGAGGTAACTCTAAGACTCGCTTGAGTAATCCTATCTCTACTTCTACTCAATGCTATAAGTGTAAGGGTTATGGACATATCTCCAAAGATTGCCCTACCCGGAAAACTATGGTTCTTGTGGGTGACTTGGTGTATGAACAAAATAGTGAACCCGAGGATGGAGATGGAGTAGAGGATGATGAGGAGGTTGATGATGGGGAGGTTGCAATGGAGGATGATGATGATGCCCATGCCTTCCTTGTTGTGAGGAGGAGTTTAGGAGCCATGTTTGTGGAGGATAGTGAGACTTTGCAAAGGGAGAACCTCTTCAATTCTAAATACCGAGTCATGGGTCTCCTTTGTTCCATGATTATTTATTCCGGAAGTTGTGCCAATGTCATTATCCAAACACTAGTTTCCCAATTGAAGATACCCACCTTGAAACAACCAAATCCTTACCGTTTGCAATGGCTTAGTGAGTGTGGTGAATTGAAGGTGGTCAAGCAATGCATGATCAAGTTCAAGATAGGAAACTTTGTGGATGAACACATGTTTGATGTTGTGCCTATGCAAGCATGCCACCTTCTATTTGGAAGGCCATGGCAATTTGATAGACATGTGGTTCATGATGACCGTGCTAACACCTATACGATTAAGCATGAGGGAAAGAAGTTTGTGCTTAAACCCTTAACTCCCAAGCAAGTGAGTGATGATTACAAGCGGATGAGGGAGTTAAGAGAGGCGGCAAAGGCTAAGTCGGTTGTTGAGACTAGTCCTTTGTCCGAAAGCTTGGTGGCAATCCCACCATCTTCTACCGGTAGCATATGCGCCATGATGCAACCGGGTGAGATCTTGAGAGGAAATGATGGCAACAAACTACTCATATGCCTAGTGCAAAAAGGTATGATTCTTACATCCGATCTTGATTTTTCCACTAACCCTTTGCCTAGTGTTTTTGAGAATGTTTTGAAGGATTTTGGGGACATATTCCCGGATGAGATGCCGGATGCATTACCTCCTTTGAGGGGTATTGAGCACCAAATCGACTTTGTCCCGGGATCTCAAATCCTAAACAAACTGGCTTATAGGAGAAATTCGGAGGACACAAGAGAATTGCAAAAGCAAGTTGATGAATTGCTCACTAAAGGCTTGGTGAGGGAGAGCTTGAGTTCTTGTGCCGTACCCGTGATCCTTGTTCCCAAAAAGGATGGCACTTGGAGGATGTGCATTGATTGTCGGGCCGTGAACAAAATAATGGTAAAGTACCGTCATCCCATTCCCCGACTTGATGATATGTTAGATGAATTGAGTGATTCATATGTTTTTAGCAAAACAGACCTTAGGTCCGGTTACCATCAAATCCGGATGAAACCTGGGGATGAATGGAAAACCGCATTCAAGACCAAATTTGGTCTATATGAATGGTTGGTGATGCCATTTGGCCTCTCCAACGCACCTAGTACTTTCATGAGGCTAATGAACCATGTTCTAAAGCCATTCATCAACAAGTTTGTGATCGTCTACTTTGACGATATATTGATCTATAGCAAATCAATAGACGACCATGTTGATCACCTTAAGCAAGTACTTGAAGTGTTGAGAGCCGAAAAGCTCTATGCTAATTTTAGAAAGTGTGCCTTTGGTGTTGAGAAGGTTGTCTTCCTTGGGTTTGTTGTGAGTGCCCAAGGAGTGGAGGTGGATGAGTCTAAGGTAGAGGCTATTCGTGATTGGCCTACTCCCACTACCGTGATTCAAGTGAGGAGCTTTCATGGTCTTGCTAGTTTTTATAGACGATTTGTGAAAGACTTTAGCTCCGTTGCCGCTCCACTCACCGAATTGGTGAAGAAGGACAAACTTTTTGTTTGGGGAGAGCCTCAAGAGAAGGCCTTCCAAGAATTGAAAAGTAGGTTGAGTACCGCCCCTCTATTGCAATTGCCTGACTTCGGAAAGGCATTTGAGGTTGAATGTGATGCCTCGGGGGTGGGAATTGGTGGTGTTTTAATGCAAGATGGAAAACCCATAGCCTACTTTAGTGAGAAATTGAAGGGTGCATCTTTGAACTACTCTATGTATGACAAGGAGATGTACACCTTGGTGAGAGCTCTTACTCATTGGCAACACTACCTTTGGCCTAGAGAATTTGTGATTAAGAGTGACCATGAGTCACTCAAACATCTTAGGGGCCAAGAGAAATTGAACAAGCGTCATGCCAAGTGGGTAGAGTTCATTGAGTCTTTTCCCTATGTTATCCAATACAAGAAAGGGAAAGACAATGTTGTGGCGGATGCACTTTCTCGAAAGTTTGCTCTAGCCACAACCCTTGCCTCCAAACTCATGGGTTTTGAGAGCATTAAGTTGATGTATGCTCAAGACCCTAAGCTAAAGAGCATTCACGAGGCTCTTGAAAAGGGAGAAAGGGTTGAAAAATACCAATGGGTTAATGGTTACATCTTTAAAAAAGGTAAAGTGTGTGTTCCCGAGTCCTCTTGGAGGGAATTGTTGATTCGTGAAGCTCATTGTGGGGGCTTGATGGGACACTTTGGGAGGAACAAGACATTGGCCATCCTAATGGAGCAATTCCATTGGCCAAAGATGGGGGTTCAAGTTGAAAAGCTTTGCAAAAATTGCCTTGAGTGCAAGCATGCAAAATCTAAAGCTAACCCCCATGGTTTGTATACTCTTCTCCCCGTGCCTAGTAGTCCGTGGGCCGATATATCAATGGATTTTGTGATGGGCTTGCCACGGTCTAGGGGGGCCATGATAGCATTTATGTTGTCGTGGATAGGTTCTCTAAAATGGCTCACTTCATTCCATGTGAGAAGCGTGATGATGCACTACATGTTGCTTCTTTGTTCATTGATAATGTATTAAAGTTGCATGGTGTGCCTCAAACCATTGTAAGTGATAGGGACACCAAGTTCCTAAGCCATTTTTTGAGGAGCTTGTGGGGTGCTCTTGGCACCAAGCTCTTGTTTTCTACGTCCCACCACCCACAAACGGATTGACAAACCAAGGTGGTAAACCGGACTTTGGGTGCTCTTCTTAGAGCTATGACCCGAGGTAAGGCCGGGACGTGGATTGATAAATTGCCTCTTATGAAGTTTGCCTATAATCGTACTTTGCATAGGTTGATTGGCATGACTCCATTTGAATGTGTTTATAGTATTAATCCCTTGATTCCCCTTGACGTAACCCCTTTTCCAAGGGAAATGATTGCTAATTTTGAAGGGAAAAGCCGAGCAAAGGCTATGATTGAGCTCCATGCTAAAGCCAAGAAGAACTTGGAGGAAGCCTATGCCAAGGTTGCTTCCAAGAAGAACAAGGAAAGGAAGAAGCTTGAGCTCAAAAAGGGAGATTGGGTGTGCGCGCACTTCCTCAAGGAAAGGTTTCCTAACCTTAGGAAGGGAAGTTGGCACCCCGTGAAGATGGACCTTTTCAAGTGCTTTCCAAGATCAATAACAACGCCTATGTGATTGATCTACCCGGTAAGTACAATGTGTCAAACTTTTAATTTGACTGACTTGACCCCTTTTGATGTAGGGGATGGTGATGCCGGAGAGGAAGAAGCCATGGTTTCGAGGACGAAACCTTCCCAAGAAGGGGAGGATGATGTGGGGCATACTGCCTCTAGGCCGTTCACTAGAAGTCAACCTAAGTTTATTCAAGACACCCATCTCCACTTGACTTGGAGGGACACGGAAGGAGGCTCCGAAAGTAGCTTGAAGATCATGCTTTTGAGTGCCATGGATGGAGGACCACTTGGGCTCCAAGGGGAGCCACTCCATGCTCATTTTGAGCCTCTTGCACAAGTTCCAGGATGAGGTGGAGCGCCTCACAGATGAGGCGGAGCGCCTCCAAAAAATCCAGAGAGCTGAACTTCAGAAGGCGCCCGCCTCCCCCAGCTAGGCGGAGCGCCTCCAAAAATCCAGAGAGCTGAACTTCAGAAGGCGCCCGCCTCCCCCAGCTAGGCGGCCGCCTACCCCTGTGACAGCATTGCTGGATTTTTACGAATCTTTGCATGAACTTCCAATTATAGCCCTGCGTGGCCGTATTTGTTTTAACCCACTTTAGGGGTACTTTAGACCTTTTATTATGACTAAGTGAAGCCTATAAATACTTCACTTAGCCTCATCAAACCTTAGCTTACTTTGAACATTGTTGAATTATGAATAGAGTTTATCTCTTGCTTATAAAGAAACCTTTTTGGTTGGTTTGCATTCACTAGCGGATCCTAGTTGAGTCTCGAACCGACATCCGATCATTCTACTTGCGAGTCCCGGGTGTGACTCGAGGGTGGTTGCATAGTGTAGGTCCTTCTAGATGCCGATACGAGGGTATTACGGAACGATTTCTCCGTAGGTACCACGTAGGGAGTTCGAGAAGTGTCTCGCTCTCCTATCTTTTTATTCGTGTTATTTTGATCCTTATCAGTGTGTGTCCAGGCAAATGTGCCTGACCAAGCACGCAGGAAGTTAGCGTATTCTTGTTTGGCTTTGGCCGAGAGTTTGGCCCCCATGTAAAATTTCTTGTCTGGGAACCTCTCGTCGAAAATCATCGGATCGAGGTTGTCGACCGTAGCTTTTGTGGGCTTTTCTTCTTCCTACAGGTCTAAGGGCATGATAACCAGCTCTCGGGATTCAGTTGCTTCGTGACCTCCTAACCCAACAGGTATGCTGGTTACTAGACAAAGGCCAAGCGACTTATCCAACTTCTTCTTCTTGTTCTTTGTTTCCTTCTTGATCGTGCATGTCACAGCAGTTACATATAACTTCAGGATAGCTTTTGCTCCCCTCAAATCTTTCTCAACCCCCAGGGAGTTGGTTATTTAAGGATCTGATGAAGTGTAGACAGCACTGTGCATACTTCATGAATCCAGGGTCTTCCCAAGATAATGTTATACGAGAGGTCGCATGTCATTACTTGAAAGGATGCTACCCTAGCTGCTTTTGGAAGGTGTATCTGAAGGAGTATTTCTCCTACAAACGTCTCGGTAGAGCTGTTGAAGCTGATTATGGTGTATGGACTGGGAATTATTTGGTTCTGCACCTCCATCTGGCAGACGTCCTCCCAGTGAATGATGTTCACCGCACTGCCTGGATCTACCAATACGCATTTGACCTGAGCGTCATGCACCTGCAGGGTATTTATCAAGGCATCGTAGTGGAGGTATAGGACTTGCCGTGAGTCTTTGTTATCGAACTCGATGGCATCGATACGAGGTTTTTTTTGTTATCTCCTGATGGGCCTCACAGACCATGATTGTTCTGGTCATGGTGATGCTAACTCTGGGCCCCCCGAAAATTGTGTTGACGGGCTTCTAGGCCCCCTTGACCCCCAGTATCACTTCGTCTTCATCATTATAAGGCGCATATCTCGATGGGATTTCGACAATGATAGCAAATAAAAGGACGTTGATCTTAGATGTCCGTTCATAGTTTCAGCCGTGTCGACCGAGTTATGAGTCATCTGTTAGATCTTGATAATGGCATCCCGTGCGACGTAGTTGATGTTGTCTAACATGACTGTGCCTTTTCCTTTGTAGAATACCTACAATTATCTGGGTTCCACGGTGGACGCCAAACTGTTTATGCTAAAAATTGAACGTCTAGGTTAAACAACTAAATTTATAGAGGGTCACAAGCAATACAGTAAAACACGATAAAAAAAGTAAGTAAATAGAGATAAAAATAATGAACAAGAAAGTAAGTAGTATTATTCCTTGAGAATAGCTGGATTCGGTGTGAATTGTTTGATGTACAATACAATGTAAGGATGGGCATTTATAGTAGAGATTTACCTAGTCCTAACTATGGTAAAATACAAAAACTAATGAGGTCATGGGCCTATAAACTCAAGGCGGTGGTATATACGAAATCCTAACTAGGAGATTGTAAATCCTAAGGCGGCGAGATATATGCCTTACGTCCTGCGCCCATACCGCCTAAGTGGTCGTAACTCGTGGAGCAGGTGTATATCCTCTGTGCCCGTTGACTTGTAGTATAAGTCTAGTCTCGCTAGCTGGACTCGTATTCCCGTAATAGTAGGTGTCGTATTTTTGCATACACAGAAATCCTTAGACCTTTGTATTGGGTAGTTAGCTGTATTCTTTAGGCAGCTTGTATGTATATATTTGTGGTCTATATTAGCTTTTGATTCATAAATGTCTTGTTAAAAGTTCCTTTTGTATCTTTATGTTGAGTCAAGTTTTAATGGGGTTTACACGACGGGTCTATGGAATGTTGTCGGGTGTCCGCACAGCTTAGCTGAAAATCCAAGTTGTGTCAGCCATAGCTAAATTATTATCGACTTGGCCCGCCACAACTAGCTTATTAGTGACTCGGCCTATATAGATTAAGCCCTCCTCATTATTGGCAATTAAAAATATGAGTTCCAAAAAGTAGGGTGGCATAATCAATTCCTAAACGACTCAATCGAGAGAGAAATTCAAGATTTCCACGGTCGATGTGTTGCAATTTATCCAAGATCAGCTCTAAAGGCAGGTAGCATTGAAATTGTCTTGTAAACACAAGCTTACGAGTATCCTTTCACCTGAAATTTTATAATGCATACATAATACATCGTAGTAAGTAGTATGGTTGAAAAAAAGACATTAAAGAAACAGTAGATCATTGTTGAAATCATACTTAGGTCAAACTTAAGATATCAGCAGACGGATCAAACTCCATAAATTTCTTGACTATTACTTCTACACGTGGTGCTTGAAGGTTCAGTAGATACGGTTCTACTTTCATCATATTTGGGAGAAGTTTTTTAGGACAACAGTTAGTTCAAGCTAGAGGGCTGAGATTGAAGAGTTTAGAAGTAGTATTTAAAAGCTTTCACTTGCAAACATAAAAAATAATGAGCAAACGCAGTTTAGTACTGACACATTTAATCAATAAAAAAACATAAATACCATAACCCCGATCCTCCTCATTAAAACATAAATACCATAACCCCGATCCTCCTCATTAAAACTCTTAACAGTAACTATTTAATACTTAAACATTGGATACATTAAAAACCCCAACTGCCCATTTTAGAACTCCTAAAATGTCAAACAAATTTTGTGGATGGAAACACATGCCCAATGGAAAATACATGTGGAGGGAATTCTTTAACCTTTACTTTTATTTTTGACTCTTTATACATCCCTCTGAAAATGACCTAAGCATAAAATTACATCGACAAATAAATAAAAAATCAAAAAAAAAAGCCAGGTGGATGGATTGAAGAGGATTTCAAGCCATAGTTCAGAATGGACTTGCGCCATACATACAGCATACTTGATGATTTGGAATCCTACTTTAGCTTTACGTCAATCTTTTTCCTTTTCTATTTTATAAAATTATTTATAACTATATATGCGACAATAATATTACTCTTATGTAATATTCGCGTAGTATTTTTAAAAGAGCATCTTCCTCTTATCTCGGTGAAAACAGTTCTCAAATGTATTAGAAATGAGTGGACTACAACTTTGACCAGTGGCGACCAAAGAAGAGTTGTAAAGGGCTGGAAAAAATTTATTGTGGATAATAAACTGAAATCAGGGCATGTTCTTTTGCTTGAATTCTATGATCTTCAATGTGTAAGTGATACCAGAAATACCTTCTCAAGATCAAGAAACCTCTGCTAATCCGGTTAAAAATACTTAGCTTTTTAGATGTGCTTGTTTAGATGAACCGTTAAACAATTTGAAAAATATTTAAATATATCATTTTATTTTTCTGGCGGATGGGTAATGAAATTCTGCGCGAATTAATAATATTGCATAGCAATACCCTTCGCTCAAAGAACGCTTTGAAAGATGACGTTGAACACCTAATGGAGGCAGCTAGTGCCAAAATTTGATCTTCTAATTTTGTGAGATTGCCAAAAATTCATAGTCCAACATAACATGTGATCGGTTTTGATAGCGTTGGAAAAAATTAATAATATAATTTAGTAAGAAGGACCAAAAGTTAATATTGCACCAACATGTAACAGTGGTGAGTTGATCGTGATTGCGATTGTGAATAACTACTACACACGGTACTATTATTTTTGGCAACGACATGTAACAGCTTGGCCTAATTTGTAATAGTAAGTTCGATTGAATGTCAGAATTCAAATACTAAGTCAAATTTAAGGTCGAGCAGAAAAGTTTGACTAATTATTTTGTGAATTTTGTTGTTGTTGTTATTATTCTTATTATTATTGTTGTTTTTATTCTTGTTGTTGTTCTTCTTCTTTAAACTGCAAATAGACGGATAACCCAAAAATATTATTAATATAAACTTTCAAAGATTTGTCAACTAATACTTTTAAAAATTAAATCTTTTGATCTTTTTTTTTTTTTTGGTAGAAGACGATAGATATTTATTAATTAGCGCACTTTGAAGTGCAGAACTGATAGTAGCTAAAGTAGTAGTAGTAGCCCAGAGTACTACTATTTAGTACAGAGATATTGCCATAGGAGGCCAAAATATTACAAACATTGTTAGTAATAGACCTAGAGTACATAGTTGCATCATTATTAGAAAGGATTGCATCCAAAACAAACTCCAGTGGTTGATCATAAAGCATTAAGCGATAGCTTTCATGTAGATGGAGAGCATTTTTTGCCAAAAGATGAGCAACACTGTTTGCTTCTCTAAAACTATGCCGGAGTGCTGAATTCCCCAACTTCTGGAGCGCGAACCTGCAGTTATGGAGAAGGTCAAAATGTGAAGTATTATCAGAATCCAAGAGCTGCAGCACTTCAAGTGCAATTGTATCAATTTCCAGTTTGTTGAAGTTATGGTCGACAGCTAATTGAAGACCTACAGAGAGAGCTAATATTTCAAAGTAAGTAGAGGAAGAACCTGGTACTAGCATAGAGAAACCAAGTATCCAGTCACCATTATGGTTTCTAAAAACTCCTCCAATACCTCCATTACCATTTGGTTGATCCATGGCACCATCAACATTTAACTTTAAATTCGCATATAGAGGGAGCAACCAAGAGAATGAGATGTTTATTTTAGGGTTATTTTTATGACCACATCCTGTGGAGAATTTGAACTCTTGAGTACGCATGAAGACTTGTGATAGGGAGGGAGAGGCATGCCTGTTATGATGGATATTTGAGTTTCGATTTATCCATATATGCCAAATGACAAAAGGAAACAGTTCTTTCCATGAGACATACATGGAGTCAAAGGTAGAGTGCGCATGTTTCTGGTAGAGATCAATTAGCCAATGACCTTGGCGGGTAATGAAATCTGTGGAAATATTAAGATCAGTCCACAAACGTGATGCTAGTGGACAATAAAGAAAAATATGCTCAATAGTTTCAGGTTGATGGCAGTACGAGCATAGGGGGTCAGTGAGAATTCCTAGTTGAGTCAAATAAAGTTTGGTAGGCAAGCGATTGTGTAAAATTTTTCAGAGGACGAATTTAACTTTGGGGGTGTACTTAGTTTCCAAATCCAATTAAAATCAGTGGACATTAGAGGAAGATGTTGGATTAGGTGGTATGTAGATTTGGCACTGAAGGAGCCATCAGGGGTAAGAGTCCATGATGGTTTATCTATGGTAGTAGGCTGACTTATTGGAGATAGGAGGTTAATTGCAGAAATAATATGTGAAGGTAGGTCAAAGGATAGCAAGTGGAAATTCCAATTCGATGGGCCCATCATATGTTGGACTGTGAGTTTATATTCATTACGTAAAATGGGGCCATATAAGCAGCTTCTAAGGGGTGGCATTGAGGGGATCCATGAGTCATCCCAAATATTAATAGAAGCACCATTACCTATAGACCACTTTAGGGCTTTCCTACCAATATTTAATCCTTTGTGAATATTCTTCCATATAAAGGAAGGGGGAGAGGGTCTTATGGTAAGGTAGTATTTATGGGTTAGAATGGCAGCCCAAAGTTGTGATGGATTAGAAATCATTCTCCAAGATAATGAGGTGAGCATAGTTAAGTTTTTGTGGATAGATTGTCTAAGCCCTAATCCTCCATGGGATTTTGGGAGGGTTAGTATTTCCCAGTTAAAGTAGTGTAATTTCCTTTGGGTAGTTGTAGAGCCCCAAATAAAATTACGTTGCATTCTATCAATAGAGGACAGAATTTTTTTAGGAAGGAAGTGATATTGCATAGTATGAGTAGGGATGGCATTGAGGGTAGCATTTGCCAAAGTAACCCGGCCTGCGAGAGTGAGAAAGTTTGATTTCCATGAGGCTAATTTATTTAGCATAGAATCAAGGATATATTGATAGTCGGAAGCTCTAGGGTTATTATTTAGGATGGGAAACCCTAGATATTTACCAAAAGAAGTGGAAATTCTGTAGTTTAAAATGCTACTAATAGAATTTTTGAGTGTCACAGAACAATTTGAGGAGAATATTAGCCTAGTTTTAAGACTGTTGATTTTTTGGCCTGATAATTTGCAAAAGAGAGAAAGGCATTGTTGAATGGAATTTGCACTTTTAGTATTTGCCTTAGCCATAATAGTTAGATCGTCAGCATCGAATAAGTGAGTTATATGTGGGCCCTAAGGGCTGAGCTGGATTGGATCCCATAATGCATAATCAACGTAGTGATTGATTAAGTGGGATAAAAGTTCCATACAGAGGATAAAAATGTAAGGTGACATTGGATCCCCCTGTCTAATGCCTCTAGATGGACAGAAGTATTCAGTTAAGGTACCGTTGACCATAATAGCAATTGAACTTGTGGAAATGCACGAGAGGATTAATTTGGAGATGTTAGGAGGGAATTTAAAGTATTGTAAGGTACGCTTAACAAAGGACCACTCAAGTCTATCAAAAGTCTTTTCTAGGTCAATTTTCAGAATCATCTTAGATCTAGACCCTTTAATTTTATTGAAATGCTGCATAATTTCTTGGATGATTATGGCATTATCAGCCGTACGTCTTCCTTTAAGGAAACTTGTTTGACAAGGGCTGATAAGATGTTGGAGAAAAAGTTTTATTCTATTAACAATAATCTTAGTAATGATTTTATAGACCGTATTACACAGACCTATAGGCCTAAAGTTTTTTAGGTTATTTGCATTATGGAACTTGGGAATTAGGCAGAGGAGTATTTTATTTATGTCAGGAGGAATAGAATTTTGAGTGAAAACATTCTGACAAAAGTTAATTATGGTTGGGCCTACCTTATTCCAATAATTTTGGTAGAAAAAAGGATGTAGACCATCAGGACCTGGGGCTTTGTAGAGCTTAAAGGAAAAGACGGCCTTAATTATCTCAAAATCCATTAAAGGTTTATCTAGGTAAGATAAATCTGTGGAGTGGAAACTTGGTGTGGAAGTAATAATATTATTATGATCAGTTGATAGATGATCTGTAGTAAAAATGTTAACAAAATATTGGAGGGTGTGTTCTAATAACTTATGATGATCATCAATCCATTTGTCATTATCATCTTTAATGAAGCTAATTTTATTTGTTCTACGTCTATTAAGGGCAGTGATATGATAGAATTTAGTATTGGCATCCCCTTCATTGAGCCAATTAATAGGAGAGCGCATTTTCCAGTAATCTTCTTCCTGGATTAGGATGTTATTATATTCATGGAGAAGTTGTTTTTCTAAATTTTGGAGGAAATAACTGTTAGAGTAGTGTACAGAATTCTGAATTCCTCCTAGCCTTGCCAAAATTCTCTTCTTATTTTGGAAGATATTACCAAAAGTCTCAGAACTTCACTGTTTTATAGATGAAATAAAATGTGGAATGGCTGTATCTAGGGTTATTTGAGACCAACTTAAATCAACTTTTTTAGGGAAGTCTGGGTGGGTACACCAATATTTTTCAAGCCTAAAGGGTTTATTTACGTGAGAGGGATATGGTTTAAAAAGTGTGATAAGAATTGGATTATGGTCAGGATGGGTTTTAGGCAAATGTGTGATTGAAATATCTGGGTATAGTTGAAGCCATAAGTCATTAGCAACACAACGATCAAGTCTTTCTAAAATTAAACTTTTGCAGAATCTCCTATGGTTTGACCAAGTAAAATTAGGACCTTTAAAACCCAAATCCTGAACATTACAATAATCTAGACAATGTGCAAAATAAGACTGTCTATTTATATTTAATAACCGGCCTCCACATTTATCAGATTGAGCTAATATTTCATTAAAGTCACCTCCCATAAACTAGGGCCCCTTGTACCCATCATAAATGTGCATTAGGTTTTGCCAAAGTTCCAGCCTAGAGCTAAACCTAGGACTAGCATAAATAGTCGAAAATAACCAAGGTTGGTGATTTGGTAATACCTGAATCATAGCATGAATGTCCTGATCTTTTGTTTGAATATCATACACATTCAGATAGCTTGTTTTCCAAAGCACTACCATCCCACCAGATCTGCCTCTGGCCGGGATTTCAATCATCCTATCAAAGCCCGAGAAATTTCGAAGAGCCACATGAGTAACCATTTTGGTTTCAAGCAGTGCGACTAAGCAAGGGTTGTGGGTTCTAAGGAGTTCCACAAAGTTCCTTCTAAATTCATCACTATGACCATCCCTAATGTTCCAGATTATAAAGCTAGTTTTTAAATTCATTGTTAAGGGGTTGGTGTGATGTTTCCTCAGGTGAATTCCTGCTTCCTTCAAAATTAGGTAGTTCTTGGCCACTGAGGGATTGAGGACTGCTGCATATTTCCCTGCAGCTTTGTTGACAGTTGGTCTTATATCCAGGGAGCATTTGTGAAGCGCAGGGGGAAGGATTTGGATGTATGTCTTGTCTTCCAACTCGGGGAATAGCATGCATGTTGCTACGCATAGGTTTGAAGTTTCTGTGAATGATCCCTGGGGTATAGGATGCATTCCCACTGTGTCCTCTTCCATTTCTTGTATTTTCTTTGACAGTTGATCTTGTAGAGATTTAAGAACGAAAAGGTTGATCCTGCTAAGGCAATACTCTATTTTGTACACATTCATTATATATCTTTCAAGTTTGAGAATATTCATAATAAAAGTGAATATGCAAAGAAAATACCAGATTTTTTATGGGAACAAAAATTCCCCTTTCACTAACAATAATAATACATATAGAATAATTTTATCTTTTTCTAAAATATATATTTAGAAAAAATAATAATAATTTATAAGATACATTTCGGTTTGTTTAGGGTAGAAAACTGCTTGGATTTTATTAGGTGAATGGTGGGACAAAAAAAAAAGAATAAGAGAATAACTAGTATCCACGAAAACGTTTTTTACACTAGCACCCAACTCTAAATACTATTACCGACAATATTTTAGTTTTTATTTTTACTTTTTTATTAATAAGAAAAATAGTTGTAAAAGGAAACTACGGGTCTACATTTATTAAACCAAATTCATTTAGGATCACAAAGCTTTTTGACAAAAGCAGAGAATATTCCATCGTCTTCTCAATTTCACCCGTCTTTTTACTGCAACATCATATTCTTGTTTCATCAACACCATTGAAGCAATTATCATCATAAACCATTAGAAGCAATCAACAACATATCCATTGAAGTAATCCGCATCACTATTCTATATCGTAAATCACTACACAATCATCTTTCTTTTATTTCTTCTCTTATTAGATTCTGGAGATGAGTCCAATGAAATTGACTCAATTTATCAAGTGAATTATTTTTTTCATTAATTAGTATATTAATTCTTTGAAGAATATGTAACTCGTAGGAATTTTTGGGGACTTAGAGATGGGTAACAACTGTTGATATTATTGACTGTGACCTTGTTGCAATAAAATAGTTAAAGCTGATCATTCTTTATCACTAATGTAGTTAGAAGTTGTCGCTTAAGTTTAATAATATTCTAAAACTTAAATCTATTCAAGTATTTCTATGGTGCAGGACAAACAAGAAACCTCTAACACACTTAAGGAAAATACCGAAGGAGTTGGCGCCTCATTGAAGGAATTAGAAAATGACATGAATGCAATGGTAGCTGAAGAACCAAGAGAACCGTACATCAGTATGGTCTTCCCATCACTTGATAATTCATTTGAGTTCTATCTTCATTATGTAATCGGATCAATCGATCAAGAAAAATAATTCAATTATCGGTCAAAAGTTTGTTTGTTCAAAAGAATGATTTCGTTCAAAAAAAATTTTGAGAATAATAGACAAGGAGACGAAACTAGAGAATGATATAAAGTAATGACATAATTTTCAAAGAAAGAAGAAGGAAAATGGGAGGTTACGAGGCTTATCTCGGACCATAATCATGAACTCACTTCTCCATATAGCCAAAAATTCTTATGATCAAAAAGAAAAAGTATGTGGCTCAGAAAATTTTTATTGATCTACTTGACACATCTGGTATTCGTCCAAGTAAAATTACTTCAGTGTTAATTAATCAGGCTAGAGGTGTAAAGAACCTAAATTTAACAGGTCGAGATATTCAAAATTATTTGAGCACTAAAAGACAAAATAATCTTGAAAAAGTAGATGCTCAGTTGATATTGAAATATTTTCAAAAGCGTCACTCAGAGAGCCCGGGTTTCTTTTATGCCATACAGATGGATGTAGAAGGCCACTTAAAAAATTATTTATGGGTTGATGCAAGGTCTAGAGTAGCCTATAAGAACTTCGGAAAGGTTGTTGTTTTTTATCCTACATATCTGACAAACAAATACAAGATGCCTTTTGTCCCATTTAGAGGAGTTAATAACCATTACTAGTCTATTTTATTTGGTTGTGCTCTTGTCTGGGTTGAAACTCAAGTAACATTTGAGTGGTTACTTTGTACTTGGCAAGAAGCCATATTTTGTGTTGCTCCTCGTACAATCATCACAAATCAAGATCAGACAATAACAAATGCAGTTGCGAAGGTGTTTCCAAATAGTGAGCACCACTTTTGTATGTGGCATATAGAGAGGAAGATTCATGAATATATAAGTCATATTTATCATGAATTTGGTGATTTCAAGAGTAAGTTTAGTGAGTGCCTACATGACACAACCACTCTCGAGGAATTTGAAACTACTTGGACATATATTTTGCAAAAGTACAACTTGGAAGAAAAGAGTTGGTTGAAGAAGATATACACAATTTGTAAGAAATAGACTCGATGTGCATACTACGTTTTGTGATGGAATATCAACAACTCAAACAAGTGATAGTATGAATAAATTTTTCAAGGATTATCTTAACTCTGCTACTCCAATGAGTGTATTTGCAATGCAATATGATAAATTTGTTGATGATAGGTACGACAAAATAAGGGAGAATGAATTTAAGACAAAATCTTCAAAAACTGGCTTAAAAACTTTATATCCTATGGAGGATGAAGCAGCGAAAGCATACACTAGAAAAATGTTTCGGATCTTCCAAGATGACTTGATTCTTTCTCAAAAGTTTGTCTCAGAAAATATTGAGGTTAAGGATGGAATTTACATCTATAATGTGCACGAATTTCAAAAACACACACCAGCTTACGTTGTTAGATTAAATCGCGAAAAAAATTGTAGTTGGTTCTTGTCATAAGTTTGAGTTTATGGGAATTTTCTATGGACATGTGCTAATGGTATTTATAAATAAAAAAATTCACTCACTTCCTCCATGTTATCTACTGGATCAATGGACAAGGTACGCAACAAAAGAAAATGTTTATGACATCTTAAATGAAAAACTACATGTGAATAATTTGACTCCTTCAACTACGTGGTTCAATAACATCAAGGTGTATTCTCTTCGGCTTTCTAAACATGCTACACGATCCGAGAAACATTATAAACTTGCATATCAAAGATTAGTGCAACTCTCTAAAGAACTTGATAAACTTCTATATGAGCTAGAGAATGATGATGATTGTTTTCGTCGAGTGGACGATTCCAATATGGAATTAAACTTGGGGAACCAAACTCAATATATTACTTTGCTTGATCCTTCGTGTGCGGCTAGTAAAAGACGTCATTGTTCTTTGAGAATGAGAGGTTGTTACTTCCCACGAGTACACCACTTTACTATTTTAAGGACCAGTTCCTTAAAATGTGTTCCTTTACTTTACTATATGCGGAATAAAAACTGAAAGTAATTGAACACCAGATTTTAGCGTGGAAAAACCCCTAGACACGGGATCAAAAAACCACGACCTACTTCTCAAGTAGGATTTCAACTTCACTATGTAAAAAGACCCACTTGGTTACAAGACTCACTCTTACTAACCTAGGACTAACTCTAATCCTATAGTGATCTTTCTCACGATCAGTGAAGTTATTTCAAGTCCACGACTTGAACTAAACAGTTTACAACTTGATTTTTGCTTACTACAATTGAACTAAGACTTGAACTTTTACAAGACTCAATCTAAGGAACAGGTTCTTACTTAGTTCTACTGTAGCTAATGATTACACAAATAAGCTAATAATTCTTCTCAGCTTTTGCTCGATGCTCTCAGTTTTGTGTACATCTTCTATGGCTGATAGTCTTCTCGTTTTATAGTTTCCAGCAGCCAAGAAGTCCCAATGAATTAGAATTCCAAAGCTCCCTTGACTTTGAATCCTAATTGGATTCTACCTTCTTGAATCCAAATCCTTTATCCCTTAGGATTATGCAATCTTTTCGTACCTGATTAGGCCTGCATAATTATCAAGATACACGTCAGTATTAGGATAAATAATAATATCTCAATTAAATGATTTTGCATGAATTATCTATTCTGCTTCAGTGATTCAAAGGAACAGGTCCTTTGAATCCGTTCCTCAGTCATCAGTCAAAACTCCAAGCTTATCCAAGCTAACAGAGGTAGTTTCTAGAAAGTGCTCACAAGGTCAAAAGAAGCTCTTCTCAGTAGCAAAAAGGAAAATCAAAAGTAGTAAGAACGTAAAGGAAATGAGGTAATTTCACTTTATTTTGATACATAGTTAATGATAATTACTTCGGTAACTTTCAAATTTAATATGCAGTACAAGCTCGCATGTTGATTTGGAACCTAAAAGCACAAAAACAGCACCTAGTACATCTCCTCCTACAATGGTATTTTTCTTGCAATTCATGTATTATTGTATTTCACTAAAGAAATTCTTTTTGTTTTGTCATCTTTAAGCAATTTCAGCCATATTCAAAATCTTTTCATGGACTAAATGGCGATAATGGTGACGTATATTCGACCTCATTTATAGTAAGCTTGCTCTTATTGCGTTCATTTCTATCTATAAATTATTACAAGTGTATTTATGCTAAATGACTTTTGAAATTTAAGAATTTGATGAGAGCAGTTTCATACCCATACGAACAAGATTGTTAGTTTGAATGTTGCTAGAGCTTCAAAATGTGGAATTCGCACGGAGAGAATTACTTAGATTTTAGTTGTTTCCCTTTCTTTGGTATAAAATAATCACAGACATAGATCGAAACAAAAACTTTTTGTACTTGGCGGCTGATTTTTAGCTAATTAATTAAGGTAGCCATTTGTTTAGTTGGTAGCTTGTTTGAAGTGTAGTCTAACAACTGGATACCAATTTTCGACTTTTAAACATATTCTTCAAACAACTCATCTGATATAATTTTTAAAGTTGTGTGCAGCTGCTATATGATAGCAATGTTTAACTTCAGTATATGTCAATTTATTTGCTTATGCAATTTATGAGAAAGTTTGAAAATGGAAATTCAACTGTACTTCCGTACTTGAATGATAACTGCACTTTAAAAGCTTCAGAAATACACTGAAATGATACATGAAGCAGCAGATTTTACCAAGAGATAAGATGAGAGTATAAATTTCAATTTCTAAACCCTACCAAGTGTGCATCTTTCAAGGAACAATACGGAGGATAAACCCTAGGGGCTAGAGCTATATGAAGGTGAGAGAGAGGGCAGAGATAAAACTTAGAAGTGAGAAGATCAAGAGCGTGGGGAGAGAGATATTTAGGAGATAGGGCTTAATTTTTTTATTTAAAACTAAAAAAGAATTCAAAAAAATGGTAACCGGCTATTACCCTTCAAAATTGGGTGCTAGTATAAAAAAATATTTTCACTAACAGTAAATACTAGTTATTCTCAATGAACAAATGCGTAGAGAGAGATTAGAAGAGAACAAGGTAGGTGATACTTTGTGGTCATTATGGGACCCATAGTGTACAACCTTTCTATCAATTAAAAAAAATGAAGACTGTGAACTGTTTCAACCAAGAAACCACTACACATATAATCTCATAAAATAAAATTGATAATTTTTCAATAACTGAAAATAAGAATCCCATGACACTGTGCAAAGCATATGAAGCTGCTGAAAAATCACAAAATATGAGCCATTTGTTTCGATATACTACATTTATTTTAATTTTAAAAAAATATTATTAATAGATGTGAGTTTAATTAAAATTCGAAAGAAATTTACAAAATTCTACTATTGGAATTTTGAAAATTAAAAAGAAAATTACGTAATATTTACCACATAATCATACAATTTTAAGTCGAGTTTCTGTATCAAATGTATATGTTTATCCATTAAAATATTTAAATCAATTCTTAAATAGAAAAATTTATAGGTATACAAATCAAAAAAATTAGAAAAGTAAATTTTAAACTAAATATAAATAAATATTATTTAAAATTTATGGCACTATATTAAGTTTCATTTTTCTTTTGGCCAAATGAAAAATAATTTATTCAACCATTAACCATGAGTACAAGTCAATCTTTTTGGACTTAAGGCTGAACCTCTAGTTATCTATTTCTTCATCTAGTATTTACAATGAAGCAACTTCTAGACAGGATATCCTCTTAACAATTCTAATACATTTTTCTATTTAACTACATCGTGTCCTCTTACATGCAGTTCTAAACTAATCTCTCTTATAATCTGCACTTGAGTCTTCTTTTTGTCTTGGAACCGTCCGGTATTCCGTTCAGTCCATATGTGATACACTGTAGCTGAGAATAGAAAACCCAGAATATTTGCTTGATTGCTCTTCCCCTTCACTCTCAGTGATATCAAAACAACCTCTTCTTCCTAGGGCTTAATCTGTCTGTGTATGTCCACCCACTTCAGTAGTGTTTGCCATATATTCCTTGAATAATCACATTCAAATAGTAGGTATTGTAGAGATTCCATTTGCTGAGTTTCACACAGGACACAGTTTTGATCCACACTTATTCCCAATTTTTCTAGCCTCTCGACAGTAGCTAACCTGTTTTGGATGGCAAACCACAGAATGAACTGATGCTTTGGTAGCACATTCCTTACCTTGGTAGCTTCTTTCCAGATGACTTTTGGCATCTGTGGGATGAGTCCCAAGTAACATTTCTTGATGCTAAACTTCCCCTGAATTGTGTACTTTGTCAGGCTTTGTATTGGTCCAGTTTGTGTGAATCAACTTCTAGCTTCAAATATTTTCCTAACAATCCAGCAAGCCTGGGCTGGAGTCTTCATAGTTTCCAGGTCTCGTCTCTTGATGTAGATGGAATGAACCCATAGCACCCACAACGTGTCTTTCTTCGGTGACAGTGCCTATAATAGTTTGCTTATTGCTGTCCTGTTCCATTTGTAGAAGTTTAGTACATTCAGTCCCTCGGCGGATCTTGAGAGGCACACCTTTGCCCATGACACCAAAGTTCCTTTTAAATATATCATTTTTTCCTATCCACAGGAAGGTCCTGCAGGCATTTGTTATCATGTGCAGCACCTTCTTTGGGAGTAGGAACACCTGTACCCAGTAAGTTTGGACTTAAAATAAAATACTTTTAATCAATTGAATCCTACCACTATAGGACAAGAATTTGGATGTCCAACATCTTATTCTTGATATGATCTTCTCCACTAGGGGCATACACTGGTGGATATTTAGCTTCTTGGAGGATAGGGGGACTCCAAGATATTTAAATGGCAACTCCCCCAGTGTGAAGTGCATCTCAGTGACAATTTCATCTACAAAACTAGTAGGCACTCCAGCTATGTACATTGCACTCTTTTCCATATTTGCTTGAAGCCTTGATACTTCTGAGAAATGGTTGAAAGCTTGTAGGAGAAGAGTTATTGATACTTTGTCAGCTGTGGAACACAAGAGTAAACTTTATTTTAAGTGTCTAATCATATTGAGAGAATATATAGTCAAGCTTCTCTGGTACCAAAAGTACTTATCCTATTATTATAAAAGTGAGAAGCCCTAATTGATAAGTCAAAATACTAAAATACCCATATATAATAGTAAAATCCAACTTTACCCTTCAACAAAGGTCTTTTCCCTACCTAATAATATTAACACAAAAAAAGAGAGACAATTATTCTAAGCTCCCTCCATAATTATATATTGTACATGTAATACTAAAATACCCCTATATAATAGTAAAATCCAACTTTACCCTTCAACTAAAGTCTTTTCCCTACCTAATAATATTAACAAAAAAAAAAAGAGACAATTATTATAAGCTCCCTCCATAATTATATATTGTACATGTAAGCAAACAATAATTGCAGTTATATTAAACTCAATAGTTCTTCTCGGATGGAAATGTCTCCAATGTACTACCATATATTTTGTAACTTACGGATTAGAAGAAAACCTACCGTCACTTTAGAATAAACTATTCGCCTCTTTCAAAATTAACCCTTGTTTGTATTTAATAAAGTGGTTTGTTGTGTTATTACTTCGTAAAATAATTTTGTCGTTATTATATTATCATTAATATAATATATAGTGTAAATTCATGGTTGTACTATTCCTCTAATTTTAGAGGGGATGAAGAGATTTGTGCTACAATCTTATATCAAGAATATGTTTGTATTTAATTCCAAAAGAAAGAATTGGATTATTTTAAAAAGGGGAGGCAAAAGAAGAAATAAGGACTTTGATACAACATTCGTGCCCCTAAATCTACACGTTTTGAAGAGTTAACTTTTGCACTTCCCTTTACTGTCTCATCCTTTTAAATTCTAACTTAATAAATTGTCCTATTTCTTCATATCATAATCTAGACCCGAAAATAAAGTGGAATATATAGGTAGAGCTGATCAAGATTAAAGTATTTTAATTAGTTGAATATTTTTACCTCTTTTCTAATCATCTCATTCACAATTTTAGTTTAACTAGCGATTCTATTTTTTGGCAGGTGGACCAACATATCACTTGATGTGAATTTCCCTGCATAAACCAGTGTGAGTACTCTTCTTATTTTTTTTCCTAAACATTGTCATCGTTGTTGTTGTGTTTTTTTTTTTTTTTTTTGGCTTGATTAGGTAGACATTCAAGAATCATTTATTTTTTCTTTTGTTTTCAATTCATTATAAAATTTATCAAAAACAGGATAACTTAATGAAATAGTATGATTCACTAGTTACAAAGTAAAAGATCATGCATGCAACTGTGGTATGCTATCATGTTAAAGGTTATTGCTACTATTTTGTTCTTATTTAAACAGAAAAGATTGTTATTTGAGATGGTACAATTAATTGGATTTGAGAACACAAGTCATTTTGCATCTCATGGATTCATGGCAATCGGTAGCAAAAGGCAAGAAAGCATATCATCATGATTTTCCACAAGTACGATTCACAAGGGGGGAAGCGAAAAAAAAAAAACAGATGCTCTAAAGGAAAATACACTCTTATAGAAAGTTGGTGTTTATTGTCAAAGAAGTAAAGGCCCTACAGTGCAACGCCTAGAGCCTTTATCAGATAAGTAGCCGCGGTAAATTCCTTTTATTTTATGAGGAAAACTCTCAGTGAAGGAGTTTGTGCAATAATAATAGTTACAAATTATTATCTTTTGATACTAAGAATATGAGTTTTTCCATGCATAAATCTATAGCATAGGTAGTTTATATTTCTTTGTTAGTTGAATTTGAAAGGGCATTAATAAGGCAAGAGATTTGAACAGATTTTGGCACTTTGGATATAAACCTCGAATGTTGGCCAAATCTCTAAGTACAAATTAAGTTTTGCATGCTTTAGGTCTATAGATTGGATACTAAATACATATTATATAGTCAGTGGACTCTGTAAGAAAAAAAATAAGATGGAGTTTTGAATAGATTTTGACACACTTTGATGAATTAAAGCCTTCGAACTTTGTCAAAGTATTGTTCACCAGGGAAAACCTAAAGTGTTATATGGATTTCCTCTCTCATGTCTTAGAATATTTTCATAGATCTTAAAAGATTCCCAATTAAATTCCTATGTACATGTTAAATCAGGTAGCTATTTGACGTTTATATTGGATGATGAATTGAGTATAAAGGTCGTCTTATATATCACAATCATGAGTTTATAATAAATAAAAGGACTCACATACAAATTAAATATACATGCATGTGATGTTTGGCACTATTTGCCTATTTTATCTTAATATATTCTCACATTTTAGTACTTTATGCGCTCGTTATATGTGATAAATGTGTTTCTTGTGCTCACTTGTCGTATTTGTGATTTTAGGAATAGTGCGGATGAATTCGAGGCAAGAACAAGCAAATTAGAGTTAATGGACGCGTTGGAAGCTATACTGGAGCAAAGCCTCAAGAAAGCCCTGAAGCGTTGGAAGCTATACTGGAGCAAGGCTCCAAAAAAGCCCTGAAAAGTTGGAGGCTATGGTGGAGGCGTGGCTCCATGAAAGCCTTGAGGCTGACGAGACAAAATTTCTCCCAACTAGATTAGGCTTTGGTTTAACTTATCCTAGCACTTTGTAAACAATATAAAACCTCTTTTATTTTATTCTAGGGAAGAGGTCGAATTTCGAAGAGCAAGTTTGAAGTTCTTACACTTAGAACCAAGGGTTTAATTTCTTTTCATCATCTAGTACAATATTTCATCTTTCTTACATGAATTCTTGTGTTGTTATTATGAGTATGCGTGGCTAAATCCTTTGTTCTAGGGTTAGAGTGTTTCATGAAAGTTGATATTTGAAGTTGAATTCCATGTATTGAATCCCATAACGGATTATTTATTCTTTCTTGATTTCACTTGTTTAATTATTAGAGCTCGATAATTATGCATTATCTATGGTTTTAGATTGAACTCGAAAGAGGGAATTTATGAACGCAATAAGAAAGAGTAGGGCTAGATTGTAAATCTGGGCATCGGGGAACCAATTTGTGAGTAGGATAGACATATACTTGCTCGCCTAGTTTAACTAAGTACAGAGTTCGTTAATGCGTGCACGTGATTCAACCCATAGACATATAGGGATTGGAGTAGCTTGCATAGACCGTGAAGAATCGAAAGGTTTTCACGGGTACATTTAATCTGTTAGTTAGTAATCCGGGATTTGAGAAGTGGAATCAATTGGAAAACTCAACTGGATTGTTCGTAACTCTGACCCTGGACCGTTTCGTTAATATTGTTTACAACCAAAGTTTGCACCATTGTTTGACAGAATTTCCACCATTTACATTATTATTCTTTAGTTAATAAAACTCTCACTATTGGAAAAGACCCCTGAGTAGTTGTTAAGAAATTGTTTGTTAGGAGTCCAGTCTAAATAGTCCTCGTGGGAAAGATACTCTACTTATCATTTTATTACTTGTCGACCACGTATACTTGCGTGTGCGTTTGGGAGCAACAAGTTTTTGGCGCCGTTGCCGGGGACTAATAATTGACTGATTTCTTTTTGAACGATTACTTATTATCTATTCAGGTTTAATTTTTTGTTGAGTTTCTTGTTCTGTTTCAGGCAACAGGTTTTGCATGCAAAGGAATAGAAGGGACGAACCACTCGCACTTTTTGATCCCGAGCCTGAAAGGACCTTGAGAAGGGTAAGAAGAGAAGCGATAGACCGAGAAGCACTAGCAATTGTACTTGCTTCCTTACCCACTGAAATGGCAGAAGAACGAGCAGTAGCGGTGCGAGATGTTGCTCTTCCCAGCCTGGAGGGGGGGTGGCGTCTAGCATTGTGAAGCCTGCTATCACCGGGCACTTTGAGATTAAGCCCGGCATGATTCAGTTGCTGCATGTGACTGGGCAATATGCTGGATTACTTCATGAAGATCCGCAGCAACACATTCAAAATTTTCTGGAGATCAGTGATACTTACACACCAACGGGAGTTCCTACTGATTATGTTCGCTTGACGTTGTTCCCGTTTTCACTGATTGGTGCAGCAAGGAAGTGGTTAAAGGCTTAAAAGCCTGGGTCAATCACTACTTGGGATGATTTGGCTAAGAAGTACTTGGCTAAATTTTATCCATCTGCCAAGACAGCCATTAAAGAGATTGTCCTTCAGACAGATAGAAGGAGAGTCTTTATATTCAGCCTGGGAGCGATTTAAAGCTTTACTGAGAGATTGTCCACACCACAACCAATTAAATGAGGTTCTGGCACATACTTTTGTTAAGGGGTTGACTGCGCATACTAAGATCGTGGTAGATACTGCTGCTGGAGGCCAGGTACTGGCCTTAAACTTTGACCAGATCTATGATTTACTAGACAAGTTTTCGTAGAGCAATCCTGATTGGCAGGGAGGTGGCAGAACTACTACAAAGAAATCTGCTGGGGTACTTCAGTTAGATGCAATTTCAGAGCTGAGGGCGAAGATGGATGCTATTTCCAATCAAATCAGCAAGCTAGCTCTGCCGCAGACTCAACATCAAGCAGCTCCAGTGCAACAAATTCAAGTCTTTTGTGAGGTTTGTGGAGATAATCATGCCACTGATGTTTGTCCATCTAATCCAGAGTCAGTGTATTTTGTGGGTAATCAGAACAGGTCACGGGATCAGAATCGCAATCAATATGTAATAGCTACAACACCAATTGGCGTAGTCACCCAAATTTTTCTTGGAGGGAAAACCGTGAGTAGCTACAAGGCAATGAGAGATCCCAAAATAATCTTCAAAATGCACCACAACAGGGGTTACAGTCGCGGGCTCAGCTGCAGCAGCCTAGTTCAGTTGAGAATATGCTTAGAAAAATTCTTACAGGGCAGCAAAAACTCATGGATGATTCAGCAGCTCAGGCACAAACAATAAAAGATTTGAGCAATGCTCAAAAAGATCTTGAGAGACAAATGGGGCAGCTAGCTGGAGCACAGAATAATAGACCTCGGGGTGCTTTTCCAAGTGATACAGAGCAAAATCCTAAGGAATTTGTGCAAGCAGTTACTTTGAGGAATGGAAGAGCTCTAGAAGAAGTTCCCCAAAGCCAAGGAAGCCTGTTGGTGAGTTAGAGCCTAATGCTGATAGAGAGGTGGAAAAAGAAGCTGAGAAAGTGACAGAAAAGCAGCTCGAGCCTGCTATTGTGAGACCACCACAAACCCTCAGAGACTTCAAAAGTAGAAAGTTGATGCAGCATGCAAGAAATTTTTGGAGATCTTAAGTCAGATTCAGGTAAATATTCCTTTGGTGGAGCTTTTGCGGGATGTTCCCAAATATGCTAAATACATCAAGGATATTTTTGCTAACAAGAGAAGACTGACTGAGTTCGAGACAGTTGCACTCACTGAGGAGTGCAGTTCTAGAGTTAGAAGCAAGCTTCCTCAGAAATTGAAGGATCCTGGCAGTTTTACTATTCCCTTGAAAATTGGGGAGCATGAGGTTGGACGAGCTTTGTGTGATTTGGGTGCTAGTGTGAATTTAATGCCTTCATCAGTTTTCCGAAAGCTAGGCCTAGGTGAACCACGACCAACTACTGTGACTATGCAACTGGCTGATAGATCTTTGACATACCCCGAGGGGATTATTGAGGATGTGCTTGTACAAGTGGGTCAATTTATATTACCTGTTGACTTCATTATTCTTGACTATGAAGCTGACCCTGAGGTTCCTCTCATCTTGGGAAGAGGATTTTTGGCTACTGCTGATGCTGTCATTAGAGTTAGAGCTGGAAAGATGATTATGAAGGTAAATGGTGAAGAAGCTGTGTTCAATGTGTTCAGAGCTACCCAGCTTTCTTCCCATTATGAAGAGTTGTCCATGGTGAAAGTTGTAGATGAAGAGTTGACTGCTGATGAGAGGTCATTTTTGGCCTCTAATGTTGATTCTCTGGAGAGGGCACTCTTGTGTGATGATGATGATATCCTGAAGGATGATGCAATTGAAAAATATGTGGAGATTCTTAATATCCAGAGTAAATTCATCCCAGGATGGAAGAAATTTGAGGAGCTTGATAGACCGTTGACCTTAACTCCTGCTAAACCGTCTATTGAGAAGGCTCCTACTCTTGAACTCAAACCTTTACCTGCGCATTTGCGTTATGCTTATTTGGGTGAGGGTAATACCTTGCCCGTGATTCTTTCTTCTTTGTTGTCTGATGTGCTGGTTGAAAAGGTGTAGAGAGTGTTGCGAGAGCACAAGAGAGCTATTGGCTGGACCATTGCTGATATTAGAGGGATTAGTCCTTCTTTCTGCATGCACAAAATTCTTTTGGAGGAAGGCCATAAGCCATCTATAGAGCAGCAGAGGAGATTAAATCCAATCATGAAAGAGGTGGTGAAGAAAGAAATTATCAAGTGGCTCGATGCTGGTATTATTTTTCCTATCTCTGACAGCAAGTGGGTGAGTCCAGTGCAATGTGTTCCTAATAAGGGGGGCATGACAGTGGTGAAGAATGAACATAATGAATTGATTCCTACTAGAACAGTCAGAGGGTGGCGAATTTGCATTGATTATAGAAAGCTGAACAAGGCCACCAGGAAAGACCACTTCCCACTTCCCTTTATTGATCAAATGCTGGATAGACTTGCTGGGCACGAGTATTATTGTTTCTTGGATGGGTATTCGGGCTACAATCAGATTGTGATAGATCCTGAAAATCAAGAGAAGACTACATTTACTTGTCCATATGGCACCTATGCATTTAGGAGGATGCCGTTTGGATTATGTAATGCTCCTGGGACTTTTCAGCGATGCATGATGGCTATTTTCACCAACATGGTGGAAATTATTTTTGAGGTGTTCATGGATGATTTCTCAATAGTTGGTGATTCCTTTGATGACTGCTTGATGAATTTAGACATTGTGCTGAGCCGTTGTGAAGAAACAAATTTGGTGCTGAATTGGGAAAAATGTCACTTTATGGTTCAAGAAGGCATAATACTTGGGCACAAGGTGTCAAAGCAAAGGACCGAGGTAGATAAAGCGAAGATTGAGGCTATTGAGAAATTACCACCACCTATCTCTGTTAAGAGGGTGTGTAGTTTCTTGGGACATGCAGGTTTCTATAGGCGTTTCATAAAGGACTTCTCCAAAATTTCTAATCCCATGTGCAAGTTGTTGGAGAAGGATGTGAAATTTGAGTTTAATGATGCTTG
Source organism: Petunia secreta (assembly GCA_029990175.1). Lineage (NCBI taxonomy): Eukaryota > Viridiplantae > Streptophyta > Magnoliopsida > Solanales > Solanaceae > Petunia > Petunia secreta. The sequence goes on along the minus strand of JARKIP010000175.1, from coordinate 210,425 downwards.
TCTCAAGGCATTTGAAGAATTGAAGAAAAGGTTGTTGACTGCACCAATCATCATTGCTCCTGACTGGTCTTTGCCATTTGAATTGATGTGTGATGCGAGTGATAGTGCTATTGGGGCTGTTCTAGTCCAAAGAAGTGGAAGAATCTTTCACTCCATCTATTATGCTAGCAAGACTCTTGATGCAGCCCAATCCAATTATACCACCACTGAGAAAGAGTTGCTAGCCGTTGTGTATGCTTTTGATAAATTCAGATCTTATTTGGTTGGCACTCGTGTTGTTGTCTACACTGATCATGCCGCAATCCGGTATTTGTTTGAGAAGAAGGATTCCAAGCCTAGGCTAATTCGATGGGTTCTCCTATTACAAGAGTTTGATGTTGAAATTCGAGATCGCAAGGGGACCGAGAATCAAGTAGCTGATCATTTGTCAAGGCTGGAGAATAGAGATCATGTAGATGAAGGGCCTGAGATTAAAGAAGTATTCCCTGATGAGCAGCTTTTTGCTTTAGAGGCAGCCGAGGTGCCATGGTTTGCTGATGTGGTGAACCTAATTGTGAGTAATGTGTATCCTCCTGGGGCTACAGCTGAGCAAAGGCGCAAACTCCTTCATGAGAGCAGATTTTATGTGTGGGATGAGCCTTATTTGTACAAGATAGGCCCTGACCAATTAGCTATGAGATGTATTCCAAGGAAAGAAGTTGAGCCGATTCTACAGAGCTGACATTCCTCTCCTTATGGTGGCCATTTTGGTGGAGATCGAACAACTGCAAAGGTATTTCAGTCTGGGTTCTTTTGGCCTACTTTGTTTAGAGATGCTCATGCTCTTGTTAAGCAGTGTGATCGTTCCCAAAGAACGGGTACTATTTCTAGACGTCACGAGATGCCTTTGAACAGTATTCTGGAGATTGAGTTGTTTGATTGCTGGGGGATTGACTTTATGGGACCATTCCCACCTTCCATGGGCCACAAATACATTCTTGTGGCGGTTGATTATGTGTCTAAATGGGTGGAGGCTGTGGCACTTCGAACAAATGATGCAAGTGTGGTCGTAAAGTTCTTGAAGAAAAATATTTTCACTCGTTTTGGGACACCGCGGGCTATAATCAGTGATGAAAGTACTCATTTTTGCAACCGGTTGTTCAATAAATTGTTGGCCAAGTATGGGGTTCGCCACAAGGTGGCAACTGCTTATCATCCCCAAACTAGTGGCCAAGTGGAGGTGTCAAATAGAGAGATCAAGCAAATCCTTGAGAAGACTGTGAATGCCTCGAGGAAGGATTGGGCTATGAAGTTAGATGATGCTCTTTGGGCCTATCGGACTGCATTTAAAACGCCTATTGGAACTTCTCCATATATGCTTGTTTATGGTAAGGCCTGTCACTTGCCCGTTGAGCTAGAGCATAAAGCATATTGGGCGATTCAAAAGCTCAATCTTAATATGGCATTGGCGGGTGAGAAGAGAATGCTTCAATTGCATGAGCTTAAAGAGTTCCGTTTCCATGCTTATGAAAATGCAAAATTGTATAAGGAACAGACGAAGAGATGGCATGACAAGCACATTAAGCCGCGTCAATTTGAGCCGGGCAAGTTGGTATTGTTGTTTAATTCTAGATTGAAATTATTTCCGGGAAAGCTGAAATCTAGATGGTCGGGCCCCTTTGAGGTAGTTCGTGTTACGGCATATGGAGCGGTTGAATTAAGAGCCCCGGATTCCGAGAAGTCATTTTTAGTGAACGGGCAAAGAGTTAAGCGATATTGGGGAGGTTTGGTGGATCATTGTACCTCCGTTTCATTGCGAGAACCGTGAATTGTAATCGTCGTGCCACGACGTAAACCAAGGTGCTTCTCGGGAGGCAACCCGAGTTTTGTACGTAGAAAAATAGTCGTGCCGCGACGTTAAAGCAAAGAAAAGAAAAAAAATAGAAAAAGAATAAAAAATACAAAAAGAGTCGTGCCGCGACGTTCAATCAAGCGCTAGTTGGGAGTAACCCAATTTTTATTGTTTTCCATTTTATTTCATTAAGTGTTACGTAGTCTCATTGTTTTTTCAGGGCTCGGGACAGTAGGAAGGTGGATCATTAAGTGCGAAACGATGGTGAGGAAGTGAGTGTCGCTTTGAGAACAACTTCCGAAGGCTACAGTACTGGGTAAAATTTGTATTGGGTGAACACATGGGCAAAGCATCGCTTCCACATGGCTTTGAATCACACAGTGAGCTCCAAAAAGCTCGAAGTTTTCACCAGGCGTCGCCTCAGGTAAGCTTCCAATTGCATCCAAGCAAAGCCAAAGCGTCGCCCTCACGATCGCATGGCGTACATCAGTGACCCTCATAAGCAGTGCTGCGATCATGAGGCGTCGCTCCTGCAAAAGCCTCCAACTGAATGCAAAAGTTCTTAAAGCGTCGCCCCATCGATCGCTCTTGGTTGATCAGTGAGCTTCAAAAAGCTCGAAGCTTTACCCATGCGTTGCCTCAGGTAAGCTTTCACTGCACAAAGAGCAAAGTCCCAGCGTCGCTCCATCTATCGCCTCGACTTAGGCAGTGAGATCACTTCACTCAGGGCGTTCACAAGGCGTCGCTTCAGGTAAGTTCAACTGGAAATTTTCGCAAGTCAACCCAAGATTGACCCGTTGACCCGCGAGAATTTAAACATAAAACAAAGATTTCTTTCCCTCTCCCAATCACTTTCACGGTCAAACAACAGGCAAACACCAAAATAATCACTTAGGGCATAACACAACATCCTAACAACATCAATTCGGACTCTAATTCTTCTTGCATTAATCCGAAGATTGCTCAGGTATGCTCCCCTCTTCTTGTTCCCTTCCGCAGTTTTTAATTCCCTGCTCCATCATCACCCATGTTCTTCAAGTCAAGGCTGAATTCATATTTAATGTAAATTGGGCAGCGTAGTCGATTGTTTTAATTGGAATTAGTGTTGAGATGTGCTTGGATTTTGAAAGTGATCTCCCAAATATTTGGGAGGGTTCAACACTTTTAAACATCAATGAACCTTGAAATTAATCCCAGAACACACCACATGTTTGATAAATTGCCTAAGTGACTCAACGTTTCAATTATGTGAAGTCTGAGTAACATAAAGCTTTGTAGGCATAACTTGAACTACTTGATGCTCTAAAAGTGTAGAATTGATCGCGATTGTGTGGGATTTGAATTGCTCAAAGGACGCACTAAGCTATACACCATTGTTACACTTGCTATGAGTTGATACCGGCTTGCTCCCCGAACCGCTGCCCCGTGAATTTTTACCTTGGTTAAGTTGTTGTGTCAGTGTCGTCAAGTAGCTTTGTTTATTGTAATATAGTTAGGTGTAAGTGTGGGGTGCTTGCTCGCCGTTTGCACACATTGATAAGCGTACACTAGCTATGGATTGAATTGTTTCATGAGTATCCCTGGGAAGTCTGAGTACCAGGACACTAACATGCTACTTCAAGGCGCTTAATGAAAGCAGGAGTTCCTGTTGGATACTTCAAGGCGCTTAATCAAAGCGGATGCCTTTTGCTGGTGTACTCACACAGTACTTGATGAAAGCAGGTGTTCCTGTTGACACCGTTGGTGATAGGATTGTCCCGGACTTGGAGAGAAAGCCTGACATCTCTACAGTGATGAACCCGAGTGCAAATGTTTACAAAATATCCAATGAGGAGTGGCGCGATGTGCACGATAATTTGGAGGGCCGCAAATACTTAATGTTAGAATATTTGGCAAAGAATGCGGGCATGGATATGGCAGCCCTTGATCGCCAGCTTCCATTATTGGAGTCCTCCAAAAGGCTATTGGGCATGACGCAGACCGTAGATTTCCCACCTGTGGAGGATGAGAATACGGATTCTGACGTGGTTGAGGCGGATCCTGGTAGTGACGAGGGAGAGTGGACTGAAGAGGAAGATGGTGAAGACGAGGAAGAGGAGGAGGATGCGCACACTCCACCACATAGGCCTAGAGATTCTTCGAGGGCTCAGGCAATTGCCCCTACCACTACTTCTCCGGTAGCTGCTGCTAACACTTCCGCACATACTGAGCGGGAGGACTCTGAGGATGCAGATGATGAGACCTAGGCCAGTGGGCCTTCAGGGAAGTTCTTTTCACTCTTGCACTTTAGTTTTGTTCGCACTGAGGACATTGCTTGCTTTTAAGTGTGGGGTGGGGGGAAACTTCCAAAATTTTGAGGTTATGGATGATTGTACCTTTAGGAAATTTTCGCAATTTTTATTTTTTGTCACTTAACTTTATTTTTATTTGTTTCTTGCTCTAATATATAAAAAAATTAGAAAACTAATGAAAAATTCCAAAAATATTTTATTTTTAGTTTTAGTTAGTGGTACAGTCATCCGCCCCGTAGTTTTTCTTATGGCCTCGGTTCTTTTCCACGGGTAGACCTTTGAACCGGGTAAATTTTTATTTTTAGGAGTAGTTTAGTTTAGTAGTAGTTAGTAGAATAGTTTAGGAAAATTAATAGAATGCTAGGTGCCTTTGGTTTGTTTGATACCGGTGAATTTGGACTAGAGCATGTGCTATTTGTGAATTCCTTTTGGTTTAAAAAAATTGTGATGCATGCCTAGAAAAATTTGAATGACCTTTTAAGACTCTTAGGTTCAACTACTTGACGCTTTTGAATTATTGTGCCTTAGTGCTTAAATTTCCAAAGTTGCATCTTGTTTGCTTTAACCGAGAGTTGGAATGAAGTCGTCTTTAGTGAGCTATGTGCCATGTGTGATGTGAGTATCTTTTCTTATGTTCCGTGCCGCATACTAATATCTAGAACTTGCCCCGTGTGTGTTCAAAGCGAAATCCTAGGTTCGTTCTAGTCGGGAGATGATACAGGCGTTTCTTTGATAAGCCCTTCTAGACTTGATTAGCCTACCCTTGAATATTATCCTTCTTAAGCCCTTTTGAGCCTATTGACCTTTTTGTTGGCACCCACATTTCAAGCCTTATCCCTTTTGTTCTTAATTGTCTCTTTTTGAGCCCTTAACTCCTTATAGCACTTTAATTGAAATATTTGATTGTTTGTGGAGTTGTGGTTGGATGATGGGGTGGTTTTTGAGTGGAACCGATGAAAGAAAACAATATGGTGCATTTTGAAACAAAAAAGAGAATCATTGGCAAGGTTGAGAAGAATATTGAAAAGAAAAAAAAAAGAAGAAAACAAAAGAAAAAGAGTCTCAATCCTTGCTAGTGTTGTGCAAAAGTTAAGATGCAAATTGCTTAAATTTGAGAGGGAATTTCTTGGGTATCTTTGGGTAGTTACTTGATTGGTTTTGAAAAGAATGGTGGAAAGATAAAAATTAAAGTGATGTATTAAAGTGCTTAGGGAGATAGTCACTATTTATCCTACCCGTCCTTTAGCCTACATTACAACCCGTAAAGTCCTAGTTAATCCCGAGTGGAGCGAGCTTACATTAGTGGAGTCCTACACTACGGGAAAGCCTATGGTACGTTGTGTGTGGCATGTGAGCTTCTTTTGAGAGCGAGTAAATTCTTCCTATATTATGTCCCTCATTTATTCTTGAAATATATTCTTTGTGTGATATTTGGGACGCTCTCTTGATTCAATGAGGGCACATTGTTTGCACGAGATAGGTGAATTTTGATTTCTTGGTTGAGTGAATGGGTGTGATTTTGTGAAAGCTTGGTTTTATTGAGTCGGTTTTTGAGGTTGAGATGTCTTGGGTTGGTCGTTCTAGTGTTTTAAAACTTGGTGATTTTTTGGCATGTGTTGAGGGTCACATGGTAGGTATATGCACTTGTCTAATGGTCGGTATCAACCATAATCGTAGGTAGACCTGTTCTATTAAGTGTTAGGATCTAGTTGGGAAATTAGTCTTTGATGATTGCTCGAGGACGAGCAAAGGTCTAAGTGTGGGGTGGTGATGTTTGGCACTATTTGCCTATTTTACCTTAATATATTCTCACATTTTAGTACTTTATGCGCTCGTTATATGTGATAAATGTGTTTCTTGTGCTCACTTATCGTATATGTTATTTTAAGAATAGTGCGGATGAATTCGAGGCAAGAACAAGCAAATTAGAGTTAATGGACGCGTTGAAAGCTATACTGGAGCAAGGCCTCAAGAAAGCCCTGAAGCGTTGGAAGCTATACTGGAGCAAGGCTCCAAGAAAGCCCTGAAAAGTTGGAGGCTATGGTGGAGGCGTGGCTCCAAGAAAGCCTTGAGGCCGACGAGACAAAAGTTCTCCCAACTAGATTAGGCTTTGGTTTAACTTAACCTAGCACTTTGTAAACAATATAAAACCTCTTTTATTTCGTTCTAGGGAAGAGGTCGAATTTCGAAGAGCAAGTTTGGAGTTCTTACACTTGGAACCAAGGGTTTAATTCCTTTTCATCATCTATTACAATATTTCATCTTTCTTACATGAATTCTTGTGTTGTGATTATGAGTATGCGTGGCTAAATTCTTTGTTCTAGGGTTAGAGTGTTTCATGAAAGTTGATGTTTGAAGATTGAATTCCATGTATTGAATCCTATAACGGATTATTTATTCTTTCTTGATTTCACTTGTTTAATTATTAAAGCTCGATAATTATGCATTATCTATGGTTTTTAGAATGAACTCGAAAGAGGGAATTTATGAACGCAATAAGAAAGAGTAGGGCTAGATTGTGAACCCGAGCATCGGGGAACCAATTTGTGAGTAGGACAGACATATACTTGCTCGCCTAGCTTAACTAAGTACAGAGTTCGTTAATGCGTGCACGTGATTCAACTCATAGACATATAGGGATTGGAGTAGCCTGCATAGACCGTGAAGAATCGAAATATTTTCACGGGTACATTTAATCTGTTAGTTAGTAATCCGGGATTTGAGAAGTGAATCAATTGGAAAACTCAACTGGATTGTTCGTAACTCTGACCCTGGACCGTTTCGTTAATATTGTTTACAACCAAAGTTTGCACCATTGTTTGACAGAATTTCCACCATTTACATTATTGTTCTTTAGTTAATAAAACTCTCACTATTGGAAAAGATCCCTGAGTAGTTCTTAAGAAATTGTTTGTTAAGAGTCCAGTCTAAATAGTCATCGTGGGAACGATACTCTACTTATCATTTTATTACTTGTCGACCACGTATATTTGTGTGTGTGTTTGGGAGCAACAGCATGCATGTGTGTGCATCTATGCATCAGTACCGAAGTCTTTTACATTATGCTCGGAGAAAGTTAATCTAAACTATGTGTACAAATAAAAATATTTATCAAGTTTTGAAACAAATATTAAATAAAGTATTTTGAGATAAATGTGCAGTGCACGTTTCCAAAAACTAGTTTTTTTGAGAAGTGCTAATTTTTTTAAAAAAAAATTAGGGTCTTTGGCCAGCTTTAAAGAGAAAAATAAGTTCCTTTGAGAAAATTTCACCAGTGTCCTCAAATTTGATTGGTTTTTACGGTTTGTCCTTCTTTTCAATGGTTTAAAGCAAATGACATCTCGTTTGGCAAGTGTTGCGCTTTCCAAGAGTTTAAGGCAATTTAGTTTGGAGATGAGTTGAAGGAGTTGACACATATATTGCCTATTTGACATGATTTTAAAGCAATTTAGGTCAAAGAAGGGGGTGAAGGGGTCGAGAGGTAATTTAATTAGGACAATAGGGTAAAGGAGTCGAGTACAAGTATTGTCTATTTACAAAGATTTCAAGACAATTTAGTTAGAAACAAGGAAGGAGTCTAGGGCAAGTGTTGCCCAACCAAGACTTCAAGGGTTGCCTACTTTCCAAGACATCAAGGAAATTTAGTTGGACACGAGTAGCAAGGATCGATGACAAGTATTTCCCTATCAAGACTTCAAGACAATTTAGCTGGAGATGGAGGAAGGGAGAACATGCATCATTAATTAGGTGTATATGGGTATTGTCATCCGAATATTAACATCCAAAGTCATTTTTTCTAAACCATGATAAATAGGTAAAAAAAGGCAAACGATTACCTCCGGTGTCATAATCTTGTGAATCTCCCGAAAAAATCAGCTTCTCCCTTAAAGGAGAAGCATTAAGTTGTTTTTAGTTTATGTCATTACAAAAGTATCTTTGCAAAACATACTTATATGTTGAACTACCGTTATTGATTTAACATAATAATTATAATATATAAATAATACTTTTTTTTTTCCTCATTGTTTCTTTTGCAGGCACACACCCACAAACATTGTCATTGTTTGAATTTTTAATCAAAGAGCATATTTTTAAGATATGAATTTTAAAATATTCAATTATTTTTGTGTGAAATCTTTTTTAAAAATAATTATTTAAATAAAAAATTAAATATAATCTTTGATAAATATTTTAAATTATTTATCTAGTTAAAATGAATCAGTGATGTTACTCTAATTTAACATTCAAAAGTGCTTTTTAAAAAGTTTGGTCAAACACAAATTGCTACTTAGCTATTAACAACAGTATTTGTCAAATAAATTGGCCAAACACAAACAACTTTGTGAAAGAACTTTTGAAGAAAATTACTTTTAAAAATAAGCAGTTCTTAAAAGTTTGGCCAAACAGACTTTGAGTGACCATGCTTCTAACCAACACGAGCTAAACTCTGCTCAGTCCCAGCTAGGGGTGTTCACAATTTTGTTTGAATGATTTTGGCTAAACAGATAACCAAATCAAATTATTTGACTTTAAAATCAATGAAACCAAATCAATAAAGTTAAAACCATCGATTTGGTTCGGTGTATAAGTTTTTCATAAAATAAAATGGTAATGAACATATGAAAAATAATAATGAGAACTCTTCTGAAAAAAGAAGAATGATAAAGAGGATTCAAAATATTTTTAACTCACCTGGAAGGTAAACATATGTAGTAGGAATGAAACATTAATTCAACGAACTCTAGAAATTGCATATTATGTTTTGTATATCATTAAGAAAAGCATAATAATGAAAACAATAATTTATCTACTGCTACTCAGGCCGTTTGCTAAGCTTTTACCTATTAATGGTACTATTCTATCACGAGCAACTGCATATAATGTTCATATACTAGTTGGAACTAGTAATTACAATTCATCCAATCTTTTGTAAGTAAAGTTTTAACAACCTAGAGCCACTAGTTACTGGTGGAGAGAAGTGACTCACTACTAAAAAAACAGGAATTTTCGACCGCCAAATCGGTCGAATAACGGTCGACGTGTCGACCGATCTTCGACCGATTTAGGTGGTCGACCCAAATATGGTCGAAAATAGCCCTTCGACCGAAATTCGGTCGAACGTCGACCGACATTCGACCGACTTTTGGTCGAAGAACATGGACTAAAGTGACATGTTCTTCGACCGAAAGTCGGTCGAATGTCGGTCGACGTTCGACCGAATTTCGGTCGAATGGCTATCGACCGAATTTCGATCGAACAGCATTTCGACCGAAATTCGGTCGAAAGGCTGGTAAATTTTTTTGACCAACTATCGACCGAAAGTCGGTCGAAAACCTGTAAAAACCTGCAACATAAAATCTGAAATTAGCCCTACACCACCTGTAAATTCAGCAACACGCAGAAAAACCAGACAAAACACATTCATAAACGATATTCAACAAGGCTAATAAAGCCAAACAATAGAAAGAAGTCTTTCAACATTAGTTCTAGTGTTACAATAATCAAACAAACTTAACAAATAGTTTAAGGGTCAACAATCACTACTACTGGCTAGAACCCGAACTAGACTCGGCATCAGACTCAGATGACGAACGGTGGCGACGTCTGCTCTTGCTCTTTCGCTTTCCCGAACTATCACGCTTTCCTTTGCCTTTTTTTTTGGTTAATGAGGATTTGTTGCATCATTTCATGTTGATGAGCCTCCTGTGCTAAGCGCATAACTTCATTTTGTCTTTTCAGCTCTTCAATCTCCTCTTGCATCCGAGTCATTTTTTCAGGAGTAGCAGAGCTTGAAGGAGCAGTAGAACACGAGCCCAAATAGTTCGATTTATGCTTGCCAGATGAATACAGAGTTGCAAGGCCATATGCGGACCCCTTCTTCACCCCTCCGACCGCTTCCAACCATAAATTGGTTTCTTGCTCGAGCGTTAGCGGTACTGGGGTACTGCTTCCGCATTCAGATTGTTGAGTCGAGGTCCAGTCCTCAACGGCCTTTGTAGCTCTTTCCTGAAAAACATAAATATATCAACAGTACAAATATGAAGTATAAAAGTTGAAGGATTGGCGCGACTTTAGTTTGAATTTAATTACTTACCCAGGTCTCTTTTGCGCGGTGCTCGACCCAGACTTCTCCGCCCTTTTTATCACTCTTGATATGTCGGATCTTGTGCATTTCAGAGAGTGGAATTGTCCGATTTTCTTTCTTTTCCTACAAATTAAAGAAGAGAACAAGTTAGATAAAAAATAAACGATTATAGTAATTCATATAAATTAAATTACTTTACCAAGCGTATCTTCTGCGTCGCAGCGCTAACTGAGCCACCGGTACGGAGCGATCCACCCTTACTTGATGCCCGCGCTTTCTTCCCTTGTTCGCTCTTCTTCTGAAATTCGAGAGTATCCCAATATTGCTGCAGCTCTCTCCATTGATGCTCATAGAGGAAGCCGGGCATTTTTCCCTTTCTTTGTGCATTATACATTGCATTCTTGAATAACTCACCGCATTTCTTTGGGAAGTTGGAATGGATTTTATAGTCCAGGGCCGGATGCCACTTACACTGAGCCTGGCAATATTCATCAAAATATTTTATTTAAACATAATCATTATAAAAACCGCAATTAGTAATAAACATGATGCATATTTATCACCTCAAAAGACTGCATTATCCGTTGCTTTACTTGAGGGGGCACAGCGCCCCAGGATGGCCACGATTCATGGCATTGAGATCTCATGTATTTAGTCAGTAAAGGCGTAGCATCAGTGTTGGGGCAAAAGCTACATAAAAATCAGAAGCGTTAATATAAATACTAACAATTAAACGTTACCTAATTACTAGATAGATAAGAACTTCAAAAATAAGATACTTACCTGTTATCCCCCTCGGGATAAATAACCAAGCGCCCTCCTTCCCATGTGCCAGGCTCACCGATGTAATACGGCGATCTCGGATCATAGTAAGCACTCTCCTGCTGGACCGAAGGGCCGGTAGAGCTAGATGGGTCGGAAGGCGGCTGAGTCGACCCAGACGGAGTAGTGGACTGTGTGGGATCGCCCTGCGATGGACCGGCCTGTGTCTGAGTCATGTCATAACTACTGAAGTTATGCCGCCAACTAGGACCCAACTGAGACATGCTAGGTGGCCTGAAAAAATCTGGACTGTATCCTGCAGGTGCTCCTGTAGGAAGCGAATGCGGCACCTGAGAGGTAGGAGTGTCCTGTGTGTCCTGTGCCGGCTCACCTGAAGTCTCGCCTGCCTTTTTATTTCCCTTCTTTCTCCTTAAAAATGTCTTCATACCTGTTGAAACATTCATATTACTTTAGGAATGAAAAAGTAAATATGTAACATAATAGCTTGTTGTTGTCATTTGGAGTAATTAATTACTTAGTGTTTATGTATACTTAATGACAGTAATGTTATATAATTTGAGCAATTTCATCACGAATAGGATCAACTAAATAAACATATTCATTGCATAGAAATTAGAATATATACATCTTCTTATGTTTATAAGTACATTAAACCAGCATATTAAAAAAACTAAACATCAAAGTACAAATAAGGTCAATCATCATCATCAGCCAATTCTTCTTCCTCATCCTCATCGTTAAATTCTTCTTCGGTTGGCTCGTCATCATCTGTCTATTCATCATCCTCATTTGCCCTTGAAGTTCCTTCTCCAAAATTAGCCGGGTTTTTTCCTCGACTAGATACAGATGCATCTAACTGCTCATATATGCCATCAATATGTTGCAATTGGTCAGGTAGTTCATTGTCCGCTATCAATGGAACGGTTGAGACCTCGTTCTGGTATGCAACATCTAAAAGATCAGGTACTTCAACTAATCCCACCGGTTTTCCTTTTAGAACTGCCCACCAATGGGCTTTGGCCTTTGATCTTGTTGTGTTCTTTGTCCGAGGGTAAGGAACAAACCACACTTGCTTTATTTTCTGTGCAATGATGAAAGGATCATAGTGTCCATATGACCTTTTATGATTAACCTCAACTAACTTAGAAGACGGGTCTATCCTCGTACCTCTATTACTGGGATCAAACCACTTGCACCGGAAAAGAACCAATCTTTTATGAGGCCAACCGACACTATACTATACCTCTAACATCTCCTCAATCACACCGTAGTACTCAAAGTCGGCCCCCTGATCACCAGTTCCTACTTTCACGGACACACCAGAGTTGTATGTTTTCTTACCCTCCGACCGCTGCTTTGTATGAAACTTGTACCCATTTACAAAGTACGTATTCATCCTTTTGTATTTATAATATGGGCCATGGCATATATGTCGCAGAAAATCAAAGGTGATGCCATTCATCGGATTGTTCACCTATATAAAAATTCAACGAAGTTGTGTAAATTAATATTTTTATCTAAATATAAGGAAAATTTAAGAGTTTGTTAAACACTTACAAATTCTGTAAACCAATTTGTAAAATTTTCGTAAACTTCCGCATCACCGAACTCAGCGACAAAGTGACTGCATCATGAGCCGATGAAATTTTACGTTAGATAGAATACTTATGAAAGGAGAATATTCGGCGCTACCGTTAAAATAAAACATACTTGTAATAAGGCGTGACCTCGGGACAGTTCAACAGCACATATGTTGTAGCTACCTTCCTGTCTAGTTCATTGAACTGGTATACTTTGGAAGAAGTATTTCCCCTGCCTGGTTGATTGAATACAGAGAATGCTGGGTAATTGGGATCACTATTATCTCCCACATCATGCCGATCCGGCCTGGTGCTCAAACATGGAACATCCTTGTCGAAGTAGTATGAGCAAAAATGAGAAGTTTCTCTAGCCAGATATGCCTTGCATATTGACCCCTCGATTTGGTTCCTGTTTTTCACGTCCCTTTTACACTTACCAATAATTCTGCAATAATTTTTGTGTTAGTGGAATTATGTTGGCTTTATTAAAAAAATAAAAGTTACTGTCAAAGATATGGAAGCTTACCTCTCGAAATGGTACATCCATCTGCAGTGCACCGGGCCTCCTAGCCGAGCCTCTTCAGCGAGGTGAATCGGAAGATGCTCCATCACGTTAAAGAACCCGGGGGGAAAGATCTTTGTCAGCTTAGTGGCGACCACAGGAAAGTTCTGTTCCAACAAGTTAAGATTCGCTTCCTTCAATGTCTTACTGCAAAGCTCTTTAAAAAATAGGCTCGTCTCTGTTAGCGGTTTCAAAACTTTATCAGGCAAGCCATTGAATGCAATTGGGAGCAAGTTTTCCATGAATATGTGACAGTCGTGGCTTTTCATGTGATGCAGTTTCCCACCAGTAATATCAACACACCTTTCTAGGTTTGAATTATAACCATCAGGCATCCTCAAATTACTCACCCACTCACAAATCATCCTTTTCTCGTCCTCATCGAATGTATAACAAGCCTTTGGCATGAAAATGTTGTTGCCTTCGTGGATTACCTGTAACTCAGGTCGCCTACATAATAGTTGTAGGTCCAACCGTGCCTTCAAGTTGTCTTTTGTCTTGTTCCGGACATCCATCACAGTATTAAGGATAGCCTCGAAAAAATTCTTGTCAATATGCATTGGATCCAGATTATGGCGAAGAAGATTATCCTTCCAGTAAGGCAACTCCCAGAAAATGCTCTGTTTAGTCCAATTATGTTCAACCACATAACCAGGTGCTTTAGATGGCAGTTCTTCAGTTACTTTAGGAAGCTCCTTAACCCTGTCCCATATCTCTAAGCCTGATAACCTTCAAGGAGGCTCCTCAAAATCAACCTGATTCTTCATAAATGCACTAGTGTTATTCCTGAAAGGATGGTCCATTGGCAAGAATCGACGGCAACAGTCGAACCATGTGCATTTATCTCCATATTTCAAAGTGAAGGCTTTTGTATCTTCCATACAGTAAGGGCAAGAGAGCTTACCTGCAGTGGACCACCCAGGCAACATTCCATAAGCTGGAAAGTCATTTATAGTCCACATCAAAGAAGCACGCATTTGGAAGTTCTGTTTCGTTGATATATCATAGGTTTCAACTCCTTCATGCCAAAGTATCTGCAATTCATCAAGCAAAGGCTGCAAATATACATCAACAGAGGCTTTCGGGTTATGTGGACCCGGTATTATACAATTCAAAAACAGATAAGGACTGGTCATGCACATTCCGGGAGGCAGGTTGTAAGGAGTGACAAATACGGGCCAACAAGAATAGGGCGTAGAGGAGACATCAAAAGGGGTGAACCCATCAGAACACAGACCCAACGTTACATTCTTTGGCTCACTAGCAAATGCTGGATACACTTGATCAAAGTGTTTCCATGCCTCACCATCAGACGGATGGGATAGAATACCCGGCAGCTTGGTACGGTCATGATGCCATCTCATGTGTGGAGCAGAACTCATAGAAGCATACAACCTCTTTAACCGGGGTATAAGGGGCAAGTAATGCATCGACTTAACAGGCTTCGGCTTCTTTTTAGGATTTTGCTCAGGCTTGTATCGAGGCTCCTCACAAAATCTACATGTCACGAGGTCTGCATCATCCTTATAATACAACATGCAACCATTAACACAACAATGAATCTTCTCGGCAGAAAGACCCAACGAGGAAACCAACTTCTTAGTGTAGTAATAATTAGTTGGTAGGGACATATTTGTCGGATTGAGTTCATTCATAAGGCCAATGATGGAATCCATGGCAGCTTGAGAAATACTAAAATCTGATTTGATACTCATCAATCTAACAGCAACCGACAACTGCGAATGCACCGAGTCCTCATAAAATGGACGACTTGTTTCCTCCAACCGTTTATAGAATTGATTTGCCTCGGCATTGGGAATTTGCTCAATGTTTGGCTGTGATGTATCCAGCTGAAGGGGATCATTAGCCGGGTAAATCCCAAAAGCATCATTTACCATATCTTCCATTCTATACCCGGCTGCTTGGTCTAGTTCCACAACTGGACTCCTACCGCCATGAATATTTTCAAGATTTTGAAGGTGCTCCTGCAAGTCCCAAGGCTCTCCATGATTAAACCAAATGTAGTAATTTGGCATAAACCCCTTCTTATATAGATGCACCTCTACATTCTCCAAATCTTGTATCTTTACACATTTGCATTTTTCACATGGACACCTAATTTTGCCATGCCTTAAATAATCGTCTGTGTTGCGGGCTATATCAAGAAATTCCATAACACCCGCTACAAACGAAGGCCTCAACCCCCGCCGCTCGGAAAAATTTCTATTATCCATCCACAAACGCGTCGATTAATGTCCATATCTACACAAACATTGCAAGATTGAGAAACAAAATGTATGATTTTTTTAAATATTTTTTTATAACACCCTATTAATTACTATTATCAAAGCAATTCACACCAACAAAAACTTATTCGTTTTAGGCATAACATATTCATCTTCTCAACAATACCAAAGCAACAACACATTCCAAACAACACTACCAAACAATTCCAACAATCCCCAACAACTACAACAATCCCACACAACACAAACCTAACTTTATAATAGCTAACAACACCAAACAAGTTTTTCAACATCAACAATAACTACAATAATCAAATTAACTAATAATTAACTACCTATGCAACATTATAGGCCTAAATTAAAAAAAATTTAAAAAAACAATTAAATTCAGATTTAATTAAAAAAAATCAAAAACTTACTTCGAGGTTGATTTGTGCTCCAATAGCACCTAGTAATGAATCCCCACTAGTTATATGCTTAAGAACTACAAAAAAAATGAGTTAAAAAGTTAGGGTTTAAGTTTTAGAAAGTAATTAAAATAACCCTAAAACTAAGAATTTACCTTGAATTTTTTGTTATATGTAGTGTTTAGGGGGTAGAATGTGTTTGATTTTTGATTTTGGGGGTGGGTTATGGTAGTTTTCGGGTATAAAGGTGGGGGGGGGGGGGGAGTTTAGAGAGTGATTTTGTATTTTGGGGAAGAAAGTAGAAATGGGAAATGGGGGTTCTGCCCCTAATAAAATCGGGCCTACCGACCGCCTGTTCGACCGAAATCGGTCGAACAGCTATTTCGACCGATTTTCGGTCGAACAGTTTTGACTAACTTAACTGTTTTCGGTCGGAATAGGGGTTCGACCGATTTTCGGTCAATAGATGGTAGTCGAAAAAGGCAGTATTTTTAGTAGTGACTATATAGAGTATATATGAACTTCAGTCAGATATACAGTAACACATGGATGAAAAATTAACCAAAAAAGCCTTCAGCAAATTTCACCGGAATGAATCTCTTCAATGTTAACTGAATCCGCTATAATGAGTAGAACACCTCAGTATCAACTTGAAACATCCTATTTTCAATATCTTTTTCCTCAGTATCAACTTGGATTTTTGTGCTTAGGAGCCCATTTAGTTATGTCCATTTTACTTATACTACTACAAATCTTTTTTGAAAAGATGTAGAAAATTTAAAACTGAACTATATAAAAATTAAAATATCAATTTATAATCATAAAAATTATATATATAATGTATCAGTTTGGTTCGGTTATTTATTCTATTTTAATTTATAAAACCAACCCAAACTTTGTTGTATTGAGTTTTAAAAATTAAAAACAAACCAAAACAAAACTAATAAATTGTCGATTTGTTTATTCCATTTAACTCGATTCGATATGCGCAGATTTTTAACTAATTAATCGTGAACGCTCATGGTCCCAACACGTGCTTGAAACTAACGTATTCAGTAACCTTGTCAAAATTGGATTCTTGTTATAGTTGTGTACACCGTTTAGGTTTGTTTTGATCTAACAAAGTACTATTACTGTATTTTTTGTTACTTTGCTTTGAAAATTTCAAATAATAAAAAAAAAAAAAACCAATAAGATCCTATATTTAAATACCAATAAGATCCTATATTAGATCCTATATTAAATATAGTAATATTCTTTTTCTAGATTCTATCAATGTCACCATTGTACTTTCTAGTAATCAACGTCGTACCAAATCTTCTGTCACCTCAGTTAGGTGTCACCAAATCCTTTACCTTTCTTAATTCTAATTTCTACCTAAAAACATTTTGAAAACCTTGCTGTTTTTGCTCTACCAGTTTCTGACTTTTTCTCCCTCTTAAGTCCATCTTCTAGTCTATACCCTTGAATTCTTCATAACTCAATTTTAGCAGAAAATTGCATAACACTATGGCTTGTTCAATCAAGCAATCAGCTATATCAATCACACGTTCTGATTTAAATCCAAGAAGGGTTTATAATCCAAATCTTGAATTGTTGTCAATACCATCAATTCAAAAAACCAAGATTATGTTATCAACCAAGAAACCACTTTACATATCGTCACTTAACAAACTTGGTAACAAACTTGGTACAAAGAATCCGATGACACTATGCAAAGCATATGAAGCTGCTGATAAATCACAGCCTTTAGATATAAATGTTCAGTTACCAAAATCACAGGCTGCTGCATCTGCTCAAAGGGTTAAAATTAGTATATATTTTGCTACATGGTGGGCTTTGAATGTTGTTTTTAATATATATAATAAGAAAGTTCTTAATGCTTATCCTTTTCCTTGGTTAACTTCTACTTTGTCACTTGCTACTGGCTCTTTGATTATGTTAATTTCATGGGCTACAAGAATTGCTGAATTCCCTAAAACGGATCTTGAGTTCTGGAAGAATCTGTTTCCGGTAAGAATATGATTTATAATATTAAGGATTAGTGTTCTTGTTTTCTATATTCTTTGTTGTTGTTAGGGTTTTTGGTGGGGCCATTAGGGTTTAAAGAGGTTTATGTTATTTACTCAATCCCGAGAAAAAATTATATCATTATTTGGGGGAATCGAACATTTCTTTCATTAATTACAATTTTAAATAATTTTGACTATGAAATTTTGATTTTTAGTTACTTGTTATAATGCGACATGGTGAGGATTCATATAACTGCCGGATCAATGAAATTTTACTTTGTAGTACTTTGTGTATAGCGACATGGACAATGAGAATTCATATAGCCGGCTAACTCAATGAAATATTGAAATTATAGTGCTTTTATATAGTGATGTGGACAATGAGAATTCATATAGCCGTCCAAATCAATGAAAGTCTGATTTTATAGTACTTTGTATATATACTGCAACATGGAGAGTAGGATTCATGTAGCTAACCCAACTTAATTGAGATTCAGACTTAGTTGTTGTTGTATATTGGAATACTTTTACTAGCTTCTAAATACGTATTTATTTATTAGCTATTTGAGGAATCAGTTTTTTCGCTTACTCTGAACTTTGTCATTCATTTAGAGATAAAGAGAGTATTTGACTTGAATTGTATTGTTTCCCATTAATATTTTTGATGGTATCTATTATTCTTTTTGGTGATATAGGTTGCAGTTGCTCATACAATTGGGCATGTAGCAGCAACTGTTAGTATGTCTAAAGTAGCAGTTTCTTTCACTCATATCATCAAGAGTGGTGAACCGGCTTTTAGCGTATTGGTTTCAAGGTTTTTGCTTGGTGAGACATTCCCACTTCCAGTTTATTTGTCACTGATTCCAATCATTGGTGGTTGTGCACTTTCAGCTGCTACTGAGCTCAATTTCAACATGACTGGTAAAATCAATTACAATTTACATAGTTTTAGACCAGCAATTACTTTAACGTTCTTTTGATTACCAACTGGTTTGTTGATATATTGTGGTTAGCTTCTGAAATTGAGTCGACTGTTAATACAGGTTTTATGGGAGCAATGATATCAAATCTTGCATTTGTGTTCCGGAATATATTTTCAAAGAAAGGAATGAAGGGGAAGTCTGTTAGCGGGATGAACTATTATGCATGTTTGTCCATTATGTCTCTGCTAATTCTTACACCTTTTGCAATTGCAATGGAGGGCCCCCAGATGTGGGCGTTAGGATGGCAAAATGCAGTCTCTCAGATAGGACCCAATTTTGTTTGGTAGGGACTGATAACTTCCGCTTCTCATGATGCGCCCTTTCAGTATTTGCTGATGCATACTTGTAGCAATATTAGATATCTATTCCTGAATATGTATTCTGGTTTGCATCAGTTTGAGGTAGTTTACATCTTTGTGTCAAGCCACTTGAATCATGGTTGTTTTGTTTGGCTATTTTAGAATGTTGATAAAATGGTTTAAATCATGATGGTGATTTATTTTAATCCCTTTGTCTTGGCTTACATAGGCATCACTAAGGTATAAGCTGTAATTATGGATGCAACGTTTGTGTCTGAAGTAATGGATGCTGCCTTAGTTTCATGCTCCTTCTTGCAAGTTTCTTAATCATTCAATAAACTATTCGACAGACTTGTAATTTGATTGCTGAAGGAATTTCTTACTATTGTGGTTATGTTAAAAATTTGTTCACTAATCATTCTGATGAGTAGTCTAATGATAGTTTTTTTGTATTTGGCTTTGATATACAATATCAGGTGGGTGGCTGCACAGAGTATATTCTATCACTTGTATAACCAGGTGTCTTATATGTCATTGGATGAGATTTCGCCCCTGACATTTAGCATTGGAAATACAATGAAGAGGATATCTGTCATAGTTTCCTCCATCATAATCTTCCAAACTCCTGTCCGACCTGTCAACGCACTTGGAGCCGCCATTGCAATCCTAGGAACCTTCATTTATTCACAAGTAAGTTTCTTCTTCATCGTCTGTTTAGCCATTACATGAAGATTTTTCTGTGCCAATGATTCCATTAACATGCCTGGCCTACATTATTCTGCTGCCTTCTCGTGTAACTTGCTATTAATACAAAAAGGATCTTGTGAGTTCAAGAGCCAAAAAACTTCCCTTGTTTTGATTACTGAGGGAGTACATGTTACTGAGATCCTCTATCTGCTAATATGATATATCGATGAATTTTATGTGTGTCTTCCTTCTGAGTTGAGAATTATCATGCTACATGTATTACTTGTGGCGTAAATAAAACTTCATCAGTTTGGGGTGGGGGGGTTGCTATGGTGCTCATGTATATTTGCTTAGGATCTTGACTAGAATATGATTTTTCTGATCAGACTTGTAATTTGATAAATTATGTGGTGCTGAGTCTACTCATCAACTAAGGACTTAATATTGAACAGTGATCTTGTACTTCGTTTAGTTTTTAACTTTTATAATCTGGTACTTAGTTGTTTGAATAGTCACAATTTTCATTTTTGTAATCTTTAGTATCATGTCATAATATTGTTCATCAATTATATTTGTTCATACTCTTTATGTATGTACTGTTCGGTTGCTTCCTTCCGACTGTGATGAGTTTCTTGTGCTGATATTGTGATATACACTTCAGTACCATCTCAGTACCATCTGCACCACAAATGTAATTTCCAATTGAATTTACGCCATCTTAAAAATTATATATCCCTAAATTTGGAGAGTAAAAGATGATTCTTTATCTCCTGAAATAAGCCCAATAATGATGGCCATATCTCTTGTTTAGAATGTAAGCTGTCACAACGAACACAACATATCTCTTGTTTAGAATGTAAGCTGTCACAACGAACACAACAATGTCTACTGATTTGTTTGGTTTACACAGTGGTTTCTTCTTATGTACCATTCAGTAAGAACATTTGGAAATATCCTTAGTGCTTCTTGTATTAATGTTGTGCAATAGCGAGGACATATAGTATCAGAGAGCACCATGTACATATCAATTGCATTAAGAAGATTGAAACGAATCTGGAAGGCAGCCTTTAAAATGATTTGCCATGGCTGCCTTGGCAATTATAATTTGATTAATACTTTAGTATTCCGGATTTCTTTGGCAAACAACACCATGTTTAACCTTTTTTCCTTTTGTTTTTCTTGATCAGTCAAAACAATAAGGTCGTCTACTAGAGGGCGATCAAGATCCATGGAGGCAAGATGTCGCGGCTTTTATTGCTCTTTGCGCATTAGCTCAACGATGGTCGGAGATTTATTATCTTTTAATCCAGTTTTTCCTTCTGTTGAGTTTTTCGTTCCCCTTTTATCCTTCTTTGAAGTGAGATGAGGTAGTATGCAGCAGGTTATTGGGAAATAATATGTAGCAAATGGCTAGAGACAGTCCTTACATGGTATATGTAGAGGTAAACTAAAGTTACATCTGCATCTTCACACTCTTCCCGAACCTCTTTCCCTCCCTTTACCTATCTTCAAAATAGAAAAGGGAAATATTATTTCTTGTCTTGCTGGATAGAATATGGACCAAGAACAAATCAGTGTGCCTAAAGTATTCATATTTTTTCCCTAAGATATGGCAAAGTTGTTTAGTCGAGACATGTTCAAATCTACCTGTTAAAATTGACACGAAACAAATTTTGGGGGGTGAAAATTCTCACATTTTCTCATTCATTAATAGGGTTTATATACAAGTATAAAAACTAGCTAATGAGCTTGACCAATAATAAAAGGGTTTTTTTACGCATATATACAATCCTACACCCTTATATTAAAAAAAATAACAAACATTTCTCAAATGACAAGACATAGTATTATTTTTTCTAACACATTTTACAATAATCAAGACATTTCACTTACATTTTCTTAAATTATAACATCTCTCACTTTATTTTCTCTTCTTCCCATAGCTGAGATAACCCCCCCCCCCCACGCCGCCATCACTCCCACCCCCACTCCGATGAAGCAGAAGCATCAGCCAACACGATAAAGCGTCGTGGGTCAAAAATCCGGTTTGATTTTCGGTGAAACAGAACTCAGAACAGAGAAACCCGATTATTCCTCATTTCAATCTCAACCTTATGTTGTTTGGCTTTAGATCGTTCTGCTTGTTACAACAGTTTTTGTCTTCATCAGAATCAAATGGTAACAACAATTAATTGAGGTTGAGAACTAGTGTCCAGCAATTAATTATTTGTAGAGCTGTTTTCGACACTGTAAGAGTTGATCTTATTTTCTGTCATGTGATTGTACAGTAAGCAAGAAAAACCGTGTAGCATTCTAAAAGATGAATTGAAGAATCAGACGTGGATGTGGTGAAACTTCAAAAGTCTGGTGGTGTTGTATCAAGAAATGCAAAAGTACGGCAAAAAAGGTGTTATAAAATACGGGTAAAGACTTATTTTGATAAGGTAGTACTAAAGATAGTTTGGAATCAGTAGCAGCCATGCATTGGGATGTGAATACTTGTCCTTGGGACTGCTGTCCTCAAGGACCCTTTTGGCAATGTTTGGATGATCTGTTCTCGTACTGTAAGAAATGCGACTACAGAAGCTTATCAATCTTGTGATTTGTACTTTGTTGTTATTTATTTGCTATGTTTGTTTCTGTAGTATGGTTCAAACTTAGCGCAAAATCTTATGAAACAGTAGAAACAACCTACGAATAGAATGAAACAATGCTGAAACAGTCTAGAAAAAGCTAGATAAAAAGCAGAAACAGTCTAGAAATAGTTAGATACAATATAGAAACAGTGCGAAAACCCAGAAACAGCTAGAAACGGCGCTGAAACAATTTGAAACATCGCATATACAGCGAGATACAGTTAGATACGAAGCAAAAATAGTGCAGATACAACGAGATACAATGCTGAAACAGTCTGAAACAGCTAGCGAAAAAGCATGAAATAAAATATAAAAAATAATATAAAATAACGCAAAAAAGCTGAAGTAGTTTAGAAACAGTGAGAAACAATGCCCAAATAGGATGAAACAATGCTGAAATAGTCTAGAAACAACTAGATACAATCTAGATATAGTTAGATACGGTGCAACACTATGCTGATACATCGAGATACGAAAAAATATAACGAGACACAAGGTGTATGGTAGTTGAGATACAGCGGGATGCGAGATGGTTGAGGATGAGAGGAGGAAAAGTAAAATTAGGGAAAATGGGAGGAGTAAAAGTAAAATTGTAGGAATGGTGGGAGGAAAAATAAAATTGGGGGAAATGGGATGAGGAAAAGTGAAATTGGGGGAAATGGGAGGAAGAATGTAAGTTTTTTCTATGTTATGTTATGTTTTTGCTATGTTTTGTAGTTAACTTTTTCTTTTTTCTTTCCTCTATATTGGGTAATTTTGCTAAAATATTGCTGTGTTTTGTAAATAACTTCTAAAACTTGTACTTTTATGTAAAACTCCATAATAAAACCCTAGCTAACTAATTACAACTTAGTCCATAATATCTACACTATTTACATATATGCTATTATCCACCCCCCCTCAAACTGGTGCATGAGAATTCTTCATGCCCAATTTGTCAAGAAAGTAGTCGAATTGTGCTCGTCTAAGAGCCTTTGTGAAAATATCCGCAACTTGAGTTCCCATTGGCATGTGTCCATGACGGATTGTGCCTCCAAAGATTTCATCCTGGAAAATATGATAGTCAACCTCAATATGCATCGTTTGATCATGAAATACTGAGTTCCGACATATGCAAGGCCACTTGACTATCAAACTTTAGCTGTATTAGAAACATATAACTTACTCCAAGATTCCACAAAATTCCTTTAAGCCATTTCAATTCATACACGATCATAGCCATCGACCAGTATTCTGCTTCAGCCGAAGATGTAGAGACTATCTGTTTTGTTCGCTAAGATATTGGTGAGTCTCCCAACGAGACATATCATCTGGTAAGAGAACGTTTTGTCAATGGGAAATCTGCACAATCTGAATCACGCCAACCGTATATACAAAGGTCACAATGAGAATTCATCATAATGCCTTGACCCAGACAACCCTTCAAATAACGTACCACTCGAATAGCTGTTTTCCAATGCTCAATCTGTGGTTGTTGCATGAACTGAGACAATATATTAACACTGTATGATAAATAGGGCCGAGTAAAAAAAAGATAGATCAATTCCACCCGTCTTCGATAACTTTCTGGATCTTTCACAAACAGACCGCTTGCATGCGCCAACCTATGATTATGCTCCATTGGTGTAACAACCGGACGAGCACCCAACAATTCAGCTTTAGATATTATATCCAAGGCATACTTTCTTTGACAAAGAAATATCCGTTTAGGACCTCTCGCTACTTCAACTCCCAAAAAAATACTTTAACAATCCGAGATCTTTTATATGAAAGCGAACGAAGAGATATCTTGAAGATTTGAATAGCTTTCGGACCATTCTCGGAGATATCAAATCATCCACATATACAGGTATATTCAATTGCACATTTCCCTTCTTTATTGTAAAAAAAGTAATCAGAATATGTTGAAACCCATAGTTTTTAAGAGTTGCCGATAACTTTGCAAACCAACAACGGGGAGCTTCCTTCAAACCATACAAAGATTTCCAGAGACGACAAACCTTTCCGGACCCATCATTTTTATACCTCGGAGGCAACTCATATGGACTTACTAATGAAGATCACCATGCAGAAATGCATTTATGTACATCCATCTGATGCAATTCCCAATTTTTAGTCGCTGTTACAACTAAGAAGACACTGATAGTCACCATTTTAGCTACTGGTGCAAAATTTTTCATGTAGTCAATTCCTTTAATTTGGTGATTACCAAAGATCACTAGCCTAGCTTTCTACCACTTAATGGTATGATCAGAGTTGTACTTAATCTTATACACCTATCGATATCAGAGCCCCTTCTTTCCCGGAGGCAAGCGCTCGATTTCCCATGTTCTATTTGCTTCCAAAGCTTGCAACTCTTGTTGCATAGCCGTCCTCCATCTTTCATCTTTCACGGCCGGAAAATGATGTTGGTTCATGTCCCACTGTTATCACTGCTAGGAAGCTCATATGCTTTGACGAGAAATTATCACAGTTAACATAATGTGCTAAAGAATAAGGCGTACCTGAGGCATGAGCGAACATTCATATTTTTAGACACATGTAGATACACGGTGACTCTATTTTTGGACAATATTGGTTACACAGTCTCGTAAACAAACACTCTCCATCTTTGTACGCTTCCCTCGACCCAACTCTTCCTCCATCATTTCGGCTTCCAAGTGTTCGGGAATGGCATCTAGGTTTGGATCGTCTTGATCTGGCCCCTCATTCCCCGGATTCATTGCTTCTTCTATTTGAGCTTCACCCACAACATGAACTAGGGATTCTCAATACCCCCTCATTCCGAAATTATTCTCTTCTTCAATTACCTCGTTCATGCACTGGAGAACAACATCATTACTTGGATTTTCTTTCACACCATCATTTGGTGAAAACAGAAATTTGGTCTCATAAAACGTAACATCCTGATACATCAGATACTCTTTCGTATCCAAATCATACAACTTTCATGCCTTTTTTCCATTCGGATACCCCAGGAATACACATCGACGACTTCTGCTTTCAAACTTGACACTCATTGGTCCTTGGTTATGGGCATAACAAACATCCGAACACCCTCATGTGATCATAGTTCGGTGTCACATTTATTAGGAAATTCTTGACATATTTATGGAATTGCCTTTCTACCATCACAAAAAAATCTTTCAATGCTCATCCAACCTCTTTCTTATCAATCAACAAGAACACACATACAGTATATGTAAAATCATCAATAATTTTTAAAAAATATGAGGCACCATACGAAGTTTAGGTTCTATATGGACCCCACAAGTTACAATGTATCAACTCAAAACTCTCGGAGGGTTTATTTTCGTTCAAAGGAAATACATTCCTAGTCTGTTTTTCCCGATGACATATATCACATGCTTTTTCATGTTTCTTACACCTAACTTCTTAAATTGGAAGAGAATTTGTTACTTGAATTGAATGATGTTCTATCCTTTGATGACACAGATCCAAAACATCTACTTTCAAGGCCTTCATCCAGTATACTGTACAAAAGTAGTGCAGTCCATCCATTCGTTCACCTATTCCAGTCAATATGCCCGTGGTCCTATCCTGCATAACACACAAATCAATAGTGAATTGCATAGTACAATCATGTTGATCAATCAACTGAGATACCAAAATCAAATTGCATGTCATTCCTCACATAAAGAACATTTTAGAGGGTCATGTGCTCATTAAGTCGGATTGACCCTTCTCTCGTTGCCATGGTGCTGCTTCTATTAGGCAAATCCACCTAACAGTGTGCAGTATCCTGTAGGTCACTTAATACATTAACATCTCCGGTCATATGATTCAAAGCTTCAGAATCAATTATCCACGGACCAATAGCTGTGTCCGACTTTTCTGATTCAACAATCTTAACAACACTTGCACCTGCTGACTACTCGATCTGGGGACACCAAATCTCCCGGATCCCATTTCATTCACCGTACAAGCCACATTTGCTTGTGTTTCTTTACGACCATCTGAAGTCTTATCGTTAGGGGTAGGCACAAACCAAACCAAACTGAGAAACCCGACCGAACCGAAACTTTTTTTAATTCGGTTTTCGGTTTTTCGGTTTTTGGTTTGGGTTTGGTTTTACATTTTAAAAATTTTGGTTTTACGGTTTGGTTTTGGTTTGGGGTGGGCAAAAACCGAACCAAACCGAAAACCCAAACTTTATATATATATATATATATATATATATATATATATATACTAATTTCACAAGTTTTCTTATATTTCTAGTCAGTAGTCCAGGCTACCAGGCCTAATACAGACCTTCTAACTTTAACAACTAAAGTGTAAAACCTATAATAACATCTCTAGTCCACTAAGCAGTAAGCCTGTCATGTATGTACCAATACTTAATATCATGGATCTAAGTGTTTAATATTTTAGTTTGCACCAGTACGTACCAAGTTCTATTGTCATGTCATTAATCTGAACTACTGCAAGATATGCTTAGCTAAATTATTTTTATTTTCAGCTGCTGACTTTGACTTACTGTTGTACTTATTCTTCTTCGCGCATACAATTTAAAAACACTGATTATGCCATACTAGTTTATATGTAAAAACCGAACTAAATCGATTTAAACGGAACCAAATTCTTAAAAACCGAACAAAATCGAATTAATTTTGGTTTGATTTTGGTTCCTAATATTACCATACCGAAAATCGAAAAACCAAACCGAAATGTCCTAAACTGAACCGAACCGAACCGACTGAACGCCCACCCCTACTTATCGTGCAAACATCTTTCATACCTATTCAACACCTCATCCCAAGTAAACAGCCAATTCTCATTCCATGAGTCAAATTTCAACTACTTTGGATACCCAATGACTTCATAGCAATACTTTGGTTATGCCCTGAACGACAACAATTCAGACACTTTACCTCATTCCACTTGTTTTCTACTTTTCTCCAGAAGAGCATTGCTCTTTTCACAACAAAAGTTACAATTCTCTCCTGGTCCTTCTGTCCCTGAGATTTCCTTCTCACTTGTCCATTCAATAAATCTTCTGAACCCTCTCCGGGCTTCTTAATGTTTCCATCTCCAAAACCTGTCTTCTTTAGGGCATTCAAGACTGGTTGAAAGAATCTCGCCCTTTCATCATCAAACTTCATGTCACACGGTGACCTGATCTGTCATAGACCCATTCCCTCCGTCAACGTGAACACAGGCGACTACGACACCGGATCCTTCCCATCGAGTGTCCATTACTACACTATTTTTTTACACATTTATGGAGAAGTTTTCACACTTACGATCACTTTTTCGATCAACAGCGTGGTGGCTCTAATACCATGTTAGAATTGACACAACAAGATAAATTTTGGGGGTGAAACTTCTCACGTTTTCTCATTCATTAATGGGGTTTATATACAAGTATAAAACCTAGCTGAAACCTAGAAAATTGCCTTGTCCCAATACTAAAACACTGGCTAACTAATTACAACTTAGTCTTTAATACCCACATTATTTACATATATGCCATTTGTACCCTAGGCGTATCTGATTTGTCTTGTCGTTTCCCTTCATTAACCTCTCTGACCCAACTGCCCTAATTGTTTTCTTTTCAACTGATTTTACCCCTAAAACTACTAAAAATCTGAGATGGCTATATTTGTGGGATCTAATTAATGACATGACACCCCTTATTTGTCCAATGTGTAACTCGTTGTTTTATAATTACAAACTCACCCACCTAATCCAACCCTCCCCTTTTAAAAATCTCAACCAAACCATTTTTGCCCTCTTTTTTCATAAACGAAGTCTATTGAGGGGAAATGATGAGAGAAATAGCGACGCTCTATCTTATATTAACTGAATGAAAAATAAGGTCCCAAGCAAATTGATATGGGGATACATCCCGCCATTTATAAGATTCATAGGAGTATCTCCATCTGAGATTTATTCATTTTTTAGGAGAAACAAATGATTTTATTTATCAAAATTGTAGGTACAATTCTGTAGATCCCTTGATTTTTCTCTATAAGTTTTTCCATGATTCGAGGGCTTAAAGAACATATTTCTCGAATTAGGATGATATGGATAGCATGTTGCTACATATTAAGAAAGATGAATTTGATGTCTTTCTTGTTGTGAATATCCTGAACTTATGGGATTTGAAGTGATCTTTTGGAATTTTTGAGAGCCATCTGAGATTTATTCATTAAATCAAACGGATGTCACTTTTGCTAAATCATTGTTATGAAGGTAAAAAGTGATGCGGGGCAAATCGGGCCAAGACACAAACCATCAAGAGCCATGTTTGAAAGAACAAAGAAGACAAGTCCAGGGCTTCGGATGAGGGTTCGAGAGTGATTTGAAGTCATGGACTTGAGCACCATCGAGGGAGGACCAATTATGGACCAAGTAGGAGCACCTAGAGTGCATTTTGAGGACCTCCTAGGAAAAGGCAGACCGCCCACTGCACTAGGCGGACCGCCCACTTGAAGACACACTCTGGACCTCAAAGAGGCGGGGCGCCTCTGTAAACAGGCGGACCACCTACTTTTTCACCCTCTGCATTGGGCGGACCGCCCACTCTGCTAGGTTGGGGCGCCTACTCTGCTGGGTGGGGCGCCTGTTTTGCTTAGTTTTGGATGGGAATTCTACGTGTAATTTCTATTTTGACCCTACGAGGCTTGCATAGTTTTTATATTATTTGAGGGCTTTTTAGACATTACCTTAGGAGTGTGGAACACCTATAAATACGACACTTAGCCATTTTATTCACTAGCTAGTTTATGAATCTCGAATAGAGAAGAAAGAACATTGAGAGGCTTGGCCTTCTTGCTTGGAGCTTGGAGCTTGAAGCTCGTGTATCCCTTAAGACTTGGGAACCCGAGGATTCCATCCTAGTATGAATCCGGGATTTGGTTCAAGTTTCTCGTTCTCCCATTGAATTCAATCCACGTATGTGAGTTTGATTCATTTCTTTCTTCTTATTTCTTGCCTCCCCAATCCCTATTTCTTGTTATCCCATTTATTGCTTCATGCTTGTCTAGTTTGTTTGCTTCTAGATAGTTTACCCCGTATCAGTTTGGTATCAGAGCAAGGCTCGGGATTTTTTCTTACAATCCCTCATTCCTTATTCATCGTGTTAGTATCTTGTTCTTGTTTGTTGTTGTTCTTGAGAAAAGAAGAAAAAAAAATTGGACTTGAATCCCCAAGTGTTTAAAAGTATTGAAAATTATTCTATATTGTATTCCTGTTATTTTGATACCCTCATATTACAATTTGGTGTTATGGATTGAAATATTAAAAATCAAAATCCCAAAATCTTGAAAACCTTTGAAATCGCTTCAAACTTGAATCGAAACTTGTTTATTATTTGTTTGGGATTTAAAACCATTGCGGATTGTTTAGAATAGTTGACTACACCTTTGGGTACCATTGGATTGCTAAAACAACTTGAAATCGTTGAAAATTTGGGGCAAAACGGACCAAATATATATTTTGGGAAGCTGCAGGAACCAGTAGTAGGTGGACCGCCTACTCTGGGAGACGGACCGCCTTTTTTTGCAGCCTCTCTGGTTCATGACTAGGCGGACCGCCTGGCTACAGAGGTGAGGCGCCTCTTTCTGTGAAGGTTGCCCAGGTAGATTTTTCGTAGGTTTTCGTGTTTCCTTTGCTTCCGTACTTCTTGGTTGGTGTTTCTAGGGTAATTGGCCTACTCGAAAGATACTAACTCTTGAGCGTAATAGGACATTCGTGCGTAGAGGAGATTAGAACTCAAAGAAGAGTCGTAGAACTTTCTTTGGCCTCAAGTGCGCACTTTAAATAGCCGTCCATCCATAGAGTCCTATTAACTCCACTCCGAACCATTACTTGGACGTACTAGTTGTGATCATCGTGGTTTTTAAGAGATTAAGGCCTTGTCCTTGATGGTTCATATATTGAGTGATACACGTGAGGGAGTGAATTTGTGAGGTTCTTTACTCTTATTGTTGCAACTATGTCGGATGATGATTGCAGAGGTTATGGCTCGTGTGGGAATGATGCGAGTTGTTATGACTCGTGTGGAGATGATGGAGACTATGATTCCTATGATGATGATGATGATGGGTATTACTATGATGATTCGGGAAACTATGGCTCCTATAATGATAAAGCGGTTTACTGTGATGATCATGAGGTTGATGAAGACTATGAAGCTTATGATGATGAATGTTAGGATCCTTATGCTTCTAATCAAGAATACGAAGATGGTGACACTTCAAGGTACAATGTTCCTACTTACTCTTCTTGTGATGAATTTGAAAATGTTGATAGTGATATAGAGAGAATTGATGATGAGGTTGATTATAGAAATGTTTCATTTGCATCTTCTCTTGATGTTTCTAAAAATGTACAAGGGGGTAGTAGAGGTCCTTCCATTAGTTTGGAAGGAGGTAGTGGTTGTTCCATGCAAAATGGGAAGTTTTCCTATCCTACTTGTGTTAAATGGCTCAAAGCTCTTAATTCCCATGTGAAGGGCAAATTGAGAAATGATGTCGCTCTTGCTACAAAAGGCTTGTATTGTTCTATCAATTTCATGAGGGGTAGTAGTAGTAGGAGTAGTGCTAGTGGTTATGGAACCAAGGCGAGAGGCACTTATGGGTTCCATAGTAAGAATCCTTCCTCGACTTTCAACAACACATCTAATGTTGAAAGAGTGACGGGAAGTGGAAGTTACTCTAGCAATATTGCTAGTAGAGGAGGGATAAGGCAGACCCAAATTGTTGGTGTTGATACTCGTGGGCATTCAAGTTCTCTCTTAGATGCTTCTCTACGAAACTTGGGTAGATCTAGGTTCATTGTTCATGTAAATGGTTATGGGAGAAACTTTCTCAAAATTGATGGGACCGATACTAATTGTATTAGCACCTCTTTGGTTGATAGGCTAAGGATATCATGGCGTGAACTAGAGAATCCTTCTGAGTATGATGGAGTATGGGTTTCCAAGGAAGCTCCAGTACTCACATCTCATAGGAATTACAAAGGTTATGTGTGGTGTGATGTGCATCCCATGCAACATGTTGATGTGTGGTTAGGTGAGCCATGATTAGAAGACAAGAGGTTGCAATATAGTGATATGAAGGATGTGATTCTTGTGGGCATGGGTTGAAGGGTTTATGATTTTGAACCTTACCGAGTGAGGGACAAGTTGCCTGCTAGTGCACCTTCTTGGGCTAGTCAAAAGAGCAAGGAGCGAGAACTTCATCCCATAGTTGAAAAAGAGCAATCAACAAGTCCTACAATCACAAGAAATGGTGGGACAAGTGCAAGAAAAGAGTTGACAAATGTCAACAAGGTGAGCCTAAAGCCACAAGATCCAAAGCCAAGTGGTTCACCAACAAATAAGAAGGAGACATCAAGTGATGAGTTTCTAAGTCCTAGATTCTAGGTTGATGTAAAGACTCCACCTACTCCGGCTATGGACATTCTTAGGCCTCGTCCCAACTCGCCCGAATATGAGAGACAAAAGATTGAGATGACTAAGGGAGTGACCGGTGACATTCCTCGAGTAGAAAAATGAGAGGATGTGATGAGTGATGTAAGTAGGATGTCACCACCCGAATCTACACCTGACCTTAAAAAGAAAATGAGGGAGAAGAAAGAGGGAAAAAGAATCATTGAGAGTGAGGGCACCCCTTATTCTAAAATTTAACTCTTTATCTTCTTCTTCTACTTGTTTGAGTTCTTGTGTAGGTATTCTTGGAGGCAAACTTATAAAGCCTCAACTATGTTACAAGATGGAAAGATAAGGTGAAGATGATTCCAAATGTAAGCTACAAGGTGGAGAAACTAGCCATGATACTTCAAGTGCATTGAGTGAGCCAGATGGCAACTCAAATGTAAGTGTTGGTTTTTCTTTCCATGAGCATGTTACTTCCTTGTCTTATGATAGTGGTTGTGAAAACTTTATGCTAGTTGATGATCTGTTTGATTACAATGTATTTGCAACTAGTGTAGAGTCTGTTGGTCAACTTGTGTGTGAATGTGAACCACTAGTTGAGAGGGTTGATAAGCCACATCATAATGTGAGCTCGGCATTTATTGAACCTCTCTTTAGTGAAGATGTTAAAGTTGACATTGTTTGTGAACCTTGTATGACACACCACCTAAATTTGGTAAAGGTGAAGATGAGTTTTTTTATCATACCCTTGTTTATATAATTGCCTATGGTGGAACTGTGTGTTGTATTGAGGGTAGTAGTGACCTTGAGGAATCCCTAGTGGATGAGATGGATAGGCTTGTATTTGATGACTCCTCAAGTATAGATGACGACTCTAGTTTGGATGCCTCACCTTTAATGGGTAGTGGATTTGTTTTCACTAACCTTTTGTTTGAAGGGGATTTTAATAGTGGTGGTGATTTGTATCAAACCAGAGTAGAGTGTGAGTTTAAACCTCCATGGTTTAGAAAGCTTAACTCTATAGATAATCCATTGTTTGAGACCTCCCTTCGGAGTTTGTCTAGCGAGGAGGATTGTCTTGGAGGTCAAAGTGGAGGTGAGAAGGTACCTCTTGGTGTGTGTATAAGTGCTCTTAAGAAGGAGAGTGGAGTATTTGATGTTAGTTGTCGATTGAACTATTTTGCCTACTCCATCCCATATGTTAATCACACCTTGAGTGTTGAGCATGCCAAAGCCATTGTGTTACCTTGTGATAAAAATACATTGAAGGCTTGGTATGTTGATCATGAGCTTAGGGGTCGTAGGGAATTTGATTGCTACATCTTGCATGTCACATGTCCTATTGATCTCTTTGATTGTTCTTGTGTTGGGTGCACTTCATTTGTGAGCCAAACACTTGTTGTTTCCTTAGGAGACTTGAGCTTTTTTATTGTTATTGATGCTTGGCTCTATCATAAGAGTGTGTTTTTCATATTTTTGGCACTAACCTACTCTTGTAGTGGGAAGCTTTGTTTGTGCTTTTTTTTTAATGTAGGCTTTGATGGTTTAATTTCGAGGACGAAATCTTCTCAAGAAGGGGAGGATGATGTGGAAAAAATCGAGCCAAGACACCAACCATCAAGAGCCAAGCTTGAGATCACAAAGAAGACAACTCAAGGGCTCTGGAGGAGGGTTCGAGAGTGATTTCAAGTCATGGACTTGAGAACCATCAAGGGAGGACCGAATAACGGACTAAGTAGGAGCACCTAGAGTGTATTTTGAGGACCTCCCAGGAACAGGTGGACCGCCCATTGCACTAGACGGACCGCCCATTTGAAGACACTCTCTAGACCTCAAAGAGGTGGGGGGCCTCTGTAAACAGGCGGACCGCCTACTGTTTCACCCTTTGCACTGGGCGGACCGCCCACTCTACTAGGTGGGGTGCCTACTCTGCTGTGTGGGACGCCTGTTTTGCTTAGGTTTAGACAGGAATTCTACGTGTAATCCCTATTTTTATCCTTCGAGGCTTGTTTTATTTTTATATCATTTGAGGGCTTTTTAGACATTACATTAGGAGTGTGGAATACCTGTAAGTACCACACTTAGCCATTTTCTTCACTAGCTAGTTTATGAATCTTGAATAGAGAAGAATGAACATTGAGAGGCTTGGCCTTCTTGTTTGGAGCTTGAAGTCATGTATCCCTTAAGTCTTGGGAACCCGAGGATTCCATCCTAGTATGAATCCGGGATTCGGTTCAAGTTTCTCATTTTCCCATTGAATTCAATCCATGTATGTGTATTTGATTCGTTTCTTTCTTCTTATTTCTTGCTCCCCAATCCTTATTTCTTGTTATCCTATTTATTGCTTCCGCTTATCTTGTTTGTTTGCTTCTGCGTAGTTTACCCCGTATCAAAAAGGCAAACCAATTGACTCAGTGTCATAGTTCTGTAAATATCCCGCAATATATAGAACCTTAGATTTAAGGGCTGAATTGCAGAAATATGCTACGGGAACAAGTGGTTTGCATAAATTCACTCGCTAACAGTAGTTCAGCATAAATTCCCTCCAGTAGTTTAATGAAAGATTTTTTGGATGAATATACCCCTAACAACCAATAAAAAGACCCGCCCTATTCCTCCCTTCTTTTTTCTCCACTCACGCGATTTACAAATCCTAAAAATCCATAACTCTTTCATATTAGTCCATTCAAACGAAGATTCAAGGTAAGATTTCTTCAAATTTCTACCGACTATTACTAAATGTTGCATTAATTTCTTTATAATTTATTTTAAACTATGCTTAATTTTGCTTTAAATTATATATAACTACATAATAGCTCAAAACGAGCTATGAACTTTATTAATAATGATCCAAAAAATTTGTCGAAGAGAAAACACATGATATTAGATTGATTACAGTAATTATAATATGTAGATTCAGAAAAATTAATTGATTTGTCTTAATCCTAGAATTTACAAAGAAAATTGTGAGTAAAATCACATATAAGATCGACTTTACATTATTACCGTAACGAAAATATGTTCCCTATATTCATCTGAATTAACTTGTAGGAAATCTATGAATTCTCTACAAGTCTTAGCAGTTGCAATGCGCACTTCCAGAGAAAGTCTGAGAAAGTATTGGCAATTGCCAAGACTTCAAGCTCTGGTGCAATTAGTATATGGCATAGACCATCTTGTTTATTGCCAAGACTTTAGGCCCTGTTGCAGGAGGAAACTTCTCTGCAACTCTTGGGTTATTTCCAAGAGTTTAAAATCTAGTGCAATAGGGACCTTGCATAAACTTCTTGTCAATTTCCAAGAGTTTAAAATCTAGTGCAATAGGGACCTTGCATAAACTTCTTGGCAATTACCAAGAGTTTATGACATGTTGCAATGGCTAACTTGCAGAGAAAGTCTCTGCAACTCTTGGCTATTTTCGAAGAGTTGCAGCTCTGGTGCAATAGGCACCTTGGAGAGACCTCTTGGCTATTGCCAAGATTTGCAGCTCTAGTGCAATGGGAACCTTGGAGAGACTTCTTGGCTATTTGCCAAGAGAAGAGTTGCAGCTCTGGTGCAATGGACACCTTGGAGAGACTTCTTGGCTATTTCTAAAAGTTGCAGCTCTGGTGCAATAGGCAACTTGCAAAGAAAGTCTCTCCAAGTCTTGGCTATGGCTAATGACTTTTACCTCAAGTCTAACAAAAAGACCAATGAAAATCTAAGCATATCATTTATATTCATTATGTGCAGGATTACAACAATGGCAACAGATTTCATTTACATAGCATATAGTGGGAAATGGGATACAAACAACAAATATTTGAACCATGACATAAAGTTGATACTTGTCAAAGATGGTATAACCTACCAGGCATTTGAAAAACAAATTTAAAATGCTCTAAGCATCAACACTGATGAAAGTGAAGCAAAGATTAGGTTTGACACGATTCTGGAAACGTGCAGAAGCATGATGGTAACAAATGATCAAGAACTTATGACTTGCATGTATCTGACGAACAACGATGAGAATTTCAGAAAATCTCGCTTCATAGTAGAAGATACTAAAAGAAATGACATGTCAAGTAACAACACCACCACTCCTAGCACATGTGAATTCTTTATGAATGAAACTGGTCATGACATGGTGTTAAATCAAAATTAAGGGCAATTGATTGAATTCATCGACCAAAATGAAAACTTACTCTTCCTAACTGACCAAGAAAGTGAAGATGCAAGACAAGAGCAAAGGGGAACCAATGAAGAGGTCAACATAAGCCAAGCATTGAGTATACCCATTGAACCACATATAATCATCACCCAGCAGTCAACAATAATGGACATTGAATCTATCAGTCCACCACCAATAGTGCAAGAACCAGGAGAGCCCTGCATGGTAAAAAAAGGTAAAGAGAAAGAGAAAACCTGACATTGAAACGACCATTCTAGGGGGTAATGTACCTGTGGATGACGTAACTGAAAAATCTGTCTTCCAAGACAAACAGAGTACGAAGAAGTCTATGTCTACCATTGTAATTACACAAAACATACAGTTCAAGGTTGCTAAATCATGCAACACGAGATATTGGCTGAGGTATCTTGATACCAATTGCACTTGACATTTCCATGCGTCGAAGATAGGAACTTTTCTGCTTTTCAAGGTGGACAGATTTCAAAAGACACTCACATGCTCTATTGACTTCATTAAATCTGACCAACAGAACGCAACATCAAAAATGATAAGTGACTACATTGTGGAGCTTATATGAGAAAATGATAATCTGATCACACCGAACTTTGTGGTACAAGAAATGAGAAGGAAATTTGGAATTACCATCAGCTACCACAAAGGATGGCGTTTTTTACAACATGCTTATTCTGTACTTAGAGGAAGTCCGGAAGAGAACTACATCATGCTACCTTCATATCTACATATGATGAAACGAAACAACCCCGACACATATGTAAACATCAAGACGGATGCCGAGAATAGGTACGCGCACTCCAAACACACTGTACTAACAATTGATTTTTGATCTCTTGGTAATAAGGCAACACTTTCTTTGATATATTACTGAGCTACCACATAACTTACCTTGAAATCTTAGCATGGCCAACACTTCCCCCCGCCACGTAAAACTCCCTCTGCCCCTGCAATAACAAATATTATGATTCCCCATACAGGTTTCAATATGCATTCTTTGCGTACGGCGCTATTTTACAATTCAACAACCACTTACAATCGCACAAATTTTGTTTCTTATATGACTCAGATTGAGGATCTTGACAAGAATGCTGCAAAATACTTGAAGGAGGAACCACATAAAATATAGGCTCGTTCGTTCCACACCAATAGAAAATACAACATGTTCACTAAAAACAATGTCGAGACTATGAATAGTGTGCTCGCAAAATCAAGGAAACTGCCAATAATGGGGCTGATCGACTACATCCAAAATAAGCTACAAAGATGGTTTTTTGATAGGAAAAGTGAGACACAAGGAACGTGTCATGACCGCACGAGTTGGGCTGAAGATGAGCTAATAGAAAAGATTCCGTCTGCCTATAGGATTATAGTAAGTAACATTTCTTACAAAAATACTGGAAATAAAAACTACTTAGACTCCACAGTTCCTTATTACATGTTTATTGACTTCATTCGCAGGTTGGTCCTATTAATGACACAAGATTCACTGATGAAGGATGGAGATGATAAGTTTACCATCGACTTAAAGGAGAGAACCTGCAAGTGCTTGCAATTTCAAATGGACGAGCTACCATGCATGCACGCCATTGCAACAATAGATAGGAGAAATCTACAGAAGTCTAGTTACTGCGCCCAGTGGTTCACAAGACATGTTTGGAAAGAAACTTAGAAGGGTGAAATTCTACTAGTAGAAAGTTCAAAATCATGGGATGTTCCACAAAACGTCAAGAATTTCTTCACAATACCACCCAACACAAAAGTTAAGCTGGGAAGAAGGAAACAAAGAGATATATTTCAAGAGCAGAGTTTCTAAAGGCTAGGGTGAAATATTCAAGATGCAAAAGGTCAGGACACAATAGAAGCAGTTGTCTCTACACTCCAGTACTCCATCCACATATAAGAAAATAAAAAAAAAAAGGTACACGATGATTCATTTTTAAGTACCCCTTTATGAACTACAATTTTATATGTTAACATTACTTATAATTTGCACTATTGGTGAACTTTATGTCCTCAAGAAAGCTTATTTTTGAATTTTAATTGTCCAACTTAAACTCATAACAACTCATAATCAATTACCCTCTATCTCTTGGCAATTGGCGAATACTTTCCTCAATCCCTTTACCCCTTCCCCGGGCTAAATTGCATTGAACTCTTGGCAAGTCAACATTTGCCATAGAACCCTTGAGTTCTTGGCAAACAGAAATACTTTCGTACATATCCCTCACCCCCTCCCCTCTACGAGCAAACATGCTGTTAAGTATTGGCAATTGTCAAGACTTTAAATAAATTTACAATGCGGACTTGCAGACAAAGTCTCTAAGTGTCTTGGCAATTCAAGCTTTGGACATTTGTGGTTGGCTACAAGTATAGGCAAAGGGGTAACCCTCTCCTCAACCCAATATAGGGATTCTCTCAATTATTGGCAATTACCAAGACCTTAAACACACTTGAAATACGGACTTGCAGACAAAGTTCCTGAAAGCCTTGGCTATTGCCAGTACTTCAAGCTTTGGGCATTTGTGCTTGACTGCAAGTATTGACAAAGGGGTAACCCTCTCCTCATCCCAACGTATGAATTCTCTCAATTCTTAGCTATTGCCAAGACTTCAAAAACATTTGCAATTCGGACCTGCAGAGAAAGTCTTGCCTATTGCCAAGACTTCAAGTTGTGCTGCAATTAGCACATCACACTGGTTCTTTTTGTTATTTCCAAGACTTTAAGCCCTGTTGAAAGGGGAAACTTCTCTGCAAGTCTTGGCTTATGATATGAACCAAACTACACGGAAGCAAGATAAAGGTACGAAGCGATAAAGTAAACATAACAACGAGAAAATAGGGGACGGGGAAGAACAAAAATAGAAGAAAGAAAGGATATTCGATTCAAACAAGATTGAATATCCGAAAGAGAGAAAGAAACTTGAACCTAACAAGGATTCATACTAGGATGACATCCATTCGATTTCAAGTAAAGGAGTCCATGAAGCCTCGAGCATTCACAAGATAGGCTCGGCCTATTCTATCTCTATTCTCAAACGAAAACTAACTAATGAAATGAAAGACCAAGGGAGGCTTATATAGTTTTTCCATACATGAGTGTAAAATGACTAAAATCCCCTAAGCCTAATAAATGGAAAAAAAAAAGCCCCTGAAGCTAATTTTGGAACGCTGCTTGACTATTCTTCATCGCGATCGCGGCTTGCACCTCGCGATCGCGTAGGGTAAACTTTTCCATCATCGCGATCCCAACCCTCCTCTCGCGATCGCACAACATGAGCAGTTTTCAGAAATCAGTAAGCTTTCATCTTGGTCTTTTGGCCATCTCTTGACTTGACTCTTTGTTTCCAAGCTCTCTTTGAAGCGTTCCAAGTCCGCATGTTGAGCGTAAGCTTCCACGACTTTGGATATCAATCCGGATTGTATCATTCTCTCCTTCTTAAAAGGTACGGAAGTGATAAAGTAAACACAGCAATGAGAAAATAGGGGACGGGGAAGAACAGAAATAGAAGAAAGAAATGATATTCGATTCAAACAAGATTGAATATCCGAGAGAGATAGAGAAACTTGAACCTAACAAGGATTCAAACTAGGATGACATCCATTTGGTTCCAAGTAAAGGAGTCCGTGAAGCCTCAGGCTTTCACAAGATAGGCTCGGCCTATTCTATCTCTATCCTCAAACAAAAACTAACTAATGAAATGAATGACTAAGGGAGGCTTATATAATTTTCCATACATGAGTGTAAAATGACTAAAAGCACCTAAGCCTAATAAATGGAAAAAAATGCCCCTGAAGCTAATTCTGGAACGCTGCTTGACTATTCTTCATCACGATCGCACCTCGCACCTCGCGATCGCGCAGGGCAAACTTTTCCATCATCGCGATCGCGACCCTCCTCTCGCGATCGCGCACCATGAGCAGTTTCCAGAAATCAGTAAGCTTGCATCTTGGTCTTTTGGTCATCTCTTAACTTGACTCTTGGTTTCCAAGCTCTCTTTGAAGTGTTCCAAATTTGCATGTTGAGCGTAAGCTTCCCACGGCTTTGGATACCAGTCCGGATTGTATCATTCTCCCCTTCTTAAAAGGATTTCGTCCTCGAAATCAAGCCAACAAGACCTACAAGCAAGGAAAAGACAAACAAACTTCCTACTCCAAGAGTAGGTTAGTGCCCAGGAGTGTGGAAAACACACTCTTATGGTAGAGCCAAGCATCAATATCAATTAAAAAGCTTATGTCCCCAAAGGAAACAATAACTTCTTGGCTCAACAAGGAAGTGCATCCAACACTTGAATAAGCAAAGAGATTAATAGGATATGGAACATGCAAGATATAGCAATCAAATTCCCTATGACCCCTAAGCGTATGACCAACACACCAAACCTTCAAATCAATATTATCACAATGTGACACATTGGCTTAGGCATGCTTAACACTCAAGGTGTGATCAACATAGGGAATGGAACACTCAAAATAGTTCAAGCAACAACTAGCATCAAAGACTCCACTCCCCTTTTTAAGAGAACTCTTATTCACACCAAGAGATAGCTTCTCACCTCCAAAATCACCTCCAAGACAATCTTCCTCACTAGACAAGCTCCCAAGGGAGGTCTCAAATAATGGATTATCTATAGAGCTAAGCTTCCCATACCATGGACACTCTCCTCTAGTTGAATGCGCATTACCACCTCTTTAAAAATCCTCTTCAAACATAGGGTTAGTGAAGACAAGTTCAACACCCATCAAAGGTGAGGCATCCCAACTATAATCATCATCCACACTTAAGGAGTCATTGAATACAATTCGATCCATCTCATCCACTAGGGACTCCTCAAGGTCACCATCAACCTCACTACAACACATAGATCCACCATAGGCAATAACATCCATAAGGGTATTATCATACAACTCATCTTCCCCTTTATCAAATATTGGTGGGGTGTCATAACAAGGGTCACAAGCAAGGTCAACTACAACATCTTCACTAAAGAAAGGTTCAATGAAAATCGAGCTCACATCATGATGTGGCTTTTCAACCCTCTCAACTAGTGGTTCACATTCACACACAAGTTGACCATTTGACTCTACACTAGTTGCAAACACATTGTAATCATACAAATCACCAAATAGCATAGAGTTTTCAGAAACAATATCACAAGACAAGGAAGCATCATGCTCATGGGAAGAAGGACTAACACATACCTTTGAGTGGCCATCTTGCTCACTCAATGCACTTGAAGTGTCATGGGTAGTTCCTCCAACTTGAAGCTCACATTCTAGATCTTTTTCACCTTGCCATTACACATTGGAACATGATTGAAGCTCTATTGGTTGGCCTTCAAGAATACCTACACAAGAGCTCACACAAGTAGAAGAAAAAGATAAAGGATTAGGATTAGAATAAGGGGTGTTCTCACTCTCAATGATTCTTTTTCCCTCTTTCTTTTCCCTCATTTTCTTTTCAAGGTTGGGTGTAGATTCGGGTGATGACATCCCACTCACATCACTCAATACATCCTCTCCTTTTTCCACTCGAGGAATGTCACCGGTCACTCCCTTACTCCTCTCAATCTTTTGTCTCTGTAATTCGGGTGAATTGGGACGAGGCCCAAGAATACCCATAGCCGGAGTAGGTGGACTTTTAACATCAACCCGGAATCTAGGACTTAGAGACTCATCACTTGAAGTCTCCTTCTTCTTTGTTGGTGAACCACTTGGCCTTGAAACTTGTGGATTCGGGTTCACCTTGTTGACACTTGTAAACTCCTTTCTAGCACTTGTCTTTCTTCATTTTTCTAGCATTCCAAAATAAAATTCTTTGACTTTCATTGGAGGGGTGGCACCAAGAACAAACTTTTGGTCCCGTAAGGTGAGAGCATGTCTTCCCAACTTCTCAATATACTTGGCATTCCTAACAACCTTCCATGGTTCTCCCAACAACAAGTGACAATCTTTTATGGGCGTCACATCACATAGTACTTCATTATAATAATTGCTAATTTGGAACTTTACCTACACTTGTTGTGTAATATCCACAAACCCATCTCCATTCAACCAAGGCCACCTATACGGGAAGGGATGACTACATGTTTCCAACTTTAATTGCTCAACCATAAAACACTTGCAACATTAGTATGACTATCATAATCAATGATCATGGCACAACCAAGCCCTCCAACCTTAAAAATTGTGTGAAAGAAGTTATTTCTTTCTTCCAAAAATTGCTCCACACAAACTTCATCACACCTATGGTTGTTTATAAAATGATTCCGTCTAAACCTAGTTATCAAAGCATTGTTAGTCCGAGACAAACCATTTGTAGTACATGTAGCACCTTTTCCCACGCTAGGTCTCAAGTTGCCTTTCACATAAGAGTTAGAGACATTAAACCTTTTAGCACAATTAGAAGATGTAGACTCTCTTTTAGCACAACTTGAATGCCCAATGGTGTCAATACCAACAACTTGGGTCTCCCTTATCCCTCCTCTACTAGAAATATTGCTAGTGTAACTTCCACTTCCCGTCACTCTTCCAACATTAAAAGTATTGTTGAAAGTCGAGGAAGGAGTCTCATAGTCAATGGCACCACTCCTACTACTTCTACTCCTAGCATTGTTAGAACCATACAAGCCTTTGGTAGCAAGAGAAGCACACTTCTCACTCCACCCTTCACATGGGAGTTAGGAGAATTAACCCCTTTAGCACGAGTAGGATAGACAATCCTCCCTTTTCCCATGGAATAACCACCTCCTCCTTCCATACTAATAGAAGGACCTCTACTACTCTCTTGTACACCACAAGAAACACCAAGAGAAGATGCATATACACAATTCGTATCATCAACTTCACCATCTGTTCGCTCTATATCACTATCATCATGTTCAAATTCATCACAAGAAGAGTAAGTAGGATCATCATAACTGGAAGCGTCACTATCTTCGGTTTCTTGACTAGAAGCATAAGATTCAACACATTCATCATCATGAGTTTCATAGTCCTCATCGACCTTACGATCATCATAGTGACTCACTTCATCCTCATACGAACCATACTTCCTGGTATCATCATAGCAATATCCGTCATCACCATCATAGGAACCATAGTCTCCATCATCTCCACACGAACGATATCCTCCACAATCATCATCCGAAGCCATAGCTATAACAAATAAGAGTAAAAGACCTAACAAGTTCACTCCCTCACGTGTATCACTCAAGTAATGTTCACTCAATTTTCTTTCCACTCGTGTATACACTCAAGGTCTTTGGATTTTATGACAACACTCTATTGTTCTCACCACTCTTAGCCTTTTTCCTCTCAAAGCTAGCCTTTTCCCCTTTATAAGAACCAAAGTGAAAGATCAACAATTAGCACGTCTAATTATAGGTTCGGAATGGAGTTTATAAGACACCAAAAAAACGAATAAGGACTCACAAACGGACTAGGAACAAAGGAAACAAGCAATGAAACCAAAAGAGAGAAGTTACAAGACTACTGAGGAAGTGACATAAGAAAGACTCGAATCGAATTGGCACTAAACGGATTCGGAATTGGATGGAATTTTGTTTGTGACGTAGAAACGCACCATATTTAATGAATTAATTGGATTTTTGATGATTAGAAACTGTTCGGAAGCTGTTGCGAACGTTCCGTCTCAAAACTGGAATTCTGGATAATTTGTTGTTCTTCTCTAT
The DNA here is from genome assembly GCA_029990175.1 of Petunia secreta. Lineage (NCBI taxonomy): Eukaryota > Viridiplantae > Streptophyta > Magnoliopsida > Solanales > Solanaceae > Petunia > Petunia secreta. The sequence continues at coordinate 166,740 of JARKIP010000175.1, read as the reverse complement.
CGCGCACAGACGGGCGCGTTCGTGATGAACAAAAAAATTCCAAGATTAATTTTTCTCTTCGCTATCACGCTCAACTCTTCGCGATCACGAAGAGTAAAATTTTCTTCAGTGCGATCGCGCAGGTCTACTGGTGCTGAACCAGAATTCGATTTTGAACTTCAACTTTTCACTCAAATCAACTCTATTCAACTTGTTTTTGTAATCCAATGGTACCCAATTGTGTTTTCAACTATTACAATCAATCCCCAATGATTCATATCACCCAATCCATAACAAATCAAAATCAAGAAATTTTCAATCAAATTCAAGGGTTTTTCAAACTTTGGGGGTTTTTGATTTTTTTCAACTTTTGATTCTCTACACCGAATCACGTAACAAGGGTACCAAATCAGTGGGTAAACATCATAGATCAATCCTCGATATCAAACAATCAATGGGTCATCAAATCCAATTCACAATATCAAATCAAGGAGTCCGTGAAGCCTCGGGCTTTCACAAGATAGGCTCGGCCTATTCTATCTCTATCCTCAAACCAAAACTAACTAACGAAATGAAAGACTAAAGGAGGCTTATATAGTTTTCCCATACATGAGTGTAAAATTACTAAAAGCCCCTAAGCCTAATAAATGGAGAAAAATGCCCCCGAAGCTAATTATGGAACGCTGCTTGACTATTCTTCATCGCGATCGCGGCTTGCACCTCGCGTCCGCGGTGGGTAAAATTTTCCATCATCGCGATCCCGACCCTCCTCTCGCGATTGCGCAGCATGAGCAGTTTCCAGAAATCAGTAAGCTTGCATCTTGGTCTTTTGGCCATCTCTTGACTTGACTCTTTGTTTCCAAGCTCTCTTTGAAGCGTTCCGAGTCCGCATGTTGAGCCTAAGCTTCAACGACTTTGGATATCAATCCGGATTGTATCATTCTCCCCTACTTAAAAGGTACGGAAGCGATAAAGTAAACACAACAATGAGAAAATAGGGGACGGGGAAGCACAGAAATAGAAGAAAGAAAGGATATTCGATTCAAACAAGATTGAATATCCGAGAGAGATAAAGAAACTTGAACCTGACAAGGATTCATACTAGGATGACATCCATTTGGTTCCAAGTAAAGGAGTCCGTGAAGCCTCAGGATTTCACAAGATAGGCTCGGCCTATTCTATCTCTATCCTCAAACCAAAACTAACTAATGAAATGAATGACTAAGGGAGGCTTATATAGTTTTCCATACATGAGTGTAAATAACTAAAAACCCCTAAGCCCAATAAATGGAAAAAAATGCCCCTGAAGCTAATTCTGGAACGCTGCTTGACTATTCTTCATCACAATCGCGCCTTGCACCTCGCGATCGCGTAGGGCAAACTTTTCCATCATCGCGATCGCGACCCTCATCTCGCGATCGCGCAACATGAGCAGTTTCCAGAAATCAGTAAGCTTGCATCTTGGTCTTTTGGTCATCTCTTGACTTGACTCTTGGTTTCAAAGCTCTCTTTGAAGTGTTCCAAATCTGCATGTTGAGCGTAAGCTTCCCACGACTTTGGATACCAGTCCGGATTGTATCATTCTCCCCTTCTTAAAAGTATTTCGTCCTCGAAATCAAGCCAACAAGACCTACAAGCAAGGAAAAGACAAACAAACTTCCTACTCCAAGAGTAGGTTAGTGCCCAGGAGTGTGAAAAACACTCTTATGGTAGAGCCAAGCATCAATATCAATTAAAAAGCTTATGTCCCCAAAGGAAACAATAACTTCTTGGCTCAACAAGGAAGTGCATCCAACACCAGAATAAGCAAAGAAATTAATAGGATATGGAACATGCAAGATATAGCAATCAAATTCCCTATGACCCCTAAGCGTATGACCAACACACCAAACCTTCAAATCAATATTATCACAATGTGACACATTGGCTTAGGCATGCTTAACACTCAAGGTGTGATCAACATAGGGAATGGAACACTCAAAATAGTTCAAGCAACAACTAGCATCAAAGACTCCACTCCCCTGTTTAAGAGAACTCTTATTCACACCAAGAGATAGCTTCTCACCTCCAAAATCACCTCCAAGACAATCTTCCTCACTAGACAAGCTCCCAAGGGAGGTCTCAAACAATAGATTATCTATAGAGCTAAGCTTCCGATACCATGGACACTCTCCTCTAGTTGAATGTGCATTACCACCTCTTTCAAAATCCTCTTCAAACATAGGGTTAGTGAAGACAAGTTCACCACCTATCAAAGGTGAGGCATCCCAACTAGAATCATCATCCACACTTAAGGAGTCATTGAATACAATTCGATCCATCTCATCCACTAGGGACTCCTCAAGGTCACCATTAACCTCACTACAACACATAGATCCACCATAGGAAATAACATCCATAAGGGTATGATCATACAACTCATTTTCCCCTTTATCAAGTATTGGTGGGGTGTCATAACAAGGGTCACAAGCAAGGTCAACTACAACATCTTCACTAAAGAAAGGTTCAATGAAAATCGAGCTCACATCATGATGTGGCTTTTCAACCCTCTCAACTAGTGGTTCACATTCACACACAAGTTGACCATTTGACTCTACACTAGTTGAAAACACATTGTAATCATACAAATCACCAACTAGCATAGAGTTTTCACAAACAATATAACAAGACAAGGAATCGTCATGCTCATGGGAAGAAGGACTAACACATACCTTTGAGTGGCCATCTTGCTCACTCAATGCACTTGAAGTGTAATGGGTAGTTCCTTCAACTTGAAGATCACATTCTAGATCTTTTTCACCTTGCCTTTACACATTGGACCATGATTGAAGCTCCATTGGTTGGCCTTCAAGAATACCTACACAAGAGCTCACACAAGTAGAAGAAAAAGATAAAGGGTTAGGATTAGAATAAGGGGTGTTCTCACTCTCAATGATTCTTTTTCCCTCATTTTCTTTTAAAGGTCGGGTGTAGATTCGGGTGGTGACATCCCACTCACATCACTCAACACATCCTCTCCTTTTTCCACTCGAGGAATGTCACCGGTCACTCCCTTACTCCTCTCAATCTTTTGTCTCTATAATTCGGGTGAATTGGGACGAGGCCCAAGAATACCCATAGCCGGAGTAGGTGGACTTTTAATATCAACCCGGAATCTAGGACTTAGAGACTCATCAATTGAAGTCTCCTTCTTCTTTGTTGGTGAACCACTTGGCCTTAAAACTTGTGGATTCGGGTTCACCTTGTTGACACTTGTAAACTCCTTTCTAGCACTTGTCTTTCTTCATTTTTCTAGCATTCCAAAATAAAATTCTTTGACTTTCATTGGAGGGGTGGCACCAAGAACAAATTTTTGGTCCCGTAAAATGAGAGCATGTCTTCCCAACTTCTCACTATACTTGGCATTCCTAACAACCTTCCATGGTTCTCCCAACAACAAGTGACAACCTTTTATGGGCATCACATCACATAGTACTTCATCATAATAATTGCTAATTTGGAACTTTACCTACACTTGTTGTATCCACAAACCCATCTCCATTCAACCAAGGCCACCTATAGGGGAAGGGATGACTACATGTTTCCAACTTTAATTGCTCAACCATAAAACACTTGCAACATTAGTATGACTATCATAATCAATGATCATGGCACAACCAAGCCCTCCAACCCTACAAATTGTGTGAAAGAAGTTATTTCTTTCTTCCAAAAATTGCTCCACACAAACTTCATCACACTCATGGTTGTTTACAAAATGATTCCGTCTAAACATAATTCTCAAAGAATTGTTAGTCTAAGACAAACCATTTGTAGTACATGTAGCACCTTTTCCCATGCTAGGTCTCAAGTTGCCTTTCACATAAGAGTTAGAGACATTAAACCTTTTAGCACAATTAGAAGATGTAGACTCTCTTTTAGCACAACTTGAATGCCCAAGGGTGTCAATACCAACAACTTGGGTCTCCCTTATCCCTCCTCTACTAGAAATATTGCTAGTGTAACTTCCACTTCCCGTCACTCTTCCAACATTAAAAGTATTGTTGAAAGTCGAGGAAGGATTCTCATAGTCAATGGCACCACTCCTACTACTTCTACTCCTAGCATTGTTAGAACCATACAAGCCTTTGGTAGCAAGAGCAGCACCACTTCTCACTCCACCCTTCACATGGGAGTTAGGAGAATTAACCCCTTTAGCACGAGTAGGATAGACAATCCTCCCTTTTCCCATGGAATAACCACCTCCTCCTCCCATACTAATGGAAGGACCTCTACTACTCTCTTGTACACCACAAGAAACACCAAGAGAATATGTATATACACAATTCGTATCATCAACTTCACCATCTGTTCTCTCTATATCACTATCATCATGTTCAAATTCATCACAAGAAGAGTAAGTAGGATCATCATAACTCGAAGCGTCACCATCTTCGGTTTCTTGACTAGAAGCATAAGATTCAACACATTCATCATCATGAGCTTCATAGTCCTCATCGACCTCACGATCATCATAGTGACTCACTTCATCCTCATACGAACCATATTTCCTGGTATCATCATAGCAATATCCGTCATCACCATCATAGGAACCATAGTCTCCATCATCTCCACACGAACTATATCCTCCACAATCATCATCCGAAGCCATAGCTATAACAAATAAGAGTAAAAGACCTCACAAGTTCACTCCCTCACGTGTATCACTCAAGTAATGTTCACACAATTTTCTTTCTACTCGTGTATACACTCAAGGTCTTTGGATATTATGACCACACTCTATTGTTCTCACCACTCTTAGCCTTTTTCCTCTCAAAGCTAGCCTTATCCCCTTTATAAGAACCAAAACGAAAGATCAACAATTAGCACGTCCAATTATAGATTCGGAATGGAGTTTATAAGACACCAAAGAAACGAATAAGGACTCACAAACGGACTAGGAACAAAGGAAACAAGCAATGAAACCAAAAGAGAGAAGTTACAAGACTACTGAGGAAGTGACACAAGAAAGACTCGAATCGAATTGGCACTAAACGGATTCGGAATTGGATGGAATTTTTTTTGTGACCTAGAAACTCACTATATGTAATGAATTAATTGGATTATTGATGATTAGAAACTGTTCGGAAGCTGTTGCGAACGTTCTGTCTCAAAACTGGAATTCTGAAAAAATTTGTTGTTCTTCGCTATCGCGCACAGACGGGCGCATTCGTGATGAACAAAAATTCCAAGATTAATTTTTCTCTTCGCTATCACGCTCGACTCTTCGCGATCACGAAGAGTAAAATTTTCTTCAGTGCGATTAGATTTTGAACTTCAACTTTTCACTCAAATCAACTCTATTCAACTTGTTTTTGTAATCCAATGGTACCCAATTGTGTTTTCAACTATTACAATCAATCCCCAATGATTCATATCACCCAATCCATAACAAATCAAAATCAAGAAATTTTCAATCAAATTCAAGGGTTTTTCAAACTTTGGGGGTTTTTGATTTTTTTCAACTTTTGATTCTCTACACCGAATCACGTAACAAGGGTACCAAATCAACGGATAAACATCATAGATAAATCCTCGATATCAAACAATCAATGGGTCATCAAATCCAATTCACAATATCAAATCAAGGAGTCCGTGAAGCCTCGGGCTTTCACAACATGGGCTCGGCCTATTCTATCTCTATCCTCAAACCAAAACTAACTAATGAAATGAAAGACTAAAGGAGGCTTATATAGTTTTCCCATACATGAGTGTAAAATTACTAAAAGCCCCTAAGCCTAATAAATGGAGAAAAATGCCCCCGAAGCTAATTCTGGAATGCTGCTTGACTATTCTTCATCGCGATCGCACCTTGCACCTCGTGATCGTGCAGGGCAAACTTTTCCATCATCGCGATCGCGACCCTCCTCTCGCGATCGTGCAGCATGAGCAGTTTCCAGAAATCAGTAAGCTTGCATCTTGGTCTTTTGGCCATCTCTTGACTTGACTCTTTATTTCCAAGCTCTCTTTGAAGCGTTCCAAGTCCGCATGTTGAGCGTAAGCTTCCCATGGCTTTGGATACCAATCCGGATTGTATCAGCTTACTTCCATCTAAATGCCTTGAAGTATTTGTAAAACCGACACTTGCAATCGACAACTTCTATAACTGAAAATGTACCAAATTATATCCTAACTAAATGAAAGAGCAAAATAAAGGTATCCCACACTACTAGCAAATACTAAAAAGAAAAATGATACATACAAAAAGGGCATACAATCGATTAACAAAAATATAGAGAGTTATAAAGATATACGTTTATACGATAAGTTTTGCTTGAACATATCTAAAACGAAAAACACTATTATGAGAAACTAATCATCACAATTAAAATTTTAAAATATTAAAAAAGTATTGTCAATCATCCCTAAAAATACGACATGTTCAATTGTTTCTACAACCAAATGATACACCAAGCTCTTGTTCACAGGTCAAATCATTATGTTCATGATAATCCTCTCCTACCATCTTCGGAGGGGTCTCATAGCCATCTATTTCATTGGAGCTGGCATGACACCACAGATTGGTAGCCAAATCAATCCGATATTGTTGAAGCTGGCTGAACTTATACTTGGAAACTTTCTTCCCATCCATCAACAAATCAGTAAACTTTATTCAAAAACACCACAATCAATGCTACAAGTCAAAGAATGCATACGTGTTGGCCTGCTTGGGGCATTTTTTCCTCACACACTTCAACGACTCATACACTGATCCGCATGATGGTCGATACCTGTAGTATTCCATAAATTCAAGCAACGATGGAATCATCCTAGAATAGCTATCCACATGCTCCATCACCTTCAGGTCGTTCTTTTCATAAACAGAGTCATAGATTTCAAGAACATGCTCATGCAAACAGAAAACTCCAAGGATATAATGGGTAACTGCAGTACTTTCATCACCCAACTGTATCGAGAAGAACACACGACCAACAACCTCCGAAGACATCCCACCCCTAATCTTCTTCGCATATATAGTATCAAGAAAAATTTCATAGTTTGGATCAGCTACCCAATGAAAATTTCCATCCTTAGCTTTAAACTTTCTGCATGTTTCCATAAACCAACTATCAAACAGAAGTGTCGTGCTGGCAAATTTCAATTGACCATCAAAAGGATAGTACATACACCTTTTCTTCAAATAATACAGACAAACTTCCATATGTTGAACAAACAAACACAAATAAAAGAATGAACATTTACAATATGTATTCTTACATTCATTTGCATAACCCAGTATGAAATCTCTTCAAGTCTTGGCTATTTCCAAGACTTCAAGGCCTGTTGAAATAGGCAGCTGCCAATCGTTTAGGCTCTAGTACAATTAGCACCTTGCAGAAACTTGTTGGTAATTTCCAACACGTCAAGCCCAGTAGCAACGGCCAATTTAGAGATAAAATCTCTACAAGTCTTAGCTATTGCCAAGAGTTCAAGCTAGAAACTAAACTACTATATAGCAGAAGAAAAATAAAAACAAGATTGAATGAAGGTTACAAACCTCATCAGTGAGGGTCCTCTTATCACTCGACAGCTCAAGAAACATACTTCGGGTAAAAATGGAAGCACTACCCACGTGATAAGTATTGGGCAAAACATCCTCGCCATCAGCATAAATGCTTCGATCAACCTTGCATGAAGCACAGACCGTAAAACAAACTACTAATAATATATAGACATTACAACTTCTACAATACAAAGCACACAAAAAATGAAAATATCTAACATCACTAAAAATACAAAAACGACTATGCACGAACAGCAAATAAATAGAAAAAGAAACAACTCAATCAAACGTACACTTTCTTGGAGAATTCATGAAGAGAAAGGCCGTTTCGATTGATGAAGGTTCTGAAATTTTGCGCGTGTGGAAAAATACCGGCATAATGAAATGGACATTGCCGTCTATAATGACATTTCCAATCACTAGCCGCCTTACCTTGATTACGATCATAACCTTGAAAAGGAGATAACAAAGCTCAACTAAGCTTTGGAACCCTTCTTGGTCTTCCCTGGTCATCAAAATCACCTACAATCGGAGCACCCTTCATCACTCGTGGCTCGTTAATATTAGCAAGACCTGCGTCGTCATCCTTTCTTTTTCCACCTACTTTTTTTATCAAAGAAGCGAGTGAAACATCTGGTCTAGAAGCTTCACCAGCATCCTATAAACACAAAAATATAAGAATGTGATAAAATCAATACTCTTTGATAGAAGAAGGAAGCTCTAGTCTATGCAGTTCTTGGCATAGCCATGACTTTATCCTCTAGTGCAAGGGTATCTGCAAGTCTTGGTTATAGCCAAGAGTTTAGCTCTAGTAGGAGTCAACGTGCAGAGAATGTCTCTGCAAGTCTTGGCCATGACATTAAACTTTGGAGCAAGGGCAACTTTAAAGTGTGCCCACGTACAAAATGATTTAAATAAAAAATAGTTGCACAACACATCACACTTACCAATGCCTCCCGCTCCGCCGCAACAGTTGTTAAGAAAGGGTCGTCATGAAGATTATCTAAAAGTACGTTGCTAATTGTAGCACCAGCTGAGTCAACCGATCCTGCGACACCAACATCTCCTGTTCCTGGACCACCATGCTCTTCACGCTCACATTCTTTTTCAGTCACGGCAACTTGAACACCAACAACATCTGCTCCTTCACTATCATCTACTTGTACATCTCTAATTGCAAGAGCTTTATCAACAAGATCGCTCAGCTGTCCACCATTAACCAATGCATCCATCTTAGGCTCATTAATAGCTGGAATTGTTTGTTCGAAAGCACACTCATTAATAACCACAACTTCAATCGGCTTTAGTACCCTACTCACCTCCTCACCACCACCAACATCTATCTCCCTCTCTTCATTATTCCCAGCATCCAACAGTCTATCGTCATTTTTACCAAGGTCTATATCCTGAACATCAATGTCTTTCTCTACGCTCCTATCAAGATCCATTCACTGAAAAGACTGCTCTTCCTCTAGCCTAACTGATGCACCTTTACCTCTGCCACCAATCGACAGTCCACAAGATGCAAACACAGCTTCCTTTCTAATATTTCGATCGGACACAGGAGATGGGCCAATAGGAGACCGACGACGATGTGGACTATGTACTCCAGACGATCCAACATCTCTCTCTTTCTTCAGAAAATCCACAAGCTTACTAAGCTGTTGCTTAATCCAAACCTGCTCATCCAAAATAGCATCCAAAGACTTTTTCCAACTCTTCTTCATTTTCTGCACAAAAAGACAAATATCAAAAATCATCAACACATATAAAAAAAATAAATTGTTATGTTTTGAAATGAATTGAACAGACAAGAAAGACCTACATCAAGACGCTTGTTCAAAGCATCAAAATGATCTCTATCACCAACAGAAACAGAGGAAGTGCTTCGAACATTCCTTTTTAGCAGCTCATCCACAAGAGTGAAAGTCTCAACAAGAGCTTTAGCTTTCTATCAAGTAAAAAAAAGAATAGAACAAATATAAAAACAGAAAACATTTAAAAATCACAAACTTAAAAATAAAAAATCATAAGGCTTACAGATTTTAAATTCTTCGGCAGAAACAATGGCAACACAGACTCGTACTGAAGCCTGCCACAACTCTTGTAATGGATCATCAGAGGATGCTCTCTTTTAGAATTTATAGACACAAAGGAATGCATGTGTGCAAGGAAAATATTCCAACCCCAAACAGCAAAAGCAAAGGCAAATTCGTTAAGCTGATACGGCGAATCTGGACATTTAGTACCATTAGCAAACACATTCTTCTGTGAATTCAAAGTTTCATTATAGGCTAGCGAGCCCCATGCAAACTTACAACAGAGGTTGATGACCTCAATCAACCTAAGATACTTAGTTTTAATAACTTTTGAAGGTGTATCGCCTTATAACACACGGCCTACAATGTATACCTCAGCAAGCTTCACCAATCCATCTCATTAGACCAAATGCTCCTCTTCTCGTCCACGTATATACTCTCTAAATCAGCCATGCATATCCCCTTCCTCGGATACTCATCATCTCCACAAAAATAATTCCTAATCAGCCGACCACCATCTCCCTTCATAGCTGCTTCGACAGCAACCCTATCAATATTAGAAGTCCGCAAACCTGTAACAGCACCAAAAATATCAAGAATAAACTGAACATGATTTCCTGTTAAAGAAAATTCCATTTCATATCGCCTCTTGCATTCAACTTCAGACAATAGCATACAGTGCAAAAAATTACCCCAAAGACTTTTTATATCTATCTCCATAAACTTCCCAAACACACATCTTTTTAATTCTAAAAGTTGCTGAGTTGTTAAACTTTTCTTTATAATGTCCTGGAAGTTAGTATTCTCTCTCCAGGATGGTTGCAGATTATACCAATTAGCATAATCAATATAAAGTTTCCCTACGCCAGCCATCTTGTATAAAAATCTACATAACAAACAAGATACACATGAATCAACCTTCAAAATCAAGAAAAATCATATTGCTAAATATCTATTTACAAAAAAAAAAAAAAAAAAAAACGTACAAAAACTACTTAAATTATGAACTTAAACCCACATAAACCAACACTTTAAAAGCCTGATGCAAGGCATAATTAAAAGATCTCCAAAAATCTTGCTTGTAGGCAAGACTTTCATACCTAAATCAACAACACACGAGATTTAACTAAGAATAAACCAAGACTTGAAAGTCTGGTGCAAGGCCAAGTTAACAAACCTCTACAAGTATTGCCTATAGGGAAGACTTTCAAGCCTAACTAAACCAAACACCACAGATTCAATAAACCATCACTTTAAGCGCTCATGCAATACCAACTCAAAAAATCTCTACAAGGATTAGATATAGGCAAGACCTTCGTAGTTAATTAAATAACACAATTTTAAACAAAGAAACACACAAAATTCACTGAAAAATAGTCTTACACGCGAATAAATCAACATATTACACCAATAAACACTAGTGAATCCAACATATTTTCTAATTTTAACTCAAAAAAAAAGTCAATAGCATCTTACATACAAAATAATAAATACACACTCAATTCAACATAAATAATAAATTTAACACAAGACATACTATAAACCCTAAATGAACTTCATAAAAATGAAAATAACAAATTCAAAAAAACTTACAAAAGAAAGTGGTGTCTTGTAAACAATTGAAAATCCAAGATTTTTTTGTACTAACTTCACTAAAATTTTCGTTCAACAAGTAGTAATAGGAGAAAAAGTTGTAATGATTTTGATTTGATATGACAAAACACACTGATAGAGGAGGAAAAGAGAAAGAAAAAGTTTTTTTGAGAGAATGAAAAATGAAAAGTCGCTTGGTGTTTAAATATAATTAAACAAAAAAACTGTAAAAAGACCATCGGGGCGATTTAATAACCGGTTATGAATTTTTTTTAAAATCAAATATCATAGAAAAGCTAATATTACATATAAATGGAAGTCTTGGCAATAGTCAAGACTGTACACTCAAACAATTCACCACTTCAATTTAATTTAATACAAAGTATTGCCTAAAAGATAAGACTTCCTACCAACTACCATAGACTTTATAATTTTTAAAGTAATAATAAGTCAAAAAATAATAATACTACAAAATTAGAATAAGCTTGTAAATAATAGTTATTTACAAAATTTTCAAATACTAACTTCACAAATTATAAATCTTTTTAAATATCAAATATGATTGGAAAGTTAATATCATCAATAAACGGAGCTCTTGGCAATAGCCAAGACTTTACACTCATATAGATCATCAATTCAATTTAACTTGACGCAAAGTCTTGGCAAAAGGGTAAGACTTCCTACCAAAACTTATTTATAAATTTTAATATTAGAAATAATTAATTTGCCTTGAAGTCTTGCCATAGGCAATACTATTGACAACTAAATTGCCCCAAAGTCTTGGCAAAACATTACCAGCCACAACCATCCACAAATTATTTCTCAATTTTAAATTAATTAAATAATATTAGACTTAAAAATAATTAACTATAATTCAAGTCTTGCCCATTGGCAAGACTTTCCATCTAATCCCTTCACCTCACAAGAGCTAAAATGTCTTGTAGTCCTGCAATTTCCAACACTTCCACCTCATCAAATTTAAAACAACTCTAAGCTCATCATCAGCGATCATTTTCATCAAGTGACTACTCACCTTACAATCCTCAGACTGGCCCAATAAAATCCTTTCAATAATGTAAACATCAGCAAGCTTAACGATATCATCATCATTGTCTCAAAAAGGCTGCATATGGCTACACGGATCAGTGCTAAGAAATCTCTTCAGATCAGACAATTTGATTGTGTGATAGCTTGGGAAAAAATGATTAAAAAGACAGTTTGGTCGAGAAGATACAACACTAAAATCCCCCGAACAAACACCTAAACCCGTAATCAAGCTAAACCCCTCCAAGTCAAATACACACTAATGCCCACACACACGAGACCTAATAACCATATCATCAACACAATAAGTCTGTGAAAGCATCATGCAATGCACGACATTCCAAGAAATATTTCACATCACCCAACTCCATAAATTTGTCAAAAACTCCACCTTTCAACATCGTGAACTTCTGCTCTATCTAAATTCACTAACCAAACTACTGTACTTCATATCACCACCCCCAAGAACCTTTGGCGTCAAACCAATGCTCAAACTTAAAAGAATGAAGACCTAATAACCTCTACATCCTTGCAATTTATTAGTAATTTATACATATTCATTTTAAATTGTTGATTTTATTGCAACAAGTCATGATACTAATTACTATCTCTTAACTTGTCTAAATCTGGCAATAGTTCTTTCAAATAAAATATAAAGGACTAGTTAGTTTTTTTACAACAACTCTCCTAATTCAATAATGTTTAGTAACTTAGAAGTATCATGAAATACAATTAGATCTAATAAGGACAATGTGGTAGTAGTTCATTCATATCCTATTTTTATTTAATTTAATGATTATTCAGCAACTCATGCAGTTCAGGAATCATATTAGGTTGTTTTAATAATAGAATAAATATCTAATTACCTCTATCTTCTCTCAATCCAATGGAGTTCTGATCATGTTAAAAGCGCTTAATTTTTAAGACCAGGAGCGGATCAGTCTACCTTGTTCAAATCTGCCCAATATGCAGTAGTATCGGGCTCTCCTTATTAAGTGTGAGTTGTGAGCAAGGAAGTGATGTGGAAATTTCGTGGGAAGCTTATTTGCTCAAGCACCATTTAACACGTAGCTATTTAAAACATAATTTTAAGAGACCATGGAATTGAAGTTGTGGCTAACTTTAAATTGCATGACTGAAATCAGCTCAATTTTGGACCAAACACATGAAGTTGAATAGCCAACTTTACAAGTTAGTCTTTGATGAAGGTCAACTTGGAGAAGTGCACAAATAGCCTATTTTGATAGTGTCAATTAAGCCCCAGCCTCTTTTAAAACACTTTGCAAGCTCGACCATTTTATAAAAATTACCCTTGGGGTAAGCCTAACTTTAGAATCGAGGCTAAAATTGAGCTCACCTTCAAGTCCCGGGGTTTGAAAATTAAGTCTGAATCTTTTTTTTTTTCCTCAATAGCCTCAACTTCAATCTTCGGAGTTGAAGTTGGGCTCAAATTAGTTAAGTGAACTTCAGGCCAAGACTGAATTTAACCTTAACTTCAAGTCTGGGGGCCTGAGTTCGAGCGGCTAGCGCTTAAATAAATTGTAAAAGTGACTAACGCTTAAATAGTTGTGCGAACTTAAACTTGTGCACAAAGGCCGAAGTGATGGGCCTATTTGCATAACTATGACACCTTAGGCAATGGTTTGCCCCCCCCCCCCCCCCACATAATAATGGATTTAACAAAAATGCCCTCCGCTTGGTTTAATGAATAAATTTCGGACGAAAATACCCCTATAATCTTACAACAACATTAGTATTCCTGACCTGTCTTTCTCCATAAGTACTATCTAAGAAGCAGCACTTGCCTTTGAGACATCTTTCAAATCTCTTCCTGCATTCTCCTAGATAACTTGAAGTGTTGGCTAGACAACATTTGCCACTTGACTTATTCCTAAAATGCACCACTTGTCAATTGATAACTTGAAGTGTTGCCTACAGACCAAGAGGATGGAATTTTTCTAAAATCATATTAAACGGGGATAAACTCTCAACAACAGTAAATTTTGGAGATATCAGGTGAATTTTCTTGGAAGTGATGGCTAGTTTCTCCAAGACCAAACTTTTTGCTCAAATCAATTGTGCTCCTAAGAGAATATCTTTGGATTCAAGATTTTGAGCGTGTTTGCATTGCTGATAAAAACTGCTTATTTTGAAAAGTGTTTTTGGCAAAAGTACTTTTGGATCATAAGAAGTTTGTCTTTGGGCAACTGAGTAGAGAAGTACTTTTGAAAAATAATTTGTGTTTGGCTAATCTTTAAAAAAAAACTAATTTTGAATATCAAATTACGAAAAGGACGTCCAAATTCATTTTATATTTGGATTATTAGAAAGAAACAAAAAATTTTAAATATTTATCATAAAACACTTTAATTAAAAAAATATTTAGTTAAAATATAAACCATAAAGCAAAAAATATAAATTTAAGTTTTTAAACAACATAAAAATATAGTTAAATCAAAGTGATAATAAAATTAGAAATTTCTAGTAATTACTTACTTTTAAGAGATGATTTAAATATATATCAAAAAAATAAATAAAAATAAAATTAAATTAAAAAAACACTTCAAAAATCAATGTATACTTAAAATCCACCACTAAAATGAACAAACAGATAACTATCCAAAGTTATTCAAGAGCTTTTTCTGTCACCTGTGATATAAGAGAACTCCTCACGAAAAAATTATGGAATTTTTACACAAAAGTATAATATTTAGAATATAATTACCAAATATAGCAATATTTTCGGAAAATTACCTATTATAGAGGAAAGGAGAAGTTAATTAAAAACATTGCAAAACATAGCAATATTTTTCCATAACATACCAAACCGTTACATTCTTCCTCCTATTTTTTCCATTATCACTTTTGCTCCTCTCATTTTTCCCTATTTTACTTTTCCTCCCACCATTTCCCCAATTTCACTTTTACTCCTCTCATTTCCCCCAATTTCACTTTTTCTCATCTCATCCTCATGGTATCTCGATGTTTCTCAACTACCTACTATCTCGTATCTCATTGTCTCTCAACTATCAACCACCTCGTATCTAACCGTATCTCGCCTACCAACCACATCGTATCTCATTGTATCTCACTGTATCTCAACTACCAACCACCTCGTATCTAACCGTATCTCGCCTACCAACAACATCGTATCTCATTGTATCTCACTGTATCTCAACTACCCACCTCGTATCTTACCATATCTCGCCTACCAATTACTTCGTATTTAACCGTATCTCGTCTACCAACCACATCGTATCTTATTGTATCTCTACTACCAACCACCTCGTATCTAACCGTATCTTGTCTACCAACCACATCGTATCTCGTTGTATCTCACCGTATATAACTATTTATAAACAGTATTTAGTTGTTTCTAGACTGTTTTAGCATTTGTTTCATCCCGTTTATACGTTGTTTCTCACTGTTTCTAAAACATTTCACCTTTTTTGCATCGTTTCACATTATTTTTAAATTTTGTTCCGGACTTTTTCGCTAGCTATTTTAGACTGTTTCAGCATTGTATCTGCACTATTTTTGCTCCGTATCAAACTGTATCAAACTGTTTCTGCACTGTTTCAGGTTGTGGTCAGCACTGTATCAACTGTTTCTGCACCGTTTCACGTTGTGTTTAGCACTGTATCAAACTGTTTCTGCACCATTTCAAATTGTTTCAACATCGTTTCTGACTGTTTCTGCACCGTTTCAGGTTGTGTCCAGTACTGTATCAAACTATTTTTGCACCATTTCAGGTTGTGTTCAGCACTGTATCAAACTGTTTCAACACTATTTCAGACTGTTTCAACTCCATTTCAGACTGTTTCAACTCCGTTTCAGACTGTATCATAGTGTTTCATACTGTTTCAACTTCGTTTCAAATTGTTTCAATACCGTTTCAAACTGTTTCAACTTCATTTCAAATTGTTTCAATACCGTTTCGGACTGTTTCAACTTCGCTTCAAATTGTTTCAATAATGATTCAGTAGACAAACAGAAGAATTAAAAGTAAATAATTCTCATTGATGTCTCCCTATGAGGTGTGTTACAAGAATTAAAATTGGTTTCCATCTAACAACGTCCAAAAGGACCAATTGCACTATCGAGGCATAGGAAGAAGCTCTTATTGTCTGTTTTTCAACAACAAACAACAGAATCAAAGTTTCAACCAATTGCTAGTTTCAGAAAACAAAAGAAAAATGGTGGAGTGGAACGGGATTCCAAGTTTTAAGTTCACAAAGCTCTTCATCAATGGTGAATTTGTTGATTTTATTTCAGGTACTTGCTTTACTAAACTTTTTTTCTTTCAAATTCCACCAAACCCTTATTAACTCTTCCTCCGCCACTGGAACCGCCGGCGCCGACAAGATGACATGCAGGAGATGGCTGACGCCGTGAACACCCTTCGCACCATGATATCGCTATACCTAACCGAAAAAGCCCACAGGCAGTCGCTCCTCTCCGTTACTGCTTGTGTTGGATATAGGGTGGGGGTGGGGTGGGGGTGGCCGCTGTTTATTTGGGGATGAAGTGAGAGAAGGTGTTTTAGGGTTTTAGGAGAGTGGGGTGTAAGTGTAGCTATCAAAAATAAAATGTGTTGATTATTAAAAAAATGTACTAAAAAAATATTACTATGTCTGGTAATTTTAAAAATATTGCTATTTTTATGTAATTAGGGGTGTATATTTGTATATATGTATAAAAAATCCAAAAATTATCTCAAGTTCTATATATCAACCAATACCCACTAGTTCAGATTAGTTTCATTTATTAGATGTACTAAATTTCGGAAACACTGAAGTCGAAGTTGGAAACAAATAGCCTAACAAGCACTGATCCAACATATAAAGTATTACACTCAAAACCATACTACACTGTCTAGAGAGAAGGCTATATGAATACAAACCTAAAATTATATTTGAATAAAATTAAAAAATTACATACCTTAAGAAATTATTAACAAATTCAAAGGAACTTGTTTTTGTAGCTGTAGTTTTGGCAGAAAGAAAGTAAACGCAAAAAGAATATAAGAACTTATTTAGAGATAAGAAAAATACTTATAAATAAAAACTAGTTCTAAGACGAAGAGGATTTGTAAAAGTACGTAAAAGAAAAAAAAGAGAAATATATTTTTATTTCGAGAGAGATATAGTTAATCTGTAAGGGATAATTTGGTAAATATGAATTTTTTGTAAGGATATTTTTATCTTGAAAAAATTAAAAAAAAAATACTTTTGCTTTTGTTTCTACCTCTTGAAAGAAGAAAATATTTATAGTTTCTCCCCAACAGTAAAAAAAAACTGCTTCTAATGCTACTTAAAAGTAATTTATTTTGTTGGCCAAAACACCTCAAAATTCTTTTTTTTTTAAAAATACCTTTTTTGAAGAAAAAAACTTTTTTGGAATAAAGAAAAAACACTTTTGAATTTGGAAAAGCATGCTAAATAGGCTATTACTCCCACAAAAGAAGGGATTGGGATCATGTCCATTACTATTTGGTGCAATATTATTCAATAGTTCTATAGATTGGCACCATGTGTCCATCTACTTAATTCATGGTTAAGATCATTTTACTACTAAACAACTAAATATGATTGTGTAATTTTAAACAATTTTAAAAAAAAATATATATAACATCACCTAACGATAGCTTTTAAACTTTTTTTTTTTAAAAAAAATATATAACATCACCTCCTTTATAGTTTATGATATTATGCTAACTTCCCTTATTTTCATTTTATTGATAATGATTCTTTAAATTATATTATTTTATTAATTTTAAAAATTATGATTGGATTACTTTGCCCTTTCAAATACTCTCTTTTGTTTAACTAATTTTTCATACATCTTTTCAAAGTGATTCAGTGAATCACATGGTGGGGCTGTCATTGGTTAGTTAAAAATGTTAGAGACGTTAAGGTCAAAGGTTTCGTTAGGTAATATTAGGTGATGTTATTTTATTTTTTTAATTTTTTATTTAAAATTACGCTACCATATTTATTTGTTTAATTATAAAACACTACTAGAAATCAGGAGTTTTTCGACCGCCCATACGGTCGGATAGCCGACCGACATCCGACCAAAAGTGGTGGTCGGAGATTTGTTGGTGGGAAAGGTCTGTCAGACAGCTTGAATTTCTGAAAAACTAAATAGTTGAATATCTGGAAAAATAAATATTCATCTGTTCGACCAATTAGATGATTTTCTAGAAAAAATGAAATTCAATTTTTCGACCAAGTCGGTCGAACAGATGAATTTCTGGGAATTTTTTAGGTGACATGTTCGACTGAATCGGTCGAAAATCTGTGTAAAACCTGCAATATAAAAGCTGTAATTAGAGCTACACTACCTGTAAACGCAGAAAATACCAGCACTATATAAATAATAGGCTTCACCAAACCTTAATATTAGTCTAAACTTGACTTTAAACTAAAAGTCTAACAATATATATAATTTCAAGACTTTACAACGATAAAACAACTCAAACAAATCAACTATAAGTCTTACAATCATCAAAGAAGCTTAACGAAAACTATCCACAAGTCTAACACATGTCTAACATCATGAACAATCCATTATACTACTCGATCGCCTCAGAACTAGACTCGGATCCAGACTCAGACGACGATCTGTATCGACGTTTAGTCTTGCCTTTCCCTCCGTTCCTGCTCCTCCTCTTGCTCTTGCCCTTGTCCTTTTTCTTTCCCTTCTCAGAATGACTAGACATCCAGTTTTGCATCATTTCCCGCATGGAATTTATATTAGCCTCATTGCGCAAACGTTCTTCTTCGCTCTTTCTCTTAAGCTCTTCAATTTCAGTGAGCAGTCGAGCTTCCATGGATGGATTAATTGAGCTAGTAGGAGTGTAAGAGCCAAACAAACCTGGATTCAGACGATCCGAGGCATACTGCGATCCAAGACCGTAAGCACATCCCTTCGTTACCCCTCCATTCACCTCCAACCATAGTGCGGTTTCCTCCTCAAGTGTCATTGGAGTTGGGGTACTGCTTCCACACTCGGATGCTTGACTTGCCAACCTTGCTTCATAAGCCGCTGAAGCCTTTTCCTGAAAAAAAAATTAATAATAAAAATTAGATGTATAAATATTGAAGGATTATACAAAGAAGTTTGAATTTAATAACTTACCTACAACTCTTTAGCACGAGGCTCAACCCAGACTTCTTCCCTTTTTTTGTTCGTGTAGATATCTCTAGTCTTAAATATTTCGGCCACAGGTACCGTCCGCCCTTCTTTCTTTTCCTACAAATATTAGAAGAGGACAAGTTAGATAGAAAATTAATGAGAATTACATTAAAAACAATACATATAAATTAAAGATCTTTACCAAAAGCATCCGCTGAGTCGTGCAACTAACTGAGCCCCGGTGTGCAGCGATCCACCCTTTTCGGAGGCTCGCGCTGCCTTTCCTTGGGCGCTCCTTTTCTTAAATTCATCACTCTCCCAGTATTTCAGCAGTAGTAGCCACTGAGGCTCAAATATCCAATCGGGCTTCTGTCCTCTATCCCGACAAGTATACATGGAGCCCTTGGTGAGATCAGCGCATTTTTTGAGGAAATTGCTTCGGATTACGCTATCAAAGGCAACATACCACTTACACTTTGTCTGAAATAAGTAAAAATATTAGATTTAAACATATGTAAAACTTAACTAAATTATTAATAAATCTTATGCATAGTTATTACCTTAAAATCTTCAAACATGTTCAGCTTTACCGGGAAAGGTACCCTACCCCAGGATGGCCACGCATCAGTCCAGCTAAATCTTATGCATGTTGTGACTATGAGCGTAGCCACGTGCGAGGGAGTAAAACTAGATAAAAATCACTAGAGTTAATAAATATACTAAAAATTAAACTTCAAAGTAAAATTAAATAGATAAAAACTGACAAAAATAATACTTTCCCTTTATCACCCTCAGGATAAATAATCACCAAGCCTCCGTCGTGTGATCGTGCTTCACCAACGTAATAGGGCGAGCTCAGATGATAATATGGTATAGTCTGTGGTGGTACGGTACATCTAAATGTATCAGAAGGTGGTACAGTAGATCCAGAAGGAGTAGATGATGAAGGGGACGGTGATGAACTGGAAGATGGTGAAGGCATGGAAGAACTTGGGCAGCCATGCGGACGAACAACATAACCGGGCGATGTAGGATGTGGCATGCCCGGGGGAAAAAATCCGGGTGGAGTGAAAAATCCAGGAGCATATGTCGACGGAGGAGATGTAGGAAGCATATAAGGTACAGGAGCAGGAGGAGTAACATGACCAGAAGCAGAAGAGGTACTTTGAACCCTTTTTTTCCCCTAGCATTCCCCGTAGATGCCATATCTGTAAAATAAGTACAATAAATTAGCACAATAAATTAGCACAATAAAAACAAAATATAAATTTAGAACAGAGTACATTTATAAAGTAGTGCTATTAATTGTTGTAATATGACAACCGGCTTACTACGAACATGTTAGTCATCATCATTCGTCTCAAGATCATCGGCTATCGTCATCGAAAAATTCTTCCTCGGTTGTTTCAACGTCATCCATATATTCATCCTCCTCATTTGCCCTAGATGTTCCTTCTCCAAAATTAGTCATGTTTTTTCCACGTCTAACCACTGATTCATCAAACTATTCATAGATGCCTTCACTTTGTTGCAACTGGTCGGCTAATTCAATATCTGCAATCAAGGGTACGGTTGAAACCTCATTTTGATATGCAACATCTAATACATCATCTGTTTCCACTCTTCCCAGCGGCTTGCCTTTTAGAACTTCCCACCAATTGGCCTTGGCTTTGTTCTTTGTCGGTGGATAAGGAACGTACCACACTTGCTTCACATTCTGGGCAATGATGAAAGGATCATGATGTCCATATTATCTTCTGTGATTAACCTCAACTACTTTAGAACATGGGTCTACCCTCATACCCCTGGGGCTCGGATCAAACCACTTGCACCGAAAAAGCACCAGTCTTTTACGAGGCCAACCTATTGTAAACTCTACCTCTAAAATATCCTCAATCACACCATAGTAATCAAAGTCTACGTCCTGGTCACCAGTACCACCTTTCACACACACACACACCATTGTTGTTAGTTTTCTTTCCCTCAGACCATGTTTCAGTATGAAACTTGTACCCATTAACGAAGTACTTAGACATCCTGTTATATTTATAATACGGCCCGTGAGATATATCACACAACAATGAGAAGTTTATGCCATTATCCGGATTGAGTACCTATATACAAATTCAATATAGTTGTACACATTAATATATATATATATATATATATATTCCTTCAGCTGGCTTCGCCCTATCTATTCATCTATTTTCTCAAATGGATATTTAGGGATCTCTCTTGTTCATAGATCTTGAAACCAGATCAATATCCATTTCTCAATAGATCTATTTATCGATAGAAAGATCTAGATCTCTATATGGATCTATCTCCATATCTAAATATGGAAGAACCGACACTTAAAGGGCGTAACCAACGGAAGGTTCTCACCCTGTCCCCGACATTGTTCTCCGACGATGTCCCCTGGGCGAAAGGAGCCACCATTCTCTTTCTTTCTTCAATCGTTCCGATCAGGACAAGTGGGTTGGTTCGTTTCGTCCTCCTATCTACGCAATTCTCTGTCTTCGTTCGTGATCATGTTGGGCGAAAGTATATATATATATATATATATATATATATATATATATATATATATATATATATATATATATATATATATATATATATATATATATATATATATATAAAAACTTACGTATTTGTTTATATAACACTTACAAATTCTCTAAACCAATCTAAAAAATTTTCATAAACAGCATCAGCACCAAAAACACCAACAAAGTGACTGGATGATGCGCCAAAAAATTCTCATTAGTTAGAATAATGATGAAACTTGAATGTTGGGCGTAAATTTAAAATAAATCATACTTGTAAAAAGACGTGACTTCGGGACAATTCAACAACACATGTGTTGTAGCTGCTTTTCTGTCCCGGTCAGTGAACTTGCATACTTCAGTCGTTAACTTTCCTCCCCCAGGTTGATTGAATATAAAAAATGGTGGGTAATTCGGATCATTGTTGTCTCCGACATCATGCCGATCCGGCCTGTTCTGCAAACATGGCACATTCTGATCGAAATAATATGAATAGAAATGAGAAGTTTTTCTAGCCAGATATGCCTCACATATTGACCCCTCAATTTGGTTCCTGTTTTTCACGTCCCGCTTACACTTGCCAATAATTCTGCAAAATTATTGTATTAATTAATTTTTTTAAGATGAATTAAAAAACAAAGCTACTGAGTAAGAGAAAGAACCTTACCTCTCGTCGTGCCTCTTCCGCGAGGTGAATTGGAAGATGCTCCATTACATTAAAGAACCCAGGGGGAAAGATTTTTGTCAACTTAGTCGCGACAACAGGAAAGTTACTTTCCAAAGACTTAAGATTCTCTTCCTTCAATGTATTAGAACACAGCTCCTTAAAAATAGTCTCGTCTCTGTAAGGGGTTTCAAAACTTTATCAGGCAAACCATTGAATGCAATTGGGAGCAAGTCTTCCATGAAGATGTGACAGTCGTGGCTTTTTATGTGAGTCAACTTTCCGTCTGTCATGTCAACACACCTTTCTAGATTTGATGCATATCCATCAGGAATCCTCAAATTATATACCCAATCACAAATCATTCTTCTCTCATCCAATCCGAATGTGTAACTAGCCTTGGGCAGCCAAATCGTGTTGCCTACCTGAGATACGTGTAACTCAGGTCGCCTACAAAGTTCCTGAACGTCCAACCTGGCCTTCACGTTATCCTTTGTCTTGTTCCTGACATCCATCACAGTATTAAAGACAGCCTCGAAAAAATTCTTCTCAATATGCATGGGATCCAGATTATCCTTCCAATAAGGTAACTCCCAGAAGATACTTTGTTTAGTCCAATTATGATCAATACCATAACCAAGTGCTTTAGATGGACGTTGGTCAGTTACCTTAGAGTACTCCTTAACCCTATCCCATATTTCTACTCCTGACAGCCTTCGCGGAGGCTCTTCAAAATCAACCTGATTCTTCATAAATGCACTAGTGTTATTCCTAAAAGGATGGTCCATTGGCAAGAATCGACAGCAACAGTCGAACCATGTGTTCTTACCGCCATTTTAAAAGTGAAGGTTTTTTATCTTCTATACAATAAGGGCAAGTGAGCTTACCTGCAGTGGACCACCCAGACAACATTCCATAAGCTAGAAAGTCATTTATAGTCCACATCAAAGAAGCACGCAATTGAAAGTTCTGTTTCATTGATATATCATATGTTTCCACACCTTCATGCCACAGTAACTTTAACTCATCAATCAAAGGCTGCAAAAATACATCAATCGAGGCATTCGGGTTATGTAGACCCGGGATTATGCAATTCAACAGATAAGGACTAGTCATGCACATTTCGGGCGGAAGATTGTACAGAGTGACAAATACGGGCCAACAAGAATAGGGTGTAGACGAGACATCAAAATGAGTGAACTCATCTGAACATAGACCCAACCTTATGTTTCTTGGTTCACTAGCAAATGACTGATACACCTGATCAAAGTGTTTCCATGCCTCACCATCTGATGGATGGCTTAGAATGCCCGGCTGCTTTGTACAATCATGGTGCCATCTCATATGAGGAGTAGAGCTCATCGACGCATACAACCTCTTTAACCTAAGTATAAGGGGTAAGTAATGTATCGACTTAACAGGGATCGGCTTTTTTTTAGCATTTAGAAACGTCTTGTAACGAGGCGCCTCATAGAATTTACAAGTCTCTCGTTCTGCATCATCCTTATAAAACAACATGCAACCGTTGACACAATAATGAATTCTCTGCGCAGAAAGGCCTAACGTGGAAACCAACTTCTTAGTGTGGTAATAATCAGTTGGTAATGCCATGTTAGTCGGATTGAGTTCATTCATAAGGCCAGTGATGGAATCCATGGCTGCTTGAGATATACTAAAATCGGATTTAATACTTAACAATCTAATAGCAACTGACAACTTCAAATGCACCGAGCCTTCATACAATGGATGACTAGCTTTCTCCAACCGTTTATAGAAGAGCTTTGCCTCATCATTGGGAACGTGCTCAACATTTGGCTGCAATGTACCCGGTTGCGATGGCTCATCCGGGTACATCACAAAGGCATCATTAACCATATCATTCATTCGATAACTATCAAGATCAGTATCCACAAATTGACCACTCCCACCGCCACAAATATTTTGAAAATTAACATCATTGCGCATCTCACGAGACTCTCCATGATAAACCCAAACAAAATAATTTGGCATAAAACCCTTCTCATAAAGATGCATTTCTACTTCATCCAAATTCTTTCCTTTTGTGCACTTGCACTTCATACAAGGACACCTAATCTCGACATTCCTTATAAAATCATCATGTGTTTTTGCCTTAGCAATAAATTTTAACACCTATAGCAAATTCTTCCCTCATCCCCCGCCGTCCGGGATTATTTCTATTATACATCCAACTACGGCTTCCATATTCCATATCTACACAAACATTACAATTTTGAGAAACATATTCAATTGCAAAGATTAAAAGAAAATACTTTGATACTCTACCAATTTTCATAAGATTAAGTAATTGTATAATTTTCTAGTCAATTACTTTTATATTACTAACCAATTTATTCTCTAAGACTATCATTTAGTAATTAGTAACACTTCTCAAGAATCAAATGAACTAGAATAAAAAATTAAACAATAAATATTTAAAAATAATTTATTTTATTTAAATGAATTTACGAAAATAATTAAGACATTTTAAATTGTGTAACTACTATATTACTTAAAGCTAATGTCTGTTAAGTTATTGTTAAGTGTGATAGTAGTTCATTTAATTACAATTTATGCTACGAGAAAGTTTTATATTTGTCCCTTTGTAAAATATATATTTCATTCTAAATAAATGGTTAAAAATATTTCATCAATTTTTTGCTATTCTCTTCTTCTTTACTAATTAGTAAAAAATAACTTATTCTGAAACACTACCAATTTGAAAAAGATTAAGTACATTTATATTACTTTTATATCTAAGTCAATTACTTTTATATTATTAACTAATTTATTCTCTAGGATTATCGTTTAGTAATTAATAGCACTTCTCATTTGCAAATTATATCTATTTCTTTGAAATGAAATAGAATCAAAGATTACAAAATGGATAGTTACAAATAATTTATTTCATTCAAATCAATTTACGGAATAAGATATTTTAAGTTGTTTAGCTACTACATTACTTATAGCTAATGTCTATTAAATTATTGTTAAGTGTAATACTAGTACATTTGCTTATAATTTATGCTACGAGAAAGTGTTATATTTTCTCCCTTTGTAAAACAAGCATCCCATTCTAAACAAATGGTAAAAATGATTCAAACTTTAGCAATATAGGAGATAAAAAGAACCTGCTTGTTCACTACAAGATTTCACTTTATTGCAAGTCTCTAAACATGCTCATATACCCCCAAGCCTACTAATCCCAGTTCATGATATCAATTCCGAGCAACTAGCTATAGCAACTTCAAGAGCAATGTCACAAGGTTCAAGTTCAAGCACAAATTTGTATTTCTATAGCAAGGTCACAAGGTTCAAGGTTCAAGTTCAAGCACCAACTAGCTATAGCACCAATTTGCAAGTTCAAGGTTCAAGGTCACAATTATACAAGGTTACAACTTCAAGCCTAACCCAACTTCAAGTGCACATCACAATTTTCATTAATTTTGCTTCCCCCAACTAATGGTTTCAAAGCTTCACAAGTCATTCAACACATTCGAAACCACAATTTCAAAGTCACAAGTCAAGCAACCAACTTTTAGGGAATTCAAAGTTTCATAAAAAAGATCATGAATTCTTTTCTACCCATAGTTTTTAGGGACTTTAACACTTGAAAATATAAAAATATATGATAAAAAAATAAAGAATTACGTACCGGCATGGACTGCTCGCCAAAGTGAACTGCTCGCCGGAGTGGATCCACCGGAGTGGACTCGCCGGAGTTGCAGATCTTAAAAAAAAAAGAGTTAGGGTTTCTTTTGTGAGATGTAAACATTAAGAAATATGTTTAGATTAGAGATAAATATACATTTAAAGTGAGATGGGATGAAATATTTTGTTGATGATTGATTTGTTATGTGAAAGATTTAGTATTTTTAGAGGGTGGGTCGGGTTTAGTATTTGAGGAAAAGAGAAGAGGAAAGTAGAAAGAAAGGAAAGAGAGAGAGAGTAGAAACGCCCCTGCTGTGTATTTTGTTTTAGGGGCTCCGACCGCATCGGTCGGACAGTATAAAAAAATTAATTTAATTCCTATCCGACCGTGGCAGTCGAACGGCACAAAAAAATTATATTTTAAGATAAGTTAACCGGATTCTTCGTCCGATTCGGTGGGATAGAGGGTTCCCACCGAATTTCGTTGGGAAAACTTCGGTCAGAAAATCAGTGATTTTTAGTAGTGAAATGATGTCAATCATAAATTAAGTAGGTGGACATACGGCATCAATCTACACCATTATTGAATAATATTATACCAAATAGTAATGGACAGGATCCTGATCCCAAAAGAAGGATTAAGAGAAAACCTTAAACAAGGAAAACGTTAAATAGTTATTTATGAGCATCAAATCTGAGATGCGCCCACCAAAACCTGTTCCTTGTTCTAGGATCCCACCTAAAAAGGATTGGAATATATGAAAGCCTATAGCAATGAAAGGAGACGGGCTTCGGGGGCTCTATTAAAGCGTGGAAAGAGTGGTTAAGGTCTAAAAAGTTGAAGAAATGTCGTTTTGTGCCTTTGATTTGACCCAAATTACATGAAAAGAAAGAAAGAATTGAATTATTGGAAGAATGTCAATAATGCTGCCTAGTGGAATTGAATCTAGAGAAGTATTTTTTGGCAAGAGTATCTCCGACACTAACCACGAAATCAAAAAATCTAAAGAAAATTTTTGAACTCTCATATATTGGACTAAGCATGTGTATAATACTCCCTCCGTTTCAAAGTGGTTGTCATAATTTGACTTGGAACGCAGTTTAAGAAATGTGGTAAGATTTTTGGAACTTGTGGTCCAAAATAAGCCCTACATAAATATGTGGCTATAAAGCATTTCATTAAGGGTAAAGTAGTAGTTTCAACTCAAAAATATTTCCAAATTTAGAATTGTGTCATTCTTTTTAGAACGGACTAATAAAGAAATAGTGACATCCATTTTGGAATGAAGGAGTATATTTCAGTGTTTAATTTATGTGTTGTAATTTGTATCGATATAAAGTTTAACAGATACAGAGAAAAACTTTTGAGACTTGTATTTAAAACAAATCATATATACTTGTGGTTAAATCATTTCATTAAGGGGTCCTTCAGTTATAAAAGCTTTTTATGCGGGTATTAGTAGTGTATATTATTAATGCATGTATTAACATGAATGTATTAATAATGTGGGTATTATTAATGTAGGTATTAGTACTGCGGTATTAGCAATGAGGGGATTATGTCGATATTATTTCTTGAATCATTGATATATATCACAAATTAATATATAAATATTTTTAAAATATTTTTTTATTTATATAAATTTTAAAAAAAAATTATTTATTATCAGGGTTAGTTTTGTCATTTTAAATTTTAATACATGCATTGTTAATAACCACAATACTAATTCCACCTTATATTCTTCATAAGATAATATATAGATTCCCGCATAACTAATGCAGGTATTAATAATGTGGAAACAAAAATTACAAACCAAACGTTGTACTAATTTTATACCATGAATTAAGTTCCTCCCAAGACCAACCAAACATGGTCATAATTAGTGCGGGATCTTGTGCGTCTATTAGCGCACAAGACCAACAACCGAATGATCCCTAAATGTATAGTAGAAATTTCGAAATTAAATTACTTTTTTTCATTTTGTTAAAATTTAAAAAATTGACATTCTTCTCATAATGAACTAGTAACGAAATATTACCACTTAAAATGAAATGGAGGGAGTAGCAAAGATATTCTTTAAATATTGTTGTCTTGAAAATGTCTGTCATTCTTACAACAAATCATCATAAGGATCAAATAAGAATGTCGAAATTAAAAACTCACTATTAAATATGAATATGTATTTTTTTTTAAATAATTTAAAAAGAAAGTAAGATACAGACACTGAGCGGAGTACTTGAATGGAAACTATATTTTTAACTTACAAATACTTTTATATTCAACTCTAATGAAATATTGTCCAAATGAAGAGGTTTGGTCCCATTTTTCGTTATAGCATTTTGGAAAGAGTATCTTGGTAGTTTGAGGAATTCAGTTCCTGTCACTCGAAATTGATTTCCTAAAAGGTTAAACGGATTTTCCTTGGCTCAGTCCAATTAACGTGTTTGTTACTCTTCTTTAACATTGTATAGTCTTTACCTTTTACAATTCATAACATAAATACATTACATAATTGAAGGAGCATCTGGTCATACAAAATGTATACAAGTCTTGGGGATCACCTTGTATATAAGATTTGCATCAACTGCATTTACTACATGGGGAACAACATCTTACTCAATCCTTAATTCTCTCATATAAATTACTACAACTCATTGGATTAATATTATGGATTGATTGCCCATGTGACACACGAGTTTTTACATTCTTAATACTTGATTACCGTCTTCATTAAAATATATTTTGCTTTTCATTGTCTTCTTCTTTATCAAGTAACTTTCTGTGTCATATTGCCTTTCCATTCAATTGATTTCTTCTTTTTTAACATCGGTTTTATAGAAAAGTAACACCTACACATGTTATATTTGCACCTTTATAAAGAATTTCATAGCGTATATCGCTTTCTTTAAGTCGAACGATGCCCCCGTATCTCCAATGTCTGCACCTTTTATAAAGAATTTCATAGCTATATATCGCTTTCTCTGACGCTAACGATGCCTCCATATCTCTAATGTCTTTTTGACGGTTAAAAAAAATCCCAACAACCAAGAGGAAAAAGAGATTTCCCTTGACACGCGTAAGTTTTGTTAATAAAATTGTTGAGAGTTTAAGGTTGTATAATTGTAGAATTGTGCCAGCTGTGCTCTTTATTTATTTATCTATTTAGTAAAGACCAACATTGTGGTGGGGTAATTGTCAATTTTTTAAGTGCTTTTTAGTCGGTTTAAGGTGGTATTTTCTATGTTTTAATAGTGTACTACAGTATGTTTTATGCATTTATAAGGGTGTCGGCATCGACTATTGAGCATACATATGTATTTCATAATAAATTTATTTACACGTAAAATAGTCCGCTACTGATTTGATAGTGTGATTAACGTGTTACCTTTAAAATTTATATCTGCTCTGATATTCCTGTTCCGATGCATAAATTATGAGAATAATTCAAACTTGAAACTGCCGCTCAGGCGGGCTTTAACTTGAAAGTTGAAATTGCTGCTTCGACGGCCTTTGACTTGAATGAAATTGCTGAAACTTGAAATTGCCGCTCGGGCGGGCTTTGACTTGAAAATTGAAATTGCCGCTCGGGCGGACTTGACTTGAAAATTAAAATTGCCGCTTTGACGGACTTTGATTTTAATGCTGAAATTGCCGCTTTGACCGGCTTTGACTTGAATGTCGAAATTGCCGCTTTGACGGGATTGACTTGAAAATTAAAATTACCGCTTTGACGGGCTTTGACTGGAAAGATAAAACTGGAACCACCGCTTTGGTAGGTCTTGCTTTTGAAGAGGAATCCCATTATCCCAACGGGTCTTGCGTTGAAACTTGAATCCCATCATCCCAGTGGGTCTTGTGTTAAAAGTTGAAAATTCTATCCCATTATCCCAATGGTTCTGGTCTTGAAAGTTGAAAACCACTGCTCCCTGCTCAGATGGTCCCTGATTTCTTTCTTTATTTCTTTTTCTACTTTTCAAGTTTGTCCCCGACGAGCAACTGACTTGGTGTAGTTGCGTTCTCACACTTCCCAACCCAAATTCTCATATCGGTCTTTGGTCACACCTTGTAGAAATAACAAACCATTCCCTGGTGATCTTCATGATACAATATCGGTATTAGACTCCCATTCCCGACTTTTCTGGTACAACTGATACTTGTAGACAAGTTTTGCAAACCTTTCTGAATGCCCGAAAATAATGAGAAAGAAACAAATGAAAAGGAAAATGAATTTTTCACATAATGCAATCTTTAACAACTGAAAGCCTACAAATGGGAAATCCAACACAATACTTCAAAGAAATAGCAAAAGGAAGACGACGATTTCCCTAGGTGACCCAGGTAATATAACTATCTGTTAAAATTAATGTAGTATCCTTGTAATGTGAATGAGCTTAGTCTTGCTTCACTCAAAATTAATTAGTCAACCTAGAGTATAGCAAAGGATTCTAGGGGAGTAGAAGAGTGCCTTGAGTAGTGAAAGAGATAGATGACAATGAGTCTACATTGTATCTATATAAAAAATAATGTATGAGATGAAATCATCATCCACAAATAATCTATACTTCATCGATATATCATCCAAGAACAAATAGAAGGCTACTGAAATTACAAGCAGCTTATTTTCTAAAAATTCAAGTTGTTCTTTCTTAAATTATCTCTTTGATTACTGATCTTCCATCCTTAAATCCAACAGATTGGTATTAGAGCTTGTTCGATTTAATATTTAGGGCGTATAGAAAGCTAAACAATTGCTTCTACAAGTGAACAAGGTGTGGCACAACTATCTATTCCTATGTTCAATGGAGAAAATTATGATTTTTGGTATTTAAAGGCCAATACAGTGTTCAAATCACAAGACTTGTGGGAGCTTGTTGAAAGTGGTTACGAGGAACCCGAAGAAGGAGCACAACTCAATGCGGCTGAAGCAAAGGCATTAAAAGACACAAGAAGAAAAGATGCAAAAGCTCTCGCTTATATTCAACAAGCGATGAGTGAGTCCATATTTCCAAGAATTATGAGAGCCACAACGTCAAATGAGGCTTGGGAGGCTCTACGTAAAGAATTTCAAGGAGATACAAGGGTACGTGCAATTAAGCTTCAAAATATAAGAAGTGAGTTTGAGAATATAAAAATGAAAGATGGAGAAAGTTTGAAAGAATTTTTCTCTAAAGTTGTTGAAATTCTAAATCAAATGATTTTGTATGGAGAGGTGATTCAGGATAAAAAATTGGTAGAGAAAATTTTGATAAGCTTGACTAAAAAATATGATTCCATAGTCTCTATCATTGAGGAGACTAAGGATATCTCAAAGTTGAGTGTTCGTGAATTGATGGCATCTCTACAACCCCATGAGCAAAGGTTGTTAAGACACTCCGAGAGTGCTTTACAATCTAAGCTCAATTTATCATCAAAATCACAAGGAGCTGAGCAAAATAAAGGAGAATCATCAAGAGGAGGCAAGTCTGGCCGTGGAGGAGGAAGAAATCAAATAGGACGCCGAGGTGGCAACTCTGGCCGAAATTCCAGTAACTCTGGACAAAGTTTCAACAACTATGGGCAAAAATGTAGTATTTGCAAAAGAAGCAGCCATGAAGACAAAGATTGTTGGTTTCAAGGAAAGACACAGTGTAACTACTGTAAAAAATTTGGCCATGTGCAAAAGGATTGTAGATTCAAGAACCAACAAGCAAATTTTTCTGAAGAAAGAGGAGATGGAAATCAGGGTGTGTTCTTTACAAGTTGTCAAATAGCGAAAGAGAAAAATAATGATATTTGGCTATTGGACAGCGGGTGCAGCAATCATATGACTGGAAACAAAAGTGTCTTTAAAATAAAGGATGACAAAGTGAAGGTTGAAGTAAAAATAGGAAATGGATCTTGTGTCCAAGCAATTGAAAAGGGCACGATTCGTATCCAAACAAAGGAAGGAATACAGTTCATCCATAATGTACTTTTGGTTCCAGATTTAGATCAAAATTTATTGAGTGTTGGGCAACTTGTGGAGAATGGATATGCTGTCCATTTTGAAAATAATTGTTGCACAATTTATGACAAAAAAGGAGACAGCAAACTCATGGTAAAAGTGATGATGGAAAAGGAAGAAGTTTTTCTTTAACCTTTAATTATGGGGGAGAAGTAGCCTTGAATGCAAAAGTCAAGATGATTCTTGGTTTTGGCATAGAAGGCTAGGTCATTTATATTTTAATGGGATGAAATTATTGCAAGAAAAAGAAATGGTGTATGGGCTGCCAAGAATTGAAGAAAAAGATGGAGTTTGTGAAGGGTGTGCTATGGGACATACCATAGAAGCTCTTTTCCTCAAAGTGCAGCTTGGAGAGCAAAAAAAGCTTTGGAGCTAGTTCATACGAATGTGTGTGGTCTGATAAGAACAACATCTCTTGGTGGGAACAAGTATTTTATCTTGTTCATTGATGACTATACACGGATGATTTGGGTTTATTTCGTGAAACAAAAGTCTGAGTTAAAGAAGTGGGCTGATGGCTCATGGGAATTGGGCTGTGATTTTTTTTTTACAAATGGCCATAAAATGATTTATACACACACAACTAAACTAAAATCAAACCACATACTTTACAACACTATCACAATTAAACATAGAATTACAATCACGCACGTAATAATAATTTTTTTTTTTTTTTTGTGAATTTTCACATTTTACTTCCTAATTAATGACAAATTTAGTTAGAACAAACACTAGAAGTCCAGAAAAAATTTGACAAAACATCCTTAAAATCTAGTACGACTATTTTGAGCAATTTATGAATTTTGGTGCCAAAATTAGGTGATTACAGCTGCCCCTCTTTGTTCGAGAACATGAAGAGTTTTCGGACAAAGACGTAATCGACAACTAATTTTGGCTTTTTCGGTTCTAGCTGAGAACACGCTTACAAAATTGTGACCGTACCTTGACCTTTCGGTTCTAACCAAGAACAAGGCTACCTACATATCCCCAGACTAAGGAATCAGGTCAGTGTAGTTCCTCACGTGCGATAGCTAGGACTACCGCATTTAGACAGACACTGGACTCTTCTAGACTAACGATAAGCACTCTCTAGACATACACAGACTAAACTAGACACTTTCAGAACTAACTGGGACTGACTCGACGCTCCTAGACTTACCCAGACTGACACAAGACACTTTGACACACTAGAGTTGTTGCTGCTGGTCACTGTCGCTGGTTGCTGGCTAGCTGGCTGGTGGTCACTGCTTTACAAAGGAAAAATGAAAATACAACATTTGAAATGTAAAATTACAATTCCTAAGCTAACTTCTTCATGCTTCCCAAGCTGATAAACTGGTCCGAAGCTCCCACTGCCAAAGTAGTCTTGAAAACTTAAAATTGCCGCTCGGGCGGGCTTTGCCTCTAAAGTTGAAACTGCCGCTTTGACGGCCTTTGACTTGAAAGTAAAATTGCCGCTTTGACGGGCTTTGACTTGAATGAAATTGCCGCTTTGACGGACTTTGACTTGAATGAAATTGCCGCTTTGACGGGCTTTGACTTGAATAGAATTTCCGCTTTGACGGGCATTGACTTGAAAGATAAAACTAGAACCACCAGTCTGGTGGGTCTTGCTTTTTGTTGAAAATTAGGAATCATCACTCTGATGGGTCTATTTTATGCTGGAAATTGAAAACCATCACTCTGATGGGTCTTGCTTCTGCTGAATTAAAAACCATCACTCTGATGGGTCTTGTTCTTGCTGAATTGAAAGACCATCACTCTGATGGATCTTGCTCTTGCTGAATTGAAAACCATCACTCTGATGGGTCTTGTTCTTGCTGAATTGAAAACCATCACTCTGATAGGTCTTGTTCTTGCTGAAAATTAAAACCATCTCTCTGATGGGTCTTGTTCTTGCTGAATTGGAGACCATCACTCTGATGGGTCTTGCTTCTTTACAGAAGCGGATTCCTTCGTTCTTCAGGTGGGCGCCTGGACTTTCTCTAAACTACTCCCTCATTCTCCAGGTGGGTGCCTCGACTTTCTCTAAACTACTCCCTCATTCTCCAGGTGGGCGCCTCGACTTTCTAAACTACTCCCTCATTCTCCAGGTGGGTGCCTCGACTTTCTCTAAACTGCTCCCTCATTATCCAGGTGGGTGCCTCGACTCTCTCTAACCACTCCCTCATTCTCCAGGTGGGCGCCTCGGCTTTCTAAAAACTACTCCCTCATTTCCAGTTGGGTGCCTCGACTTTCTTTAAACTACTCCCTCATTCTCCAGGTGGGTGCCTCGACTTTTAAAAACTTCTCCCTCATTCTCCAGGTGGGTGCCTCGACTTCTTTAGACTACTCCCTCATTCTCCAGGTGGGTGCCTCGACTTCTCAAAACTACTCCCTCATTCTCCACAAGCTGATGAACTGATCTGAAGCTCCAACTGATCCAGTGGGTCTTAAAACTTGAAATTGCCGCTCGGGCGGACTTTGTAAATATTAGGGTTTTTCTTTTTATAAATACTTGTATTGGTTGGAATTAAACTGCTTCTTTAAGACAAAAATTCACAAGAGACAGGACTAGAGCTAGGACAGTGAATGGAGTTAAGAATGTGTGAAATATTACACGAAGAAACGAATATAATCATGTTTGTGTAGCAGATGATTGTCTATTACTGGAATCACTGTTTGCCTTTTGTTTTCAAATGCCACAAATATCTACTAATGATAGTACTAATTGATTTTGGACAACTTTTAAGCAAAAACTAGAAAGGAGATATGATAATGATTGAGAAATGACACGAGATCCTCTTCATGTCCTACCCATTAATATCTTCTCAACTTAAATTCTTTCATTCTCGGCCGTCGGGCTTTAGATATCATTAAAAATCACGTTCATTTTAATGTCGCTGATAATGGAGATCAACTCTCTCCTTTGTCAAAGTGAACTCCATTCACAAACCAAAACAACCGAGGGGAAAAAAAAAGGTAAAAACGGGACAATTGAAATGTACTGATCGATGTAGACTGTAAGGTAGTGTATGGGTCTACATACGATTCTAGAAATACAATGAAATTTATTTTGGGATACAAATAATTATTCGTATCAAGATTGCAATAAACAAGAAAATAATGGAAGATAATATCGAAATAAGAACATAAGAATAATGCTTTCACTATTGAATGGTTGAGAGTACTACAAATTGACAGAATTTTGGCTATCTTTCTAAATGCCTTTACATCGATACATAGGTGCTATTTATAGCAAATAGGCTTGAGATAATTATGGACATTAATCAGTCCACTTTCCACACTTAGATCATGGGCAACCCACAATCTCCCCCATTAAATATTGAGATCGTGAGCGGAGATCATGGGGCATCAATCACGATGAAGCCAAACCGCCTATCCTGAGTCTTGCACTTGTCTGCCTCGGGCCTCGTGCCATTAGTCAGGACACTAGCAATCTTTACCCTCGGAGTTCGTCCTCAGCGCTCATAGCATAACTCCTCGTGACTGCGATATATTTCTCGTGGGCAATGCCTCGAGCATTACACCTCGGTTGCCACGTGTCCACATTGTAACTTTACCAATACAAATAGTCCTCCTATTCCTCGAGAAATTGCCAAAGTTCTCGAGGAGTGGAACGACAACAAGCGGGAAGATGATGTGGCCGCACGTGCGCTTTCTATTTCAAAAAGGCAGCTATCACTTCACCTTTCTATCTATTTCACGTGGCAGGTATTGAACGGTCGCAACGCTTGTCCTCCTTCCCTAGGAAATGATGACGCTCGCACTATATATATTTCACTTGATCACTCTAACTCTTCCACTTTTACTTTCCAACAACTGTAGCAATCCAAAAACAAGTAAATCTTCATCTTTTCTTCTGAATTCATAACCAAGATTACAACCAAAATCATCAACTTCTAGCAAAAATAATATGTCTGCACAAAATTCATCTGGTCACTCTGGTGACGATGTTGCTGATGCCACCGCTGTAAACATTGGCGGCTACATAGTTAATTTTGCAAACCCATTGAGCGTGGTTTTACCGGCGGGTGCTAGTAGTGAAATTGTTGCTGAGACGGCAAATTTGATACCAAATCGGTGCAAAGCTGTTGCCCACCGTGTTGAATTGAAAGAGATAGATAATGAAGAGGAAGATGCAGGTAACTAGATGAAGACGAATGGCAATCATCCAAGTCGAGAGATTTCCCTCGAGAAAGAACTCGAGCCTTATTATATCATACCCTCCACCTTCGACACCAAGAAGGACTTCGCTGTTCAAGGCTAGTCTGCAGTTCAGAAGGAGAAAAACAAAAATGTGCCCGTGCAGAATAGGGTCCCAAGGTCAAAGTTATCATCTCGAACCCTAGCAGTAGTAGCTCCAATCACGTGGCTGCGCACTCCTTCGTCTATACCTATCTGTTCACCATGGGATTTACCGTTCTACTGCATGGGGTGATAGATTTATTTTGCCGAACCTACAATTTGTGTTTGGCGCACCTTAGTCCCAGACTATGGAGGGTCATCGGGTGCCTCGATTTTTTGTGTAGGAAGGTCGGGGTGCTATTCACCCTTCAATATTTGACTTCGCTTTGTTACCCTTATTTCCACAAGGGTGGTATCGTGGCCTTGAATAACCAAGGAAAATACTCCTTGGTCACCAAAAGCAAGGATACCAAAGATCGTGGATGGGCGGACCGCTCTGTTATGCTCCCGACCGCTCAAATTTCTACCAAGTCGGGGTTCCCTGTAGTGTGGAACATCAAGCGTAAGTCACCTTCCCTTCAACTCTTGCCCAATTGTTGCTTTGACTTTTCCAAACCTAACTTTCTTCTTACTTATTGCCTTAGCCAACAAAGGTGTTATTGAACCCTCGACCGATTTGATGGACTGGGTTCAGGCGATAATTGTAATTCAGCCTCGGCCCAACAAGACTTGGGTGAGCATTACTGCTGAAAAAGGGAAGGGTAACCAGGAGACATGGTAAGTTTTTCTTCACATGTTGCCCTTTGGGGAGTCCTCGGGTTTCTCTTTTCTAACCATTTCTCTCTTTCATTGCAGGTCAACCTTGTAAAGCATCTACCACCAAGGGCAAAGAGAAGAAAACTAAGAAAGAGAAGGAGGTTCCTGACCTCGATGCGAGTTTGGCCAATATGTCGAACTTGGCGTCTTCCGTGAAGAAATCCATGCAGGGTTCATCGGGCAAAGACCTTCCTCTCGAGGTAGCGACGACATTTACCTTGGTCGTCACTCCTCCGTCGCCAAAAACTATTGACCCAAAGAGGAAAATGGGGGCCTCAGAGAAACCATTTGGTATGTGCGCCCCCGAGTTGAGGCAATGCCAAACCAGCTTTCCAATCCCAATTCGGCCGAGCCAAGTGATGAAGATCCCAAGGCCTGTGAGAGTGTGGAGGTAGTAGACCTCGCAGGGTCTGACAACTTTACTGCCAAGGCAAAGGACAAAGCTAAGGTTGGCGAGTTCAAACCTGCTCCTCCTCCATCCGAGGAAAGAATGTCCATGCGCACGGCTCGGTAACTTCTGAGCCCCCCAACGCTTCAATTTCTGAAAAGGCCATAAGGAGGGTTGAGGTCCCATCAAACCTAAACCTTTTTGCTTGTTGGTAGATGTTCCTCTATACCTAACTCAGCTATTCGGGCCGGTTGAAGAGGATAATGTCAAGTCAGTATCCTCGGGGATAATGATGGCTCGATCTACCGCCAGCATGGTTCGAGTAAGTTATTGTAGTCATCGCTTCTCTTTTTACTAAGCCTCAAGTTCTAACTCCACATTTATTTCTTATAGAGTATTATGTAATCGCTCAGGTCGATGCAACCTGAGCATTTCCAAACGGAAGAGCTTCGACGGCTGAAGGCTGTCTGGGATGACAAATAACCAAAGCGTAAGGCTGAAATTTCCAGTCTAAAGACTCGGCTGATTGAGGCTGATGCCAAGACTAAGAAAATGTCTAAGGCCTCTGCCACCTTTGAGACTCGAGTACAAACTTTAAAGGATGCCCATGAGGCTGAGAGCTCAAGGTTATCTAATAAGGTCCAAGAGCTACGAGGTGAACTTGGCCGAGCCAATGCAAAATTGGTTGACGATGACCAAGACTATCACAACAAACTGACCCAATATGTACTCAAGATAAACGAGTTGGAAGGCCAAACAGGACGAATTCCAACACTTGAGGCAAAGGTTGTTCGTCTTTGGGGTGGTAATGCCTCCCTAGTGGAAAACTCCGAGTCTAACGCCAAGGGGGCTAAGCTGGACCTGAACTGGCCCGTGATCCGGACTTATTTGAAGGCTCTCGAAGAGTGCAAAGCTGGGAAGATAGACTTGGACGATGAGATCGCCATGGCTAAAGAACGTGTGGCTTGGGCTCAAGATATTATGAATGAGCTTCCCTTAAGTGAGGACTCGAACGATGGTGAGGATGGGGCCGATGATGAAGAAGAAAAAAAGTTGATGAAGACGGGGCCTCTAAGGATGAAGAGGGTTTCCCTTGAAGAGATGACCCTGATGCTTGGTAGTTTTTTCTTCTTTCCGCTTTTTTTTTTTTTTTTGCTATGGCCTTCAAGGCTAAGATTGTAAATAGCATTTCGGGTCTTCGTGACCATTTTAATGAAGTTTGAATTTTGTTTAAGTTTTTCCTTTACTTGGTCGAGATGTGCAATTTAACATTTAGAATATTTTTGCTTGCAAGACTTACAATAAATCGATGCTAGTGGAACAACATCTCGTTCCCGTGCCGAGGCATATAACTTCGGGAGTTAAATATTAAATTAAAGAATTGCGAAATCTAATTCATTTCATTGATAATAATAAGTCGTAGCTGGCATTACATTGAACCTAGTCGTAGTGAGACTTAGGCAAAACTCAGAACTAGCTGCTATTGGGCATTATATATATGATACTAACCTAATCTTTGGGCAACAGTCCCCGGTATAAGGATTGCTAGTCTTCGGGTTCGTTGGCAGTCCCTGGTATGAGAGTCCTCGAGTCGCATCAGGCCGCACACCAACTCTTCCATCCCCCTAGTGTTCGGGTGCGAGTGACGAGGACCCGAGCACTGTACTCCTCTTCCTGAAAAGGTCAAGCAAAGAAATTATCAAGATAGAGTACCGTACATTGTAGTTAAAAATAGTACCGCTTCAAATTGGAAATATTCCACTTTCCTTTCATATTTTCTAATTGATAATACCCTTTGCCAATATTAGCTTTGACCCGATAAGGTCCTTTTCTATTTGCAGACCAACTCTATAGCATTGCATTCCTTAGTTGTTTCCTTCGAGGCCTTCAACACATAATCCCAACCTTGAAAGATCTGAGTTTGTCTTTCTTGTTGAGATAGCTTTCAATCTGCCTCTTTTGAACTACTATCCGAACCAAGGCTAACTCCCTTCGGCCATCGAGCAGATCTAATTCCACTCGCATTGCTTGTTGATTCGACTCTTCAGTAGTATGCGTGTATCGGAGACTTGGTTCACCAACTTCCATGGAGGTCAAAGCATCCATCCAATAGACGAGAGAGTTGGGTTCACCCGTGCTATATATCTTCGTGGTGTAGTGTGCCCACAACACCCCGGGCAACTCATGGGGCCATGATCATTTCCTTCATCGAGCCTCTTTTTAAGACTCTCAATGATTACTCTATTCGAAGATTCAGCCTTTCTGTTTGCACTTGGATAGTATAGAGTCGATACCACCCTTTTAATACCCCATTTTTCGAGAAAATGAGTGACATTTGAGCCGATAAATTGCAGGCCTTTGTCAGATTATTTCCCTTGGGACCCAAATCAACAGATGATATTCTTTCAAATAAAGTTGATAACTTTTTTCTTCCTAACTTGAGTAAAAGCCTCATCTTCTACCCATTTGGTGAAGTAATCGATTAGTACGAGAAAAAACCAAACACTTTCTTTAGCTTTGGGGAGTGGCCCAACTATATCCATTACCCATTTTATGAATGTCCACTAGGACACAACAAAATGCAAAGGTTCGGCCTGTTGGTTAATGATTGAGCATGGTGTTGACACTTGTCACATTTCTTAAAAAAAGTCTTAGCATCCATGCCGATATCTGGCCAATAATATCCTGCTCGAATCAATTTGCTTGCAAGTGCCTTTCCTCCTGAATGATTTGCGGACTCTCTCTCGAGCACCTTTCTCATAACATATTCAACCTACCCCGAACCTAAGAATTTGGCTAACTGGCTGCAATGCAACTTTTTGTATAATTTTCCTTGGATCAATTAGTACGAGACCACTTGAATTCTAAAATTTTTAGCTTCTTTCTTGTCAGTTGGCAAAGTCCTCAAGTCCAAGTAAGAAATGAACATGGTACGCCAATCCCAAGTATTACTCACCGAGTTGACTTCGAAGTTAACCTTTCCTACAACAGATTAAAGGAGACGAACGGCTGAATCAGTCCCTGAGTCACTCTTCTCGATAGCAAAGCCTAGATTTCCTAAGGCGTCCGCTTCGGCGTTCTCTTCCTGAGGTATCTTTTTGATTCTCCATTCATGAAACTTACTCAAGATTTGCTAAACTCTAGCTAAGAGTTGTTGCATTCTGGGCTGCCGAACCAAAAATTCCTTGAGTATCTGATTCACCACTAATTGTGAATTACTTTTCAATTCGATTCTTTCTACTCCCAGCTCCTTAGCTAATTCTAATCCAGCCACTACTGCCTCGTACTCCGCCTCGTTGTTGGTTACTTGCTTGAACCTAATGGAGTGTCTCACTTTTTCTCACGTCAGGGCTACTAACACAAACCCAAGCCCCGGACTTTAGAATTGGTAGCTCCATTGATGTAAAGTGTACAAATCTCAGAAACTTTCACCTTATAAATTAACTCCTCATACTCCGCCTTGGGAGTATATTAGCACCAAAATCAGCCACAAAGTCACCTAGCACTTAGGACATTATGGTCGTGCGAGGCTGATAAGTGATATCATACTCGCTCAGCTCGACAACCCACTTAGCCAACCAACCAGACAATTCAGGTTAATAAAGTATATTTCTCAATGGGAAGGTAGTGACTACAGCTATGCGATGACATTGAAAATAGGGCCGAAGTTTACGTGTAGTAATCACTAAGGCAAGTGCCAATTTCTTGAAATGTGGATACCTGATTTCAGCATCGAGGAGTGACTTGCTGACATAATGTATTAGTTGTTGCTTTCCATCCTCCTCTCAAACAAAACTGCACTCACGGACACTTCGAATACAGCCAAGTAAACTAACAACATTTCCCTATCCTTTGGCTTGGAAAGCAACGGTGCATTAGACAAATAACTCTTCAAATCCTTCAACTCTTACCTACACTCTAGAGTCCACTCAGAAGTTGTGTTCTTCTTTAAGACTGAGAAGAATTAGTCGCATCGCTCCAATGACCTCGAGGTAAATCTACTCAAGGCAGCGATTTCAGCCAGTTAACCATTGAACCTCCTTGGTCCCCGAGATAACCTCGAGAATTTCCTCAATTGTTCTAATCTTTTTGGGGTTTGCTTCAATTCCTCGCTCGGAGATGATGAAGCCTAGAAATTTACCCGAACCAACACCAAAAGTGAATTTCTTGGGGTTTAACTTTATGTTATACTGCCTCAAGATGGCGAAAGCTTCCCTTAAGTTGTTCAAGTGATGTTCTATCCAAACCGATTTCACCAGCATGTCATCAATGTAGACTTCAATTGACTTCCCGATGTTATCCTTGAACATGCGACACACCAACCTTTGATATGTTGCCCCGTTATTTTTTAGGCCGTAGGACATCACCTTGTAGCAGTACGTGCCTCGTTCAGGGATAAATGAGGTTTTCTCTTCATCTTTTGGATCCATCAAGATCTGGTTATACCCTGAGTAAGCATCCAAAAAAGTTAATAGTTTGTGTCCAGCCGTGCAGTCTATTAACATGTTGATTTATAGCAAGGGATATGAATCCTTGAGGCAAGCCTTATTAAGATCTGTGTAGCCCACACACATTCTCCATTTTCCATTCTTTTTTTGCACGACCACGACATTGTCCAGCCATTCAGGATACTTGACCTCTCGCACGAAGCCACTGTCAAGTATCTTACTTGTCTCATCCTCATTCACCTTGTTAGCTATAGTACAACATCTCTTTTTGACTCCGAGCCAAGAAACGCTTTCCTCTCTAGAAACTCCATCGACAGCTTGAACGATTCCAACTCCTCAATGGTTGAATCTTCAGCTTTCTGTTTCTGAGGCTCTTGAATACATATCGGGGTCTTTTCAATCATCTCCTTTTGTGGGTCCATTTCAAGTACCGGACTCATTTCTTCTTAAGATCCTGTGCACATTGGTTACTATTTAGATGGTCCACTCAGGATGACTCCACTCTTCATGAAAACTGAATAGTACTCTCTAGCTGTTCGTTGTTCACCATGAATAGAACGCCCTGTGGGGTATGAAATTTGATAACTTGATAAAGAGTGATGGAATAGCCTCCATCGCATGTATTCACGGCCGCCCGAGGATATCATTATAAGCTATATCCTCGGGCATTACTTGGAAATGGTTTCTTTTGTAACTCTTTCAGCATATGTGGTAAGAGTGGTCACACCCAATGTTTTCTAAGTGGAGTTGTTGAAACCAGTTAATATAGTCGCCTTCGGGACAATCAGGTCCTTCAACCATATTTTCTTCACTGCTCCATAATTTATGATATTTACGGAGCTCCCAGGATCTATCAAGACTCGTTTGATATCCGAGTCGTTGGTTCTCAACATTATAACCACTGCAACATGGTGAGGGAACATCATCCCCTCGCAGGCATCTTCATCGAACACTTTCATCCCCTGAACCCCCCGCTCGGGTCTTTTTCTCCATTGTGACGGAAAGCTTAGCAAACTTCTTTGCGGCGGTAAAATTCACGTTGTTCACCTCTGATCTCCCAGTAATCACATTAGCAACTATTTTAAGAGAAGGGGCCCTCGGCGGCTGTCCTCCCCTAATTTTTACAAGGGTTTGCTTCCCCTTGTCGGTCAAAAATTCCTTCAACATACCTTTTTTGAGTAAGTGGGAGACCTCGTACCATAGGCCCTTGCAATCCTTGGTAAGGTGCCTATGATCGTCATGAAAATGAAAATAGAGGTTGTCGTCCCTCTTCCCCGTGGTAGTCCTAATGTTTATCGGGAGCCTTACTCCTTTATCAGTCATCCCTTTCAGTGCATTCACTAAATCCGCGCTTGAGACATTGAAATTGTACTCAGAGATACGGGGCGGATCTGTTTCCTTAGGTGCTAAGGATGGCCCATTGGTGTTCTTCTAATTAGCAGTAGTGCCAACCTTACCTCCTAGCCTTAAGCTCACATGTTGTCTTTGGGAGGTGCAGGGTTCGTATAGGGCTATCGACCCTTTGAATTCCCTCGTGGTGCGCAGCGCATCGAGATGACTCACGGCGACCTCTATACCCCAAATTTTGACTTGCGAACCTCCACTCTTCCTCTTCCAACCTAACCTTGGAAGACGTCCTATCATGTACTTTATTCCAAGTTCGAGCCTGCCACTGTTGGAGATATTTCTTTAGCTCGGCGACAGCCTCGGAGTTACTTGTGTTTATATTTCTTTCAAACACCATGCTAGCCAAGGTATCTTCTATTGTAGGCAACTCCATCCTCTCCACTTGGAAGCGTTCAATAAAATCTCTAAGTGGCTCCTTGTACCATTTCTTCACTTGGAAATATCCTCCTTTCTCTTGATGATCTTTTAAGCACCAGTGTGATCCTTGATGAATAAATCAGCCAATCTATCAAAGTTTGAAATCGACTCGGCGGGCAAACGTAAGTACCAGCACAGTGTTCCTTTTTCAAGCACCTCTCTGAATTTATTTACGAACATGGATTCTCTTTCCATCGGCATCAAATAATACTATGAACATATATTCAGCCACGTGATCAGCTGGGTCTGTTGTGCCATCGTACTTCTTCTAGATTTGCAACTTGAAGTACTTCGGAATAAGGACTAGGGCTG
This sequence comes from Petunia secreta, assembly GCA_029990175.1. Taxonomy (NCBI): domain Eukaryota; kingdom Viridiplantae; phylum Streptophyta; class Magnoliopsida; order Solanales; family Solanaceae; genus Petunia; species Petunia secreta. The sequence goes on along the minus strand of JARKIP010000175.1, from coordinate 122,563 downwards.
CTTTTGGCTTGAAGGCTTGTTGCTTACACTTTTCAATATCCAGCACATTTTGAGATTTTCTAACCCCGGGGACGTTCTCCAGTCACTTTTCAAACTGAGCTTCAAAGTCTCTTTTCCATTTTTCTAGGTTCGGTTGGACACTGGTTGGAGCCACTGGCGTTGTTTCTGCTACCGTGGGAGCCGTTCTAAAGGGCGGATCCCAGTAGGAGAAGCCCTCGAGCCTCCAGACGCGGCCCCGTTCAGAAGTCCCATTGTTGTTACGCCCGGAGGAACAAAGTTTGGGATGCATCCGTTGGGAGCCACGAGTAGAGAATTGGTGGGAGTAGTATTGGCCCTTGCACTTTCTGCGATGGTTTGCAATGAACTACGCATGTCAGCATTAACGCTACCTTGTTCGGAAAATTGCTCTCGAACTTGTCTCATAAAATCCACAACATATGCATTCCAAGAATCATTTGACCTCGATAAAGTAGGGTCAGCTGATGGTGGAGGAGGAATAAATTCACCATCGGTTATGCCAGTTTGCCCAATGGATGCAAGCGAACGTAACACACAATCTTGGAACAAAGCATAATTGCCTGATCCCTACAGATAGCGCACAATTGTATGGGTTACAAGTAATTGTTCGTATCAAGATTGCAATAAACAAGAAAACAACGGAAGACAATAAGAAAATAAGAACACAAGAATAATGCTTTCACTATTGAATGGTTGAAAGTACAAATTGACAGAGTTTTAGCTATCTTTCTGAATTCCTTTACATCAATACATAGGTTATATTTATAACAAATAGGCTTGAGATAATTATGGATATTAATTAGTCTATTTTCTACCCTTAAATCATGCTCAGCACACAATTTTTCCCATTAAATACTAAGATCATGAGGGAGATCATCGGACATCAATCACGCTGAAGTCGAACCGCCTGTCTCGAGACTTTGATTTGTCTGCCTTGGGCCTCGTGCCATTCTGTTGGGGCACTAGGAATCCTTGACCTCGGAGTTCGTCCTCGGCGCTCATAGTATAACTCCTCATGGCTTCGATATATTCTCGTGGTCGACGCCTCTAGCATTACGTCTCGGTTTCCATGTGTCTACATTATAATTTAACCAATGCAGATAGTGAAATAACCTTAAAGGATGTATTGGTTCATGGATAAAAAATTATAATTTCAAAATAAAATTCAAGATTACTAATTTTATTTAGTAGGATTTTGATTTTAAAATTAGCAAATCAATATTGTTTATATCACAATTATGGTAGTATTTATTTTACACTAAACTCCATGTGGGATAACATTCCTGAAAATTACTAATTCTGAGATTAAACATCAAAATGACACATTTACCCTTCTCAAAATTCTTCTGCCAAAGTACTTAAAAAAGTCAAAGTTAAAATTAAAAATAAATATTTAACTCCCAGTTTATTTAGTCTAAATCAATCAAATATTTTATATATACTTGTGTATACAGGGTCAAAATTTTATACAAGAAAATTAAAAAATGTTACACTTGAAATTTAAATATGTGATCCAAAGTTATTTTGGAATCCTCTTTACAACTTTACTAGTACATTTCCTCTCCTCAACGGGGTTCAACAGCATATATATAAACGCAAAAATAGTTTTAACCCTAATTACACATACCACAATGTAATTTTTTCAGCAAACAGGATTCAGAACCTCTTTGGAGCAAGATAGCTCCGAACCGCCCCGGCGCGTATCTCATTTTTTCCACAGAACCAAACATCTACAACTATATCCACTATGTCTATCTATCATTATTTAATTGTGTTGTTATAATTCCATCAATGTAATTGTGAAATTACCTGTTGCTAAACCAAATTACACCTGCTATACATGAAAGGTAATTTCAATGTAATATGCCTCCACAATGCGAAAAGTATGGAGAAGAGTCAAAACCACATTGAATCTATATAATATACACAGAAGTCAAACTTTCCTATGAGAGTCAATAACTACTTCATCTGTGAACTCCTGATCATATAACAATAATTTTTACAATTATGTAAGAACCTTCCATCTCAACTACAAATTATACTTATAATTGAGAGTGATGATAAAGTAATATTGCGGATACGATCGATGAGGTGCAGTTATGATAATGTCAGTTAGAAACACTGGATATATTGTCACTTTCAGAAAAAATATGAGAAGATGGTAATCTTTTCAAAAGATATGCGATTCTGTTTATTTCATGAAAGAATAAAAGAATGGATAGTGGCTATAATAGAATTAATGGATAAATTTTATCGGTGGTGCTCACCTTATGCGGCTTACCCCTTTTTTTACCTACATCCCACTAGGTCATTTGGGCTTCATAAATGCTTTTTCCATGCCTCCTAGTGCTCGCTTAGGGACTCGCTCCAAAAATGCCTTTTAAAAAACTAGCTACATCAGCTTTTAAGTATCATTTTTGAAACTTTTAGATACAATGATGATATTTGTATAGACTTGAGCATTGTTTGGTTGATTAGTGGATAACAAAATTAAGTTAAGTGATATTTGTTTAATGAAAGATAAATTAGATGAATTTTAGATATCAAAATAAACATAAATGACTTGTTCGTAATCATTACCAGAAATCACGTCATTTTCGACTGACAAAACGGTCGGAAATCGGTCGAAAATCATGAGTTTTCCACCATTCCTAATCGAATAGGTTTAGACGAAAAATAGTTGATAGGAAAAATTATCTGACCGATGTGGTTGGAAGACATTCATAACAGTGAAATATTTTTTGTCAACTTTTTGACAGAATCAGTCAGAAATGTTCTTGATCTGAAATTTTTTTCCAAATTTCTGACCGATTCGAACGGAAATGTTCTTTATCTAGAAATTTTTTTCAATTTTCCGACCGAATCGGTCAGAAATTAGAAAATTTGAAAAATTGTTTTACTTAATTAAAACCTACAAAATAACCAGCAAATTTAGCAATCAATAAACAACATGCTTCTACCAGCCTTAATTCCTTTTAAACAAGTCTAAACAACACTTGTTTAACACATCTAATACAAGTCTAAACAACATGCTTCTATCAGCCTTAATTCCTTTAAACGACAAGCCTAACACAAATTTAACAAGTTAAACACATCTAACAAGTCTAACGATAAAAAAAGTTTAACATAAAACAATACAAGTCTAAAACTTCAAACCATAAGTAAGTCTAACAATAAAAAATGAGTCTAAAAGAATCAACACTTCAATATTACTTCGTTTCCTCGTAGATAGACTCGGACGACGAAGTGTATCGACGTTTGTATGAGCCATTTCCCTTTCCCTTTCCCTTTCCCGCTTGGTCCTTCATAAAGTTCTTCATCATATTCTCCGACACTTTATAATTTGCCTCTGAAGTTTTACGATCATCTTCGCGCGCTTTCTGTAGCGCTTCTAATTCATTAAGCAACAAGTCTACCACCTCTTGAAAATGTGAAGAACTAGAAGAGTAAGTGCTTGACAAACCTGCTTTCAAACGACCCAAGCAATAATGTGATCCAAGGTCATAGGCACTGCATTTCTTTACGCCATCATTCACCTCCAGCCATCGTAAAGTTAAATAACAAGAATTATACATAAAAACATTGAAGGATTATACAAACAAGTTTGAAGTTAAAATCTTATATATAATTTTGTAGCGCGATCCTCAACCCAAACTTCATTATCGGCATCGTCTGTTAGTATATGTCTCTTCTTAAAGAACTAGGGATGAGACAGTGGGCGCCCTTCTTTCTTTTCCTACAAAATTAAAAAAAAAAGTTAGATAAAATATTAATAAGATTTAAAATAAAGAAAACATATAATAAATAAGTTACCAATTTCATCAGGAACTATCATCTAACTCTCCATGATAAATTTACACAAAATAATTTGGCATAAAATACTTCTTGTAAAGATGGAGTTCAACTTCTACCAAAGTACGTATTTTTATGTGTTGACACCCAATTTTATCCCTCATTTTTCTAAATTAGCTATATTTAACCTAAAGATGTAATATTGAATGTTTGATGAAATTTGCTTTAGAAGGCATGCATTTACGTGTGATTACCCCCTATTTATATATTATATATTTAATTATAATTATATAATATAATTTGGCATCATCTAGGCTATATATGAAGTACATGTCAAAACTGTAGCTATTTGTGCAATTAACTGTATTTATAACATTTAAATATTTACTTATGACTAATTATATTTATTTGATTTAATTTAACCATGATTATCTTTTATGTGTGTATCTTTATATATTATCTGTATTTTCATTCATTATGCACCTTTAGTTACATATAGGTCTAATAAAAAATACACATCCTATTTTATTTTGATTTATCATTTGACACATTCTTTTGAATTTGAATTAATTTGAATTCAAATCCTTCCAAGTCTTTCATAAATCCCATAATATTTTCAGTATCCAACTTTTATATTTTTAGCTCATTACCTTGAGCTTAGACTAAAGAATGGTCTACATATATTCTTACGTCTGAATTATACTCAAAAGGCCAAGACAAATCCATTCTCCATCTTTGAATTTTTCGAAAAGGAAATATCTTTTGAAATCCCACTCCATATTCCACTCCTTGATTTATTACCTTTTTCCATTTTCTTCAAAAGAGAAAATCATAATCAAATCCCCCTTTTAATACATTTCATTTAAAATTTCTTTTTGAATCTACACAAGTGTTCATCTAGATACGTTCATTTTGTTAAGGGTTAATTGCACCATACATCTTCTTTTTCCCCTTATTTACTTTTAAATAAAATAGAAACCCCAGAATCACTCCTAAATCCCCTTTTGCAATTCCTATAATTATTTTTCATATTGAACATGTGCAAGTTTCTTAACCAAATACATTTTCGTTATTTGAATGTTCAGAGAAATATTCCCCAGATTCTCTCCTTGATTTTAATATCTTGTTCAATCTCTCATTAACAAAATCAGCCCCCCCCCCCCCCCCCCAAAGATCAGCTCACTCAATCTCCCCAAATTAATCTCAATTCCCTTTGTTGCTCCTTCAATTACTCCCATCGCCAGTGGCCACTTTTTGTTCATGTTGTTGAATCAGAAAGCGAGACGGGAAAGGGTGTTGGGGTAGTAGCGACGCTGCCTAAGCAGTCGCTCCTCCTCCCCTGCTCTAGCATGCCTCCGCTTGCTGTCTCCACCCTTTGTCCCACCGGACTTTTATTGAGTTTTACCGGTGGCGTTCCCGCTAGTCGCTTGGCTTTGTTGGTTTACTGATTGTTGCTATTGTTTTGTTGGGTCTAGATTTTGATGTTGAATGGTTCTACTTTGACTGGATTACTATGCTGCAGTTGACTCATTTATAATGTTACTTTGATTTGAGATTGACCTATTTACGCAGTCTGACCCGATACTTTGTATCAATTGTTTCTGGTGTATTTTGTGATAATTACTCGGCATATTATGAACTGATACCGCACTACGGCCTATGAAAATATTTTATTTGAGGCCTATATACTGATTTGAATGAATACTACATCGTAAAGGCCAATGACATTTTGGAGGCCAAAGAAGTCCTGTCCCGTTACGTATACAGTGTCCCTTACGTGTCCTTCCGAAAAAAAAATAGGCGGTGACGATAACATTTATATACAATATTGCAAAAACAAACGGGATATGCAACGGGACCCGCACTTGGCATGGCAACACGACCGGCTGGTGTGTTTGCAGCCGTGACGGTATCCTTAACCCCCTATCACCTAATCTGAGCCTAATACTTTCAAAAATTCCTTTTCCCCTTTTATTTTCCTTTTTATTATTATTTTTATTATTATTATTACTATTATTTTAATTTTGTAATATTAATTCATTTTCATATTTTTTGTGAGGTACATTCGAGTGAAATTTGTTGATGACGACCCAATCGGAGAGGACAAAATATTTCAAAATTATTATATTTTTACTCTATTTTATTTATTTTTTTTTACGATCCTTACTAATTCATTTTCATTTTGCAAGGTATCTTTGGTTGAAGATTGCTAAGGAAGAAGCAATTAACGAATATGATCCTTTCATTAATTTTAATTATGTATCTAACTTGTATAATATAGTATACATTGTTTAGTTAGATTTAGTTTAAATTATACTTTTTGAATCCCAATATTTTAGTCCGGCCGGTAACCACATTTGGTAGAATCCAAAAGATGTCTAACACTTTCCTATCGGGTTAACTTGAACCCTTACCTAGAATTTTTAGTTCGCAAAACCATATTTCGGAGTTAACTATAAAAGTTGGCTAGAAATAAAAGTAGGTGCCCTAATACGCCTAGTTAAAAAATATGTTAGGTGGCGACTCCAAGTCTTACCCGTAAGTTCCAATTAGTCGAATACTGTTTTGAAACCTAACCGGTTCGGGAAAAATGGGTGTCGACATTATGCACTTGCATTCTCACAATGACACTTAATATACCCATGCCTTATAAATTCATCAAGTCTTTTCGCGTTATTAAGAAATTCTTTAACACATATTACAAATTCAGGCCTCATCTCCTGCCGTCTGGAATAATTCCATAAATACACAAAGATTACAGGATTTAAAAAATTGAGATATATATTAATTTTCAACTCTAAAGTTAATAATTCTATGAAACACTAGCAACTGTGATATAATCCTAGCAACTAAGAATTGAAAGAAACAATAAAACAAGATAAAGAGATTAAACAAGACACAAATTGGAGTGTATTAAGACAACAATTAGGAGGTGAGGCTTAAGCACCTCCTTATTGACAAAAAATCCCAATAAGCACCTATGCTATTTGACCTTTAATTGGAAACAAATTCAGATGCAAATCAAAGAATTAAAATGCTTAAGCAACAAGCTTAGCCAAATTCTCACAAGTCATTAACACAATCATCAAAAGTCTAACCCTAGAAAATGAGCATTAGGAAGCTTAAATAGTAGTCTTCCTAATATGGCATGAAATGCCCTAATTAAACCTAAATGCTGAAATACAAAGTGAGTAAACTCAAAATAGGAAGCTAAAACATTCCTCAATGTTGTTGCTTCTGCAACAGCCATGATCACGTTGTGTTCTCCAAGAAGCTTCGCGAACGCGGTCTAGGTCGCGCGTTCGCGAAGAGGACATCTCTAAGCCGATTTCAAGCGATATCGCGCTTTGTTCAGGCGCGGTCGCGCATTTCTGAATCTCTACCTTCGCGATCGTGCCTTCCTCAGCACAATCGTGTTGAACACTTTCAACTCAAAAGAACATATAATGTGCAAACTGGCTTTGCATCACTCAAAATTAGCTCCAGTAGTTCCAGTTTTAAGAATAGGCCTTGAAGCTCTTGCAACTGAATTGCTTGGATCCTCGTGAAGAGTCTAGTCATGGATCGGGTGGCATCATTCTCCCCTTCTTGAAAAGAATTCGCCCACGAATTTTCTTGATCATCAACTCAAAAGGTGACATGTTGCACACATTGAATGTATTGTGCACTTGATAGTCACTAGGCAAGTCAATGCTGTATGCATTGTCATTAAGGCGCTCAAGGACTTGAAAAGAGCCATCACCTATTGGCATCAACTTGCTTGTTCTCTTGTTTGGAAACCTCCTTTTGTAAATGGACCCAAACTCAATCACCCGGCTCAAAGATCATCTTCTTCCGCCCCTTGTTGGCTTTCTTGGCAACATCTTGATTCTTCTTCTCAAATTGCGTCCTCACTTGTTCATGAAGCTTATTCATTTCTTGAGCCCTTTCTTTATCATTTAGCTTACAATCACATCTTGAGGCAAATGGGTGAGATCTAAAGGGGTTAGAGGGTTAAAACCATATACAACTTAAAAAGGAGTCATGTAATTAGAAGTATGTATGGTGCTATTGTATGCAAATTCAATCGACAGAAAATGATCTTTCCATGATACAAGCTTTCCTTTAACGAAGGCCCTAAGCATGGTTACCAAGGTTCTATTAACAACCTCGGTTTGACCATCGGTTTTGGAGTGGCAAGAAGTAGAAAACAACAATTTATTGTCAAGCCTACCCCACAATTCCTTCCAAAAGTGGCTAAGGAATTTTGAATCCCTATCACTAAAAATAGTTCTAAGAACTCCATGCAATTTAAGCATATGTTCAACAAAGAAATTAGCAACATTGGATGCATCATCACTTTTATGACAAGGAATGAAATGTGTCATTTTGAAAAATCTATCAACTACCACAAAGATGCTATCTTTTCCTTATTTGGTCCTAGGCAAACCAAGTACAAATTTTATAAAAATATCAAGCCAAAGACCTAAAGCGACGGGAAGAGGTGAGTACAAACCATGTGAATGTAATTTCGACTTAGCTTGCATGCACTTCAATCATTGGTTACACACCCTTACAATATCCTCCCTCATCTTTGGCCAATATAATTGCTCCTTGAGGATCCCAATCGTCTTGTCAATCCCAAAATGCCCATCAAACCTCCATCATGAGCCTCCCTCACAAACAACTCCTTCCAAGAAGAATTAGGCACACATAACTTTCCATTTCAAAACAAGAACCCCTCAAATTTGTGAAATCTCTTCTTCTCTTTGTCTTCACTTTGATCCTCCTCACCATAAAATCTACTGACCCTTCTTCCGCTTTCTTCCGATTCACTAGTATCAAAGAACTCTCCAAAGTCCTTATTATTAGCACACATCCCTTTCATGCTTTCAAAATCCATAAGCTTATACCCCAAAGTATTCAACAACACATGTCTCCTTGATTGGAGCACAAACTTCCTTGACAAAGCATCCGCCACCCCATTTTCTTTTCCCTTCTTGTAATGGATGACATAAGGAAGGTTTCAAGGAATTCCACCCATTTGGCATGTCTCACATTCAACTTTTCTTGGGTTTTGAGATGCTTCAAAGATTGGTGGTCATTTTTTATAATAAACTCCTTTGACCAAAGATATGTTACCAATTGGCCAATGCCCTCACCATAGCATACAACTCATTATCATAGGTGGAGTATTTGGCGGTGGCCCCCTTAAGCTTCTCACTAAAGTAGGCTATGGGCTTTTGATCTTGCATCAACACGGCTCTAATTCCCACTCCACTAGCTTCACACTCAACTTCAAAGGTTTTATCAATGTTAGGCAATTGAAGAAGAGATATAAAACTAAGCACTTCCTTCAACTTCACAAAGGCTTTTTCTTGCTCTTTCCCTCACACAAAAGGCTTATCCTTCCTTCTCATTTCGGTCAATGGTGAGGCTATTATACTAAACCCCCTTACAATTCTCCTATAAAAGCTAGCCAACCTATGAAAACTTCTCACATCACTAATGCTTTTGGGAATGGGCAAATTCTTTATGGCCTCCACTTTTGTCTCATAAACTTCCGAGCTATTTGAACTCACCACAAAGCCAAGGAATACAACTTTATCAACACAAAAAAGGGCACGTTTTCAAGTTAGCAAATAATTGCTCGTTTCTCAAGACATCAAACACTTGTTTCAAATGATTAATATGTTCATCAAGAGATTTGCTATAGAAAAGGATGTCATCAAACTACACTACAACAAATTTTCTAATGAATAAATTAAGAACATGATTCATCAACTTCATAAAGATTGAGGGAGCATTGGCCAAGCCAAAAGGCATAACAAGCCATTCATAAAGACCAAAGTTAGTCTTAAAGGTCGTCTTCGACTCATCACCTTGTTTCATCCGAATTTGGTGGTAGTCACTCCTCAAATTAATTTTAGAAAACACACAAGAACCGCATAATTCATCAAGCATATCATCTAATCTAGTGATAGGATGACAATACTTTATCGTTATCTTGTTGATGGCTCGACACTCCACGCACATGCGCCAAGTGCTATCTTTCTTTGGCACTAGAATGACCGGGACCGCACATGGACTCAAGTTTTCTTTCACAAGTCATCTTTCAAGCATCTCATCCACTTATCTTTGATGTTCTTTAGTGGCCTCTGGATTGCTTCTATAGGCAGCCTTGTTGGGTAGCTCTGAACCCAGAACAAGGTATATTTGATGTTCAATGCCTCTTAGTGGTGGCAACCCACTAGGCAACTCCTCAGGGAAGATGTGTTCATAACCTTGCAAAACAAAAGAAATAGAACTAGGCAAAGAAGAGGTTAGTTCAGTAGTAAGTAAAACATGATCTATGTGCATGAGGAGGATCAAAGGCATCCCCTCCTCCAATTTATCCCTACACTCTTTCCTTGACAAAAGTATACTCACACATTCTATTATTTCCTCACTCTTTTCAGTGGTAGCTCCCACTCTCCAACTTCTCTCAACTCCCTCTTTTTTTTCTTTCTCTCTCTTTTCCTTCAACTCTCTCATCTTCCTATACCCCTCACTTATTTGAGCCAGAGTCAATGGCTTAAGTATATACTTTTTCCCCTCCAAAGCATACTTGTTGGTTTTCCCATCATGCTTTGCCATCCGATCATATTGTCAAGGTCTACCAGACAAAATATAGTAAGCTTGCATTGGAACCACATCAAATAATATCTCATCTTGGTAGTTCCAAATTCGAAATTGATCAGACCTTGCCTGGTCACCTTCAACTCCACACATTAATTCAACCATTGTAGCTTATAAGACTGTTGGCATTTCCTAGTGGGAAGCTAGAGTTGATCAATTAAAGAAGCACTTGATACATTAATATAAGAACAAATGGAACCTTGGATCTTACAATGGGTATGAAACGAATTCTCCTTTTGATCCAAGTCCTCCTTTACTTGCAACCCCATTATCCTCCTTACAACAAGAGAAACAATGTTATCATCTTCAATATCCTCACTTTCTTCTCCCCCATCAAAGTCATTTTCTAAGGTACATCATCATCTCTCTCCTCTCTCTTACTATCATCCATCTTATAACCCTCATTAACCAAAGCAAGAATGGCTATTCGATTGGGACAATCCCTCATCATATGACCTCGGCAATTACATCTAAAACATTGAATTGAAGACAAGTTTTTGGGTTTATCTTTGATACCTCCCACCTTTGATTCATCCTTAGGCTTGCCTTTGTCAATTTGGTTCTTAAATTCTTGCCTTGGTTCTCTTGCCTTGTCCCAATGTGAAGAGGATCTCACATTGTCTCTTTCTTTGCTCCAATAGGAAGTGGTGCCCTTGGACTTGTAAGATTTTTCCACCTTGAGCCCTCTCTCCACCTTAGGTGTTGCTTGAAAAGCATCACACAAGGTCTCATAGGTGTGAAATTCGATTGGAGAAGAAATGTCTCTATTCAAACCACCACTAAACCTTGGAATGAGTAGTCGGCCCCTATCATGAATGTTGACCCTTATCCTTGTCTTTTCAAACTCATCAAAGTACTCTGGCACCCCTTTGCTTCCTTGCATCAAGGTATAGAACTTCTTGAGAAACTCTTCATCATAGTTCTTGGATAGAAACCAATCTTCCATCATAGCCTTCAATGCTATCCATCCACCATCCTCAAGTAGTCTATGAGTCTTCTTTTACCTATGATTGGGCTCCCACCAAGTAGAAGCATAGCCTTCAAATTGAGTAATAGCTTATTTGGCCTTTGTGGCATCTTGCATATTGTTGGTTTGGAAGATCTTTTCCATTTTGACCACCCATTTGAGATAATTTTTGGGATCATTACCTCTTTGAAAAGATGGAAGGTTGATCTTGATTGTATTCAACCCTCTATCTTGTTCATCATAATTTCTCCGATATCCTCCTTAACCACCATAGTCATAGTAGTTCTCTTCACATATTGGTCTCCCTTGATATCCTCTCCCAAAACGACCACCACGGCCCCTATGTCCTCCTTTTTGTGCTCCCACTGGATAATAGTATTGGTTATCATCACCAAGTGAATGATAAGACTCTTAATCATGTTGGCGTCCCAATTGTTGGTGCGTCACACCTTCATGCCTTAGAGGATCAGACCTTGGAGAGTTATGTCTTGGAGGATCATGAGAATGATCATTTGCTTGAAGAGTAGCATTCAGAGAATAAGTATCTTGGACAATCATGTGAGAGTAATGACCACTAGCATGAGAGAGCCTACTAGGTCCATCACCCTACACTCCAATAGTTGGAGTCGTGTCAACCACTTGTTTTCCCATTTCTTCGAGCCTAGTCTTACGAGTTAGGTCAATGATAGTGTCCTTAATACCATTGACCTCATCAAACAACCCATCCCCCCGAGCCATTATGGCTTGTAACAGGGTTTTCGCTTCCATGTTCATTTCACCTTCCTTTTGTGCATAGTACTGTATCAAATTATGAGAATGGAGTTTGGGTGATTTGATACTGTTTAAGGGGTGTTTTCATCTCTCTGATGTTTTCCCGGGTGTGATCGCTGAACACAATTCGCGATCGCGAGAATGACCAAGAGACTTGCGCGTTCACGAAGTTACTAGTCACAATCACGAAGTAGCACTCAGGAGCTAGCACGTTCGTGTGTTACTCAATCATGATCGTGAAGAACAATCAGGGAACATGAGCGTGTGATCGCATCTGGAGATGCGCGATTGCGTGTCCTTCTGGATTTATGAAGAACCCAATTTTCTGAAAATTTTCTGAACTTGAAGATTCACAAATCATCTTGTTTTGCTCCAAATTTTAGGTATATTCTCTTTATGAGTCCGCTAACAAACCTAATGTTCTATTCTTAAAAAAAAATTACCCAAATCGAAAAACTCAATTCTCTTATTCAAGAACTTGAAGAACCCTAGATTTTGAATCTTCAGATTGAAGCCTCTATTGATGTTTATTGTTTTATTCTTTCCAAATACAGCTTCTAGTATCAACAACCAACAACTTTCAATAACAATTTCATCAAAAGAAACCCTAAATCTATGACTCAATTTTTGGATCTTTTGAATATGTATTTTTTAAAAATAAAACAGATTTGATAAATCAAATCTTAGACAATGTTTGTAAGAACAAACATTAACCCAAGCCCTGATACCAAATGATATAATCTCAACAACTAAGAATTGAAAAAAAATAATAAAATAAGATAAAGAGCTTAAACAAGATACAAATTGGACTGTATTAAGGCAATAATTAGGAGGTGAGGCCTAGTCACCTCATTAATGACAAAGAATTCCAATAAACACCTACCTTATTTGACCCTCGATTGGAAACAAATCCAATTAAAAATCAAAGAATTAAGATGCTTAAGCAACAAGCTTAGCCAAATTCTCACAAGTCACTAACACAATCATCAAAAGTCTAAAATTAGAAAATGAGCATGAGGAAGCTTAAGTAGTAATCTTCATAATATGACATGAAATGCCCTAATTGTCCCTAAAGTGTGCGGAAATACAAAGTAACTAAACTCAAAATAGAAAGCTGAAACGTACCTCAGCGCTATCACGTCTGCAGCAGGAGAGATCGCAATGCGTTCTCCAAGAAGCTTCCCGAACGCAATCTAGGTCGCGTGTTCGCAAAGAGGACATTCCTCAGCCAATCTCAAGTGTTTTCGCGCTTGGTTCAGGCGTGGTCCTGAGGACTGAATCTCTGCCTTCGCGATCGCGTCTACCTCACCGCGATCGCGCAGAACACTTTCAGCTCCAGAAATATAGGGTGTGCAAACTTCCTTCCATGACTCAAAATCAGCTCCAGTAGTTCCAGTTTAAAGAATAGGCCTTGAATCTCTGGCAACTCTCTCTCTTGGGTCCTTGTGAAAGGTCTAATTATGGCTCGGGTTGCATCAAAATGGAAAAGATTAAGTAATTATACATCTTAGTACACTTGCAATAGTAGTAAGTTGTTTGATTATTAGTATTATATTATAGCCATGTTTAATTTGGCTATTACTTTTATATAACTAAGTACTTTATAGTCTTGTGACTATATTTTTGTAATTCATAACACTTTCTATGTAATTTCTTAATCTTCAAAGACAATAGCTCTTTAATTATAATTTTCTTTGACTTGTTATATCTATTTTATTGAAATGTATAAACTATTTACTTATCTTTAATAAGTTGGAGCAATTTAAACTCTAATTTTTCAAGAATCAAATACAAAGACATAAAAGCAATATTATGGTTACACTATAAAGAGCATACCGCTTTTTACTTTTTCCACTATCTAATTATTCTTCTCAAAGTCTCGCTCTCCGGACAATAATAATCTTCAAGTCAATTTTGCACGAATATACAGGTTTGTGATTCTAATTAAATTCCTAGTTAGTTTAATTTTTCAAGGGGAGAAATGCATAAATCAGTTACTGCATAAGGTGAGCTTCGATTCTCTAAATCAAATAAAGTGAAAGGCTAAGCAAAACCATGCCATTTTTTATCCTCCTTCCATTACTCATTTATAGTTTATTGGGCAATAGGTGCATTCCTCATTTTGCCTCCATAATTTTAATTTTTATGGACTGGGATTCCGCAAAACACTTCTATACTACAATAAATCTGGAAAAAACACAAAACAAACATGGAGCCGCTGCGCTGCCAAAGTCACCGGTACTAGTGAGAAGAGGAAAGAGGAAATGAAATATGGAAAAAAATTGTTAGGATTTTTTGAATTTTGGGGAAAGAGGAAAAGAAAATAAAAAGGAAACATACCAATTTATAGTGAGAGATTTGTGGAAGAAATTTGGTAGATTTGTGGAAGAAATTTGATATACTTTGGTAGAAATTCGAATTGGAGAGGAGGGAGGAGAGAAGAGAGAGGAGGAGAGAAAAGCAAAAGAATGAGAGAGAAAAAAGAACACTGTCATGTTCTATTATTTATTTAGTCCACCAACAGATTTTTAAAAAAAAAATTACAAACCTACGGACTAATTCAGTCGGAAAATATAAAAAAAATATTAATATTTAATAATTTTCCGGCCGATTCGATCGAAAAAATCCGAGTACCTGAACTCGATCGGAAATTATCGGCCGGAAAACAGACAATTTCTAGTAGTGAATGATTGATAAGTTTGATGATTATTGATAAAATTTATCCCAATACTAATAGACCGACTGATACCATGAGGAGAATATAGAAAAGTAGCTCAAGTCTGGAGAGTGACAGATAATTTGTATAATTACAAAATAGTGGATTGATATAGTTTTACCAAAATATATGAGGTATATTCAGATGTGGATTCAAAATTTTGAGTTTATGTGTTCTAGATTATAACAATTCTTGTCCACTGCATTCTGAATAGACAATTGAAATATAATAAGTGGATTTTTTTAATATACACAAGGTTTGAGTTAAAAAAAATATGAATTTTTCTGAATATATGAATGACTTATTTTTTTTTAAAGCAAATACAACTAAGCACGTAGTTTAGCGTCTAATTTTATTAAAAATAATAACCAACAAAAAGAAAATAAAGTCTTTACAATCTTGAATGAAATATGCACTTGCTATGACTAAATAATGCCTAAGTAGTGGTATTTTAGCAACATACCCCAGCATTGCATTCGCCTCATTGGATTGAGCATCATACAATGCTAATACCACCAATTAAAGTAAATTTAATACTTGGATAAAGTGCATTACATGAAGGACCACACTACTTACTAATAATATATATGAAAGACTAATGAGATATGTAGCTAAGTACTTTAGCAATAAAAAGAATACAACTAAGCACGTAGTTTAGCGTCTAATTTTATTAAAAATAATAACCAACAAAAAGAAAATAAAGTCTTTACAATCTTGAATGAAATATGAACTTGCTATGACTAAATAATGCCTAAGTAGTGGTATTTTAGCAACATACCCCAGCATTGCATTCGCCTCATTGGATTGAGCATCATACAATGCTAATACCACCAATTAAAGTAAATTTAATACTTGGATAAAGTGCTTTACATGAAGGACCACACTACTTACTAATAATGTATATGAAAGACTAATGAGATATGTAGCTAAGTACTTGAATAAATCTAAGAGAAAAACTCTTGAAAAGTATCCTTGAATTTATTGCATTGCATCCATAATGAGGCATCCAAAAGTAGAGCCAAATAATATAGTGATAACCCTCACATAATAGCTCGTTGAGGAGAAGAAAATTCTGCCCGCTCCCATAAATTTCCACCAGCGCAGGCCTAGCATCCTCCCTAGCCAAGGGAGATCGTTGAGGCGAGCAAAAATCTGCTCGCTCCTCAACATCGCTCGCTGCCTAGCTCACTGAGGCAAGCACATTGCTGCTCGCATAAAAAACAGTCTGCTCCCCTTCCTCGCTGAGTCGCTCGTTATAGCGAGCACCATTCTGCACGCCTGCTCGTTCCATGGCATCGCTGCCCTCCTTTGCTCGTTGAATGAGCTGAAATTATGCTCCATCAAAACACTTTTGTCGAGTGAACTTCCAAGCAAAACTTCGCACAACAAGACCTCAAAGCAAACCGAAACAAAGCACGAGCAAACTTCTTGGTTCCAATATTGTAATATTCCTATGAGTATGCATTCACAAGAATTATAATGAATAAACACTCTCACATATTTTTTTGAAAGTACCTAAAAAAAAAAATAAAGTTAGTAGTAAAAGCCTCCATGCTCTCCTCCACATGGATTTGAACATGAAGAAAAATTCCACCTCCCTTATTTCTAGACATTCTTCCTCGGCCTAGTGCGAATATATGGCTCATTACACTTATCCCCATTCACCAACTTCCTTCCCATGCTATCCAACTCATGAAACGAAGTAACTATGACATCTCCTTGATCAATAGCCAAGTTCGCCAAGTAATCCGATCATTTATTCCCTTCTCTAAACACATGCACCACCACCACCTCTCTACTTTCTATCAAACTCCAAATCTCCTCCATTATTTGCACAATTTGCCAAGGCACCTCCCAAATTTTTGTCACTGTGTTCCTAAGCAATATTGAGTCCGTTTCAACAATAACTTGTGTATAGGAAGTAGAAACCACATACCTCAAGGCCATAAGAATTGCAGTTGCTTCCACTTGAGTGTTCGTAGTCATGCAATCTTCCATCTCCTTAACACAAGCATAAACAATATCCCCCTATCATCCCAAACACAAAAAGCCCAAGAACTAACACCTGGATTACCTCTAGAAGCACAATTCGTATTAATTTTGATCCACTCCACTTGAGGCGGACTCCACACATACTTTGTCATCACAAGCTTAGGCGTATGATCCCTTAACACTGGCAACAAGTCCTCCCACCTACCAGGCGCATACTGAAAGTTCCTCATGCGAACTCTCAGCAACATGATAATATGCTGAGTTACAAGATATACCAACTTATGAGTTGAGGTCGACCCATCATGTCTCAAATTATTCCTCCGTTTTCACAGCTCCCACAAAATAAATCCGCCCCTTACGTATATTTTTTGGCGAAAGTAAAAATTATTATTAATCACTAACCAAAACAAACATTTACACCTGAGTTTTGCAACCCTGCTTCTGCTTCCTCCCTTACCTATTCTATGCTACTTTCCTAATCTAACCATTAAATTTCTTTCCTATTACTTCCTTCCAGCTAGCCTAATTCTTTATTTACATTCACTTTTAACGTGGTTACAAATATTTCCTAGACTGGGCACTCTCTAATTCCAAAAAGCTTCATTCCTAGCCTGCCATATGTGGGAAATAAGAGGTGCAATCACTGCCATTGTATAGTTTTTACACTTTTTTCCTTTCACTGCCCTTTCCACTCTTCCTCATATCCTTTGTATTTCTATGTCTGTGACAACCACTCCTAACCATTGCAGCATATTATCACCATCACGAAGCCCTTATTTATAGACTAGAAGAGAAAAAAACGGATTACGAAATGGTCACACATAATTATGACTTGAGATATGAAACAATTCGACGGAGCAAAAAAGTCTTCTTGGAAAGGTGCATGGAATCGACATCAACCAATCAGATGAAGACATGTAGAGTTCTCGAATAAATCATCATCATTCTTTGTCAAAGAGACTGTGAGCTTCAAGGAGTTAATGAGATATTTTTCACACCGCTTTCACTTCATGACTACTTGCGTCATTACTCAGCAAGTAGGGGGACTGTTATTTCCCAAGACACACCACTTATTACTTAAGGACTAGTTTCTTCAATGTGTTCATTTACTTTGTTGAATATGGAATTAAATAAATTGTAAGTAAATGAACACTTGATTTTAGCGTGGAAAAACCGCGTTAACTAGGGATAAAAAAAAACTACGATCTACTCTTTCCAAGTAGGATTTCAACTTCACTATTTGAAAGAGTCACTTGGTTATAAGACTACCTTCTTACTAACCTAGGACTAACTCTAATCCTATAGTGATCCATTTCACAATAACTGAAGTTTCTCTAAGTACAAGACTTGAATCCAATAGTACAACTCGATAGTACTACCACAGTTGAACTAAGACTGAACTTTGACAAGACTCAATCGAAGGAACAGGTTCTTTACTTAGTTCCCTGTAGCTTAATGATTACACAAATATAATGAAGACTCTTTCAATGCTATAGCTTGACTCTCTCTGTATTTGTGCACACTTTCAACAGCTGAAATTCTCCTTTTTTTTATAGCCTTGAAATCTGAGAACTCTTGAGCAATTAGAACTCCAAAGCCTCCAAGAGTTTGAGTTGGAATTGGATTCCTTGCTAAGATAACCGCTCTTATCCAATTTTATGCAATCATTTCTTATCTCGTGCATCCCTGCATAATTATCAAGATAAACATTAGATTTTAGGATAAAAATTAATTTTTCCACTTAATTGATTTTGCATAATTATTTATTCAGCTGCAGTGATCTAAAGAAACATGTCCTTAGATATGTTCCTTAGTCATCAGTTAAAACTCCAAGCCTATCTAAGCTAATATTTTTCCCCTTTTTGACGATGACAAACTCATAGACCTTGCTTCATGTCCTTAATGTCCTGAACCACAACTTGTAACTTAAAAGCAACACTAGTAGAAACTTATTTCATCGTTAAGGATCAGGTTCTCAACAAGGTTATAAATATCACATGCAAAATCAAACTTACTCTTCCCCCTTTTGGCATCATTGAAAAGGTTGCATAAGTTAGAATTTATCAAGCAAAAGAACAAGCAGCTCATAGCCATTAAGGCAAATCGAAATGCAAGCATAATTCAGCATAAGGCAACTTCATTAAAATGATATTAGCCATCGAAGATAATTCATCATTAACAAAAAAGATTTTAACCAGGGGATATAAGAAAATACTACTAAATTAGTCAAAAACAAGAAAAGGAAAAGACTAAGGCACTAGAACTAGTCTAAATCCCACTGGACAAAAGATGGAGTTTTGGTTCATGTTATCAGGAGGTGGAAGGACCAGATCCCTGAGATTTTTCCAGTAGCAGCTCAAACATCTTTTTAAGCATCCCTTCATTTGTTTCTTTAGCTTTGGTAGCCTCAGATTTCCAGTAGTTCCTTTCATTCTCCAACCTCTTTATTTCAGTAGCTTGAATGGAAACATGTTGCCTCAAGACCCTCACTTTATTGTTCAGAGGCTGTTTACCAACACCAACCATTGAAGGATCAGCTTTTACAGTTAGATCACATGTGACCAATGTGGCAACACCAAACCTCTCCTTCTTGGTGGCATTTTTCACTTCTCCCAAAGGAATCCCTAACTTTGCAAACAAATCTATCAAGATAAATCTAAACGGCAGAGAATGCTTTATGCTTTTTCTTCCAGTGACAACCCTCTTAATCAGGTGAATCATGAACCTGGGCCAGTTTATCTGCATATCACTATCCAACAGTTCCATAAGGACCAGGTCCATGAAACTGGCTAACTCTCTTTTTTCATGCCTTGGAAACATTATCTTATTCACATACTCAAATAACAGTTGGTGCTGAGGATGCATCTCACTCTTCTGCACTGCTCTTGGTTTCTCCTTTTGAGGATTTTCAGCAAATTTTTTGGTTATCTCCAGATCAGTGGGCAGGTTGGTAAAATCTGGCCAAACTTTTTTGATGTAACTCTCATATCCCACAGAGGGAATACCAAGAAGTTCACCCAACTCCTTTGTGTCAAAGATGATGTCTCTGTTATGAACAGAGTTAGTGATACTATCCCTTTTGATAGAACAATTAAAGAAAAATTCATGCACCATAACTTCAGCACATATCCCTTTGATGTGAAGGACCATGTCTTTCCAGCCTTGAACCTCTAATATTTTCAGTAACCAGATCATACTTTCCTCCTCAACATCAGACATTACTCTACCCTTCAAAACTTTCCTTGTCATGATATCATCATGTACACATTTTTGAACTTCATCTCCCCCATCATCACTTTCACTATCCTCACCTTCAGCAGACTCTTCAGAACTAGAGTCGGAACTTTTATCAACTAAAGTTCTCTTTGAGGACCTGGTCCTCTTTGAAGATTTTCCAGCAGTGGCATTCACAGAACTCCTTGTCACTCTCCTTTGAGCAAACTTCCTCTTCTTAGGCTGAGGAACAACTTCCTCCACATCCTCCATCACAGCATCTTCTTCATCATCAACCTCCCTTTCTATCTCAATAAATTCAGTTTCTTCTTCAACAACAAGATCAACAACCTGTTTCCCTTTCCCTTTCCTGATTCTTTTAATCACTACTAAAAATAAGGCATTTTCAGACCGAAATTTCGGACCGAAATTCGGTTGGAGCACATTGTCCGACTGACGCGGTGGGATAATTCATCGAATTATAATTAAAATTTTTTTTTTTACTTTAGCCGACCACCGCGGTCGGACAAGAATTAAAAATTTTTGACCGACCGCAGCGGTCCGAGTGCGGTCGGTGGGTAGTAAGTATACCAGCACGGGCATACAGCCCGTTTTTCATTTCACCCAAAACCCATTTCTCTCTCTTTCGCCCCTTTCTTTCTTTCTCCATTCAACCCGATTCCAAAGCCAAAATCCAACCCAAATCTATTAAAAAAACACTCTTAATCTCTTAATTCCATTCCTCTACAACTTGGTAAGTTTAATTTTCATAGTTTTCTTCCTATTTTCCCCAAATTCGAAAACCCTAACTTTTTTATCTATTTTTTTGTAGTTCTTCCATCTATCAAAGTTGGGGATTGTACATTAGTGGTGGTGGAGTACAAAACCATCCCTTGAGGTGAGTTTTATGGTGAAACACCAATTTTTTTTTTAAATTTAATTTTAGCTCGTTTTTCTCATTTTTTCCTATGTTTGAATTCTAGCTCATGAAATTAATCCATGACATAGTAGTTGCTATTTGGTTGTGAACTAGGTTACATTGTGTTGTTGTTTGGTTTGGGAATTGTTGAAGCGAGTTTGACATTTTTGTTGGTATTGTAAAAATTAGGTTGATTGGAAAAGTGGGTGTTGTTAAAAAAATGATTGGGTTATTGAATGCACATTTAGAAGATGATAAATTGGAAAGTAACACTTTGAATGGGTTTTTTTTAGTGAAAAAGTTGGTGTTCCATTGAGAAGAGTACACTTTGAATGGGTTGTTGTTGATGGGTTCCTTTAGTAGTGTTGTTGTTGTTGAATGTTGTTAATGGTGTGTACTAGTGTTGTTGTTGTTGTTGTTGTATTGCTTTGAGATAGAATTGTTGGTGTATAGGTAGTTTGGTAGTTAGATTCTTTGAGGCATTTCATCAAATAAGTGGTGAGCAACAACTAAGTTGAATAGTTTGCAAATAGCTTTAGATTACTCCAACTAAGTATAGATAAGTAAATAGTTTTATCATTTTGAATAAATAGATATAAGTTGCAAATGAGAAGTGTTATTAATTACTAAATGATAATCTTAGAGAACAAATTAGTTAGTAATATAAAAATAATTGACTTAGAAAATTATACAATTACTTAATCTTATGAAAATTGGTAGTGTATCAAAGAAATGTTTGTTTAAATATTTGCAATTTAATATGCATCTCAAACGTGTAATTTTTGTGTAGATATGGTTAATGAAAGTTGTAGTTGGATGTATAATAGAAATAATCCCGGCTGGCGGGGGATGAGGGCAAAATTTGCAGTAGGTGTTGAAGATTTTATTGAAAAGGCGAAAACACTTGATGATTTTATACGGTGGGGCCAGATTAAGTGTCCTTGTCTGGACTGTCAGTGCATAAAAGGGAAAAATTTGGAAGATGTTGAAATGCATCTTTATAGGAAGGGTTTTATGCCAGATTATTTTGTTTGGGTTTATCATGGAGAGTCTAGGGATGTGGGGGGTGATGTTCATTTTCAAAATGCTTATGTCGGTGGGAGTGGTCCGATCTCAAACGAGGATGATCTTGATAATTATCGAATGAACGATATGGTTAATGATGCTTTTGGAATGTACCCAGAGGAGCCATCCCAACCGGGTACATCGCAACCAAATTTTGAGCACATTCCTAATGCTGAGGCAAAACTCTTCTATAAACGGTTGGAGGAAGCTAGTCGTCCATTGTACGAAGGCTCAGTGCATTCCAAGTTGTCAGTTGCTGTTAGATTGTTAAGTATTAAATCTGATTTTAGTATATGTCAAGTAGCCATGGATTCCATCATTGACCTTATGAATGATCTCAATCCGACTAACATGGCATTACCAACTAATTATTACCACACTAAGAAGTTGGTTTCCACGTTAGGTCTTTCTGCCCAGAGAATTCATTGTTGTGTCAACGGTTGCATGTTGTTTTATAAGGATGATGCAGAATTAGATAAATGTAAATTTTGTGAGGAGCCTCGTTACAAGCCAGTTTTAAACCCTAAAAAGAAGTCGATACCTGTTAAGTCGATGCATTACTTACCCCTTATACCTAGGTTAAAGAGGTTGTATGCGTCGATGAGCTCTGCTCCTCATATGAGATGGCACCATGATCGTACGAAACAGCCAGGCATTCTAAGCCATCCGTCAGATGGTCAGGCATGGAAATATTTTGATCAGGTGTATCCGGCATTTGCTAGTGAACCAAGAAACATAAGGTTGGGTCTATGTTCAGATGGGTTCACTCCTTTTGATGTCTCGTCTACACCTTATTCTTGTTGGCCCGTATTTGTGACGCCGTACAATCTTCCGCGCGAAATGTGCATGACTAGTCCTTATCTGTTTTTGAATTGCATTATCCCAGGGCCACATAACCCGAAAGCCTCCATTGATGTATTTTTGCAGCCTTTGATTGATGAGTTAAAGTTATTGTGGTATGAAGGTGTGGAAACATATGATATATCAATGAAACAGAACTTTCAACTGCATGCTTCTTTGATGTGGACAATAAATGACTTTCCAGCTTATGGAATATTGTCTGGGTGGTCCACTGCTGGTAAGCTCGCTTGCCCTTATTGTATGGAAGATACAAAAGCATTCACTTTGAAAAATGGTGGTAAGTGTACATGGTTCGACTGTTGCCTTCGATTCTTGCCAATGAATCATCCGTTTAGGAATAACAGTAATGCTTTTATGAAGAATCAGGTTGATTTTGAGGAGCCTCCGCGAAGGTTGTCAGGAGGAGAAATATGGGATAGAGTTAAGGTGTATCCTAAGGTAACTGACCAACGGCCATCTAAAGCACCTGGCTATGGTATTGATCATAATTGGACTAAACAAAGTATCTTTTGGGAGTTGCCTTATTGGAAGGATAATCTTCTTCGACATAACCTGGATCCCATGCATATTGAGAAGAATTTTTTTGAGGCTGTCTTTAATACAGTGATGGATGTCAGAAACAAGACAAAGGATAATGTGAAGGCCAGGTTGGACCTTGAGGAACTTTGTAGGCGACCTGAGTTACACTTATCTCAAGTTGGCAACACGATTTGGCTTCCCAAGGCCAGTTACACATTCGGATTGGATGAGAGAAGAATGATTTGTAATTGGGTCAAGAATTTAAGGATGCCTGATGGATATGCTTCAAACTTAGAAAGGTGTGTTGATATGACAGAAGGAAAATTGACTCACATGAAAAGCCACGATTGTCACATCTTCATGGAAAACTTGCTCCCAATTGCATTCAATGGCTTGCCTGATAAAGTTTGGAAACCACTTACAGAGACGAGCCTATTTTTTAAGGAGCTGTGTTTTAAGACATTGAGGGAAGAGAATCTTAAGTCGTCGGAAAGTAACTTTCCTGTTGTCGCGACTAAGTTGACAAAAATCTTTCCCCCTGGTTTCTTTAATGTAATGGAGCATCTTCCAATTCACCTCGCGGAAGAGGCACTATTGGGAGGCCCGGTGCACTGTAGATGGATGTATCCTTTTGAGAGGTAAGGTCTCTTAAATTAGTCCTTAACTCATTTTTTTAATTCATCTCAAGTAGATTAATTAATATAATGTATCATGCAGAATTATTGGCAAGTGTAAGCGGGACGTGAAAAACATGAACCAAATTGAGGAGTCCATATGTGAGGCATACCTGGCTAGAGAAACTTCTCATTTTTGTTCGTATTATTTCGATCAAAATGTGCCATGTTTGCGAAATAGGCCGGATCGACATGATGATGGAGACAACAATGATCCAAATTATACACCATTTTCTATATTCAATCAACCTGGTAGAGGAAAGTTAATGACCGAAGTATGCAAGTTCAATGACCGGGACAGAAAAGCAGCTACAACTCATGTTTTGTTGAATTGTCCCGATATCACGCCTTTTTACAAGTATGCTTCTTTTTACATTAAAACCTAACATTCAAGTTGCATCAGTAATCTAACTAATGAGATTTTTTGACGCATCATCCAGTCACTTTGTTGGACAATTTGGCGCCTCTGCTGTTTATGAACAATTTTCAGATTGGTTTAGAGAATTTGTAAGCATTATATAAACAAATACATAAGTTTTTTGGTATATATATTTATAAATATATATATGTTAGTTTAATGTGTACAACTATCTTGAACTTTATATAGGTACTCAATCCAGAAAATGGCATAAACTTTCCATTGTTGCATGATATATCTCACGGGCCTTATTATAAATACAAGAGGATGTCTAAGTACTTTGTTAATGGGTACAAGTTCCATACTAGAGAATGGTCCTTGGGGAAGAAAACAAACAACAGCGGTGTGTGTGTGAAAGGTGGTACTGGTGACAAGGATGTAGACTTTGATTACTATGGTGTGATTGAGGAGATTTTAGAAATAGAGTTTACAGTAGGTTGGCCTCGTAAAAGATTGGTGCTTTTTCATTGCAAGTGGTTTGATCCGAGTCCAAAGGGTACGAGGGTAGACCCATGTTCTAAAATAGTTGAAGTTAATCACAAAAGGTCATATGGACATTATGATCCTTTCATCATCGCCCAGAACGTGAAGCAAGTGTGGTACGTTCCTTATCCACCGAAAACGAACAAAGCCAAAGCCAAATCCAAAACCAAGGCCAATTGGTGGGCTGTTCTAAAAGGCAAGCCGGTGGGAAGAGTGGAAGTAGATGATGTATTAGATGTTGCATATCAAAATGAGGTATCTACCGTTCCCTTGATTACAGATATTGAATTAGCCGACCAGTTGCAACATAGTGAAGGCATCTATGAACAGTTTGATGAATCGGTAGTTAGACGTAGAAAAAATACGACTAATTTTGGAGAGGGAACATCTAGGGCAAACGAGGAGGATGAATATATGGATGACGTTGAAATAAGTGAGGAAGAATTTGTTGACAGCGATGAGACGAGCGAGGAAGAGGAAATAGCCGATGACCTTAACGCGAATGATGATGACTGACATGTTCGTAGTTTGTTGTTTTTACTTTACTACAATTATTTGCACTACTTTAGAAATGTATTCCATAAAAACTTATAATTTGATTATATCGTGCTAATTTATTGTGCTTATTTTACAGATATGTCATCTTCGGAGAAGGCTAGGGAAAAAAGAAAGGTTCAAAGTACCTCGCCTGCTTCAGCTCATACTACTCCTCCTGGACATGTACCTCATATGCTTCCTACACATCCTCCGTCTGCATATGCTCCAGGTTTTTTCACTCCTCCTCCTGCCTTTCCCCCTGGCATGCCCTTTCCTGCATCGCCTGGTTATGCCGTTCGTCCTTATGGCATCGGTTCATCATCATCCATGCCTCATCCATCTTCCAGTCCGTCACCATCCCCTTCAGCATCTACTCCTTCTGGATCTACACCTTCTGATGATCCGAGCTCGGTACCGGTGGACGCTTTGGTACCACCTACTATACGATTTTATTCGCCGAGCTCGCCTTATTACATTGGTCCTGCAGGATCATATGATGATGACGGGAGGGTGAGGATTTATCCTGAGGGTAGCCGTGGGTAAGTATTATTTTTTGTTATTTTTTAAGTATTTAATTCTACTATGAAGTTTAATTTTTTAGTATATTTATTTTAACTATAAATTTTTATCTAGTTTTACTCCCTCGATGGTGGCTACTCCCATAATCACAAGATGCATGAAATCTAGATGGACTGAGCCATGGCCATCCTGGGGTCAGGTACCATTCCCTGTAAAGATGAGCATGTTTGACGATTTTCAGGTAATAACTATATTTTATTTTTTAATAATTTAGTTAAGTGTCACTTTTTTAGAAATCTTATATTCAATAATTATTTCAGACAAACTGTATATGGCATCCTGCATTTAATAGCATTGCCAAAAGCAATTTCCTTGAAAAATGCCAAGATAGAGTGAAAGGTAGCATGTATGATTGTCGAAACAAAGGAAAGAAGCCCGAGTGGATATACGATCACGTTTGGGCACAACTTCTACAATATTGGGATACTGAAGAATTTAAGAAGAAGAGCGCCCAAGGAAAAGCTGCACGAGCCTCCGAAAGGGGTGGATCGCTGCACACCGGGGGTTCGGTTAGCGCAGCGACTCAGCGGATGATATTGGTAATTTATTAATTAATTGTATGTATTATTTTATGTAACTCACATTAACTTTCCATCTAACTTGTCATCTTTTTAATTTTGTAGGAAAGGCAAGAAGGACGGTCAGTTCGTGTGCCTGAAATCTTTAAGAAGAGGCATATATACAGAAACAAAAAAGGAGAGGAAGTGTGGGTCGAAGACCGCGCTAGAGAGCTATATGTAAGTTATTAAATTCAATCTTTTAAAGTTATTAAATCCGTCAATATTTGTCAATCTAATTCTTGTTATTAAATTTTATTTCAGGAAAAGGCTACGGCGGTCTATGAAGAAAGGATGTCGACTCAGGCATCCGAGTGTGGTAGCAGTACCCCAGCTCAAATGACACTAGAAGAGGAAACCGCAATATGGTTGGAGGTGAATGGCGGAGTAAAGAAGGGAAGTGCTTACGGCCTTGGATCGCAGTATGCCTCAGAACGTCTAAATTCAGGTTTGTTTGGCACTTACACTCCTCCTGCTAGTTCAATTAATCCCTCGGTGGAAGCCGCTTTGCGCAATGAAATCGAAGAGCTTAAGAAAAAGAGTAAAGAATAACGTTTGCGCAATGAAGAAAATATGAGAGCCATGCGGGAAATGATGCAGAACATTATGTGTGGTGGTGCGGACAAGGGAAAGAAGGGCAAGGGCAAGAGCAAGACCAAGAGCAAGAGCAAGAGCAAAAGCCGGGGGAAAGGCAAGAGCAAGCGTCAATACTGCTCTGAGTCGGGTTCTGAGTCTAGTTCTGAGACAACGGAGTAGTGATAATGGATTGTTGATGTATTAGACTTGTTTTAGACATGTTTTAACTTGTTTGGATCACTATTCGGATTGGATATGTTATGTAAAATGTTAAACTTTCTATTTAAAGGCAATAAGCCTTGTTTAGACTATTATTAAGGCTTGAGAAGCCTAATCTTCTTCTGGGTGCTGTTTTTTCTGCTTTTTACAGGTGGTGTAGCTCTAATTGTAGGTTTTTTATTGCAGGTACTACACTGCCTACCGACCGCAGCGGTCCGAAATCGCTCCGAAAATTGGCAATTACGCAGCCCAGAAATAAACAATTTTGCATCAACTGTCAACAATTTTCTTCAACTGTGCATTAATATCAGCAGCTAATTTTGCATCAATTGGACCTTTTCTAGCTAATTTTCTCCTCATACTTCTTATGTATATGAGATCAATTATTGGTCGATTATTGTCACTTAAAATATCATCATCCGCATCTACCACATTCTCATCCTCCATTGGTGCTCTAAAAGAAACCTCTGGATACCCATGCATGGGAACCTCCAAACGCCTCACTTCATCCTTGTCACCTTCCCCCTCAGGAACAGACCAAAACCCCAGTAACGTTTCTCCTTGGTCATAAACTACATTCAAAGGTGCCGCATAGTTTACTTGAAATTGGTATACAATTATGGCCCTCGACAAGTCCTCCACTTGTTCTAAAATAGATTCTGCAATGGGAACTGGTCCTTCCCCCTGAATTTCAGGCTTGGTGCTTTGTGGAATTGGGTTTTCAAGGTTTGGTGCGGTTGTATCCATGGGTGAAGGTTGGTTGGGGATTGTTGGCTGATCAGAAGTGGGGGTGGAAGAGGTGATTTTAGGTGAAAGAGACATGACAATTATACGACTTAGGAGGTAATTCACAATTCTTTCTGAAATGTTGAAAAATTTGAAGAGAGCAAAGTGAGAAAGAATTGGCGATTGTGTGAGTTTATATAGAAGTGAATTAGGTAGTGGAGTTTAAGTGTAAGACTGATTCACTGATCTTAGTAATTGTATTTCACACGTTAAAACTCTTGGTAGTCTTTCAAATATAGTCGTTATGATTTGAGAGACCTAGAGGGATTGGGAACTGTTTCTTCGATAGGACTCTTGTTCAGAACGGATAAGTTTAAGTTGCATAGTGGGATTCTTCCTAAATTGAAGTTACAGATAGCCTTTAACCTTAAATAAAATTTGAATAATAAAGAGTACATACTTGAGATATTATCACTGAAACAGTGTCCAACCAATTTAATCAAAATTGCTTGATCTGAAATTCTAAGAACATAAGGGTAACATCATTAAAATTTAGGAAACTTAAGTAAAAATCATGGCATAGAGTATACAATTAAGTACAGAGCTGAGCTGAAACTTCAAATTGACTTTAATAGAATTCATTTTTAAGCCAAATTTTCTAGCCAATTTTGAAGTAAAGCTTAAGTAGACTTAGGTGAATTTAATCATCCCTAATTCTAACATGTTCCTTACAAAATGATCTCTACCTAAGGCCTTTGTAAAAATGTCAGCAATTTGTTTACCAATAAGACAAAAAGCTATAGTAATCAAACCCTTCTCATGGTTGTCCCTCAAGAAGTGATGTCTTATGTCAATGTATTTAGTCCTTTTGTGATGCACTGGATTCTTAGACATGTTAATTGCACTAGTGTTATCATAATAGATAGGAACAGTTCCTACATCAACACGAAAATCTTGTAATTGTTGTTTAATCCACAACAATTGAGAACAACATGAGGCAGCTTCCACATACTCAGCTTCTGCATTAGAAAGTGCCACTGAATTTTGTTTCTTGGTTCTCCATGAAACCAAACACTCACCAAGAAAGTGTGCCATACCTGAGGTACTCTTTCTATCAACAAGAAAACCTGCATAGTCGGCATCAGTACCCCAACAAGATTAAAATTACCACATTTTGGATATCAAAGTCCCAAGGAACATGTTCCTTTCAAATATCTCAATATTCTTTTAACAGCTTTCAGATGAGATTCCTTAGGATCTGACTGAAACCTAGCACATAAGACAACACGAAATACAATGTCAGGTCTATTAGCAGTTAAGTAAAGCAAACAACCAATCATGCCCCTATGCAACTTTCGATCGACTGAAATTTTATGTTCATCAAGATCTAATTTTGTGGCAATTGCAATGGGTTTATCAATTTCCTTAGCATTATTCATGTCAAACCTTTTTGAGTAATTTCTTAACATATTTTTATTGATGAATCATCGTTCCGTTTGAAGTTTACTTGATTTGTAAACCCAATAAGAAATTGAGTTCACCCATCATGCTCATTTCAAACGCACTCCCCATCAAGTTTGTAAATTCATTACTCAGATTTTCACAAGTAGCACCAAAATTATATCATCTACATAAATTTGAACAATTAAGAGATGTTTACCTTTTTCATTCAAAAACAATGTGCTATCAATTTTACATCTTTTACATCCATGCTGAAGTAGGAGTTTTGATAGACGCTCATACCAAGCTCTTGGTGCCTGCTTGAGTCCATACAAAGCTTTGTCTAACTTGTACACATGTTCAGGGAACTGTTCATTCTCAAAACCTGTTGGTTGTTTGACATAGATTTCTTCCTTAAGTAGCCATTCAGAAATGCACTCTTAGCATCCATTTGATATAGAGTGAATTCCATGTAAGTAGCAAAGGCTATAAGAAGTCTTATTGCTTCCAATCTTGCAACTGGAGCAAAAGTCTCATCATAGTCAATGCCCTCCTCTTGGCTATACCCTTGAACGATTAATCGGGCTTTATTCCTGTTTACTATACCATCCTTATCAAGTTTGTTTCTTAAAACCCATTTTGTTCCTATAATGGACATGTTCCTTGGCTTGGGTTCCAGATGAAAAAACTTGACTTCTTAGAAATTGATTCAACTCCTCCTGCATAGCATTGATTATATCTACATCCTTCAGTGCCTCTTTTATATTTTTGGGCTCAACAAGAGATAAGAAGGCACTAAATGTACAAAAATTATGATTCTTGACTGCTGATCTAGTTAGAATTCCAGCAGCCTTATCTGATCCACAGGATGTGAACCTCGATACTTGAAAGGCTTGTGTATCCGTCCATCCTCAAAAGCACCTTGTTCCTTAATGTAGTAGCACTATAGGTTTGAGAGGTGGAACCGGCATTTGTTCCCTCTGTTTATGTGCTACTCTCTTCAGATCTATCTTGAGGAACAGTTCTTTGTGCTTCACTTCTCACAATATTCGTATCCAATGCCTGCATTTGTTGAGGACCATGTTCATCATGCCTCAACATTTCAATTTCCTCATCTTCATGTACCTGTTCCTGAGATAAATTGTCAGATTCATCAAACTTAACATGCATGCTTTCTTCAATTTTCATAGTTTTCTTATTAAACACCCTATATGACTTACTATTTAAAGAATAGCCAACAAAGACTCCCTCATCACTTCTAGGATCAAATTTCCCTAAGGCATCTTTCCCATTATTATGAATGAAACATTTACAGCCAAAAGGTCTAAGATGTGAAACATTAGGATTACTTCCTTTGAGTAATTCATAGGGGGTCTTTTGCAACAAAAGTCTTGTCATGCATCTATTAATTATGTAGCAACCAGCGTTTATAGCTTCAGCCCAAAAACTTTGTGGAAAATTTCTAGATAACAACATAGTCCTAGTCATTTCTTCTAAGGTTCTATTTTTCCTTTCAACTACTCCATTTTGCTGTGGAGTTCTAGGTGAAGAGAAATTATGATCAATACTATTTTCATTACAAAAATTGAAAGACATATGATTTTTAAATTCAGTTCCATGATCTGACCTAATAGCAACAATATGACTAGCTAGAGTCCTTTGAGCTTTCTTAGCAAAAATTGAAAATGCATTAAATGCTTCTTCCTTAGATGCAAGAAATATAGTCCATGTGAATCTAGAATAATCATCAACTAGCACCATAAAATATTTCTTACCACCACGGCTCAGTGTTCTCATTAGTCCACAAAGATCCATATTGACCAGTTCCAAAGGTTTGGTAGTACTTACCTGTTTCTTTGGTTTAAAGGAAGATTTTACCTGCTTCCCCCGGGCACAAGCTTCACAAACTTTTTCATCCTTGAACTTGATGTTGGGAAGACCTATCACCAAGTCTTTGGAAACCAGCTTGTTTAATTGTGAAAGACTAGTATGACCAAGTCTTTTGTGCCATATAAGGGAATCATTTTGCATTACACTAAGACAACTCATGCTTCCATCAGCTAGTGTCAATAGATCTACCTTATAGATATTTCCATGCCTATTTCCCTGCAAAATAATCTCTCCAGAAGTTTGGTTAGTCGCAGTACTTCCAGTAGATGAAAAATTAACATTACTACCTTTGTCACACAATTGAGATATACTTAATAAGCAATGCTTCAAACCATCTACTAGAAATACATTATCTATGCTATGTGAATCAGATCTACCTACCTTTCTTATGCCAATAATTTTCCCTTTCTTACCATTATCGAAGGAAACACTTCCTCCTTGAAAGGCTGAGAGTGAAAGGAACAATTCCTTACGTCCTGTCATATGCCTTGAGCAACCACTGTCCATATACCATTTGTGGTTATTCACCTTCACTCTAGCCTGCAAAAGAAAACTAGGGGTTAATTTTAAGAACTTTGCGTTCTTTTCCTTGAAAAAAAGAATGAATCAGATCTCTTTTAGCCCAGAATGGTAATGATTTCTTTGTGTGAACAGTTTTCTTTGCCACAGAATTTTGAACAGGTTTATAGGACATGTTCCTTTGTGCAGCCTTTGCTAGAGATTGGCAATTTTTTTTCAAGTGACCAGTGTTCCCACAGGGTATGCGTAACAAATTTTCAGGAAGAGTTAGATACTTACTTTTTGGATCCCATTTGGGCAGTGGCTGAGATTTTATAAACCCAATACCCTTCCTATTACTACTATGATTTTCCTGTAACCATTCTAGTGCTTCAGAGGACTTGTTCCATTTTACAGTTTTTCTTAACTCCCTTTTTGTTTTAACTAAGTCCTCTTCCAAAGATCTTATCTTTTCATCTTTTTTATATAGTTCATCAACTGTGACTTTCAATTTCTCTTCAGCAATGAGCTGATGAGAATTAGAAATGCCCTTACCATTTTCCGCTGTTTTAACTTCCAATTTCTCATTTTCTAGATCCTGAACAGTTGATTCAAGTATGAGGACATGTTCCTCTAGCATGCTAATTTTCCTTTTCAAAGTATAATTTTTAATTACAATCTTTTTGTATTCTATTTCTAAACTTTCAATTTCCTCATGCAGTTGATCATTACCATCCCTTAGAGATTTAAACTTATTTAGCACAGTGTGAAACACTTTAACTAATTTCTCTCTAGGCATGTTTTTCATATCCTCTTTGAGTTTAGAAATAAATACCTCAACATCTTCTTCATTATCTGAATCTTCAAGAGCCATTAGAGCCAGATTATCATCAGATTGCTCATCTTCACTATCTTGCCAACCGGCAACCATAGCTTTCGGATTTCCACTTTTCTTGCGAACCTGTTCTTCAGCCTTTCTTCTTTCCTCAACATATCTCTTTCTCCATTCTCCTTCCATAACTGGACATATGCTGATGCAGTGTTCCATGCTTCCA
The DNA here is from genome assembly GCA_029990175.1 of Petunia secreta. Lineage (NCBI taxonomy): Eukaryota > Viridiplantae > Streptophyta > Magnoliopsida > Solanales > Solanaceae > Petunia > Petunia secreta. The sequence goes on along the minus strand of JARKIP010000175.1, from coordinate 89,421 downwards.
CATTTGAAGCATTCTCCAGCCTGTTTCATGTTAGAAGACCTATCCTGTCCACTAGCCCCCTTTTTCTTATTCAAATATCTTTGGACACTCTTAGCTATCAGGACCAGTTCCTTATCGTCAACAAACTTATCAGCAGTAGTTAAGGCTAAGTTAGGTTCAGTTTTAACTGATTCACCTATGTTCTTAACCTTTTTCCTTAGTTCATAAGTTTTTAGATTACCTATAATCTCATCTAAGTAAAGTGTGGTAAGATCCTTACTCTCAATAATGGCACAAGCCTTAATTTCCAAAGAGTCTGGAAGAACTCTAGTTAGGATCTTTTCAACTCTATCTTCAACAGTTAAAACTCTTCCCAAAGAAATAAGCTCTGATGAAATAGCATTAAACCTAGTGTACATTTCAGAAATTGATTCTCCTTCTTTCATTTTAAAACTTTCATATTCAGCAAAAAGAAGTGTACCTCTAGATCTTTTCACTTGACTTGTTCCTTCATAAGCAACCTGCAAAGCATCCCAAATTTCTTTGGCAGTGGTGCACCCTCGAATCCTAGTGTACTCATCAAGACTAAGTCAACAGACAAGCCACTTTCTCGCTTTGGCATTATTTTCCCATTGCCTCAAGTCCTCACCTATGCATTCCTTTCTAGTTTTGGGAACATCATTCCCTTTAGCATCTTTCTTCATTAGAATCATGGGACCTTCAGTGACTATGTCCCATAACTCATAGTCCTCAGCTTGAAGATGATCTCTCATCCTTTCTTTCCATCCTGAGTAATATTTTTTATTGAACAAAGGTACCCTAACAGTAGACTGACCCTCACCATTTTATTGTGTGTACTCATTCTAATCCTAGGTGTTAGCCTCTTCAAGGATAACCACCTCTGATATCAATTATTATTTCCCAAGACACGCCATTTATTTCTTAAGGACCAGTTTCTTCAATGTGTTCCTTTACTTTGTTGAATGTGGAATTAAATAAATTGTAAGTAAATGAACACTTGATTTTAGCGTGGAAAAACCCCGTTAACTAGGGATCAAAAAACTACGATCTACTCTTTCAAGTAGGATTTCAACTTCACTATTTGAAAGATTCACTTGGTTACAAGACTACCTTCTTACTAACCTAGGACTAACTCTAATCCTATAGTGACCCCTTTCACAATCAGTGAAGTTTCTCCAAGTACAAGACTTGAATCCAATAGTACAACTCGATTGTACCTATTACAGATGAACTAAGACTGAACTTTGACAAGACTCAATATAAGGAGCAGGTTCTTTACTTAGTTTCTTGTGGCTTAATGATTACCCAAATATAATGAAAACTCTTTCAATGCTATAGCTCGACTCTCTCTGTATTTGTGCACACCTTCAACAGCTGAAATGATCCTCTCTTTATAGCCTTGAAATCTGAGAAGTCTTGAGCAATTAGAACTCCAAAGCCTCCAAGAGTTTGAGTCCTAATTGGACTCCTTGCTAGGATAACCGCTCTTATCCAATCTTATGCAATTTTTTCTTATCTCGTGCATCTCTGTATAATTATCAAGATAAATATTAGATTTTAGGATAAAAAATAATTTTCCCACTTAATTGATTTTGCATAATTATTTATTCAGCTGAACTGATCCAAAGGAACATGTCCTTGGATCTGTTCCTTAGTCATCAGTCAAAACTCCAAGCCTATCCAAACTAACAGGGACTGACTGTGTGGGCAAAAATAGATGCTCAAAGCCCCGATGTATAATTACAATAGGATCAATATTTTTGATGTTGATATCCTGAATATTTGCCTTACATGCTATGAGAAGGGCCCCTCATCTATTTTAATCTTACAATTTAACTCCCTAATGGCTCCCTTACTTGTGCTCACCTATAATTTAAATAGAAGAAAATAGTTCTATACCGATTTTATTATCATTTTCATTAATCATCTAGGTTGTTTGTTTTTAAGAAAACTACAAAATCAAATCATAGTCTTCGTATACATCTATAGGAGCGGCCTTGAATTATAATGGACTTAGATTAGAGACACGACAACTGTTAAGCGTCAATCCTAAATTAATTAACTGGGGACGATTATTCGAATTATAGTTATTCGTAACCGTCCATTTATATTTGATGAATATCCAACTTCCAATAACTTACTCTTTTGACTTTATAAATTTCTCCACATTTTTATAATTTCCAACAAGATTACCAAATGTTGGTTTTGATGTATGTGTATTGATGTTTGGCATTTTATGCCTATATTTCCTTAATATTTCCTCACGTTTGAGTGTTTTATTCGCGCGTTTTATAGTTTATGAATGTGGTTTTGCATTAATTTTATTTCGTGTATATGTAGGTTGTTATGCAGTGCAATTGGAGCTTTAAAGAGCATGATCGAGCAAGAAAAGATTGGATTTTGATTGAGGATTGGATCGAGCACACGAAGGCACGACACGAGCGAGCAAAGGAGCAAGGAGAGGAGCAGAATGGCTGGGCGCCACAGGAGGCGCGCCGCGCCAGCCAAAGCTCCCAGCTTCTGGCGCATTTGGCTACGCGGCGCGTGGCAAAGGCGGAAGAGTTTCGACGTAAACTGTCTTGGTTCGCGTGTTACGAGGCGCGGGGCACCCGTTATAGCGCCCCTGGAGCGTTTTTGACTTCCTATTTCGTCTAGGCTTAGGTCTAACTTATTACTAGGCCTTTGTAAACCCTATAAATACTCTTTTACTTAGTTTTTGATAGAAGTTCAGACTTTGGAGCAAATTGGAGAGCTCATAACATCTTGAACAAGGGTTTTTCTTCCTTCCATTAATTTATTACATCATTATTTCATCAAATCTTTGTGTTGTTATTATGAGTATGCGTAGCTAATTATATCGTTCTAGGGTTAGAGTATTTCATGAAAGTTGATGTTTGAAGATTGATTTCTATTACTTGAATCCCATAACGGATTGCTTATTCTTTCTTGATTCCACTTGTGTAATTATCAGGGCCCGATTATTACGAATTATCTATGGTTTTTAGATTGAACTCGAAAGAGGGAATTTATGAACGTAATAAGAAAGAATAGGACTAGTTTGTGAACCCGGGCATCGGGGAACCAATTCGTGAGTAGGATAGACATATACTTGCTCGCCTAGTTTAACTCATTGCAGAATTCGTTAATGCGTGCACGTGATTCAACACATAGACATATAGGGATTGGAGTAGCCTGCATAGACCGTGAAGCATCGAAAGGTTTTCACGGGTACATTTAATCTGTTAGTTAGTAGTCCGGGATTTAAGAAGTGGAATCAATTGGAAAACTCAACTGGATTGTTCGTAACTCTGACCCTGGACCGTCTTCTTGTTACTGATAACAACCAATTTTTGCTCCATTGTTTGAATTCACTTCTACCATTTTAATTTTTGTTCTTTAGTTACTAAAACTCTCACCATTGAAGAAAAGATCCCTGAATAGTTTGTTAGAAATTGTTTGTTAAGTGTTAGTCTGAATAGTCCTCATGGGAACGATATTCGATTTATCACTTTATTACTTGTCGACCACGTATACTTGCGTGTGCGTTTTGGAGCAACAATTTTTTGGCGCCGTTGCCGGGGACTAAACAATTGACTGATTTCTTTCTGAACAGTTTATTACTTTGTATTCAGGTTTAATTTTTGTTTTGAGTTTTGTGCTGTTTCAGGTATTAGGTCCTGCTTGATCTTTACCTGCAGGAATGGCAGCAGAACTAGCTTTAACACTGCGAGATGTTGCTCTCCCCAGCCTGGAGGGGGTAGCGTCTAGCATAGTTAAGCCCGCTATCACCGGGCACTTTGAGATTAAGTCCGGCATGATTCAGTTACTGCATGTGACTGGACAATATGGTGGATTACTTCATGAAGATCTGCAGCAACACATTCAGAATTTTCTGGAGATCAGTGATACTTATACACCAGCGGGAGTTCCTACTGGTCATGTTCGCTTGACGTTGTTCCCGTTTTCACTGATTGGGGTAGCAAGGAAGTGGTTAAAGGCTGAAAAGTCTAGGTCTATCACTACTTGGGAGGATTTGGCTAAGAAGTTCTTGGCTAAATTTTATCCATCTGCCAAGACAGCCCGGCTGAGGAGTGAAATTATGTCCTTCAGACAATTAGAAGGATGGTCTTTGTATTCAGCCTGGGAGCGATTTAAAGCTTTATTGAGAGATTGTCCACACCACAACCAATCCAATGAGGTTATTGCACATACTTTTGTTGAGGGGTTGAATGCGCATACTAAGATCGTGTTAGATACTGCTGCTGGAGGCCAAGTATTAGCCTTAAATTTTGACCAGATCTATGATTTGCTAGATAAGTTTTCGCAGAGCAATCCTGATTGGCAGGGAGATGGTAGAGCTATTACGCAGAAATCTGCAGGGGTACTTCAGTTAGATGCAGTTTCAGAGCTAAGGGCGAGGATGGATGCTATTTCCAATCAAATTAGCAAGTTAGCTCTGCCAAAGACTCAGCAACCAGTGGCTCCAGTGCAACAACTCCAGAGTTTTTGTGAGGTTTGTGGTCAAGACCATGCTACAGAGGTTTGCTCCTCTAATCCAGAGTCAGTTTATTACGTGGGTAATCAAAACAGGCTGCAGGGTCAAAATCAGTTTGGTAATGCTTATTATCAAGGCAATACGAGAGCCCCGAATAATTACCACCCACTTCCAGCTCCACCACAGCAGGTTAGCAGTTCAGTTGAAGATATGCTAAAGCAGATAATGGCGGGCCAGCAGAGAATGATAGCTGACACTGCAGCCCATGCAGTGGCCATACAAGATACTGCCAATGCTCATAAGAACCTGGAGCACCAGTTGGGGCAGTTGGTAGGAGAAAAAAGCACTGTTAAAAAAGAGCCTGAACAATGTCTTGCAGTGACTTTAATTGCAGGTGGAGAGCTGATGGCTAAGTCCGAGGAAAGAGCTGAAATAGAAAAAGTTGAAAAAAGTGGAGAAGGTAAAGAAGAAAGAAGAGAGAAAGGAGGCTCCTCTGCCGCCTCCACCATTCCCGCAGAGACTTATACCATCGAAGGATCTAGCCCAGTATCAAAAATTTGTGAGTATGTTGAAAGAACTTCAAGTTAATATTCCTTTGACTGATGTGTTTGAATTGATGCCATCCTTTGTGAAGTTTTTAAAAGAGATTTTAGTCAAGAAGAAAAAGCCTCAAGAGATAGACACAGTTGAGTTAGTTGAGGAGTGTAGCACAATCTTGAGCAAGCTACCTCCAAAACTTCAAGATCCTGGGAGGTTTACTATTCCTTGTACCATTGGAGGGCATAATATCACTGGTGCCTTGTGTGATTTGGGTGCGAGCATAAATCTCATGCCTCTATCTGTTTGCAAAAGGCTAGGGCTAGGAGCAATCAAGCCCTCTTCAGTTACTCTTAAGATGGTAGATGGATCTCTCACTCACCCTGATGGAAGCTTGGAGGATGTGTTGCTTAAAGTTGGTAAGTTTACATTCTCTGCTGATTTTGTAGTCCTAGATTATGAAGAGGATCGAGAAGCTCCAATTATTTTGGGGAGACCATTCTTAGTCACCTCGAAGGCAATTATTGACATGGATCTGGGTGAGATGACTGTTAGAGCGCATGGAGAAAAGATTACTTTCAAGGTTTATAATGAGAAGGAGCACATAGATAAGGTTGAAGAGTGCTCTATGATCGAATGTGTCAGACAAGAACATGGAAGTAAACCACATGTGAAGTTGAAGATGGGTTCTCTCAAAGAAGGGAAGAAAGTAAAAGTTCGGCGTAAGAAGAGAAGACGTAAATGCTGGAAGTGAGCGAAAAGTGTCGTCGTGCCACGACGTTAACTAAGGCGCTTCTCGGGAGGCAACCCGAGTTTGTACTTGTATTATTTTATTTATAGTGTCACGTAGTTTTTGTTTTTCCTTGGATTGCAGGTTCATGTAATGTCGAGGCTAAGTGTGAGGTGTCCTCACCCTTGCCTAATATTGATGACCTGTTGGGGGAAGTCTGAGTACCTCATACTATATGGAAGCTTGGAGGATGCTAGCACCAAGGACTAGAGTCTTCAGGGAAGTTTTCTTTACCTTGCACTTTCTTATTTTTAGCACTGAGGACATTGCTTAGTTTAAGTGTGGGGTGGGGTACTGCCCTTTATCTATTTTTGAGGTTAGGGATGCATGTACCGTAGGATTTTCTTTTGTCACTTGACTTTATTTTGATTTATTTCTTGCTTTAATATATGAAAAAAATTGAAAAAAAATTAGAAAACCAATGAAAAATTCCAAAAAGATTTTCCTTTTAGTTTTATTAGTGGTACATCTCATCCACCCCGTGGTTTTTCTTATGGCCTCGGTTCTTTTCCACGGAGAGACCTTTGAACCGGGTAGTTTTTATTTTTAGGATTAGAGTAGTTAGTTATAGGTGGCCCTAGACGAAAGGAATAGGTGGAATGCTAGGTGCCTTTGATATGTTTGATACCGGTGGACTTGAACTGATTGCATGTGCTAATTGTGGTGTCTTTTGGTTTTAAATTGTGATGCATGCCTAGGAAAAATTAGAACGACCCCCTTGAGATGCTTGAGTCCACTTGCTTGACTTTGTTGTGAACCTTTGTGCATTAGTGCTTAATTTTCTGCAAGTTGCACTCTAGATGCTTGATTGAGAGTTGTTGATGGAACCTTTTTGTGTGGATCATGTACAATGTGTGTGTGAGGCATATTCTTGTTTGCTCCATGTTTGCATATTAATGTCTAGAACTTGTCCCCCGTGTGTGCAAAGCGAAATCCTAGGTTTGCTCTAGTCGGGAAATGATACATGCCTTCTTTTGATTTGCCTACCCTTACATATACACCTTGGAAAAAATTGTTGTGATTTCTTTGACCTTTTTGTTGGCACCCACACCCCGAGCCTACCTATTTGTCCTAAATTGTTCTCTTTTGGCCCTTTACTCCTTAAGCACTTTAGTTGATATGGTGATATTATTGTGGAGTTGTGGTTGAATATTGGGAGGTTTTTGAGTGGAACTAATGAAGGGGAATACTTGAATGAATTGTGTAATAGTTGTTTATGAGCATTGGCAAGGTTGGAAAATAATGAAATTGAAAAAGAAAAAACAAGAGAGCAAAGTTGAAAAGAAAAAAAAAATTAGAAAAAGAAATAAAGAGAGAAGAATATCCATCCTTGCTAGTGTGTGCTTAAAAGAAAATATTGCTACTTGTTGAGAAGGTGCGCTTGTGAAAGTTGTTGATTGGGTGGCGTTGATGAGAATTGTATTTGAAATAATTGTGATTTATTAAAGTGCTTAGGGAGGTAGTCACTATTACCATATGTATCCTACCCGCCCCTTAGCCTACATTACAACCTTTTAAAGTCCTAGTTAATCCCGATTGGAGTGAGCTTACATTAGTGGAGTCCTACACTACGGGCAAGCCTATGGTACATCGTGTGTGACATGTGAGCTTTTCATGAGAGTGAGTGAATTCTTTCTATGCTATTGTCCCCGTTCTATTTTTGATATTAATTGTTGTGTGTGATATTTGGGGGACACACTCTTGCTTCATTTTGGATGAGGGCACGTGGTTTGCATGAGATAGGTGAAGTCATGGCTTCTTGGTTGAGTAGATAAGCGTGATTTTGTGGGAGCATGGTTGCAATGAGTTGAGTTTGTGCATTTGAGTTATCTTGGGGTGGTTGTTCTCATGTTTTTGAGTTTGTTAAATTGTTGGCATGTTTGTGGACCCATAGTAGTCATGTGTGCATTTGTTCAATGATCGGTATCAACCATAGTCATAGGCAGACATGTTTTACCTAGGTTGGGAAGTTATTGGTAATTGCTCGAGGGCGAGCAAAGGTTCAAGTGTGGGGTGGTGATGTTTGGCATTTTATGCCTATATTTCCTTCATATTTCCTCACGTTTGAGTGCTTTATTCGCGCGTTTTATAGTTTATGAATGTGGTTTTGCATTAATTTTATGTCGTGTGTATGTAGGTTGTTATGCAGTGCAATTGGAGCATTAAAGAGCGTGATCGAGCAAGAAAAGATTGGATTTTGATTGAGGATTGGATCGAGCACACGAAGGCACGACACGAGCGAGCAAAGGAGCAAGGAGAGGAGCAGAATGGCTGGGCGCCACAGGAGGCGCGCCGCGCCAGCCAAAGCGCCTAGCTTCTGGCGCATTTGGCTGCGCGGCGCGTGGCGAAGGCGAAAGAGTTTCGACGTAAACTGTCTTGGTTCGCGCGTTACGAGGCGCGGGGCGCCCGTTATAGCGCCCCTGGAGCGTTTTTGACTTCCTATTTCGTCTAGGCTTAGGTCTAACTTATTGCTAGGCCTTTGTAAACTCTATAAATACTCTTTTACTTAGTTTTTTATAGAAGTTCAGACTTTGGAGCAAATTGGAGAGCTCATAACATCTTGAACAAGGGTTTTTCTTCCTTCTATTAATTTATTACATCATTATTTCATCAAATCTTTGTGTTGTTATTATGAGTATGCGTAGCTAATTATATCGTTCTAGGGTTAGAGTATTTCATGAAAGTTGATGTTTGAAGATTGATTTCTATTACTTGAATCCCATAACGGATTGCTTATTCTTTCTTGATTCCACTTGTGTAATTATCAGGGCCCGATTATTACGAATTATCTATGGTTTTTAGATTGAACTCGAAAGAGGGAATTTATGAACGTAATAAGAAAGAATAGGACTAGTTTGTGAACCCGGGCATCGGGGAACCAATTCGTGAGTAGGATAGACATATACTTGCTCGCCTAGTTTAACTCATTGCAGAATTCGTTAATGCGTGCACGTGATTCAACCCATAGACATATAGGGATTGGAGTAGCCTGCATAGACCGTGAAGCATCGAAAGGTTTTCACGGGTACATTTAATCTGTTAGTTAGTAGTCCGGGATTTAAGAAGTGGAATCAATTGGAAAACTCAACTGGATTGTTCGTAACTCTGACCCTGGACCGTCTTCTTGTTACTGATAACAACCAATTTTTGCTCCATTGTTTGAATTCACTTCTACCATTTTAATTTCTGTTCTTTAGTTACTAAAACTCTCACCATTGAAGAAAAGATCCCTGAATAGTTTGTTAGAAATTGTTTGTTAAGTGTTAGTCTGAATAGTCCTCGTGAGAATGATATTCGATTTATCACTTTATTACTTGTCGACCACGTATACTTGCGTGTGCGTTTGGGAGTAACATGTATCAGCATGACAAAGCCGTAATCCTCACTAATTGGTATCGCCAAATCTTTTTATTCTTATGTGCCTTAATTTTTCCTAATGCTGCATGGATTTTAAGAGTTTAAAGGTCTTTCGAGACATTATTTTTATGTTATTTTAGGTGTATCTAGTCTTCGTTTAACAGTTTCAATCATCATAATATCAGTTTTTTAGCCTGATGCAACTAAAAGTCTAGGTACGGCATAATCAAACCATCTAAAACGACATATTCTCATCTAATTTTTGTATAAAAAAGATGTACATATGGCAAAGCAACCGAATTTGTTTGGAAGTTTAGCTATGTTTAGATTTTTTGGTTTCCAGATTCCATAGCATAATGATGTTCACTAATCGTCTAAGGTGAATCATACAAATTAAAAAATTTCTCTCAATGTTGACCGTTGACCTTCAATCTTATGGTGTTAGTGCCATCTTGTTTTCTATATAAACACAGTTATCTTTGTAAATTGTAAGTTCGAACTTGAAATATATACAATAACAAAAGAAAGGCCAAACCACATATAGAGCTTCACTATTCTTCTCCATATATCCTTTAAAATTTCTAGTGTTTCCATTGCATTAAGCAGAGTGGTTTATTCCCAACTATTATGAAACCAACTACAATGGTTTGGCATGTATTCTTTGCTCTTAGTGTGTCATTTTCTGGTTTCATGGTGTCATGTTTTCCAACAGAAAACCTTAATGTCAAAGAATATCCATACCCTGTTTCATTTCCAAGAACTTTCTTGTTTGGAACAGCATCTTCTTGTTACCAGGTTTCTTTTATTCTTCTTTTTTCTACATCTTGTTTCTGTTACATCTTGTTATAGTTTCACCTTTGTTTGTTATGCAGTTTGAAGGAGCATTCCTTAGTGAAGGGAAAGGCCTTAACAACTGGGATGTGTTTACTCATGAAGATGGTGAGCTTTTATAATACTATATGACTAAATTTCTTCCCATGTTTTGGCACTCAACATTACTCATTCTTTAAAGATTTAATTCAGGATTTAAATTTAACGAGTTCTATCTTCAAGCACGTAATTATCATGCAACTCATGGCATTTGAAATTAAGGATTCATATATTATGCGTCCGAAATATTAAGTTGATTAATTGAAGTCGTTGACTATATGCTACTTCACGCTCATTACCAAGCCCCCATCTCCACCAAAAAAGAAATGAAAAAGATCATGAATGATAATTAATCTATTACTGAGTTTTGTACAGGCCACATAGCAGATGGAAGTAATGGAGATATTGCTCTCGATCATTACAACCGGTATCAGGTGCGCCATTGATACATCCATCCGCTTGTTTTCGTTTTAATTACACCCTGTCTTATTAATTCAAATGCATGCCGTATATATATATATATACGAAAAAATAATGGGATTTTCGAGTCAACATACTGAAGTTTGAACTCGAAAAAAAATACTCCTGAATTTTAATTTAAAAAAAAAAACTGAAATTCTCAATTATTTTTTCTCAAATTCGGGATTTTTCACTTCAAACTTTATATTTTTATCCTAATATTTTAATCAGAAATTCATGAACTTTCTTAAAATTTGAGAGGTTGAAGCTAATGTTAAAAACATTACAAGCATTGGCTCTTCATCTGATTCGAAAACTAGCCGAAAAGATCTTCACTTTAAACTACTCGAACTTGAAACTTTTAAATTCTAACTACCCCCACTTAGGAAATTTATGCAATGGATCCAAATATATGAATATCTTACATGTAGGATTTGAATAATCTCTTTAACCCCATTTTTTTCTAGATTATTTTACCTCCCCTTATTACTACACTAAACAAATAGATACTAGTTTATATATAATCAAATAGATTAGTTTTTACCATATTTACGCACTACTATTTTTCGGAATTCAACTGAACTCCTTCATATAAGCTAGATCCATCCCTGTCCGTACTCCCAAAGCTGTTGCAAAGCTAGTAAGTGAAGTATCACTACCGCACTATAAGCTTTATGAACTTTGATATTAGCATATCAGCCACCATTATCTTTGTGCTGCAGATTTAACTGATCCAGAAAAGTATATGAGTTGAATCAGATGGAATTCTTGAATTAATTATGTTTACTTTTTTATTATTAGCTACAGAAAAGGCTAATTTACACTTTGCAGAAAATACAATTTTTTATAACTATGATGAGGTGGGGACGTATCTGATATGTTCCTACTTTTCTCCACAGTGGTCATTTTGGCACATTCTTTAATATCGATTGCACTCAGCATTTTCCTCGTGAAATGACTGGTTTGGTAACACTACACATTTGTAAAACTTCGTCGCTAGATGCCAGTTGCTTTCTTGCAACATGCTAAATTTCACTGTCATCCGGAAACTATTTACATTCACATTTCGAGAGGGTCCACTAAAAGAGGAGATTGTCTGAGGGTCGTAGCTACATAGATGCGCCCACGGAATATCTTTTGCAAAAAATTACTATATTGCATATATAGATAGATACATGTTAAATCTTAAACACTTGCACTAAATTCTCTGATTTTGCTAGCTATTAGAAATTGTTATAAGAAATTTCCTCATTCTCGATTTCGATCTCGGCCATTAGGTAAAGGTAGAGAGCACTCATTCATCATTCCACCACGCTTGGTGGTTCTTTCACATTTCCTTTTTTGCACAATTTATGGAGCAATGACTCATCAAGGATTCCTCTGTACAATGGTATTTGCTGAATTGTTGTCCCACAGGCATAGTTTTTCTAGCAATGGTTGGGTAGTTACGCGGCAAATATGTGGATTAGAGGTTTCGTATTTGCTTTCTTCTCCCTGTCCAGCTATGCACTGATGTGACACCAATTAAAATTCGGTTATAAGCAACAAGAGTTGTGTTATTACTCACAGGATGTATTTTATCCAACAATTTTCTATTTTATATTACTTTAAATAAATAATTCGAGTAAATTTCTTGAACATTCTTGTAATATGACTCAGTCATAGATACATCCATTTTACTTCAAATTCAAACACTTAAATCCAATAATCTATATAGGACGTACTTCTGATTGAACAACTTTGTGACTACCTGAAAAAAAAGGTCATGTAGTTTTTATCATTAGTTATGTTTCATAGTAAGAGATGGAGTCCTGTATTAGATGTTACTATTACCTCGACAACAAATTAGTGCTCATGCTTTTGTTACTAATCTAAGAGCTTATTACCAGCTTGGTAAGAAGAAAACTTGCAACATAGCAAAGACGAAAACATCTTTAAATTTGGTTTTGCCAACGAAACTAAGGAGTTTCAAAGATGACTTGACAATCCAAGTATTTTGATACAATTAAAGAATGAATGTACAATACACTGTATATCGCATGGTTCCAAGCTGCTCCAAGTACACAATGACAACCATATCTCCAAATATAAAAAGTACCAGAAAAAAGTTTAACATCCAAGATTTCTGTTTTTTTTTTTTTTGGCAATAAATGAAAACAGGAGGATATCAAGCTCATGGAAGATATGGGTGTGAATAGCTTTCGTTTCTCTATTTCATGGGCAAGAATTCTGCCTAGTAAGTTAAATTATCATTTCTCTTAGTCAGTCTCATTTTCGGAAGTAACGGCCTTAATTAGTTTCAAGATTACAAATCCCACCTTTATGAAGAACGACATGTCTCATTTTTGTCCCAAAACTGAATCAGAGGGAATGTATGGAGCTGTCAATATGGCTGGAATTCAACATTATGATACGCTGATTAATGCACTCCTACAGAAAGGTTAATTCTGCTTCTCTCATTGACATGCTGGTGCTTTATTAGGTTAATCATAAAGTGTTTGATCTCACAATAATCCGAAAATAACTACGATGTAAATGTCTCAGCTCAGACAAGTTCTTTTATTTGATATGCTTTCAGGGATCCAACCATTTGTCACATTATCACACTATGACATACCTCAAGAACTTGAGGATAGATATGGAGGTTGGCTAAGTCGGAAAATACAGTAAGCGAGATTCGCCCCTTTCTTATACTTAGTGAATGTGTGTCAATTTTTATATAGCTTCCATCGAAGAGCTAAACAGTTTCATATTAACTTCTCATAATACATTGAAGATAAAGTGCGACTTTTATCAGCTCACATAACTGAAAGTTGGATTAGTCCTTGAATAATTTCATCTTGGTAACATGATTGTTAAGGTTCACTATGCTCTTGCATTCATAAATCATGAAGTCACCTGAAGAGAAAAAGGTGAAGAAAAGGAAGTCTAACAAATATATGAGTGAACCCCATTGTTTACTTGAGTACGTAATTTGACATAGTTCTACGCAAGCATTGCTATATATCTTCTTGAAATTAAGAATTATGTAGTGTATTGATCCTGTTTCTTTTTTTTTTCTTTGGTAATTCATACATTAATCGGGATGCTAACATATGATATTGTTAAGAATTCATCAAAACAAATAAAATCATCAAGAATTCATGTGCACCTTTTCTGCATTCTAGAATTAAACCTGAAAAAAAGTCATCCTCATTTCAAAACGAACAGACTGGAAAGGCCTTTTATACCAAGGCAAACCATGTTATAGTAGTTTGCTTTTCCATTTAAAATGTAGTTGCAGGTATGATCTTAGAGCTGTTGTGTTGAACAAATCTGCTTCTTTTTCAGGAGTGATTTCAGCTATTATGCAGACATATGTTTCAAATATTTTGGGGACAGAGTGAAATACTGGGTGACTATCAATGAGCCAAATGTGATGGCCATTCGTGGCTATAGATCGGGGACTTACCCTCCAGCTAGATGCTCTGGCTCATTTGGTAACTGCACTGCTGGAAATTCAGAAAAGGAGCCCTTCATCGCAGCCCACAATATGATCCTATCCCATGCAGCTTCTGTCAGCATTTACAGAACCAAATATCAGGTTCTTTCAATGGATCTAAATCTGGAATAAATGCATCACCATAGAAATCTCAATGTTGCATGATCAGGCAAAGCAAAACTAGGCAAACAACATTTACTCCTTTATTTCAATCACTCTTTAAAGCCTATAACAAGCCCAGCTATTAAATATGTTTTCTCCTGACATACAGGAAAGACAAGGAGGTATGATTGGAATTTCGTTAAATACTCAGTGGTATGAACCTTTTAGCAATTCCTCAGACGACGATTCTGCAGCTCAGAGAGCTCGATCTTTCGTTTTCAATTGGTAAGCCTTCTTTATCAGTGCTTAATTCCAGCCTCTTTTCTTATGCACCGATAATGAAAGAGAAAGAAAACAAGAAAAATAATGTTATATGGAATATAAATCATGCAGGTTTTTAGACCCTATTATATTAGGAAGATACCCTGAAGAAATGCAACAGATTTTGGGAACTAACTTGCCTGCCTTTTCAAGCAATGATATGGAAAAACTGCATAATGGCCTGGATTTCATTGGCATTAATCATTATACTGCTGCTTATATTAAAGATTGCTTGTACTCCCCCTGTGAACGTGGAGCATCTTGGTCAGAGGGTTTTTATTTTCGTACGACAGAAAAAAATGGTGTATACATTGGTGAACCAGTAAGTATTCTTATCAGTAATCCATTTATGTAGAATATCAAGTTCCCCTATTGACACCGATACACTGTTTATTTCTTTACCTTCTAATGATTCAGACTGCCATGGACTGGCTCTTTGTGTACCCTGAAGGGATGGAAAAACTTGTGATGTACATGAAGGAAAGATTCAATAACACTCCCGTCATCATCACTGAAAATGGTAATGAAAAAGACAAAATTTACCTTGATGCAATTCATAAATAGAACTGTGTAATTGATTAAGTAATAAGTTGAACAAAATGCAAGTTGATCTCTATGGGGGAAACTTCTTATATGAGGGGCAATGTTGCAGGCATTGCTGAGAGCGACAATGCCAATTCTTCTCTAGCAGATGCCCTCAATGACACCCTAAGAGTGGAATACATGCATAGCCACTTGAATTCCTTGGCAAATGCATTGAGGTACTTTCTCCCTCTATATAACACGCATACCAATTGCGCACTCTGATAGTATAAAAGTTCTTTACACTATCAGAGTATATATAAGTTATATCCTTAACTTACATGTGTTTGGTCGACTTTATAAACAGAAAAGGTGCAGATGTGAGGGGGTACTTCGCTTGGTCCTTGCTCGACAACTTTGAATGGTTAGATGGATATACCAAAAGATTTGGACTGCATTATGTCAATTTTACCAATCTCCAACGAACTCCAAAACTCTCTGCTACTCGGTATAAGGAGCTCATGTCTAACTTTCAAGGACAGCTAGCAAGATATGCAGCCTAAAGAACACTAAAGTGAAAGAAAATACAAGTACCGTGCCTTTGTGGAGATCCTCCAAGAAAGGAAGTGTATGTATAATGTATGTGCGATGAAAATATAATTATTCAGGCTAATCTCTTTCTTTATACAAATAAATACATGTTGAGAGCATAACAAATACACATCGAATAATGCAAATAACATAATAAGTGAATAACAAATAAAAATTACACATTGTATATATGGTGCATAATATCTATATATATATATATAAAAACAAAGAACGCTTATGACAAAATGTAGCATAGGACATTAGGACAACAATTATCATGACAATTTGTTCAAATTTAAATTTAAATTTAAATTAAAAGATAAGTCCTTTTTGTTAATATTTGAATTTGAATATAAAGAGGATAGATAACTAACATACGTTATCTCCAAAATAGATAAAGTTTTTAAAATTAGAATTTGTATATGAAATTGCTAGATCATAGGAAAAGACAAAATACGACTCTCCTCCAATATAACAAGTTAACTTTGATATAAAATCAATTCTTCTATAATCTAATTGATTTTATACGGATAAATTTTCAATTTGTAGATGTAGTTAGTGTTACATTTTGAATTGGAAATCCTCCTTATCTACACTTTTATTTGTACTTATCCGAAATTTATAAGAAGAGTAAGTTTTCAATATAAGTTTGATTTAGAGGATAATTTTTAATTGAAATAGAAAGATAAACTTTGATTTTAAAAGAAACAATAATAAAAACAACCACCTTATCTTAAGTAACTTCTATATCTATATTTTCTATCTATATATTATTAAAAAGAAAGAACGCTTAGGAAAAATTTAGAATAAGACACTAAGATAAAATCTTGATAAGACAAAGTTTGTTAATATAGTAATAATAGTTTTGATTAGAATGTAGTTACTTTTGAACTTTGAATTAGAAGACATTTATTTTTATTATTAGTATGTAGCCCAATTATTATCCGAATAAATTGAAAAAACGATAGCTAAATATTTTCAAATTTCAAAATGGCTTAGATTAGGCCAACATCTTTGCTAAGTTTTATTGATAAGACAAACTTTTAAAAAAAATAGCATCTTAGAGCTTATCCCATTAAGTGTGTAAATTAAATATGACCAAATTTACTTCATAAATAGAACATTAGGATAAGTATAATATTTCTATTAAACTTAATATGAATTTTAGTTGAAAGATAAGAATTTCAAACTAAAAGATAAAATATTTTGAGTTTGAATTAAAAGATAATATCAATTCTTTTAAAATTAAAGATAATATCTCCCTCCCCTCTTTTTCCTATTTAATCCCATCAAACAAAGAAGGTTTAGGATAAAATGTAGCATAGGACATTAGGACAACAATTGTCATGACAATTTATTCAAATTTAAATTTAAATTTATATTAAAAGATAAGTCCTTTTTGTTAATATTTGAATTTGAATATAAAGAGGATAGATAACTAACATACTTTATCTCCAAAATAGATAAAGCTTTTAAAATTAGAATTCGTATATGAAATTGCTAGATCATAGGAAAAGACAAAATACGACTCTCCTCCAACATAACAAGTTAACTTTAATATAAAACCAATTCTTCTATAATCTAATTGATTTTATACGGATAAATTTTCAATTTGTAGATGTAGTTAGTGTTACATTTTGAATTGGAAATCCTCCTTATCTATACTTTTATTTGTACTTATCCGAAATTTATAGGGAGAGTAAGTTTTCAATATAAGTTTGTTTTAGAGGATAGATTTTAATTGGAATAGAAAGATAAACTTTGATTTTAAAAGAAACAATAATAAGAACAACCACCTTATCTTAAGTAACTTCTATATCTATATCTTCTATATATTATTAAGAGGAAAGGACGCTTAGGACAAATTTAGAATAAGACACTAAGATAAAATCTTGATAAGACAAAGTTTGTTAATATAGTAATAATAGTTTTGATTAGAATGTAGTTACTTTTGAACTTTGAATTAGAAGATATTTATTTTTATTATTAGTATGTAGCCCAATTATTATCCGAACAAATTGGGAAAACGATAGCCAAACATTTTCAATTTTCAAAATGGCTTAGATTAGGCCAACATCTTTGCTAAGTTTTACGGATAAGACAAACTTTTTAAAAAAATAGCATCTTAGAGCTTATCTCATTAAGTGTGTAAATTAAATGTGATCAAATTTACTTCGTAAATAGAACATTAGAATAAGGGTAATATTTCTATTAAACTTAATTTGAATTTTAGTTGAAAGATAAAAGGTTCAAACTAAAAGATAAAACATTTCGAATTTGAATTAAAAGATAATTTCAATTCTTTTAAAATTAAAGATAATATCTCCCTCCCCTCTTTTTCCTGTTTAATCCCATCAAACTGAAGTAGGAGTTATGCATTCACAAAGTTTATTGTTCTTCTTTCTTTCTTTTGATTATCATATCATATTCGTATATGTATAAATTTTGGCCTAATATTTATTTACATTATTTTTGTCGATATTATTCCCCAAATGAAGCGGATCAATTTTGCATGCAAATATGAACGAATATGAAGAAATTGACAGGTAAAAAAGCAGTACTAAGTTGAGATATATTTTATGACAAAAAACTGTGGTGTCTTATGTGATTTTGCTGACATTGATACTTTATTTGTTTCGTTTAATTGTTAATTGTGTTGTTCGGACTTTGATTAAGATTTCACAAATAGACATCGGTATAACATACTGCACAAAATTAGAGAAATTACCATATCAAGTTATTGAAGCTAATATTTATCAAAAAAGTGGTTGGTGAAGAAAGACGGCATTCTATTTATAAATTACTGTCTAAGAATCTCATGCTAAGTTGCTTCCTATAATTTTTTTTTTCGCGAAAATTTAAGCTTATTGTTTGCTTGATGTATTCTTCTCTCGGTTGCACCTTTCTTACTTGATTTATGCATCTCTTCTGGAGTAACGTACTATTAATTGTTTAATGACGACACGAGCAGTCCAAAATGTATTCTTTTGTGTTTACTATTTGTGTTGTCATGGCACTGAGCCTTGGTTTCTTTACAAAAACAAGGCTTAGCACTTGAAATTAATGTCGATCAGAAGATGACTGATATTTATATTTATGCATTATATTAAGAAGACTGAGTTCCATCACATTCTTTGTCGGAAGTCACGATTGTTGGGTACGTATATGTTAAATTCATATTCTTTTGATGCCCATATCTTACTATTTTTACTCTTTTCCTAAGTTAGTATGTTGGATTTTCTGTCAATAATTTGGTCTTTTTTCTCATTGTAGGTATTTGATCCTTAGTGCTATGGGTTCTCTTCTCTATGTCATATACATTGGCATTGTTCTATGTAGCCCTCTTTCTTTAGCATTTTCTGATGGTTTGCATATTAACTGTTGTTGTGAAATTTTATGGAAGATAGTTTTTTTTTTTAATTAATTTTACTTAGAGAGATATTGTTATTTCTTAACATTATTTTTCAGGAATTAGCGCTGGGAAGGCAAAGGAGACCTAGAAAATCTTGATTGAAACGAAACAATGCATTTCTTAATTGGAAGTTTAATTAGTTATGCTCTCTAGAAAGTGAAAGAAAAAAACTATTTTGTCATTTTCTCGGGAGGGTTTCAGAGGGTAGAAAGTACTGTGAACAAATATTATTGTTAGGGCATTTTTTATTTATCAAGAAAGGATCACATGTAAATGGTTTGTTCACGAAAATTTGACGTACAAGCTTTCAATGTATACAAGGAAGTAATTAAGTAGTATCTTTTTATGACTTTAACTCTTTTGTGTTACTGTGTATATTGTATTTTTTGTGCATATTCGATTCGTGAAATTTGGAATGATTGCAAGACAAAAATGTATGAGTATTTTTGCACTTAATACAAATTAATACTTTTCATATTCTATAAATGGGTTCACTTAATTTCTTTTAAGTACAAGCTAATTATAGGAGAAAAATGTAGGGCACTCACATTCAAAATTTGAAGTTGAGCTTTGGATGCGCTTGCCTCATGTCTAAAGTTTCGCAATTGTTTTTCACTTGATTTATGCACTTAACCAAAATTTATGTCTGGGATGCAATTTTGAGGTTTTAACTTTGTTTACTGAGATTGCAATCGAATCTCTTCTCATTATCGACCATGTAATCTAAGCAATCAAAGTTCACATACTTTTTACCTTCATTACATGAGATAGCATTCAATTTAATTACCACATAACAAATTTTTGGAATATTTGGACGAATTTAAGATAACAATTTAGAAACTAAATAGTATCTGAATTACATGTCAAACAATTTTACTAAGATATCATATTGGAAAAAGGAAGGTATAATTGCAGGTCAAAGGTAATGTGAGCGTATTTATACTTTGAGTTCCGGTGAGGATACGACTTATCTTGACTTTGAGATGATAATGTCCTTTATACTTATGATTGAACGAAAAAAGTTATACTATTGATAATCACATCAAGATGAACTTTGAAGGAGTAGGGAAATCTACGCTAGCTTGACTTCACTCACTTCAGAGACGGAAAAAAAGAATAAGAAAGGGGCGTAGCAGCCGGAAAGAGGGAGAAATCCCCTCTTCCGCTTAAGGCACCGAAGTCCCACAACTAATATCAATATTTATGATTAAAAAAATAAAATTATGAAAACTATTGATAAGAGCACGTACCTAAAATATTCTTGACAGATGTCGAAAAGCAATCAAAATAAGGTAGAACTTCAAGCAATGTATTACTTCCCGTTCCAAAATGGTTGTCTTAATTTGACTTGGAGCGGAGTTTAAGAAATGTGGTAAGACTTTTGCAACTTGTTGTCCAAAATAAGTCCTACATAAATATGTGACTATAAAGTATTTCATTAAGGGTAAAGTAGCAGTTTCAACTCAAAAATATTTCAAAATTTAGAATCATGCCATTTTTTTTGGAACAGACTAATAAGAAAATAGTGTCATCCATTTTGGAACGGAGAGAGTATAAATTTAAGGGTACGATTGAACTTTTCATACAAGAAATCTTAACGTTTTAAAATTAGAACACATAACAATATTAAAAAAATACTTTGATATATAAAACTTTAGTTTCTTATAATATTCTCCACGCATCGCGCGGGCAATAAACTAGTTGTTGATTAATAATGGAATACATGTTACATAACAAGTATTGCATCAAATGAGCATATCAAATATATACAGAGTATTAGCATATGATTCGAATTTTGAATATACTAAAAAGGTAAATAGGATAGGTTGCAGGGATATTGATAACTATACAAGAGAAAAAAAACGATTTGACTTCTTAAAGTAAATCATATCATTAAAAATTAATGAAAGACGCAGAAAATCCCTTAAAATAAGGGTTATGCCTAGATTATTTCTTAACAAATAAGTGGTTTAATATATCTACAATATGTTAAAATGTGATAAAATATTCTATTTGTTTATATGGTTATATTTAAGGAAAATGTGTTTAGAATTTGAGTAAAGTATTTGCAATGTTCCCCTGGTGTTATTTCTCCTATTTTGTATTGGGAGTAGATTTTAAGTGATCTCAATATAAAATACTGAGACTTATCTGAAACTGGCTAGTTTTCAAATATTTTTGCACTGCTAGCTACTATTTATTTAGCGCGTTTCAAATAAACTAGGGCTTTTTACACTACATGCCTACATTTTATAAAATATTACATATTTTTACCCTTTTTAAACTTCTTTTTATTCCATACCCATTTTAGCATAAATATTTACATGGACTACCCACACTACAAAAGTCCGGGTTTTAGCCACGGCAAAACCGTAGCTAAATAACCGAGGCTATCGACAGCATTTAGCCACGATTTTACCATAGGTAACGACTTATTTTTAGCACACTAAAACCGTGGCTATTGGAACCGTGGCTAAAAAGTTACAAACTTAAAGATCCAATTAACATTCCCCACGTAAGACCTGTGGCTAATTTAATTTTTATATTTTACTTCTTTTATATTAATCAGTGTTCAACCGTGGCTAAATAATTCCATTTTTTAAAAAATATTTAAATGTGAGATATTTACTAAATTATATAATACAATGAGACCCAAATATATAAAAGTATATGCTATTAATAATCAATGTCTCTTAAAGATGCAACTACAAAATATTTGTACATATTAAATAAGATTAATCACACTTAAAGAGCTTATTACATTCTACTTAGCTTCCAAATGAGTTACCTATTTAAAGATCTTTCTTTTCATATTTTTTAATGTTGAGACTAAGTCTCAATACCACGATATACCTTTTCGGTATACCACACAAATGGAGATACTTTAAATTTTATTTTATTTTAAATACGGTATACCTTTTTGATAAATCGTATATCTCTTTTTTTATACCTTTTTTGTTTTTGCATCGAAATATGAGATGCTATATAATAAATGGTTATTTTATTTTTTGAATAAGTTTATTTTGTTTCGATCAAAGTGTGCGGTACTACCGAGCGAATAAATATTCCAGTTTTTGTTGTTTTGAACAAAGTATACTCTTTTGGTATATTGTATACTCTTCTGGTATGCCCTTTTATGTTTGGATCCAAGTGTGCGATGCTACCGAGCGAATAAATATTTCAGTTTTTGTTGTTTTGAACAACGTATACCTCTTTAGTATACTGTATACTCTTCTGGTATATCCTTTTGTGTTTGGGTCCAAGTGTGTGATGCTACCGAGCGAATAAATATTTTAGTTTTTGTTGTTTTGAACAAAGTATACCCTTTTGGTATACTGTATACTCTTCTGGTATACCATTTTATGTTTGGATCCAAGTGTGCGATGCTACCAAGGAATAGATATTTTAGTTTTTGTTGTTTTGAACAAAGTATACTCTTTTGGTATACTGTATACTCTTCTGGTATACCCTTTTGTGTTTGGATCCAAGTGTGCGATGCTACCGACCGAATAAATATTTCAGTTTTTGTTGTTTTGAACATAGTATACCCTTTTGGTATATTGTATACATCTTCTGGTATACCTTTTGTGTTTGGATCCAAGTGTGCGATGCTACCGAGCGAATAAATATTTCAGTTTTTGTTGTTTTGAACATAGTATGCCCTTTTGGTATAGTGTATACATCTTCTGGTATACCCTTTTGTGTTTGGATCCAAGTGTGCGATGCTACAGAGCGAATAAATATTTCAGTTTTTATTATTTTGAACAAAGTATACCCTTTTGGTATACTGTATTCTTATGGTATACCCTTTTGTGTTTGGATCCAAGTGTTTGATGCTACCGAGCGAATAAATATTTTAGTTTTTGTTGTTTGAATATAGTATACCTTTTTGGTATACTGTATACATCTTCTGGTACACCCTTTTGTGTTCGGATCGAAGTGCGTGATGTTTCAGAGCACTTAAATATTTTAATTTTTATCATTTTTAAAGAAATATACCTTTTTATATATCATATACTCTTTTTGAATACCGTTTTATGCTTGGATAAAAGTGTGAGATACTATTGAACAAATAAAATATTTCAGTTTTTTGTGTTTGTGATAACAAATATGCCTTTTTGGAGAAAGAAAAAAAATAAAAAAAAATGAGTACAATAAGATTACAGAGAAAGAAAATAAATAAAAAAATTAAAAAAAGGGGAGACATGAATAGTGCTAGAAACAAGAGAAAGAAAAAAAGAAAGAAAATAGAAAGAAAAAAGAATAAAAAATGGAAAAAGAAAAAAAAATCAAGAATAGTGAAAGCGGAGAAGGAGAAAAGAATAATTAAAGAATGACAAAAAAAAAGAAAAAAATAATACAAGATATGATGAGAGAGAGGAACTTGAGTTCCTTGTTTTATGCTTTAAAATAAGAATGTAATTAGCTAATGGGTATAGAGTGTAAATAAGTTATGGGTATAAATGTAATAGGTAGAGCCATGTAAATAAAATAAGATGCATGTGTATTTTTGTAAATCCCCCAATAAACTACGGAGCAAAATTTTTAGGGCGAAGTGCACCAAAGGCCACTTTTGACAGTGGTCTTTGGTTTGAGGCCACTTTTTTTATTGGTTTTATATGAGATGCCACTTTTTGGAACTTCAATTCTTTTGGGTTGAACTTCACACAAGTTCAGTCCACAAGGATTGAAGTTCAACTTCAACCCACAATGGTTGAAGTTTACGCATCTATACCTAAAAGTTCAGTCCTTACAGATTGAAGTTGAAACTTCATAATTTAGGCATGAAGTTCAACCCACAAGGTTTGAACTTCAGCCCACAAAGATTGAAGTTCCAAAAAGTGGCCTCTCATGTAAGACCATTAAAAAAAGTGGCTTCAAACAAAATACCAGTGACAAAACGGCCTGTGGGTGAAAATTTTACAAATTTTTACAAAGAAACCCGAAGGAGTAAAAATTTGATGACAACGCAATTTTGCACACGTTAAATGAGTTTCATCCACAGTTTCAAAATTCATTGAGAAATAGCCAATAATGAGTCACGTACATACAGGCTACTGCTGCTAACAACACCCCATACATTGAATTTACTGAACTACCCTTAAAAACCTACAGCTCAACAATAAATACAAATCACGCGTGAAAAAAAACAGAGCAAAGCACACATTCTCTCAACTCTCCAAATCATCATTGTCTCTCTCCGGAAGTTTCAAATTCAAACTGTAAAAGGTAATTTGAGCTGCGTTTTCTCAGTTTCTGCGATGTTTCTGTGCTGAATTTCAGTTATTTTGCGGAAATATATCTGTGTTTGTGACTGTAAATCAATGATTTGAAATAAAAATTCGTGATTATGATCTCATTTGTACTGTAAACAAATTTATTTTTGTGAGACGCGAATTTACTGTTATATATAATTAATATGAATCTGAATTAAGTTCAAAAGTGTATGCAGCACTAGGTGCTGGGGGTTTGTGTTACGTTGAAGCAAAGTCCCGTTATAATATCCTATAGCTATGATTATATTTTAGCTCACCACTTCAAAATCACCTGTTATCCAGCATTAAATGCTGGAGATTAGTGTTACGTTGAAGCAAGGTCCCATTACAATATCCTGTTGTCCAGCACTAAATGCTGGGGCTTAGTCTTACGTTGAAGCAAAGCCCCATTATAATATCCTGTAGCTATGCTATATTTTAGGATATAAAGCTGCACTTCAAAAAAAAACCCATGTTGTCCAGCACAAAATGCTGGGATTTAGTATTACGTTGAAGAAAAGCCCCATTACAATATCCTGTAGCTATGATTATATTTTATGATATAAAGCTGCACTTCAAAAAATACCCCCTGTTGTCCAGCATTAAATGCTGGGGCTTAGTGTTACGTTGAAGCAAAGCCCCATTATAATATCATGTAGCTATGCTATATTTTAGGATATAGAGCTGCACTTCAAAAAAATACCCTGTTATCCAGCACAAAAATGCTGGGGTTTAGTGTTACGTTGAAGAAAAGTCACATTACAATACCTGTAGCTGTGATTACATTTGATGATATAAAGCTGCACTTCAAAAAATACCACCCTTGTTGTCCAGCAAAAAATGCTGGGGTTTAGTGTTACGTTGAAGAAAAGCCCCATTACAATATCCTGTAGCTGTAATTATATTTTATGATATATAAAGTTGCACCTCAAAGCCTTTTTTGGAGACGAATGCTCAACACCTTTTTTGAGACCTTCTTTAGAACCTTCTTGGGAACCTTCTTGAGAACCTTTATAAATAAAGATAATATATCACACATTTGCGAACACTAAAAAACACAAAATAACTATAAAAAAGACGATTACATACCTTCTGGTGTAAAAACAAGACCAGCTATGCAAAGCTAACTGACAGTCTTAACTTCAAGTCGAACCTCAGCACTGTGACTGCGTTGATTGACAACGTCTTCATTATCAGCTTTAACATTTTGTTGCTTCTGTAAATGGAACAAGACACACTATTCATTGACCAACCAACAGAGTATTTTATGCTGGAGTGTGGACCATGCAAAATATGCAACATATTTTCGCGTACCAGGAGTCAAAACATTTGGTTATCAGCAAGCTTAATTGGTTGAGAACCTTCTTGAGAACTTTCTTGAGAGACTTCAAAACAAGATAATTTGTTACACATTTTCAACAACAAAAATAGGAACACTAATTATTATATAAAAATTACTTTTACATACCTACTGGTGTCCAAATACCAGTTTCAACAAGATGCTTTAATACATTAATTTGTTCATCAACCACAGCACTTTGCCCAGATTCACCATTATTACCTTCTGTAAAAATAAATAAGCACAATATATTATATTTCTCTATAGAAAACAGAAGTGCCAAAACACACATATTTAACATAGATTTCCATTACTATAGACTTCCCAGACATTGCTATTGGGGCACAAATACTTCATATGAAAAAGTCACAGTATTTGCACTGGGGCTATAGTGCTTTGTTATATAAAGTCCCATAATTTAGAACTGGGGCACAAGTACTTGTTAAATAAAGAGTCCCAGTATTTTATTATCTGGGACATTAGCATATCATAAAAAATACAGTATTAGTGCATAATATGTTGGTTGAATCTACCAACAAGTTTTTTTCTTCTTACCATTAAGTGTGGAATAAATTTTTTCATCACGAAGCTGAACATCTGTTGGATTCAAAGATACATCATCATTTAAATGGACACTTGTCCAATAAATCAGATGATGGATTCTGTTTATCTGCATATACAATAAAAAAATCATTACATTAAACAAAAAATTCCCTTTTAGTTAGATTACGACTATATAGAATACTCTATTTGATTACCATGACTTTGTTGATGATGGTCTGAATTTGATGGCGTCTTTTCTAAACCATCTGTACCTTTTGCTTCATCAATGGGATAACATGTATCAGCTTTGTAATCCACTAAAACATCCACAATCATTTGATTGCTTTTCTCTATTAAAGCATCTGAAATACCATGATCACTTTGTACACTACCAACAAGCTCTGGCCGATTATATGTTTCTTTGAAAAAACTATCGCGACCATCTGAATAATTCAAATTATCAACAAAATGACTCTTCTCATTTCTACTCCTGGTGTCCGATTTACTTACAGAAACACCACAGTTTTCTCCGAGATCACTTGTCTTTGATTTTGCAACAAGAAACAATAATGAATCAAACTTTGCATTCAACTTGTCTGTAATCCTCTTCTCCATGTCAGCGAGATCTTTCTTCACACTATTTTCTGAGGAATTGATCATATGTTGAATCTTGGTCTCAGTAGGTAAGTTTACTTTGAGATTAGCTGTCAATCTCTGATAAAAGAAAAAACATTAAAACCACATAAGAAAAAAAATTAAAAGACAAAACCCACGAAGAATTTCACCTTTACAACTTCATTCATGTCAATAGATTATGCTGTTGAACTAGTTTTTTAAGATGACTTTGAGGGTGACTTTGAAGTTGAAGCATGTTTAGATTTATGCCTTATTGGTCTCACTGAGGCATCCTCCCAAAACTATTAAAAAGTACATTTCAAAACCAACAAAAAAGTAAAAAAAGAAATAACAAACAAAAGCAAGTACTCGTAAAACTCACCTGTTCATCATGAAAGTAGTCATCACACAAGACATTGTATTGAGGGGTAAAAGTACATGTGTAACGAAGCATCACAGGTTTGATCCTAGGGCGAGCAGTAAAATACTGCCTAAACACAGGGAACACCTCTGCCACCCAGCAACAGAATAGGAAGGGCATACCAGGAAACAAATAAGTAGAAGAATTTGGCTTTATGATTGATTGCAAATGGTGTACCATTTGACGATATATCTCAGTACCCCACGGATAACAGCTATGCACCTCTTCATTATCAATAATAATCATATGTTGATCATCCACTACTCTAGGTAATGGCCGGCCCAATAAAACAGAATTAAGCAAATATACCTCAGCTAGTTTAACAACATCATTTTGCTCTAATGGAACATCCAATCGTGCAGCTGACACTCTATTTACATTACCCTTGCTCTTTGGAGTCACTCTCACATAACTGGAATGATGTTCAATCAAATCAAGCAAGTCATATAACTTTAAAGTCCACTTGCTGTCCTTTTTATTAACATCGTCTTCAGGATTCCTGAAATACTTCTCCTTTAATTTACTCTTTGAAAGCTTAAAAATACTTATATCTACAATACTGGAAATATTAAGACCACTAACTACATGAAAATCATCAGCTATGAAATCTACTATATCACCAAAAACCTTGAAGCTAAGCTTAGTGTTGTCTGAAGAAACTATTTGAGACTGCAGAAAACAATTTATAATCCTCCCAGAATATTTAGCATCTTCCAAAAGCATAAACTTGTCGAATGGTCCTTTCTTCAGTTTCTCAAGGTAATCCGCAGACAATAACCCTTCAAGTAATCCACGATACTCTGTGTCACCTTTCCACTGGCAATCACGATTTTTCCACTGCGCAAATGGAAGCAATATACCATCGTCGTTTGACAGATTATCCATAACCTCATCACTTGGTATAATCTCCATTGCTGTAACATTAGCACATGTATTAAAATAAAACAAAGAAAAATTAACACTTATATGCTTGCACCTAAAAAAACCTGCAGACATTGGTGCTGGGACCACAAGTAGTTCATGTGCAAAGTCACAGTATTTTTGGTGCTGGGGTACAAGTAGTTCATGTGCAAGGTCACAGTGTTTGTGCTGGGGGAGAGCTTGGTGGCCCACCCCCTCCCCCCAGACATTGGTGCTGGGAGCACAAGTAGTTCATGTGCATGGTCACAGTATTTTGTGTTGGGGCCTATGATGCTTTGTTATACAAAGTCCCATGTTTTAGAACTGGGACACAAGCATTTGTTAAACAAAGGGGTCACAGTATTTTGTGCTGGGGCGTATGATGCTTTGTTATACAAAGTCCCATGTTTTAGAACTGGGACACAAGCACTTGTTAAACAAAGGGGTCACAGTATTTTGTGCTGGGGCCTATGATGCTTTGTTATACAAAGTCCCATGTTTTAGAACTGGGACACAAGCACTTGTTAAACAAAGGGGTCACAGTGTTTGTGCTGGGATAGAGCTTGGTGGCCCACCCCCTCCCCCAGACATTGGTGCTGGGAGCACAAGTAGTTCATGTGCATGGTCACAGTATTTTGTGCTGGGCCAATGGTGCTTTGTTATACAAAGTCCCATGTTTTAGAACTGGGACACAAGCACTTGTTAAACAAAGGGGTCCAGTATTTTATCATGGGGCAACAGTCTATCCCCCTACAGAGTCACGGTATATAGTTCTGGGGCAAAGGGTTTCACAAAAAAAAACCGTTGTCCCTTTTAAAAATAACCCACCATTTACAATGGACAAGTACCTGTTAAAAACACACAGTCCCAGTTTTTTATCATGGGGCAACAGCCTATCCCCAACAAAAGGTCACAATATATTGTTCTGGGGCAATGGGTTTCACAGAAAAAAGCGTTCCCCTTAAAAAAACCCCCCACTATTTTAAAGGGAATCAAAAGCTTTATACTGTACTCCAATGGAAAATCTAAACATTTTTCGAAATAAAATCAAAACCTAATAACTCATATACACGTACAAAACTGAAAAAAAAAAAAACAATACGAAGTAAACACAGTTACCTTAATATACGAAACAGCAAAACAAAGTTTTTACCAAAACACAAAGCTTCAAAATCTCAAAAATAAGAAATTGGTATATTTCGAAAGAGAGTTCGTATATTTTGATAGAATTCAAAAGTCACAGTATCAAAGAGAGAAACAAAAACCCCGAATAAGTTAAAAATAAGGAAGGGTAAAACCGAAATTTCTAAAATGTGTAAAACGACGTCGTGATACTATTATTTTTTAAAAATGCGTCAAGTGGCTAATTCTCAGCGAATTTGTAAACAGAGGCTACGCATCACAAAGCGGGTGCCAAAGTGGCTTCCCCGCGAAATTTTTACCCCGAAGGACATATCCTTGGAAAATTTTAAGGACTAGCCACCTTTTAGAGTGTTTATCGCTAGCAGCCACTATTCGAAAAGTTTTAGAAGCATAGTGACAATTGCTATTCATGGATTCTAGTTTAAAATTCCAAGAAAAGATCATGTAGTATCAAGTAAAACAAATCTTGAACTTTAGGGGAAAAATTTGGAGTGTGAGAATTCCCGGACTTTTCCCTAAAATTTAGGATATTTCACCTCCAAATTTTAGGATTTTCTCTACAAAATAATCTGGAGTTTGAGCGATTATGACTATTCATTTAAAACTTTGTAAATGTTGACTAGTTGCTGATCGACGCTCTAAACAATGACTATCCGGCATAAATTTCATCATATTCATTAACCTTGTTTGGGTGGGTTTTCAATTTAAAAGAACCGATAATAATTGTTTTTAGGTACTTAAGGAAAAATGTGAACCAAACTAGTTATATATGATATTCTATAAATATTTATTTTAGATCAAATAAAGTAATTATATTTTTATGTAAAAATAAAAAATTGAATAAGGAGAAAAACAAAAAAAATGTGTACAGAGAACTTATTAGATCAGCATATAAATATTTATATTGTAAGCCTTCACAACGATTAAGATTGTATTTTTAAAAATAAAATTAACTACTTACTGTAACAAATAAAAAAAATATGTTTACATAAAATAAATTTTAAACGAAAATATGTATAACTTTTGGTCCATTTATTTGCACTTAATTGAAGTCTAAATCTAAATGGTTCAGACCTCAAAACTGAATCATGCAGATCTTGAACCAAGTATTCATATCATTAACATGTTCATTACCATTCCATCTATAACCACCACTAGCTACCACAACACAATCACTACCACCACCAACCACCATCCACCACCAGAGCTATTGCAATCATCGCTACCAACCACTACCAACCACCTCTACCATCACAACCACTGCCAGTCACTACTAACGTAACAACCTTCACCATCGCAACCACTATCACCTCCACCATCATTTTATACCAATGACAACTACGAACTACGATTATATCACCAACAACTTCTATCATCATAATAGTCATTACCATTGCCATTTGACAATCACTAACCCACCAACTATCTTTACTGTCACAATTATCACTACCATAGCACCAAATATCTTCACTGCCAACTAATAATACCAACCATATTTACGAACACAACCCCCTCGACTGTTAACCAGCACCAACACATTACCTACCACCACCGACATGACTAACCACTACAACCAACCACCTCCATCATCAAAACTATCACCAACACGACCACTGTTCCTAGCATACAACAACCACCACCACTGCCAACACCGTCCAATACAACATGCCGCCACTGTCAAGCATCACCAGCCACCAAGGCTAAAAACCACCCCCAAACAACCACCACCCATCATCTTACGATTTAATAATTTATGGATATAATACTAAAATATTATACAATATATATTAACTTTAATAAACATAAATTAATAAATATTCAGTTATTGAAAATCAAACAATCTTAATCTTTCAATATTTAGATCTTAAGACAACAATTTAATATTCAGATTGTTTATGCCTAAATTTGTACGTCTAGGTTAAACAATTAATTATGAATGAAGTCACAAGCAATACGGTAAATTATGATGGAAAAGTAAATAAATACGACAAAAATAAAGACAAGTAACTAAGCAAGAAATAATGGAGAAAGCAAAGTAATTCTTATTCCTCGAGTGTAGCCGACTTTGGTGGCAAATCGTGTCTGGTGTACAATACAATGAAAGAAGGGATATTTATAGCAGTCATACCCAGTCCTAAATAAGGTAAAATACAAGTACTAATAAGGCCATATGCCTACAACTCAGGGCGGTTGTATACTAAACCCTAACTAGGAGACTGTAAAACCCTAGGTAGCGGGATGTGTGCCCTGCGCCCTATGACCAAGCCGCCCGAACGGTCGTTGGCTCTAGGAGCAGGCGTATATCCTCAGTACCCGGTGACTTGTAGGATAAGTCTAGTCTCGCCAGTTGCACTCGTATCCCCGTAAAAATAGGTGGCATATTTTTGCCCACACAATCAGTCCCTCCATTTGCTAAGTACTGATGCAAGCAGTCAGGAAGTGAAAGCGGTGTGATGCGAAAAGATATCTCACTGACTCCTTGAGGCTTGCAGTCTCTTTGACCAAGAATGATGTTGATCTCTTCGAGAACTTCGCATGCTTCCTTCTGATCGGTTGATGCTGATCTCACGCATCTTTTCAGGAACTGCCATTAATTGCTCTGAATTTTTTCACATCTCTAGTAATAATGACGCTTGACCATTTCGTGCTCCATCCTT
This sequence comes from Petunia secreta, assembly GCA_029990175.1. Lineage (NCBI taxonomy): Eukaryota > Viridiplantae > Streptophyta > Magnoliopsida > Solanales > Solanaceae > Petunia > Petunia secreta. The sequence continues at coordinate 57,611 of JARKIP010000175.1, read as the reverse complement.
ATCTCTTTCTACTTATAAATAGTGACTTCATGACAGTGGGAAAATCATAACTTTTCTTCAAAAAATAATTCACTTCTTCAGCAATTTCTCATGATAGCGAGAAGCTTTTCTTCCCTTAAAAATGTTCGCCTTTAATTCTGACTTGATATTTCCAGTAAACCTTCTTCGTTCTGAATGGATGTTGTGTGAAGGAGACATAGGAGAAAATTCGTCTGAAGTCACCTCCTTTTCTTTTTTTATCCATGAGAAAACGAATGAAGTCCCCCGAATCATGAAGTTTGATAGGGGTTCTAACGATGTTCTTCGGGATGTCTTCATTGCTATGAGCACTGATTGCAGTGTGCTCACTTTTAACACAGCGGTTGTTGTGATATTCTTCTTGTCATACAGGGTCAGGACGCTTAGCCTTTTCAGCTTCCGTGCGGCTTCTCCGCCAGGATACCTCGTGTGTCCAGGTCGTTCCTTCAATGGTACCAGGCTGGTGATCCACTGCTTTGCTCCATATCATGGCATGCAAGAGGATATAGCTTCACAGAGGCGGGTGGCTAAGGTGCCAGTGAGCTTCAGCTTCCTTCGTGATTCATGGCTTTCGCCCTAGTTATCTGCTTCAGTTGAACCGCTATTGTAATGCCTCATCGTCCGTTGGTTGTGGGATACCCGAGGGAAGAGGCTCCCTTTTGATGGGTTCCCAACTTAAGCCCCTCCGTTCTTGGCTAACTCATATTTGTGCTTGAAGATTTGCGGGGCTGTGCACTCCGGTTTTGCCAGTTGAGGTTGAAGCAGATGGTCAAGCTTTGCTGCTAGTCTTCTACTTTCTCTTCAAGTTCAATGGACGAGATAGGCAAATGTCAGGCCTATACTCAGATGTTGCCGGGATCCCTTGATTTGATCAAGCAGACGGGCTTTGGCTATTTCAGCGGCCGTATGTTGCGAGGGAGTACTCGGGCCGGCATATCTTAAGCTGTAAAAAAAAAAAGACAAACTCCGGAATGCTTACGGCTGGTAGCTACAATCCAGATGAAGGATCTTCGGCCATGTGAGTACTGAGGAGCTCTTTGTTTTTAGTCTTCCCTTTCCTTTTTTTTAATACAATTGTTATAAATAAATATTGTATTCAGGAAGAACAAAATGTATAATATGAGCCTGCGGGCTGTTTGTTATTAATGAAACGAATGTTCATCAATATTTCATACGTAGTTGTGTTATTACGCATTTCGTAATGTGTGAACAAGCAGTATGTTTATGCATCTAGATATTAGATGGCTTCCGGTCGTCCTAACTGTTCTAGTTGTTTAAGAACGTGTGTCAGTGTGCCTTCCTTGAGCAATTACGTCTATTCTGCACCGATAGACAGCGGCTAGGTTGCATCCATAGCAGATGGATGTTTGCGCCCACAATGGGACGACTTTAGCCCATGTGAAAATGATTTTTTTGCATTTTGAGACAAAACGTCTTCGCTTAGTTACTCGAGTATTTAAGACTTTCTGGCACTGCTGACACCCAATTTTGTCCTGAAATGCTTGTCCAATGTCTAATTATTTTAATAAAGTTAATATTTTTTAAATTAGAAATGAATTGATTAATTTTAAAGAAAATGACTAAAGGTGCAAGACATAGCCTCTAAATTAACCTACCTGCGCAACCCCTCATTTCCAAATTAATCCCTAAATACATACTAAAATCGCTCCTGACTTTAAAATGTGCCCCATCTTTGCAAATCCTATATAACATTACACATATTACCCCGATTCAGTTAAATCCCTAAACCCTCATCCGATTCCCTTTTTGAAGCCCTAACCCGCAGACCCGAAAAATCCCCGATTCCCCCTAAAATCTCAACCAAAAGCAGCAAAAATCCATCGTCACATGGTCCCCTCCATGTTCTCCTTCAGCTTTTCCATACCAAGGCCACACTGCCTCATATCTTGAGCGTTTGTTTCAAACAAAGTTGATCCGAGCCATTCATTCATTATAACGGATATATCCCTTAGAGATGGAGGTGAAAATGGTACGATCCAAAAGGATTAGACCATTTTAACGCCCATTTCAAAAGGGAAAGGTCTATTATGGGTCGGATTTAAAGTTCTCAATTTGGAATCCGAAGCCCTAGCATTCAGGTATATATTCATACTCTCTTTCACTTTCTGGGGGCAGTTCATTTTTTTAGCCAAGAAAAACAGAGAAAGGCAACATATACACTTTAAACATTTTCTTTAGTTTTTTTTTTTAGTTCAGAAATCAATGTCACTATTATTGTTGTTTCGGATTTGTGTTGTCGCTTCGCTTTTCAAGTCGTCAACTTCATTCGAGTCCCTTAGTCGAGTCTTACATTCTTCATATTATCGCTCCATTCACTGCTCTCAAAAAGGTAAAAACCTTTACCTCTCGTTTAACTTTCCTGTTTCTATGCATTTTAACAAGATGGGATGTGTTTGTGTGTTACTGATAAGCCTAATCCTTTATTAATCATACTATGCTGTTAAGTGTATTTAATAGAGCTAAAATCATGCTTAAAATCTAAAAGTTACCATCTTTACATGTTTTAGTTTATTAGGATCATATTGAATGTGTTCTAGTCATGACCATTTGGTTTAAAATATGGTTAGAGCTAAAATATTATAGATGGAATCTTTATATATCCTATATATGTTTACTATCTCGGAATGCTTAAAATAGAAATCTTTCTTGTAAAACAAACTGTTTTTGTTCACTTTGATGTCATAAATATGGTTCTAAAACTAGATATTGTGCAAAGGGTGTTTTCTTAGCTTGTGTAGTGATTCCAGTTGTTTTTCCAGTTTCTTTGTGAGTTGAGGGTTTGCAGGCAGTGGGTATGTGTTTATGAATGGTGTGAGGTGCTGTAGGGAGTTAAGTTGGTCTGTAGCGAGCTTCAGGAAGTCATTGTGATGTTGTCTCTGTTTATTGCTTGATTTGGAATTCAGTAGCAGCTGGTATGTGTTTGTGAAGAGTTAGGGAGTTGAGAGAAGGTGTCTGCAGGTCTTGGATCTTTGTAGATTTGATCAGGGTGGTCTAGGGTTGCTTTGTTATTCTGGAGAGAGTTCAGTCTGTCCAGTCTCTTCAAATAGAAGCAGTGTTTTTTTTTTCTCTTGCTGGTATTTTTTTAAGTATCAGTTCCCCTCCCCGAGTTTGTCTCGCAATAGCTGCCTTGCCCTTCTAACTGATTTCTTAGTCGAGTTGAATAGTCTTCTTTTTAAGTTGTGATAAAGATTAATGGAAAGAGCTGAATGAAGATAAATGAGATCTGTTATTATTCCTCTTAAGTTTAGCCTAAAGAAATCAGCTAATGCGGTCGCTTGTTTGGTTACTGATCGTTTATATTTTTGCTTCGTAAATCTTGAACTGGATAGTTAAATTATGGCCATTTAGGATATACTTATTTGTTAATCCTTTATAGTCTTCTCGTTTAAAGTACTGAAGTTTTGACCTTAACAAAAGAAACGAACCTATTCAATCTTGAAAATTCTTTTTTTATAAGTTTTGATTTTTGCTTTCTTTCATAAAAGCTGACATTTTTCTTTATTTATGCTTAAAGGATCAATTTTTGTCTCTCAAATGGTTAAAACTTTCTACTTCACTTCAGAAGATTTAACTATATAAAATAGTGCATATATGTTTGTCTGTTGCTTATATACCATGGTTATAGTTATAAGTCTCAAATCCTTCGTCTTTTGGCTGCTTTGATATGATACTAAATTAGCAAGATCACTCTTTGGATCCTATCTTTTAATATGTTTGTGTGATTGTTAAAATGAGAACCTTGAAATATTTGTTCACTTCCATGATATTTATCTTTATTGGTTAGATTTCCTTTTTATTTGTTTCCGCTCCATGGTAGAATGATGTCCAGTTTATAGAATTTCATATAGCTCACTGATCATGTTCGTTACTGGTCTGCCTTTTAAATATCACGTTTAGGCTTTTCATTAGCATACTATGTCTTGAGCGAGCTTATTTACTTATTCTGGTTGATATTTGCATATTTACTAATTTTTATCCTTGTTTCTTTTGCATTAAATGCACAACTTGGAAATGAGTTGGGCTAAAACTCTCAAATTGGCATGGCTTACATTTGCATTGGAGTCACCTGGGGTCGAGTTCGGGCTCAAGCTTTCAAGAAGTGAAGATCTATAGAAATTTAAAATAAATGCTTTGTTGAGCCATGTGATGTTTAGGCTCATGGGCATAATGTATAAAAAATAAAATTCAAGGCTCCCATGAGTTTGTCAAATTTTCCCGGTTCTTCTTCTAAATCCTGCTCTCTCCCCTCTATCCCTTAGAAATTGCATGTCTATAGGAATTCCCCGTAAATAATTAATTATTGTAGAATAATTTATTTGATTGATTATGAAAGGAATGTTTAGTTATTTATTGAGTTATTTTGTGAATATTTTATTTCTTTAGAATCTCCATCTTATTTACGAATTTTGAATCTTTTAGTTAAATAATGCGTGCAAGCCAATTCGTAATAATCCTAAAATTGCTTTTAAAATACAACTTTAATACAAGTCTTCAAGTCAATTAGTTTTCTTAATAAAGTCATTTATTTTCTTTACCTTTTTATGTATACTTGATTTTAAATTCAATTAGTGACGCTTTAAATTGAAAGTTAAATACTTTTGAAAATCGCATTTATTTAGCTATTTTGTGAAAACCGAAGGATTAACCATATTTTGTAGATTTTCGAAAGTGCTTTCGAATTGAAGCCTTCTTTCGAAAATAATTGAACCTCTTACTTAGAATCTCTGAAAAGACCATGTTCCTTAAAACGGAGGAATTGCACGCGTTGTTTAATTAATTGGTTCCTAATTCTTCTAAATTAGGTGGCGACTCCAAAGAAACCCTTTAGAATCTCCATATTGTTGAACAATATACCCGAAACCTATCTTTTTGTTAAAGAAAGGGTAATTTTTTGGGGTTCAACAGCTTGGCCACTCCTCTGGCGATAACTTAAGGTTCTAACTGCAAGGTTTTCATGAGATAGCTCTTTATTTGTTTATTATTTGTAAAATAGCATGTTTAGTTAAGTTGATTATTTGCAATTGTTTGTCACTGAAAGCATGTCATTACACTTTATTTGTGCACATATAAACAGGCATTTCGTTCATATTTCTTCCAATCCTGGGAGCTTCTTCATTGTTACTTAAACCGGCGAGGTGTATGCATATACACCTGCAACTCACAAAAAAATCCTTTAAGAAAGAGTGTGCGTGCCTACGGGGTGAGCGGATAGTTTTACTACCGTGTGACCGCTTGCCACTCAAAATAAGCTTGTGTCTAATAAACCCACTCTAGAGTTTCTGTTAGGAACATGTATGCATAAACCTTAGATTGGACCCGGTCCTTGGCACCGCCTCCATAGTTAAGAAACCCACTCTTTTTCGTTGACGGGTTTTAAAACCCAATAACAGTGCATATTATGTGTTTATGTGATAATGAAACTTCCAATCCGGGCCAAGTTTTGCAATTAATTAAATTTAGAATACTTTTATTAATTTTGTAGACTAGAAGACCCTTGAATTCAAGAGGTTTTCAAATAGTCATCAAGTTGAAATTGTGAAGATAGTTGCGAGAAGATAACAAGCTAAGGGCAAGAGACATCGAAAGGACGATAAGACGTTTGATCTATTTGATTGATGTCTAATTCAAGCAAGTTTTTGGAGTAAACCACATTTGCAACCAGATGTCAGAAATTACACCGATTGTGCAAGCAAGAATGGATTGATCCTAATCAGGCCCGCACTTCAGTTTCATTGCCTCCTTGAGCCTGATGCAGCTTAGTTATAGCAGTTATTTATATTTTATTGTACCCAAAATGATGTATTTAAATTATGTCTGGAAGTTTTTATTTTTGATGTAACAATGATGTACTCAAAATCAAGTTATTATGAAAGAGAAATTATTATTACTGTTATTGCCACTTACTCTAAATTCGATTATTGTAAAACTGGCTTGGACTACTTTATCATTATAACCTATTTGGCGTCTTAGGCCCACCTCTGGCACAAAGAGACACCTTACATGGTAGGATACGCCTGCATTTTATTTCACGCTCAATTAATTGTGATTGCCACATGACAGCTTGTTTAAAATACAAAGCGCTATGTGATGCACGTTACGTGATTGTGTGCAATTTTAGAAATAACATGAAAACTAACCTAGTTACCTTTTGAATTTTTCTTTTGTTTTGATTATTCCCAAAGAGAGAGTTTGATTCGTGTTGACTCCTGAGTCGGTTATGTGTCTAATCTAAAGTGAAGCAAGCAATGACCGATTTGATCGATAATCAGAATGGTATCCCTACATCTTCTAATGACCAAGCAGTTGTTGTTTCTGATGAATGAATTTCTAGAATGGCTAAGCAGACTGAATGCATGCAAGCTGAACTAAAAAGAATGAAGGGGTCGAGTCACCAAAACGTGCCAGCCGTGCTATCAACTCTGAACCCCAATGTTGAAACTTCCAATCCGAACACGCCTTTAAATTCCAGTGTCATTCATATGCTTGCACCGGTTAACAACATCCCAAATTCATTAACCAAAACAACTTGCCTCACAATCAATATTTACCTGCCAAAGATACTCCTCGTCCTCCACAATCCAAAGCATCCATTGTTGTGGCTATTGCTCCTCAAACTGTCAATGATCCAAGACAAGGATATCCTGAAGCCCAATAGTATGAGCATGACCCCAATGGTAAGAAAATGGATTTCACTAACTGTGTACCGCAAAGTGAAGTGCCCATAACTGTGGAAAAGCATGGAAAGACAGTTGAGCAAGAGGAGATAATCCAAACGATGAAAATCATGCAGCAATCCATCAAGGATTTGCAAGTGTCTAGAGGACGTCAAAGCATCTCCTACCGCAATCTTTATCTATACCCTGACGTTACTCTTTCTCCCGGTTTTAAAGTGCCAAATTTGATATGTATGATGGTCATAGTGACCCATTTTCTCATTTGACCAAGTAGCTCAACCGAATGAGGGTTGCGGGAGGTAAAGAGGAACTTCTGATGGCCTTCTTCAGTCATAGTCTGGAAGGTACTGCTGCTGAATGGTTTGCAAGACAGGATATAAGCAAGTGGCGTGAGTTTGATGACATAGCCAATGATTTCCCAAAGCAGTTTAAATACAACGTCGAGATGGTTCCTGACCTTATAACCTTGGCCAATCTGAAGAAGAAACCAACAGAAACTTTTAGGGAATACGTACTGAGATGGCGTGAACATGCTCAAGGGTACGACCACCAATGATTGAGGAAGACATGGTAAAATACTTCATCCGAGCCCAAGATGATGCCTATTACATGCACTTGCTCCCTATGATGGATAAACCCTATTCTAAACTTCTTGTGATAGGAGAAATGGTTGAAGAAGGGGTTAAGGCTGGGCGAATTGTAAGCTTTGTTGTTATGAAGGCAACCACCCAAAATGCTCAAGCTGGCACAAGTAATTTTGAGAAGGAAGATAAAGTTGGTATTGATATGGCCGATATCAACCAAAGGCCAAACAAGAAGCCAACCTTCAGAAACTCACCAACCCAGCCTATTTACGAAAGCACACTGCACTCAACTTACCCAAGTCAGTATCAAACTCCATCTGCTCTATATCCAGTCTATAATACTCAACCTGATTACCATCAATCTGGAATACCCGTTTATCAGCCTTATTCATAACCGCAAGCATACAATTACTCTCAACAACACCAGTTACCTGTAGCCCGGCAGTCTATGCCAGCAGGGTCTCGTCCCAAATATGAAAAGAGACAGCACCGAAAATTCGCTTCTTTAGGTGAACCACAAGCTCAATTGTATGAAAGATTAAAGGATATGGGAGTGCTAAACCCTTTAGCAGGAGATGGTACATTTGACCCTCCCCCAGAAGGTGTTGATGGAACCAAATATTGTGCTTACCATGCAGAATTTGCTAGGCATAACACTGAGGAATGTGTCCTTCTTAAACATAAGATCCAAGATTTGATTGAAAACAATACAATCCAGCTGAGTGAACCAACGCAAGAGGCTTGGTTGTGAACTAAAAGCACTTTACAAAACTTCAATTCAGATTGAGGCCCTGAATCATGCTGGTTAAAACTTTATCATTTTGCCTCTTTATCTTTAAAATTTTACAAAATTTTCAAATGCATTTATGCTTTGGTACTTTCTTTGATTTAAAAGAATCTGTTGTTATTATGATTGTGGCATATAATGAGACAAATGAACAAATCAAGGATGACTACTTGACCTAGTCAAATGATGGTTAATTTTTCAAGGTCCCCATGGCAATCCAAACTGGAGCAACTGCTGTTGAAGAAGTTGTCTCTTTTGGCAAGAGCCACTTTTGAAGTAATTCAATACAATCAAGAGATTTTGCAAGCGGCGCAAGCAAATATTTTTTTCATTTTCATGTAATTTTGGTTGTAATGCGAACTGCGTGTAACCTGATTCCCAAGGCGGGATAAGTAAGCAACTCACATAGAGCTCGGTTACACTAGCATAGGGATCCCCTATTTCCTCTTTTATGTAATTTTGAACTACTTTTGGTCTGATTCCTAGAATGACAACAGGATAAGTAAGCAATCCACATCGGACTCGATCAGATTTTTGTAATGTTTTAGGTTTGTTTATCTTTGATGATGTAATTCCGAACTACGTATCTGGGCAGATGTGTAGGCATTCCAATTCGAATTCGGCTTCTTACTTAGATTGTCATATTCTCCAAAACTTTATGTAAGCAGAACAACGCACGGTCTGATTCCCATGATGGGATACGTAGGCGCTCTCTTCGGGCTCGACTCTATAATATTAAAATTTTCAGTCCTCTAAAGTAAGATACTGGGGCAAAATTTTGCAAGGTGAATTGAAGATATGGAAGATAGCAATTGGGGAAATCTTGCAAAGCAAGTTAAAAGATGTAAAAGATCATAACTGGGGCAAATTTTTGCAAAATATGGTATTTTCCGATGGAAGATGAATGGACAAAATTCTGTAAGTGTTTGAAAATGGTGCAAAGTTGCAGGATAAAGGATGTTCAATTTGTTTCAATATATGTCACCATCTGAAGTACAACAAGGGTTTTAGATTAACATAAATGTTACATGAATATCCTTTTCAACTATGCAAGTATTTATGTCAACTATTTGAAATTTATTGTGCTATTAGTTCATTGGGCAAGTCTCAAAGGACGGATCGCAAATCTAGACAAAGTGAGAAGAAGGAAGCAGTTGTAGGATGAAGGCTTGAGTCAGCATGAATCAAACGCTCCCCCCTCCCTCCCAAAACTAACAATTTTTCTGTGAGAGCAGGGACATTAAGACCCGCAACGGAAGATATACATCTTAGCAGTCAATCTCCAAGATTCTCATCGCTAGGATTGCAATGATATTTGGATAAAGCTCGTGCTTCATGACCCGACGCTTTTTCAATTTGCCGAAAGGCGGCATTTCTATTTCCCATAACTCTCGCAAATTATTAAGAATATCTGTTTCATTTCTCATTCGCTTTATGAGAGCGCTTACTAAAGTTCCATTTTTTATGATTTATAGATATTGCCAATTCTGGGGGCTCACTTTATTTTGTAATCAAGACCATTCCACCGTGGAAGAGTTCAAAGAGTATAACGTGTTCACGCTTTCGAGAAGCATCATTATATTTCACGCTTTCAAGAAGCGTCTCCATGTTCACGCTTTCGAGAAGCGTCTTTATATTTCACGCTTCCGGTAAGCGTCTTTATGTGTTTACGCTTTCGATAAGCGTCTTTATATTTCACGCTTCCGGTAAGCGTCTTTATGTATTTACGCTTTCGATAAGCGTCTTTATATTTCACGCTTCCGGTAAACGTCTTTATGTGTTCACGCTTCTGGTAAGCGTCTTTATGTGTTTACGCTTTCGATAAGCGTCTCTATATTTCACGCTTCCGGTAAGCGTCTTTATGTGTTCACGCTTTCGGTAAGTGTCTTTATGTGTTTATGCTTTCGATAAGCGTCTTTATGTTATGCTTTCGATAAGCGTCTTTATATTTCACGCTTTCGGTAAGCGTCTTAAGCATCTTTATATTTCACGCTTTCAATAAGCGTCTTTATATGTTCACGCTTTCGATAAGCGTATTTGTATCACCTCGAAGGTGTTAATCATTTGAATGTCTCTAAGGCGTAGTTTTGTTGCCTTGATAGGCGTTTTAATATTTGCCACTTTCTTAATAATATTTTTTAGCCTCCTAAGGCGTTTATACATTTGCTATACATATTTTAAATACTTACATTACTAATAAGTTTGTTAAGACATGTAGGATAATGTGAATACTTCGGATGTATTCTTACATTTGGTTGGAGTATAATCCGAGATTGCATTCAAATTGACTCCTCATGATTTAAAGCATTATGCTTTATCATAGATTATTGCCGAAAAAGCGGCATTTTTTAACCCTTATGATTACATTTAAATTTCACTTTATGTTCCTATGGATTGAAGTCCTTTATTGTTTTATATTCAGTCTACCAACAGCCCTGAAGTCATCTTGCCTCACAAAGCCAGATTTCTTCACTAGTTCATTGGAGATGAGCTTATCATTGAAACAAGCATCTACGAATTTTATTATCATTATCAATTTCTTACTCCATTTATTAAGCCTTATTTGCAGTTACTCGCTTACCGTTTATCGAGTTTATTACAGGATTTTAGCAGCACCGCAGCAGCATTTGGAGCATAACGTGGAACTTTTTCTTAACAGTGAACTGGGGCAATCGTTGATATGAGCTATACTTGTCAACAAGGATCTAAAGAATCGCACTCGAACAAGCAAGTCTTACCTAATCTTTCATTCCAAATTAGGGGTCAGTCAAATTCCTTCTTATTCATGTGTCCATTTCTGTTAATCGTGTGAGTCTTCGTGTCTAAGTGTCGTCGAACTACATATGGCATGATTCTTGTTTAGCCAAAGATATGTAGGCAACTCGGAGACCGGAGTTCGGCCATGACCATAAGCCTCGCCTTTTGGTCCTTGGAACCAATGTTCTTGGCTTTATCGTGACAAAATTGGTGTTTCAATCAACTTTCTGTACCCTGAAAATTCTTTCATCCTTTTCGGGTAAAGAGAAGCAGCTATTGACACTCAATTTTGTCCCGAAATGCTTGTCCAATGTCTAATTATTTTAATAAAGTTAATTTTTTTTAAATTAGAAGTGAATTGATTAATTTTAATGAAAATGACTAAAGGTGCAAGATATAGCCTCTAAATTAATCTACCTGCGCAACCCCTCATTTCCAAATTAATCCCTAAATACATGCTAAAATCGCTCCTGACTTTAAAATGTGTCCTATCTTTGCAAATCCTTTATAACATTACACACATTACCCCAATTCAGTTCAATCCCTAAACCCTCACCCAATTCCCCTTTTGAAGCCCCAACCTGCAGACCCGAAAAATTCCCGATTCCCCCTAAAATCTCGACCAAAAGCAGCCAAAATCCATCGTCACCTGGTCCCCTCCATGTTCTCCTTCAACTTTTCCGTACCAAGGCCACGTTTCCTCATATCTTGAGCGTTTGTTTCAAACAAAGTTGATCCGAGCCATTCATTCATTATAACGGATATATCCCTTAGAGATGGAGGTGAAAGTGGTACGATCCAAAAGGATTAGACCATTTTAACGCCCATTTCAAAAGGGAAAGGTCTATTATTGGTCGGATTTAAAGTTCTCAATTTGGAATCCGAAGCCCTAGCATTCAGGTATATATTCATACTCTCTTTCACTTTCTGGGGGCAGTTCATTTTTTTAGCCAAGAAAAACAGAGAAAGGCAACATATACACTTTAAACATTTTCTTTAGTTTTTTTTTTTTTAGTTCAGAAATCAATGTCACTATTATTTTTGTTTCGGATTTGTGTCGTCGCTTCGCTTTTCAAGTCGTCAACTTCATTCGAGTCCCTTAGTCGAGTCTTACATTCTTCAGATTATCGCTCCATTCACTGCTCTCAAAAAGGTAAAAACCTTTACCTCTCGTTTAACTTTCCTGTTTCTATGCATTTTAACAAGATGGGATGTGTTTGTGTGTTACTGATAAGCCTAATCCTTTATTAATCATACTATGCTGTTAAGTGTATTTAATAGAGCTAAAATCATGCTTAAAATCTAAAAGTTACCATCTTTACATGTTTTAGTTTATTAGGATCATATTCAATGTGTTCTAGTCATGACCATTTGGTTTAAAATATGGTTAGAGCTAAAATATTATAGATGGAATCTTTATATATCCTATATATGTTTACTATCTCAGAATGCTTAAAATAGAAATCTTTCTTGTAAAACAAACTTTTTTTGTTGACTTTGATGTCATAAATATGGTTTTAAAACTAGATATTGTGCAAAGGGTGTTTTCTTAGCTTGTGTAGTGATTCCAGTTGTTTTTCCATTTTCTTTGTAAGTTGAGGGTTTGCAGGCAATGGGTATGTGTCTCTGAATGGTGTGAGGTGATGTAGGTAGTTCAGTTGGTCTGTAGTGAGATTCAGAAAGTCATGTGATGTTGTCTCTGTTTATTGCTTGATTTGGAATTCAGTAGCAGCTGGAATGTGTTTGTGAAGAGTCAGGAAGTAGAGAGAAGGGGTCTGCAGGTTTTGGATCTTTGTAGATTGGATCAGGGTGGTCTGGGTTGCTTTGGTATTCTAGAGGGAGTCAGTCTGTCCAGTCTCCTCAAATAGAAGCAGTGCTTTTTTTCTCTCTTGCTGGTGTTTTTTTAAGTGTCAGTTCCCCTCCCCGAGTTTGTCTCGCAATAGCTATCTTGCCCTTCTAACTGATTTCTTAGTCGAGTTGAATGATCGTCTTTTTAAGTTGTGATAAAGATTAATAAGAGCTTAATGAAGATAAATGAGATCTGTTATTATTCCTCTTAAGTTTAGCCTAAAGAAATCAGCTAATGCGGTCGTTTGTTTGATTACTGGTCGTTTATATTTTTGCATCGTAAATCTTGAATTGGATAGTTAAATTATGGCCATTTACAATACACTTATTTATTAATCCTTTATAGTCTTCTCGTTTAAATTACTGAAGTTTTGGCCTTAATAAAAGAAACGAACCTATTCAATCTTGAAAATTCCTTTTTTTTTTTTAAATTTTGATTTTTGCTTTCTTTCATAGAAGATGACATTTTTTTTTATGCTTAAAGGATCAATTTTTGTCTCTCAAATAGTTAAAACTTTCTACTTTTTCACTTCAGAAGATTTAACTATATAAAATAGTGCATCTTTGTTTGTCTGTTGCTTATGTACCATGGTTATAGTTATAAGTCTCAAATCCTTCATCTTTTGGTTGCTTTGATATGATACTAAATTAGCAAGATCACTCTTTGGATCGTATCTTTTAATATGTTTGCGTGATTATTAAAATAAGAACCCTGAAATATCTTGTTCACTTCCATGATATTTATCTTTATTGGTTAGATTTCCTTTTTATTTGGTTCTGCTCCATGGTGGAATGATGTCCAGTTTATAGAATTTCATATAGCTCATTGATCATGTTCGTTACTGGCCTGCCTTTTAGATATCATGTTTAGGCTTTTCATTAGCATACCATGTCTTTGAGCGGCTTATTTACTTATTCTGATTGATATTTACATAGTTACTAATTTTTATCCTTGTTTCTTTTTCATCAAATACACAACTTGGGAACGAGTTGCGCTAAAACTCTCAAATTTGCATGGCTTATATTTGCATTGGATTCACTTGGGGTCGAGTTCTGGCTCAAGCTTTCAAGAAGTGAAGATCTATAGAAATTTAAAATAAATCCTTCGTTGAGCCATGTGATGTTTAGGCTCATGCGCATAATATATAAAATACAAAATTCAAGGCTCCCATGAGTTTGTCAAATTTTCCGGGTTCTTCTTCGAAATCCTTCTCTCTCCCATCTATCCCTTAGAAATTGCATGTCTATAGGAATTACCCGTAGATAATTAATTATTGTAGAATAATTTATTTGATTGATTAAGAATGAATGTTTAGTTATTTATTGAGTTATTTTGTGAATATTTTATTTCTTTAGAATCTCCATCTTATTTATGGATTTTGAATATTTTAGTTAAATAATGCGTGCAAGCCAATTCGTAATAATCTTAAAATTGCTTTTAAAATACAATTTTAATACTAGTCTTCAAGTCAATTAGTTTTCTTATTAAAGTCATTTATTTTCCTTATCTTTTTATGTATACTTGATTTTAAATTCAATTAGTGACACTTTAAATTGAAAGTTAAATACTTTTGAAAATATCATTTATTTTGCTATTTTGTGAAAACCGAAGGATTAACCACATTATGTAGATTTTCGAAAGTACTTTCAAATTGAAACCTTCTTTCGAAAATAATTGAACCTCTTACTTAAAATCTCTGAAAAGACCATTTTCCTTAAAACGGAGGAATTGCACGCATTGTTTAATTAATTGGTTCCTAATTCTCCTAAATTAGGTGTCGAATCCAAAGAAACCCTTTGGAATCTTCATATTGTTTGAACAATATACCTGAAACCTATCTTTTTATTAAAGAAAGGTTAATTTTTTGGGGTTCAACAAGCACTACACGGACAGGCGTCCCCATCGGCGTGTAGGTACAATTATTGATTTAACGAGATCAATACTCGATTAATGCCTGGTGGCTGAGCTAGAATAGTGTACTCTACTTTTTTTAGCGAAAAGTGAGTGTATTACTTCAACTTAGACCTGGCAGGGGGCTATGAATAGTTGGATCGTAGATGGATCCAAATAAATAAGTAAAACTGACTAAGTAAGATATTAGTTTTATTAATAAAGGTGCAGGGCTTAGGATGTTGTAGGTGAAACCCCGTAACATGTCCAAAGAGTATGAAAATACTGTAATTTAAAAAGAACTAACATAAGCAAAGTAAATACCTTCTCAAGCAACAGTACTTCATGTTTGATCCTCGAAAGATTCGGGGGCATTTGGTTGGGCTTTCCTATTTAAGGGTGTCGAGCCTTGAAAGTCATCCCCCGAGTCGCTGACGACCCTGTGGTACAACCTCTCACCGATCAAGCAATAATGAACTACCCGTTTCCGCAAATGAATGATTTCTAACTTGTCTTCAGGATGATCTCATTTGCTCAGATAGCTGACCATCGCATCACACTGCCCTGTGAAAGACCCTATATCTTGAACTTCAAGGTTCATCAGGCTTCCGGGGTTAGATCAACTATCGTCTGCCGATTTACGAATTCTCGGATGCTTCGACATCTTCTGAGATCTCTTCTTGGTGGATGAACTCCCAGGCATGAAATTTTTTTCAGGATTGCCCTGATTTTCTTCTTTCGATCTAGCTTACAGATGTCCTCAGGTACAAAGATTTCCCTTAGTTGATCAACCATCGGCTGGGATTTGTTGTACAGGCTGATCTTTCTGGACCCCAGTGTGTAGGCTAAATCAAGAGCTTGAATTATGGCTTCACACTCTGCTTCATTCTTATCGGCTTTCATGGCCTGATGGTAGACCATTCCAGACGACGTTCTAATCCACAGATCAACCTCTTTCCCGTTGGGATTCACTCCCGTGCGAATCTCCCAATGGCCCTACTCGATCACTACTTCCTTGAGCGACTCTTCAGCCTTCCATTCCAGTTCTTCTGCAAAATCTGAGGTAAACCTTCCAACGCCTGCGACTTGATATCTGAGTGGGGTTGATAGGTGACGTCGTACTCTCCCAACTCTTCAGCCCACTTTGCCACATCTTTCGTCAGACCGGGTTTAGACAAAATGGTTTGTACCGGTGTCGAAGAAACTAAACTGACCGAGTGTTCCTGAAAGTATGAGCAACTCTCGTGTGTCCATTACCACAGTTGCTATGAACTGGAGCGGCAAGGGAGAGAACTTGTCTATGCGCTGCAGCATCATGTTGGCGTATTTCACAGGAAATTGCTGCCCGTTCTTTTCTCGTACAAGGACCACATTCCAGACTATCTCACATATTGAAACGTATAACAGTAGGTGCTCACCTATCTCCGGTTCGGTTATCACTAGAATTTGTAGGAGTTGTATGTTCGTCCAAGCCATTGTCAAATAACATTATATCAGCCACATGGGTCCTCCTTGCTTCCGCGACATTTCAAAGAGACGATACCAATTCAGTCGCTCTCGGGACTAGTTGATCCATTGCCGCCAGTCGATCCCGCAGTTCCCTGAGTTCCTCTCTGATAAGGGGAAAAACACGCGGAAGCTAATAATCTATACGAGCGGAAGCAAATAATAAAGATAACAAGAAATCGAGACTAGGAAGGCAAGAAATTAGAAGAAAGAATCGAATTCAATTTACTAACGTTAATTGAATTCAAAAGGGAGAAGGGAAACTCGAACCTTACAATGGAATCAAACTAGGTGTCGATCTCCATAGGTTCCAAGTCGAGACATACACGAGCCTCGGGCTCAAACAAGAAGGGCTCGGCCTCTTCAATGTTCTCTCTCAAATTCTCTCTTCTAAAATGACTAACTAATGAAAATGAAAAGCTAATGTGCTATATATACATTTACATTGTTATTTGGACAAAAATGGCCCTGCAGCTGATTCTGGTTCGCTGATCAACCTCTCTTCATCGCGATCGCGCAAGCAAAACTCTAGGCATCGCGATCGCGCAAATGGATCGCGATCGCGCAAGTCTTCAGCAGCCTCACGATCTCTATCAACTTTGCCTTCGCCTTCGCGTTCAAGGGGCGCTGTCGCGCAGGCCAAACCATTCCTCTTCGCGATCGCGTGAGTAGTGGCGCGATCGCGAAGAACACTTGTTCTTCCTCAGGCAGTGAGCTCCCAGATTGCTCCCCTGTTTTGCCCTGTTTTGGGCTGCCTGTTTTCCTGTCCTGTTTCCTCCATCCGTTGGCGCTCCAATGCATGATCTTCCAAGATGTTCCCGGAGGCCTTGACTCGTATCCGTTGTGCTCTCGATCTTGGCTTTTGATGGTTGTCGTTTAGGCCATTTTGCCCCGCATCATCCTCCCCTTCTTGAAAGGATTTCGTCCTCGAAATCGAACCATCAAAACCTACAATCAAAACAAAGCACAACCAAAATTTCCTACTTCGCAAGTAGGTTAGCTTAGCAAGAAAAAGTGCAAGTGGTGTGGAAAACACACTCTTGTGATAGAGCCAAGCATCAATACCGATTAAAAAGCTTACGTCCCCAAAGGAGACAACATAGTCTTGGCTCGACAAGAACAAGCACTCATTTTCAAAACAAGCAAAGAGATCAAAGTCATGCAATATGTAGCAATTCAATGTCCTATGACCCCTAAGCTTACCATCAACACACCAAGCCTCCAAATCAAGTTTATCACAATGTGACACATCGGCTTTGGCATGCTCGACACTCAAGGTGTGCTCAACATATGGGATGGAGTAAGTAGAATAGTTCAATGCACAACTAACATCGACTACTCCGCTCCCCTTCTTAGAAGCACTCCTACACACACCAAGAGGTACCTCCTCACCCCCAAATACTCCCCCAAGATAACCCTCGTCACTAGACAAACTCCCAAGGGAGGTCTCAAACAACGGATTATCCATAGAGTTAGGCATTCCAATCCATGGAGGTCCAAACTCACACTCTACTCTAGCTTGATACAATTCACCATTTTCATTGAAGTTGCGCTCATACAAAGGATTAGTATAGGCACACTTCTCAAGTTCATTAGCAAGCAAAGGTGAAGTTCTCAAACTAGAGACAACATCGACACTTGAGGAGTCACCGAACACAAGTCGATCGATCTCATTCTCAAGAGACCCCTCAAGGTTACAACTCTCCTCACTACGACACAAGATGCCACCATTATCAATTAAGCATTCAAAGGGAAGAATAAGATTATCATGCAATTCATCTTCACCTTTATCAAATATGGGTGGGGTGTCATAACAAGGTTCACAAACAAGGTCAACTTCAACATCTTCACTAAAGAGAGGTTCAACGAAAACCGAGCTCACATCATGATGTGGCTTTTCAATCCTCTCAACTAGTGGTTCATTTTCACACACAAGTTGACCCAATGACCCTACACTAGTTGCAAACACATTGTAATCATACATATCATCAACTAGCCTAGAGTTTTCACTAACAACATAACAAGACAAGGAAGTAGCATGCTCAAGGGAGGAAGAACTAACACATACCTTTGAAGTGTCAAGAACGTCTTCACCTTGTAGCTCACATTCGGCATCTCCTTCACCTTGTCTTTCAATCCCGGAACATGGTTGAGGCTCCATCGGTTTGCCTCCAAGAATCCCTACACAAGAATTCAAACACATAGAAGAAAAGGATAAAGGGTTAAGGTTAGAATAAGGGGTGCCCTCACTCTCAATTTTTCTTTTTCCCTCTTTCTTTTCCCTCATTTTTTTTCCAAGGTCGGGTGTAGATTCGGGTGGCAACAACTCACTCACATCTCTCAACATATCCTCTCCTTTTTCCACTCGAGAGTTGTCACCGGTCGCTCCCTTACTCCTCTCTATCTTTTGTCTCTCAAATTCGGGCGAATTGGGACGAGGCCCAAGAATACCCATAGCCGGAGTAGGTGGACCTTTCACGTCAACCCGGAATCTAGGACTAGGAGACTCATCACTTGATGTCTCCTTCTTCTTCATTGGTGAACCACTCGGCTTCGGAAGTGGCTTCGGGTTCACCTTGTTGACATTTGTCAACTCTTTTGTAGCACTAGTCCCACCACTTCTTGTAAATGTAGGACTTCTTGTTTGCACATTGTCAACCATGGAATGAAGTCCTTGCTCCTCGCTCCTTTGCCTAGCCAAAGAAGGGGCACTAGTAGGCACTCGGCTCTTCGCCCGGTAAGGCACAAAGTCATAAACTCTTTGCCCTACGCCCACAAGATATGCATCCTTCACCACACTATATTGCACCCTCTTCCCCTCTAACCACCGGTCACCTATCCACACATCAATATGACGCATGGGATACACATCACACCACACATAGCATTTATAGTTCCTATGAGATATGAGTACCCGAGCCTCCTTAGAAACCCACACTCCATCATACTCATAAGGATGCTCTAGCTTGTGGCATGGCATCCTAAGCCTATCAACCAAAGAGGTGCTAATACAATTGGCATCGGTACCACCAATTTTGAGCAAGTATCCTCCAATACCATCTACCTCAACAACGAACCTACATCTACCCAAGTCTTGCACATTGGCACCCAAATGAGAATTTGGACGCCCACAAGTGTCAACACCAACAACTTGGGTCTTCCTTATCCCTCCACTAGTGGCAACACCACTAGAACAACCTCCACTTCCCGTCACTCTCCCAACATTAGCAATGTTGTTGGAAGTCAAGGAAGGAGCCTCGCCATGGAACCCATAAGTGCCTCTCGCCTTGGTTCCATAGCCCATAGCACTACTCCTACTACAACCATCCACGCCCTTCACGGCATATAACCCCGTTGTAGCAAAGGCAACACCATCTATCATACCACCCTCCACATGAGAATTAGAAGCATTAGGTCGCTTAGCGTACCTAGAAGGTGCAAGCTTCTTCTTCCCCATGGAACAACCACCACCACCTCCCATGCTAATGGAAGGTCCTCTACTACTCCCTTGTACACCGTTAGCAACACTAAGAGAAGATGCATAAGAATAATCCATATGTTCAACATCATCATCAACTCTATCTATGTCACTACCATGCTCTAATTCATCACAAGAAGAGTAAGTAGGATCAATGTACCTTGAAGCGTCACCATCTTCGATTTCTTGACTAGAAGCATAGGCATCATCATATTCTTCATCACAAGCCTCATAGTCATCATCAATCTCACGATCGTCATAGTGAACCGCTTCATCTCCATAGGAGCCATGGTTTCCATCATCATAGTAATGGCCATCATCCTTACCGTAGGAACCATAGTCTCCATCATCACCATACGAGTCATAGCAACTCGCATCATCGCCACATGAGCCATAATCTACTCCATCATCAATATCCGACATTGTTGCAATCACCAAAGAACAAAACCTCCCAAAAGTCACTCCCTCACGTGTATCACTCAATATATGTACACTCAAGAGCGAGGCCTTATCAACTTGGGAACCAAGGTAATCACAACTAGCATGTCCAAGTTAAAGTTCGGAATGGAATTAATGAGACTCTATGTACGGACGGCTATTTAAAGTGCGCACTTGAGGCCAAAAGGAGTTCTACGACTCTTCTTTGAATTCTAATCTCCTCTACGCACGAATACCTAATACGCTAAAGGATTAGTGTCTTTCAAGTAGGCCAATTACCTTCAAAACACTAACCAAGAGGTACGGTAGAAAACGGGACACAAAAGATTCGACTCGAATTGGCACCAAATGGATTTGGAATCGGATGAAATTTTGTTTGTGATCTACAAACTCATCATATTTAATGGTCCAATTGGAGTCATGATGTTTGGAAACTGTTCGGAAGCCGTTGCAAACGTTCTGTCCCAAAACTGGAATTCTGAAATTTTTTTGTTCTTCGCTATCGCGACCAGACGCGCGCGATCGCGAAGGGTTAATTTTTCAAAAAATAATTTTGTTCTTCGCTATCGCGAAATTGCTCTTCGCGATCGCGAAGGGTTAATCCCTGCACTTTCACAGCAGCTCAAAAACGGGTTTTTGGGCGATTTTGGCCAAATTTTTGGCTCGATTTCAACCCGAAACACAAAACCAACGATACCCAAAGGTGTATACAACTATAACAACCAATCCCCAATAGTTTTCAACTCCGAACAAACAACAACAAGCTTCGATTCGAGATTGAAGCGTTTTCAAGAAATTTTCAAACTTTTGGATTTTGATTTTGGAAATTTTGATTCGTAACACCAAAACACGAGATATAGGTATCAAAACGACGGGAATACAACAAGGAACAAACCCCACTACTTTTTAACACTCGGGGATTCGTATCCAACCCGCTCCACCAATTTTTTTCAACTTTTCTAGTTTTTCAATTTTTTTGTTTTTCTTCTTTTTCAAGAACAACAAGAACAACACAACAATGATACTAACATAAGGAACAAGGAACGGGGGTTTGTAAGAACATAACCCGAGCCTTGCTCTGATACCAACTGATAAGGGGAAAAACACGCGGAAGCTAATAATCTATACGAGCGGAAGCAAATAATAAAGATAACAAGAAATCGAGACTAGGAAGGCAAGAAATTAGAAGAAAGAATCGAATTCAATTTACTAACGTTAATTGAATTCAAAAGGGAGAAGGGAAACTCGAACCTTACAATGGAATCAAACTAGGTGTCGATCTCCATAGGTTCCAAGTCGAGACATACACGAGCCTCGGGCTCAAACAAGAAGGGCTCGGCCTCTTCAATGTTCTCTCTCAAATTCTCTCTTCTAAAATGACTAACTAATGAAAATGAAAAGCTAATGTGCTATATATACATTTACATTGTTATTTGGACAAAAATGGCCCTGCAGCTGATTCTGGTTCGCTGATCAACCTCTCTTCATCGCGATCGCGCCAGGGAGGCTCGCGATCGCGCAAGCAAAACTCTAGGCATCGCGATCGCGCAAATGGATCGCGATCGCGCAAGTCTTCAGCAGCCTCACGATCTCTATCAACTTTGCCTTCGCCTTCGCGTTCAAGGGGCGCTGTCGCGCAGGCCAAACCATTCCTCTTCGCGATCGCGTGAGTAGTGGCGCGATCGCGAAGAACACTTGTTCTTCCTCAGGCAGTGAGCTCCCAGATTGCTCCCCTGTTTTGCCCTGTTTTGGGCTGCCTGTTTTCCTGTCCTGTTTCCTCCATCCGTTGGTGCTCCAATGCATGATCTTCCAAGATGTTCCCGGAGGCCTTGACTCGTATCCGTTGTGCTCTCGATCTTGGCTTTTGATGGTTGTCGTTTAGGCCATTTTGCCCCGCATCACTCTCTAACCTCTTGCTCTACGGCCTCAATAACTTCCAACTAGGCAGATGTAATCCCGTCTGAAGTAAGGCGCATTCTTCAAGGAGAGGCTGCTTACCTTGTAGGTCGGCGACCCCGTGTAAGGTCAGGTACTTGAAGACCTGATGAAGCATTGAGGGCATTCCTCTGACGTTATGTATCTATGTTTGTCCCAGGATTACATCATACAGGAGATTGCAATTCATCACCTGGAAAGTGGTTGTGCTCGTCATGCCCGGTATGTGAACCGGTAGAGCTAGTTCCTCAATGGATGCTTCCCAAATTCATTGAAACCCATTATGTTTCGGGTACTCGAGGATATTTGAGGACAATAGCTGAATTCGTGCAACACCTCCCCTCGGATTATATTAGCACTACTCCCTAGATTGATAAGAGCCCATTGGATATGTACGCCGAATACTTCCACAAGTACAACGAGGTCAATTTTTTGGTATGCTTGCTCCTCCAGGTTGAATCAATGGACCCGAATGTTACCCTGGTCGTTGTAGTCCCCCGGGCCATGTCCGGCCGTTCGTCCATGAAAATTGCGTTGATGGTCTGAAAGTTCTCGAACTCCGAACCTTTAAAACAGTGGGCCCATTCTTCTAATAGCTCTTTGAGATGTCCTTCCTTTAGTAAGTGCTCAGTCTCGATCAACAAGGCATTGCAATCGACGCTTGCGTGGCCCCCACTGCGATGATAATCACAATAGGGCGTTGTGTTTCTTCATGCAGACCCTCGGCCCAATTTACCAAAGTGATTGGCGACTAGGTCTACATCATTGACTTGAAGACCAAAATCCCTGAAATTTCGGGGTTCAGTCTGCTTCTCCTGGGATCCAGACGCTCAAGGATTATTCTGTCACCCGGCGCTCGTTTGATTTTGAAACTTTGGCTTCACTCTTCTACTATCCCCCACTTCTGGGGACGGACTTTCTGGTCTCTTCCTTTGCTCGTCCTCAGGGTTATGAGAATGATCCAGTTCCAAACGAAGTTTCTCAGTATGCCTCTGATGTAACGCACTCCATGTGGACACTAGGTGTTGAGTCAAACTCCACAATAATTCTCGGGTAGCTAAAGATCCATTTGAATTAAAACTTTTGCCGAAGGCTATCAAGTGATCTTACCAGGGACTGGAGGGAGCTCCATGCATTTCTTCTTAAATCTATCAAGGTAATCCTTCAGCAATTTGTTATCACGTTGTCGTATCTCGAAGATGTCTTCAATGTGTTTCTCCCGCTTGCGGGCACCAAAATGTGCTTTCTTGAACAAGTCTTGCATTTGAGTGAATGATTTGATGGATCCCATTGGTAGTTGAGTGTACCAAGCAAGGGCTCCTTTGGTCAGGGTTGAGCCAAATCTCTTCACTAGAGCAGACTGGATTTCTTCTTCAGTAATCTCGTTACTCTTCACAGTCGTATATTACGCAGCAATATGCTCATTCAGATCAGTCGTCCCGTCATACTTCAAGTTATTCGGCAAGCGAAAGTGCTTTGATATGCAGACCGGTGCAGCACTTGCCTTGTAAGCATGCTTGTAAAACTTCTGCTCATCTATCGTGGTAACTTGGGGTGGATCACCTGACACGTTACCAATCCGGTCATGGATGACCTTCATCTCCTTTATGAGATTCTGAATTACAGGGGTTCCCTTGAGATCTTGGTTTTTGATTGTTGATGAGCCTCCTGAAGCAGCATCTATGTTAAGGTTTCGATTGGGAACTGATGCTGGTGAGTTGTTCGTGGGCGATGGTCCTCGAAGGGACAGTGGCCTCTGAGACGAACCAGCAAACATTGCTCCCAATCTTTGGGATATCCCTCCAACTATGTCGTTCAAGTTTCGCTCGGACGCAATTTTGAGGATGTCCAAAAGGAAGCCTCTAAACTCTAAATTACTTCCTAGCTGTTGATCGCCCTCACCATCGCTAGCAATAGGGATTGGTTCATGAGAAGAATCCTTTGGCTGCTAGATAGGATTCTTTTGTTGGATGCTGGGGTTGCTGAGATCCTTCGCAGACTCGTCTACTGCATGGTGTTCTTTGGAACACTGCTGTTGTTGTCAGACATGATTGCGCCTTTTCCTTCATAGAATACCTATAATTGTCTGGGCGCCACGGTGGGTGCCAAACTGTTTATGCCTAAATTTTATATGTCTAGATTAAATAATTAATTATGAATAAAGTCATATATAATACGGTAAGTTATGATGGAAAAGTAAATAAGTACGACGAAAACAAAGACAAGTAACTAAGCAAGAAGCAAAGTAATTCTTATTCCTTGAGTGTAGTCGACTTCAGTGGCAAATCGTGTCTTGTGTACATTACAATGAAAGGAGAGATATTTATAGTAGTGATATCCAGTCCTAAATAGGTAAAATACAAGTACTAATAAGGCCATGGGTCTACAACTCAAGGCAGGTTGTATAGTAAACCCTAACTGGAAGACTGTAAACCCTAGGCGGCGAGATGTGTGCTCTGCGCCCTATGACCAAGCCGCTTGAACGATCATTGGCTCTAGGAGCGGGCGTATATCCTTAGTACCCGGTGGCTTGTAGGGTAAGTCTAGTCTCGCCAGTTGGACTCGTATTTCCGTATCAATAGGTGGCGTATGTTTGCTCACACACAGATATGTATTCAGATTCAGACAACTTAATCTTAATAAAAATAATTTTTCTGGCAATGTTCTCCATGTCCCTTGCTCCCTTGCTGTTTTTTAGTATACTTTATTGCTGAGCTCCAGCCATAAAGAATATACTGCATCTGTGTACACTAGTTTGATTTTTTGAGCCTGATTAGATCTTCACTTGGATGCTTGCCCTATCCACTTAGCTTATTGATCTCACTTTTTTTTTTATAATTTTTTTATTTTGTTTGAATAGTCTACTTTATTAATCTTATTGACTTAATGTAAGGCTGGTAGTAAACTCATTAGAACCTCATTTTAATACCAAAATTTTGTAGATAATTCTAGTGTTGCAGCAAAGTACTAATGCTAAAAAAAAATTTGCGAGTTTGAATCTCACCTACAACATTCTTGCAATTTTTTCATTCTCCTTGTATACATTCAGGGCAACATAGGAGAATAATTTCTTTACATAATAAGTTGGATAGACACATCTAACTAAGCTAGAATAATGATCACATCTTGACTCCTAAAACTATCTACATTATGTGCAATCTAGCTGTATCAACTAGTAATGAATTGCCCTTGTTTGCACATTATGGGGAGGTTGTTGCAATTAGCCTTTTAGCTTCAGTTGCTGCATACAATTTTTCTAACAATGCTCTCCATGTTCCTTGTTTTTTTTTTTTTTTTTGGGTATACTCTATTGCTGAGCTCCAGCCATTACATATATACTGCTTATGTGCACATTAGCTTGACTGTTTGAGCCTGATTAGATATTTCCTTAAATACTTGCACTCTCCACTCAGCTTGTTGATCCCACGTCTTTTGAGTTTTTTATTTTGATTGAATAATCTACTTAATTAATCTTATTGATTTATGGTAAGACTGGTGGTAACATCTTTAGGACCTCATTTTAATACCAAATTTTTGCATATTCCACAATAAACTGAAGCAATTAGACAACCATTGTGTTGAAAAAATAGAAGCAGTTTCTTAGAAATACTTGTTTTAAGTACTCTCTCTCTCTCAGATAATGTTGATTCAATATGCAGAAAATTTTCCATCGCTCCAGAATGGATCCTTGATGAAAGAGTCAAGGATCAAGTTTCCGCAAGTTGTTTATACAAGTATGCCTAACTGTTATCAAAAGTTAAGACAATATTAAGGCTAGCAACTTTGATTTGTGATTGATATGACATGAAAAAAAAATTATAATTAATAATAATAAAATAAATATTGATTTTGATGATGCATATTTCTTAACAGGACTACCACTTAAAGGTGGACCTGTAGTCGGTAGAGGAGATCGATTTGAGCAAAAATGCAGAGAGTTGTTAGGCGAGTTCCACCTGTCGAAGGTAAAGGTAATCGTGACAACATAGTTTAAAAGTGGTTGTGGGAGAATTTCTCAAGCGTCCCTGCTTCTTGCTCTCTTGCTCTCTGATCAGCCTAATGCCTCCGAAGAACTTATACAGGAACATAATTGTGTGGAAAAAGGTCTTTTTTTCCTTATATATTGGGTAGAAACAGGAAGTAAACAGATCATATATAAGTTGATATTGCTATTAAAATATTGTTAGCTTTTGTAATATGAATAGTTTTGCTAAATTTTGTAATATAGGGCGTAAAATTATATATTTGTATAAAGAATCCTTTTAAAATTAGTTATATTTATTTATATTGATAGAATTTTTTTAAGTGAACAAAATGTTAGTCATTTGTTTCAAAACGCTACATTAGTTATAATTGTAAACAATCTTAAATTGAAGTTCTAAATTATTAGAAAAATTATGCTATATAAAAAAGATTTAACACATTATTAGTGTTTTGACCGTACAATCAGTTGTCAAAATCATTAACAATAACATACCTAGTGTTATTCCACAAGTAGGGTCTGGGAGGGTGAGATGTACATAGACCTTACCTGCACGAAGGTGGAGAGACTGCTTCCGATGGACTCTCGGCTACAAAAAATATTTTTTGAAAACATGTTTGAAAAATAAGATGGATATATCATGATAAAGAAAACAATAAAACTAAAGTTTACCCAAGGTAAACAATTAACACCAATAGATATAAAAATGAAGACTAAGACAGAAATAGCCAGTTCCCAAAATCAACTATTAAAAAAATATTTGAAGGAATTAATTCGAAAAGATTAATTTATATATTAGAATACATAATTATAAAAAATAAATTTTAAAGTAAAATATGCACACATGTTATTAAAAATTATGTCAAATTATTAAATTTTGACTTCGGGCCTTTGATGTTATTGAGCCACCTGAGAGTTAAGCAGGAGACCATCAACATACTTGTCGTCCAAACTATCATGTAGGAAATCAAACGCGGAAAGTAAAAGATAGAAACGAGACGTATCTCGATCACAAATCTCAAGTAGCAACGGAGAACTTGTTCCGTTACACCCCGAGAGGAGGTCAAGAACACCTACGCTAGGCAACTACCCTCGAGCTAACGTGAGCACGCAAGTAGAATGGTCGGGGGGGGATTGGAATTCATCTAGATCCGCTAGAGGAAGAACAAGTCCTAATTCAAGGTTTTTCATTCAATAAGAGTTCAACTCTTCAACACAAGTGTTTGTTTTTCATCAAAGGTAAGCTAATGAAAATAACAAGCAATCTAGCTATTTATAGGTATTTTTAGACACCATATGAAAGGTCTAATATGCCCACACTTAGGCTTAGGGATAAAGGACCACGTAGGGTCAAAATAGTCTTAACATAGCTAGTAATCACGTGCCTCAGCAATCCGGGCGGAGCGCCCACGAAAACAAGCAGTGGGGTGGCCTAGGCGGGGCGCCCAGAATTGGGGCGGAGCGCCTCAGCCTAGGCTTCTTCAGGCGGAGCGCCTGGAATGCCAGGCGGGGCGCCCAAAGCACTGGGCTGCTCCTCTTGTGCTCTAATCACCCGGTACGGCCTCCAATCGCTTCCTTCTTCTAGGCCTTCCTCACCAAGTGTAGGTGTACTCCTTGGATCTCCCTAGCTTGGCTCCGAGTGAAGGGTCTCGTGGTTTGCCCGGCATCATCCTCCCTTTCTTGAGAAGATTTCGTCCTCGAAATTGAAGCATTATCATCCACGACCTCTTCATCACCTACATCCATAGGAACCAAGTCACAAACATTGAAAGTATTAGACACTTGATACTCACTTGGTAAGTCGACCACATAAGCGTTGTTGTTTATCTTTGAGAGCACTTGGAATGGGCCATCTCCACGGGGTGCTAACTTCCCTTTCCTAAGGTTTGGAAACCTTTCTTTCCGGAAGTGCACCCACACATAGTCACCCTTCTTGAGTTCCACCTTCTTGCGTCCCTTGTTTTTCTTGGAGGCTACCTTTGCATAAGCTTCCTCCAAGTTCTTCTTTGCCTTAGCATGTAGCTCCATCAAAGCCTTGGCTCTAGCTTTACCTTCAAAATTAACAACCATTTCCCTTGGAAAAGGAGTTAGATCAAGGGGAATCAAGGGGTTAAACCCATACACACACTCGAATGGAGTCATACCAATCATCCGATGCACGGTTCGATTGTAGGCAAACTCCATAAGATGTAGCTTATCTATCCAAGTCCCACCCTTACCTCGGGTCATAGCTCTAAGAAGAGCACCCAAGGTTCGGTTCACCACTTTGGTTTGCCCATCGGTTTGGGGGTGGTGGGACGTAGAAAACAAGAGTTTGGTGCCAAGGGCACCCCATAAACTCCTCCAAAAATGACTTAGGAACTTAGTGTCCCTATCACTCACTATGGTTTGAGGCACACCATGCAATTTCAAGACATTATCAATAAACAAGGTAGCAACATGTTGTGCATCATCACATTTTCGACATGGAATGAAATGAGCCATTTTGGAGAACCTATCCACAACAACATAAATGCTATCATGGCCCCCCCTAGTCCTTGGTAAACCCATGACAAAGTCCATTGATATATCCAACCACGGACTAGTAGGTACGGGGAGTGGGGTATACAAACCATGGGGGTTCGACTTGGACTTAGCAACCTTGCACTCAAGACAAGAGTTGCAAAGTCTCTCAACATGAGTCCCCATTTTAGGCCAATGGAATTGTTCCCGAAGGATGTCCAAGGTTTTGTCCCTACCAAAGTGACCCATGAGTCCTCCACAATGTGCCTCTTGCACAAGCAATTCCCTCCATGAGGACTCGGGTATGCACACTTTACCATTCTTAAAGATATATCCATTAACCCATTGGTATTTCTCAACTCTCTCCCCCTTTTCTAGAGCTTTATGGATGCTCTTGAGCTTCGGGTCATGAGCATATATCAATTTAATGCTCTCAAAACCCATAAGCTTAGAGGTGAGAGTGGTGGCTAGAGCAAACTTTCTCGAAAGCGCATCCGCCACAACATTGTCTTTCCCTTTCTTGTATTGGATCATATAGGGAAAAGACTCAATGAATTCAACCCACTTGGCGTGTCTCTTATTGAGCTTCTCTTGGCCTCTCAAATGCTTGAGTGACTCATGGTCACTCTTGATTACAAACTCACGAGGCCAAAGGTAGTGTTGCCAATGGGCAAGGGCTCTCACAAGGGCATACAACTCCTTGTCATATGTAGAATAGTTCAAGGAGGCCCCTTTCAACTTCTCACTAAAGTAGGCGATGGGTTTGCTATCTTGCATTAAAACACCACCAATTCCCACCCCCGAGGCATCACATTCAACCTCAAATGCCTTTCCGAAGTTGGGCAATTGCAATAGAGGGGCGGTACTCAACCTACTTTTCAACTCATGGAAGGCCTTCTCTTGAGGCTCTCCCCACACAAATGGTTGGTCCTTCTTCACCAATTCGGTGAGTGGAGCGGCAATGGAGCTAAAGTCTTTCACAAATCGTCTATAAAAGCTAGCAAGACCATGAAAGCTCCTCACTTGAGTCACGGTAGTAGGAGTAGGCCAATCACGTATGGCCTCTACCTTAGACTCATCCACCTCCACTCCTTGGGCACTCACAACAACCCAAGGAAGACTACCTTCTCAACACCAAAGGCACACTTTTTAAAATTAGCATAGAGCTTTTCGGCCCTCAACTTTTCAAGACTTGCCTAAGGTGATCAACATGGTCGTCTATTGATTTGCTATAGATCAATATATCGTCAAAATAGACGACCACAAACTTGTTGATGAATGGCTTTAGAACATGGTTCATTAGCCTCATGAAAGTGCTAGGTGCATTGGAGAGCCCAAAGGGCATCACCAACCATTCATAGAGACCAAACTTGGTCTTGAATGCGGTTTTCCATTCATCACCGGGTTTCATCCGGATTTGATGGTAGCCGGACCTAAGGTCAATTTTGCTAAACACACATGAACCACTCAATTCATCTAACATATCATCAAGTCGGGGAATGAGATGACGGTACTTTACCGTTATTTTATTCACGGCCCGAAAATCAACGCACATCCTCCAAGTGCCGTCCTTTTTGGGAACAAGGATCACGGGTACGGCACAAGGACTCAAGCTCTCCCTCACCAAGCCCTTAGTGAGCAATTCATCAACTTGCTTTTGCAATTCTCTTGTGTCCTCTGGATTGCTCCTATAGGCCGGCTTGTTTGGGATTTGAGATCCTGGGACAAAGTCTATTTGATGCTCAATACCCCTCAAAGGAGGCAATCCATCCGGCATCTCATCCGGGAACATGTCCCCAAAATCCTTCAAGACATTCTCAAACACACTAGGCAAAGGGGTAGAAGAAAAATCACAATTAGAGTTTAGGATCATACCTTTGTGCACTAGGCATAGGAGAAACTTGGTGCCATCATTTCCTTTTAAGATTTCACCCGGTTGCATCATGGCACAAATTCCACTGGTAGAAGAAGAAGGTGGGATTGCCACCATGCTTTTGGACAAAGGGCTAGTCTCAATGATTGACTTGGCCTTTGCCACCTCCCTCAACTCCCTCATCCTATTGTAGTCATCACTCACTTGTTTGGGAGTTAGGGGCTTCAACACAAATTTCCTTCCTTCATGTTGGAGCGTGTAAGTGTTGACACGCCCGTCATGAACCGCTTGTCGATCAAATTTCCAAGGCCTTCCAAAGAGAAGGTGGCAAGCTTGCATGGGCACAACGTCGAACAAGTGCTCATCAACATAACTACCCATTTTGAACTTGATCATTGCTTGTTTCACTACCTTTAGCTCCCCACATTCACTAAGCCATTGCAATCGATATGGCTTGGGATGCTTCACGGTAGGCAACTTCAATTGGGTTATAAGAGATTGACTCACAACATTAGCACAACTCCCGGAGTCAATGATCATAGAGCATACAACACCCTTAACACAACACCTATCATGGAAAAGGTTTTCTCTTTGCAAGGTTTCACCATCCTCCACAATCATAGCTCCTAAGCTCCTCCTCACTACTAGAAAAGTATGAGGTTCCTCATCCTCCACCGTGTCATCTTGATCATCCTTCTCTACTCCCTCATCTCCCTCTACTCCCTCATCATCCTCCGGTTCACTCTCTTGTTCATATGCATTTTCACCAACAAGAACCATGGTCCTCTTCGTAGGACACTCCTTAGCAAAGTGTCCATACCCCTTGTATTTGTGACATTGAATGGAAGAAGAAGTAGGAGTATTCAATTGGGTTTTAGAATTACCTCCCACATTGGGTGTGTACTTCTCAAACGGCTTCTTCACATCTTTGCTAGCACTTGCTCCACTAGGGCCACTTGCATTTGTGAATTTTGCATTGGGAGTAGGATTTTTCCAATCCTTTGACTTGTTCATGGAAGTAGAAGTGTTGCTCTTGTAACGGTTGGACTTCTCTTTCTCAAGCCATTGCTCGGCTTGAATAGCGGCATCAAGAACTTCTTGGAGTGAAAGATAAGCATGCAATCTCAATTGTGAAGCTATACCATAGCTCAAGCCATTCATGAAATGGATCACGGCTTGCTCTTCATCTTCGGTGTCCATATCCAAGGCCATTCGAGTTCTTTCAAACTCATCAAAGTATTCATGCACCGTCTTGGCACCTTGCTTCAACTCATAAAGTTTCTTGAGTTGCTCTTGCCGATATCTAGGAGTGATGTACTTGATACTCATGATACCCTTCAAGTCATTCCAACCCACATTCATGGGAACCCCCGCTCTCCTCCTTGATCTCTTGACGGACTCCCACCAAGTAGATGCATAGGATTCAAAGGATGAAATAGCATAAGTACCTTTCTTCTCATCGGTCATCTCATTTGTGTCAAACGATCTCTCCATGTGTAGCACCCATTCAATGTAAGCCGCCGGATCACAATTCCCTTTAAAGGTTGGGAGATTAAGCTTCACACTATTGATGTTGGTGTTGTCACGACCTCCACGGAAAGGCTCCGGTTGGCCCCCATAGTGATCTTCATTCACACCATACTCCCTCCTCGCATTCCCTCCAACATATCCCATAGGTGGCCCTCGACCTCGGCCCCTACCTCTATCCACATTTCGACCCCAATTCATACCTTGCCTTGGTTGAAAGTGATCATCAAACCCATACATATCATCACCATATTCGGCTTCCTCCCCTTCTTGAGCTTCATCGGCTTGCTCAAGAGGTTGCACATTTCGGATGGACCTTGGTAGTGGAATGTTTCTTGGGGGGTTATCCAAGATACGGGGAATGCCCGTTCGTTGGGTATTGCCCAACACTTGATCAAGTCTTTCTCGCTCCTCCTTTGCCCGTTGTTGATTGAGCAATTCAATGACATGGCTAACTTGCTCCGGGGTAAAGTTAGGAGTACTTGAGACTTCAACTTGGACACTTGGGGTCCCTTTCTCGACTTGGACACTCGGGGTCCCTTTCTCCGATTGGATATTAGAAGTCCCTTTCTCAACTAGAGCACTAGAGTTCACCCTCTCGAGGCTTTCAATCCTCAAGTTCATACTATCCAATTTGGCAAGGATAGTAGCTAGGGCACTCTTTGCAAAATCATCTCCTTCGGAAGACATTGTACCTACAGAAGTAGCAAACGTTAATAAACAACCTCACACACTCCCTCACTTGAGATCACTCGGCTCTCTCGTTTAGTGACCGGGGGGGGTATTTCACTCGACTTGTGGTTCCGAAGCTTCACGTAGATGAGTAGCAATTCCTCAACTCAACCAAACTATTCACGAGTCAAGCACACTCCGGGGGTGAGTGGAGTTAATAGGACTCAATGAAAGCTAGGCACTTTGAAGTGAGGACTTGAATCAAAAAGAGTCTAGGATTCTTCTTGGAATTCTACTCTCCAACTAATGCACGAATCAACCTAAAAGCAATGAAAGATTAGTGCTAATTAAGTAGAAAGATTACTTAGATAGGCACTAATAAGAGATTAGGCAACAAAGAACAAGCAAACCTAGAAGAAACTACCCAAAAACAACCCTTCCGGATGTTAGGCGGAGCGCCCAAAAAATGATCAGTGGGGTTGGGCAGGCGGGGCGCCTGGGATTTAGGCGGAGCGCCTGGGGCAAGCACAAGTCAGGCGGGGCGCCCAAACTTTAGGCGGAGCGCCTGGACGAAGAACACCTGGGTTTTCTACTCCATGTTCTTCGTTTTCAATCCAATTTCTAGGTCGATTCCAAGGTGTTTTGGCCAAATCCAAGGTACCCAAAGTTGCTCCTTGATACAACCTACAATCCCCAATCAATTTCACACCCAAACAACCAACAAATAATGCTCAATCAAGATTCAAAGTTTTCAAGTTTGGGGTTTCAACATGGGTTTCAAGGTTCAAAAGTGGGTTTTGATTCTTCAAAAACTATGTTACCGAACTCCGAATAACATGATTCTTGTTGCAATTTGTTCGGGTTTCAATAGAGATCAATCCCCAATAATCAATTCCAAAACCCCATAAACACACAACCCAAAATCAATCAATTTCCTCAAGAACAAGGGTTTGGTAGGGTTTAACAACAATTGGGGTTTTCAATTTTCAATTCAATCCAATCCCAACAAGTTTGGTACCCAAACGTCAAGTTTTCAACAAGGATTGATAATCTATAACACCCACTTCAAGAATCACAAACACCAAAAAATTACACCAATTTTTGAATTTTTGAATTTTTCAATTTTTTTGTAATTTTCTTTTTGCAATAACTTCAACAACAAGAAATCTAAACAAACTAACCTAAGCACGAAGAATCAAGGGTCGGGGTTCGTAGGAACGATACCCAAACCTTGCCCTGATACCAAATGATGTAGGAAATCAAACGCGGAAAGTAAAAGATAGGAACGAGACGTATCTCGATCACAAATCTCAAGTAGCAACGGAGAACTTGTTCCGTTACACCCCGAGAGGAGGTCAAGAATACCTACGCTAGGCAACTACCCTCGAGCTAACGTGAGCACGCAAGTAGAATGGTCGGGGGGGGGGGGGATTGGAATTCATCTAGATCCGCTAGAGGAAGAACAAGTCCCAATTCAAGGTTTTTCATTCAATAAGAGTTCAACTCTTCAACACAAGTGTTTGTTTTTCATCAAAGGTAAGCTAATGAAAATAACAAGCAATCTAGCTATTTATAGGTGTTTTTAGACACCATATGAAAGGTCTAATATGCCCACACTTAGGCTTAGGGATAAAGGACCACGTAGGGTCAAAATAGTCTTAACATAGCTAGTAATCACGTGCCTCAGCAATCCGGGCGGAGCGCCCACGAAAACAAGCAGTGGGGTGGCCTAGGCGGGGCGCCCAGAATTGGGGCGGAGTGCCTCAGTCTAGGCTTCTTCAGGCGGGGCGCCCAAAGCACTGGGCTGCTCCTCTTGTGCTCTAATCACCCGGTACGGCCTCCAATCGCTTCCTTCTTCTAGGCCCTTCCTCACCAAGTGTAGGTGTACTCCTTGGATCTCCCTAGCTTGGCTCCGAGTGAAAGGTCTCGTGGTTTGCCCGGCATCAAACTATATTTGAATTGTAAGTCTCCATAATAAGTGAGATGTGTATCTTGATTATACACCAAAGTACTATTACAACAAACAAAGTTAACCTTATAGTGTAAGTAATTTTTAATGGTAAATGTATATAACTTAAATTCTTATATAAATCCACATAGTTGTTAGTGGTTAAAAAACTTACCTGTATGTGTTTGGAAATAAATTTTTTACTTAACCATAATTATTTAATACATATATATTTTATCTTACTTAATCATAATTTATTGATATGATTTGGTATAAATCCAATACTTAATACTAAGTTTTGGATTTTGATATAAACCAAACTAAATTGAACCAAAGAAATTATACCATACCTTTAAATATGGTAACAACAACAATAAATTCAGTACATTTCTATAAGTGGAATCTGGGGAGGGTGAGATTTACGGAGACCTTATCCCTATCTCGAATGAGATAAAGGGTTGTTTCGATCGACCCCCGGCTTAAGAAAAAAACGTGTTTGAGAAAAAGGGTTTAAATAAGATAACTTAAATACAAAAAAGCCACACAGGCACATTCAACATAATATATGTACAACTCTGTAATATTTGACCATCCTTCTTTCTCCATTAGGGTTACCATTGTCACCAAATCCTAGGGTTTTTAAAAAATAAGATAAGATACAACCAACAAATTCAACGATTCCACAACCAATGGTGGCAGAGGCTCCATCAGATCAGTACCAACAACAACAACGACCATAACAGAGGATAAATTAGCCACAACAACCGTCATATCAAGTTCCTCCGCCACAACAGCAATCTGGTTATTATTATCAACAACAACAACAACAATAGATTGAGTACAACGCAGCGGCGGCTGGTCAACCGACGAGTGCAGATGATATCAAGAGCTTGGAATTTTCATGATGGCCCTTGGCATACCCAAAATATTGGCATCGTGCGTCAGCTAAGTATATGTGGGCATAACTTAGGCTTGAAGGCGGTGTGCATGGCTATGTTGCTAAGTCATGTGTGGGCATGAAGAATTGAGGGCTTGGACATGATAAAGGCCTTGGCATGCCGTGCCAGGAAATGGAACGTGAAAAACGGCTAAGGCATGGACGTCGGCTAGCATGACCGTGGTGCAGTCAGCAAGGATCAGCGTGCATGCAGTATGAAGTGGGCATTGGCGAATGCAATAGCTCGAGACATCAAGGCTAAGTGTTTGGAAAAGTATTTGGCATGCAACTGAAACGATCAAGTCATGTGCAGCGCACATGGGTGGCGGTTACAAACAATTTTTATGCTTCTATGTAATAGGGCGGTTGTGCCAATGTCAATATTGTCTTGTATTTTATTAATTGTTATAATCTAATTGTCCTAAGCAGTTTGAGATGTAAATTGCCATAGTGATAAGACTAAAAACGTGGGTGCCATGTGTCCTAGACTAAGGCTGCATATTTAAGTATGGCTAAGTGTAGGCAAAATACAAGAGAGTGACTTGTGAATTTGCCTAAGTGTTCGGAACTGTTTGTATCTTTGTATACATAATAATACAAAGTTGGGCATTAATTTTACCCGTAAATCCTTGTGTGCTTGTGTTTTTTATTTGTCCTAAAATTGATTTAAGTCTTAGACCCAAACTGAAACAAAACAGAAGAGAGTAAGCTGAAACATGTGGGCTATTGCGGTGCGAAAATATAATCCTATAACACTTACCAAGATGGAGAGGCAACTCATTAAAGTACATACTCATTAAAGTACATAATCATAATTTATATATTGATATGATTTGATGTAAACGGTACCAATAATCAAAACAAATTGAACTAAAGAATATACCCTACCTTTAAATAAGGTAAAGTAACTAAAAAAGCCACACGGGCGCATATGTATCCTTAGTTGTTGCATCGCACTAAACCAGTAATACTAATAATATATAAATACTCCACAATATCTGTTCCTCCCCGCCTCCTTTTTTCTCCTCTAGGGTTACCGCTCTTCCAAATCCTAGGGTTTTTATTAAACAAAGATGCAACCAGCAAACTCCATGATTCCACAACCAATGGCGGCGGCGGCTCCACCACAACAGTACCAGCAACAGCAACCGCAACAGTGGATGGCTCAGCCACAACAACCGTCGTATCAGGTTCCACAGCCGCAGCAGCAATCCGGTTACTACTATCAACAGCAGCAGCAGCCTCAGTACAACGCGGCGGCGGCAGGTGCGACGGCGGGTCAACCGACGAGTGCGGATGAGGTCAAGAGCTTGTGGATTGGAGATCTACAGTTTTGGATGGATGAACAGTACATCTATAACTGCTTTGCTCAAACTGGAGAGGTATATATACTTCTGTGTTTTCTCCGTAAATTGTAGTATTTGTTATTTTACTAATATTTGATGTAGACGAATCGTCGTATGGATTCCGATATCTAGATGTGTTTTATATGTGGCTGCTGAGGATTAGGATAAGTTAGTGGAAAGCCTGGATATGTTTTACCCTCGAACATTGTTGTAGGAGTAGTTGTTTTAGTGGTTAGAGCCCCAACGTGTAATATGGGGCACTTCATTGTTTTGAACCCTGGAAGACAAGACCTTGGTAGTTAAGTGGTGAAGGATAGAGAGATGGGCTCATTATGCACGGAGTTATGAGCCTATGCCATTGGCACTCGAGGATTTTCTCAATAATAAAAGAAATTATACTATAGAAGTTTTTGTTTTCATGTTCTATCGATGTATCTTGTACCCAAGTGTCAAATTGAGGAACTTGCCAGAGTGAAGTGTAGTTTACATGCATTCAGTGGTTAAAGGTGTATAGTAGTCCATATATACATGTGTCGGAGAAAAAATAATTAATTTCTCTGGCTAGTGCATTAATATAACTGTTC
Source organism: Petunia secreta (assembly GCA_029990175.1). Lineage (NCBI taxonomy): Eukaryota > Viridiplantae > Streptophyta > Magnoliopsida > Solanales > Solanaceae > Petunia > Petunia secreta. Next base: position 20,303 of record JARKIP010000175.1, on the reverse strand, counting down.
CCACGATAAAATTAGCTTGTTGAAGGATATAATTGAAGAAATAGCCCAGGGTTAGGTAGTATAAATCAAAGTGCCTACCTTAACGAAACAAATTAGAACTTCCGAACATGCCCGTAGTATAGAGTGTGTATTATTTGGGGTCTGTAGGCTTCCATCTAGGCAACCCGCTGCTTAGGTAATATTTTAATCTACATGAAGTGCTGTGGCTGAAACATGGTTATGGCTTGAGCACATATATACTAAAGGATATAGGTCATTAGTGCTGATCTAAATTTTGCAAGAAGGCTGTTCCAGAGGTTTTAGAGAGCCTGCAACATGTTGCCAGAGCACAAATTCCCAATTTGCTGGTGATTGTGTGAGTTTATTAATTGTTAGTTGTTTATGCAGGTGGTATCTGCTAAAGTTATCCGTAACAAGCAAACTGGACAATCAGACTGTTATGGCTTTATTGAGTTTTCTAGTCATGCAGCTGCCGAAAGGAACCTACAAGCATATAATGGCACCTTGATGCCTAATAGTGAGCAAGCCTTTAGACTTAACTGGGCATCACCTGGTTCTGGTGCAAAACGTTCGGATAATGGTCCTGAATACACAATTTTTGTTGGAGACTTGGCAGCTGATGTCACTGATTATATGCTTCAGGAGACATTCAGGGCCAACTATCCCTCAGTTAAGGGTGCCAAGGTTGTGACTGATAGGGTCACTGGGCGAACAAAGGGTTATGGGTTTGTTAAATTTGAGGATGAAAGCGAGCAATTGCGCGCTATGACTGAGATGAATGGGAAGTTTTGCTCCACTAGGCCAATGCGAATAGGCCCTGCAGCTAACAAGAACAATGTAGCTGGTCAAGGGCAAGGTATGTTCCAACCTAGTTATACTGTTCTACATGGATATTCTTAGAGTTGTTAAGAAATGCATCTAGCTTGCAATTATTTACTTTTGCATTCCTTGGTTTTGTATCTTTTCTCTTGTAAATTTGTCATTTGTTGCTTTGGTGGTTGAATTTTGATGGCATTGAGGATGACGTTGGTTTATTTTGTGAGCGAGTGCTGATTGCTTTATCGTTACTTGGTTAAATTGTTCTGTTATGTTTGGTTCGTTCCTTGAAGATGAGTACCAGTTTTCCTTCCATTTGTAAAAGACATCCCTTGAAATATTAAGTCTCATAACCTTCGGTTGTCTCAAAGCAGGGTGAATGGGAGGCTCTATCATTTTGGAGCCTGGAGCTTGTTTCAGCTGAAATAAATACCTTTTAGGACGTGGTGTTCTGTAGGTCAGTTCAATTAAATGTGGTTAAATATCCTTTATGTAGGACTCTCGTGGCATTAATTTTTTGATTTATCCAGTTTCTCTTCCTTTACTCCATTACACCTTCTATCCAGTTATTTTATCTTTATTTATCAGCCATTTTTATTCTCCATTTCTTGTTAACCTGCCACGAGTGTCACGTTGTAGTTTCCTCCAAGCTTTGTCAAAGTCCCAAGTCCTAAATAAATTATACGATCCTATATCGATCTCTCTCTTAAATCTTTTTTCACGTAAATGACTTGTCAAAATTACTTCTTAGTTTACGTCATGAGCTTCATCAAAAATTCTGCTGCCAGAGGAGTGGGAAGTTCCCGCTTACCATCATAGGCTACTGCGGCCATAGCATCTTGCTTTTGGCGCACCATACTCGACATGGTTTGTTCTGCTTGTGACTGTGGATATGTTCACATAGTCACATACAGTTTTATTTACTGATTATAAGATTCTAGTCTAATATTATTTTTCTTTCCTTCCTCTTTTTTGGAAGTTCATATGGTTAGTTTTTTTATTAATCTGTTAAATCTTTTTCTTTCTGTTCTTCGCTTTCATTGCTAAATCTCATCGAGAGTTCTAGTAAGGTATAAAGACTGGCGCAGAGGAGTCTTATCTGACATGATCTCTCCAGTGGCCCAATCTATTTGGATAGTACTAGGTTACAGGTTAATTATGCCAATGTTTATATACTTATAGATACTGATATATGATATTAAGGTAATGGTTGATAAGTTCCCAGGGCTTTGGTTGGATGATGGAGGTAGGTAGTACAACGTGTGAGTGTGTTAAGCACACGTTGCGAGGTCTAATCTTGTCGTCAAACCAAGTCTGTTATGACAGTGGAGTAGGGTAGAGGGCACACCCATTATCCAATGAGTTTCAAAGTTGAAAAACATTGGATTCCTTGGTTATGAAAAAGATATGTTGCTGGACTTTCCAGAAATGCTGCTGCCGGGTGTGTGCCGATCCTTGAAAAGTAATGCATTTTTGAAGTATCCGAGAAGGGTGTGGCAGCATTTTGGGAGTCCAAGCAACATAGTAAAAAAGTCATGGTTGATAAGTTAGCACACCAAAGTTCAAATTTGAATAGTTCGATGAACTTCAATTCTTGTAAGTTGTAAAGGTCGTATTTTGGATGTCCCAAAATAGATGTCATTTAACTGGGATGTATGGAGCAGTTGAAAGGTGTTGTGGCTCATGTAAATTTGACTTCTATGTCATCATCTTCTCCTTTCAGAATCAAAATATCTTCAGTTCATTGCTATATCTTGTTCTTGGGCGAACAGAACGTGATAGTATTCTGGAAATAAGAGAAACCAAATGGAGAATGCTATTCTAATATATAATTTTTAAAATTTCTGGTGTGTACAAGTATTATTCCATTGTGTACTTTTTTTGTTGACTAACCTCGTCTTTCCTTTTGTATCTTCGGCAATGTTCTTCCCCTTGTTTTGGTAACTTTGACAAAAAAGAAATATGAAATATTCATTTACCTTGATTGCCAACCACATAATAAAGCTAAATATGTTTGCTATGGAGTGTGGTATGCATATTGTTAGGAGGGGGTCCAATGAAAACAACTTTCTATATATCAAATTCTTGATGACCTTGTCTATTCTTTTACATCCTACCTTTGTGTACCTTTTGGTCAAATTCCTTCACGTTTGTGTAGCTTTTGGTCAAATGCTTTCTCCGTGTTCTCGTATCTGATGCTTTTCTTCGGGTTTGCTGAGACCTTTATGAACTTTTAAGTAAAAGATTTCCTTATCAGCTTTTATGCATGTCAAAGGACAATAGCTTTTCAGGGTATCTTTCTTATCTCTTGATTCCAACACTAGTGTCTTTACGCGGATACCAGGTGCTACAACTAAATTTGTTGGTACTGACCTAGCATGAAATGATCTTTTATTCTTAGCTGTGGTAACCTTGTTGATTTTTTGCCTCTTAATGGTTTCTGGTACACATGCTTATAACTTTTCCACTACTTTCTATTTTCTTGACAAACTCTGTGTCTCAAATAGATAATATAATTTAAGCTGCTTCTCGTTTTGCCTCCCCTTACCTTTGCCTTTTTCATTTGCAGCTTCTTATCAAAGTAACAATGGAACTCAAACTGAGGATGACCCTACTAACACAACTGTCAGTATATTTATATACGGAAGTATTAGATTTCCTGTTAACTTCTACTCACATTAAATTGTATTTGATTGCAGATATTTGTTGGGAATTTGGATTCCACTGTAACCGATGACCATCTAAGGCAGGTTTTTGGAAATTATGGGCAGTTGCTTCATGTAAAAATACCAGTAGGCAAGCGATGTGGTTTTGTTCAATTTGCTGACAGGTACACTAATGTGCCTTCCAAAGTTTCTATGTCAATTTTTACTGTCATGTTAACTAACACGAGGACCTTCATTATAATGGCAGGAGTTGTGCTGAGGAAGCTCTACGAGCATTGAGTGGAACTCAGCTGGGTGGACAAAGTATCCGCCTTTCATGGGGCCGTAGTCCTTCAAACAAGCAGGTTAATATTAGTGCAGAAGTCTGAAAGATATGATGTACGTTGTTGACTCTATCATTAGTGCAGAAGTCTGAAAGATATGATGTTTCATCATCTTGTTATGCAGACTCAGGCTGACCCAAACCAGTGGAGTGGTGGTGCACCTGGTGGTTACTATGGGTATACAGCTGGATATGATGCCTATGGTTATGCTCAACCTGCTCAGGATCCAAATCTATATTACGGGGGTTATGCTGGGTATGGAAATTACCCCCCACAGCAGCAACAACCACCACAGGTTTTGAACTCTTTCAAGCATCTGATTAACCGCAAAATTTAACTTAGTGTAACAGATACTTGCTGAATGGATTCTACATTTGACAAATTATGTATAGCTTAGGACATTCCATACATCTTTCTGTATTTCTTCTGTAGTGCCGTCTGTTTCAAAAGTGTGACGACTTGAAGTAATAGTAGTTGCACATTCATTACGTTTATATGATGTTTTTGACACTCATTGCTATAATGTGGTTTGTGCAGTGATCTGCTGATTAAAGGAGTTGCTGATAGCTCCCTATTCCTGTAACGCAACTGACCTAGAGAAGGGAAGCGCATGGCTATAGAAGTTTGCATCAGATATAGTATAAGATTGCTACTTAGGCTAGTTATTGAAGAGAGTACTTATGGTCGTCAACCATCACTTATTTTTCATTGGTTTATTTGTTGTCTTTTCTTACTTTTTTGTTTTTTTGCTCCTTTATATTTCTTTCGTGTGGCCAATTTTGGTACTTGGATATTTGACAAGGGGGTTAAAAACGTTCATTATAATCTGCCAAAGATTCAGCTTTTATCTCATATACATCTTTAATAGATTTGTTTGACCTGCGTTGCCTGCTTTTTTATTATGCAAATATGGTTCTGATAAGCAGCCATCTTAAAATTTGTTTGCAACTTCGACGGTAATGCCACCTTCAAATACTCTTGTTATCCAGTTACTTGAGAGATGGTTAGATTATTTTCCCTTTTTGCAGTTAATTTAAGCCCATTGGGGTGAAGGGGTACAAAATTTAATTAGTGTCATATCATTTTTGGTAGCTCCCGAGAAATGTTTGCTGATTACAAATTATTGCGCCGAAAACAATGCAATGTACTAGACTCCGTTGAGATACAATTAGGAAAAAAATATTGAGGTTCTCGTGGATTAGAAAATAATGTTTTAACTTGGGAAGCCGAGTAGTTTGTGTAACAAAGCTGCGAAGCATGGTCGACCTTTTCCTTCAATCCAATAGATTTGGGTTGGTGATGTCTTGTCGACCATTATTTAAGAATGTTCAGTCTCTTGGTGGACTATCTCACAGAGACGCATCTTAGTCCAATCGGTGTCGGATGAACTTATAGTTTTTTTTTAAAATAAATATACATATAATTAGTATGTTATACATGTTATATATTGATTTTCTAGATAAATTAGATGTTTCAATTGTCTATAGTTCTTAATCTAGTGATCATACTTAATTTAGCTCAAATGACCGAGACTCAACCTTGACAGTTGTTTATTTTATTTTAAATTTTTGACCTCAGATAAAAGGTAGAGATTGAGAAGTATAGACTCCTTGGGGAGAGGAGTAAGCAAACATTGTGCCGTGCTCCTTTCAGTGCCTTATAAAGAGAGTGTGATATTTAAACTCTCAATCTGAATTATGTGACTGTATTTGAGTGTGTTTCATTTATTACAAAGTTTAAGAACGAAACTTTTGAACCATGTGTTCTAAATTTTAGAGCATGTTATAAGAAATTTTGATGAAAATAAATTATCTCATTAAAGATAAAATGAAAAATTTAAAATTAAATATTTTTTAAATATAGAAAAACATTATTCTTTTTTTTGGATTGACTAAGAAGAACAGAGTATTACACAAATTGGGATAGATGGAGAATTACTATTCCTACTATTACTATGAGTTTCAAATACTTATATCTTAGTTGATGCTATAATAATTTGTTCACTTGTTGATATCGACACTACTTATAAAAAATTACACACATCAGAGTTGAGACTAGGTCGTTATACAATTCCTGAAAAGAAAAGATAAAAGGACAGCACTTTATAATTCAAGAATCATGAATCTTTGGATTTAAAACAAAGACTTCAATCACGTCATAGCTAACGTATATAATTACAAATCGTCATGCCTAACGTGTTAACTCATCACTATTTGTATTGTACTCTTTCATAAGTCAATGGCAAGTTCTTGGAAACGTTTATACAATCCATTTCTACGGTCTTCACCTTCAACCACTATATAAAAGACCAAGAATCGACATCTACCATATTTTCAAGAATCAAAGATCATCCATCTTTAGAGAAAAAGTCCATTTTCTTCTCCTATATTTGATACAAGATATGGCAGCATGTATTGATAAGTCAAGAAACCATGTTACATCTAGTTTCATGAGTGATGACCATGGTTGCAAAATCAATAGTCATCTATGCAAGCTCATTAGACTTTGCGGAGCTACTGTTTCAATTCCTTCTAAGCATAAACTTGATCATGATAAAGAAGAAGATCCTATTTGGATGAAAATTCAAGTAGATGCTTTGGTTGAAATAAGGAAGGAACCTATATTGTCAAACTACTTTTTTTCTTCAATTCTGTCTCATTGTTCACTAGAAAGTGCTTTAGCCAACCAATTAGCAATTAAGTTTTCCAATTCAAGCCTTTCAAGTGAAGTCCTTTTCCAAGTTTTCTCAGAGGCACTCAGGAAAGATAGTGAAATCACAACAGCCATCAGAGATGACTTAAGAGCCATCAAAGATCGTGATCCAGCTTGCACAAGTTATCTCCATTGCTTCTTGAATTTAAAGGGATTCTTTGCATGCCAAGCACATAGACTATCACACAAACTTTGGTTACAAGGCAGGACTGCCTTATCTCTCTTGATTCAGAGCAGAATTTCAGAAGTTTTCGCGGTGGATATTCACCCTGGAGCCAAATTAGGTCGTGGGATATTGCTGGATCATGCAACGGGAATTGTCATCGGGGAGACAGCCGTGATTGGAGATAATGTCACTATTCTACATAATGTGACCTTAGGAGGCACAGGGAAGGATGTTGGTGACAGACATCCAAAAATAGGTGATGGGGTTTCCATAGGTGCAGGAGCTAAGATATTGGGCAATGTGAAAATTGGTGAAGGTGCAAAAATTGGAGCAGAAGCAGTTGTTCTTAAAGATGTGCCTCCCCATGCCACAGTTGTAGGAAACCCTGCTAGAGTTATTGTAGCCAAAAGTTAACATTAACCTCAAATTCTAAAAACAAGGTTCTAGTTAATTAGACTATCTATAGTACCAGTCCTTTCATTTCATTTTATTCGAAGGTGTTTGACTGAGCACCGATACGTTCAAACAAAAAGAAAGAAAGACCGACTTTCAGAACATGTGCTCAAACATGTCATAAATTAATCTGTAATTCCTCCACAGCATACCCCAGCAAGAGTTGCCTCAAGTAAGATTTTCCCAATAATTAGATTGATCATAATGTTTCCGGTGGATACCTGCATTCAGTCTACTTTCTTTAAGTTCAGGCAGTTATCTATTGCTTGGTTGAACAACTCCTGTAACTTATTTGGAGCTCATGCTTGCTTGGCATAAGGAAGGCATATCTAAAACATCCCTTTCTGTTTGGAACACCATTCCTGCTACTATATGCTGGATCATTTTGAAAGAACTGCTAGGATTTTTGAAGACATGAATATGGCTCTGTACTTGAGCTCAAATAAAAATGTACATTCTTGCTTAGTCTTTGGTGCAACATAATAAAGGGCGAATCAAATAACAATACTACAAACAGAGCCCTCCTTGCCAATGCCTAGTGTATAATATAACCATAATCAGAAGGGACTGAATTATTTTTTGTTTCATATACTGAAATCATGACTAAGGTAGTGTGCAAAGAGTACACAAAGATGTACAATTCCTGAGTACATATATGATCACTATATGCCATAACAAAGAATACAATACATTTTTTTTCAAGGATGCCCAACTCCTGAGTTCAGAATAAGTCAGCATATATCCATAACTAAAAACTGAGACTGAATTTGCATAATGCTGCCGCGGCATAGCCCAGAAAGAGTTGCCTCAACTCCTCAACTATGATTTTCCCTCTACTCAAATCAATTAGAATGTTTTCAATGGATACCTGAATTCAATTTGGTTTTCTTAAGTTTAAGCAGTTATCTGTTGCTTGGTTGAACAACTTCTGTACCTGCTTCAGTTCCTTCTCTAAAATTACAAAAATCACAAAACTAGAGTATCAGAATACACATGCCATTTTAACAAATAGGTGAAAAGGCACCTAATCAATTGGACTTTAACCACCACAGCAATAATCCCGCATCTCCATCACAATTAAAGGAACAAAACAAAGGAAAATCAAAGAGATGAAGGAAAACTTCTATCCAAACAAGCAGGAACCTCGAGGAGGTGGGAAGGATAGAAAATATCGGAATTGAGCGTCGGTACTTTTGGAGTCTCTCTTTGTAGGCGTGCAAAACGACATATACATGACCTGAAAACTGGCGAGCTAGATGCAGTTCGCTCACCAGTTCACAACTATCAGTGTTGGAAGTTCAGTGTTTCACGATGACTATCATGATCCAAAAAAAAAAACCTCTTTTTTATCGGTGTAATTATAGCTTATGATACTTAGCTCTCACGTGATTTTGTATATCACAATAACATTAAATTTTCTTTTCTAGTAGCAAATTTCTATAAAATGACAACAAATGAGAAGATGTAGGGCAAAGAGACAACATTGATATGTTCATATATAAAGATTTTACCTCTGAGTCCAAGATCTCCCATAAGTTTAAACAAAATAAAAAAGGTTGGGGAGGGGAGCGGAGGTGGTATAGGCGACGAAAAAAGTAATGAAAATATCAAATATTTTACTCATACGAACAAGTGTCATACATAAATATGTTTCAAAAAGAGTTTAAAATTGATTTCATACTTTTGGAAACAGAAATTAAACAAACTTAAATCATTAGCACTTCTATTTAGTTCAAATAAAATCAATGTAAAAGTTGAATTTTCATTGCAATCAGAAGACCCAAGACATCATAATGAATAGTCTCATTCTACAATTAATCTTATCAAAATGGCTGGGAAACAGCGGCGGACCTATATACCATTTTCGGGTGCACCGGCACCCGGTAATATCGACAAAATTTTTATATATATATAAATATAAATATCCCAAAAATCGGATATATGTATTATTTGGCATCCTGTGTTTTTGACATATCTATATTGAATTCAGTAGTGCCCCCATCAAACTCAAATTCTGGGTCCGCCTCTGCTGGGAAAGGTATGTCATTATGAATAGTCACATAAGATCGAATGTGATTTATGATAAAGAAAGGGTAAAAAGCTAAGTAACTGTAATATTTTCTGAAATTTGTGAAAGCACGTCTTACGAGCCTAAACCTTTGAGGGGTTCTACGGATAAACGTTTTATCATTGAGCGTAAAATGACAACCAATTAAAACACTTTTACCAGAATGCTACAACAATCTCAAGTCTCTTGCCTGCAGCTTCCAGTTGTTTTTGAAGTTCTTGGCCAATTTCATTGTTCTCAGCCTACATCAAATATAACCACAAAGGGAACAAGTGGTCCAAAAATAATCATTAATAGAGGGCATAGGAATTAGATTTCCATGCAAGATTAGTGTGCTCAATGTCATATATAAATTGCTCTGGAGAAACTTAATACCTGGAGTTCTGCAATTCTTTTCAATTGTGCTTCCTCACCTCCCTCTGTCAGGGGTAGTAAGGCAACCAATGCATCAAATTGCTCCAAATAAAAAAAGACAAATAGTTGTCAATACTATCACTTTTTGTTGGAGGGCTAGGTTATTTAAGGGGTTAACTGCATTAAAGGAAAACTCTGATTGCAAAGAGCCACACAAGAAGATCGATAGGCAATCAGATTGTGAACTTGAACAGATAAGAACAAGAGAAAAGTCTATCAACCATAAAATACGTAAACAACAAGCAGTCTTGACGTTGAAATGTTAAGCTTAAAATCCAAAGACCAAAACTCAAGAACACATCTCAATGAAGCATGATATCACACCCAATAAATAGTTGGAAATTTCAAATAGTAGTATCATTTGTGATTAGAGGCCTGCCCGGTACATTAAGCATCTGCTATGTGCAGGGTCCGAGAAAGGACCAGACAGCATTGGTTTATTGTACGCAGCCTTACTACTGTGCATTTCTGCAAGAGACTGTTTCTACCTCGAACACGTGACCTCATGGTCACACAACGACAACTCCAAGGTTCCCCTTCTTATCATTGTGATTAGAGAAAAGAATGAAAACAACAAAGTTTTTCAATTCAACCATGCCAGTCCCAACAATCATACTATAAGATAATCACTCACTATAAGAAAAACTGAGCTTGTGTTTTATTGATTGTAATACTGTGTATTTATAGAGTTTGTACAACACTTGATCACAGGAAATAGAAGTAGAAAAGGATAAGTACAATCCTAAATAAGAGGAGAGTGTTACAACTGAATCCTAAGGATAAGGAACTACACAATCTAGAACCTAAAATCTAGGAAGCAGAAAATCATTTGTTATTACATACAAGTAAAACACTGCTTCTAAACATGAAACATCTCCATTATATGCAAGAAAAAGTTCCTTAGTATTAAGAAACGTTTGAGGATTGTATCTCACCAAATACTCATTTACCTGCTTGGAAGCCTTAACCAAAGCAGCACTCATTAGCTTGCTCCTGCAGCTGTGTTATTATATGATAAGGATCAATACGACAAAACAATAAAGATAGGAGAGCGAGACACTTCTCGAACTCCCTTCGAAGTAACCCCGGGAAATTTGTCCCGAGATACCCCCGAATCGGCGTCTAGAAGGACCTACACTATGCAACCACCCTCGAGTCGCACCCAGAACTCGCACAAGTAGAATGATCGGGTTTTCGGTTCAAGACTCAACTATGATCCGCTAGTGAATTCAAGCAACCAAGAAAGGGTTTCTTCATAAAAAGAGATAAACTCTATTGTTCATTCATAAGATTCAAAGGTAAGCTGATGTTTGAGGAGGCTAAGTGAAGTATTTATAGGCTTCACTTAGTCATACTAAAAGGTCTAAAGTACCCCCAAAGTGGGTTAAAACAAATAAGGCCACGCAGGGCTATAGTTGGAAGTTCATGCAAAAAGTAGTAAAATATCCCGCATGCTGACACAGGGGGAGGCGCTCCGCCTCCATGCTGAGGCGCTCCGCCTACTCAGGCTGAGGCGCTCCGCCTCCATTTTGAGGCGCTCCGCCTTCTGAAGTTCAGCTCTCTGGATTTTGGAAGGCGCTCCGCCTCAGCTTTGAGGCGCTCCGCCTCATCCTGGAACTTGTGCAAGAGGCTCAAAATGAGCTTGGGGTGGATCCCCTTGGAGCCCAAGTGGTCCTCCATCCATGGTGCTCAAAAGCATGATCTTCGAGCTACTCTCGGAGCCTTCTTTCACGTCCCTCCAAGTCAAGTGAAGATGGGTGTCTTGAATCAACTTTGCTTGACTTCTAGTGAACGGCCTTGAGGTCATATGCCCCGCATCATCCTCCCCTTCTTGGGAAGGTTTCGTCCTCGAAACCATGGCTTCCTCCTCTCCGGCATCACCATCTCCAGGTAGATCAATCACATAGGCGTTATTGTTGATCTTGGAAAGCACTTGAAAAGGACCATCTCCACGGGGTGCCAACTTCCCTTTCCTAAGGTTTGGAAACCTTTCTTTGCGGAAGTGCACCCACACCCAATCTCCCTTTTTGAGCTCAAGCTTCTTCCTTCCCTTGTTCTTCTTGGAAGCAACCTTGGCATAGGCTTCCTCCAAGTTCTTCTTGGCTTTAGCATGGAGCTCAATCATAGCCTTTGCTCGGCTTTTTCCTTCAAAATTAGCAACCATTTCCAGTGGAAAAGGGGTTAGATCAAGGGGAATCAAGGGATTAAAATCATACACACATTCAAATGGAGTCATGCCAATCAAGCTATGCAAAGTACGATCGTAGGCAAACTCCATGAGGGGTAATTTTTCAACCCACGTCCCGGCCTTACCTCGGGTCATGGCCCTTAGAAGAGCACCCAAAGTCCGGTTTACCACCTCGGTTTGCCCATCCGTTTGTGGGTGGTGGGACGTAGAAAACAAGAGCTTGGTGCCAAGGGCACCCCCACAAACTTCTCCAAAAGTGGCTTAGGAACTTGGTGTCCCTATCACTTACAATGGTTTGAGGCACACCATGCAATTTCAAGACATTTTCAATGAACAAAGAGGCAACATGCTGTGCATCATCCCACTTCTTACAAGGAATGAAGTGAGCCATTTTGGAGAACCTATCCACGACAACATAAATGCTATCATGCCCCCCTAGACCGTGGCAAGCCCATCACAAAATCCATTGATATATCAATCCACGGACTAGTAGGCACGGGGAGAGGAGTATACAAACCATGTGGGTTAGCTTTAGATTTTGCATGCTTGCACTCAAGGCAATTTTTGCAAAGCTTTTCAACTTGAACCCCCATCTTTGGCCAATGGAATTGCTCCATGAGATTGGCCAAGGTCTTGTTTCTCCCAAAGTGTCCCATCAAGCCCCCACAATGAGCTTCACGAATCAATAATTCCCTCCAAGAGGACTCGGGAACACACACTTTACCATTTTTAAAAATATATCCATTAACCCATTGGTATTTTTCATCCCTTTCCCCTTTTTCAAGAGCTTCGTGAATGCTCTTTAGCTTAGGGTCATGAGCATACATCAATTTAATGCTCTCAAAACCCATGAGCTTGGAGGCTAGGGTGGTGGCTAGAGCAAACTTCCGAGAAAGTGCATCCGCCACGACATTGTCTTTCCCTTTCTTGTATTGGATAACATAGGGAAAAGACTCAAAGAATTCAACCTACTTGGCATGCCTTTTGTTTAGCTTCTCTTGGCCTCTTAAATGCTTGAGTGACTCATGGTCACTCTTTATTACAAATTCTCGAGGCCAAAGGTAGTGTTGCCAATGGGCAAGGGCTCTCACAAGGGCATACAACTCCTTGTCATACGTAGAGTAATTCAAGGAGGCCCCTTTCAATTTCTCACTAAAGTAGGCGATGGGTTTGCTATCTTGCATACACCACCAATTCCTACCCCCGAGGCATCACATTCAACCTCAAATGCCTTTCCGAAGTCGGGCAATTGCAATAGAGGGGCGGTACTCAACCTACTTTGCAATTCTTGGAAGGCCTTCTCTTGAGGCTCTCCCCAAACAAAAGGTTTGTCCTTCTTCACCAATTCGGTGAGTGGAGCGGCAATGGAGCTAAAGTCTTTCACAAATCGTCTATAAAAACTAACAAGACCATGAAAGCTCCTCACTTGAGTCACGGTAGTAGGAGTAGGCCAATCACGTATGGCCTCTACCTTAGACTCATCCACCTCCACTCCTTGGGCACTCACAACAAACCCAAGGAAGACTACCTTCTCAACACCAAAGGCACACTTTTTAAAATTAGCATAGAGCTTTTTGGCTCTCAACATTTCAAGCACTTGCCTAAGGTGATCAACATGGTCGTCTATTGATTTGCTATAGATCAATATATCGTCAAAGTAGACGACCACAAACTTGTTGATGAATGGCTTTAGAACATGGTTCATTAGCCTCATGAAGGTACTAGGTGCATTGGAGAGCCCAAAGGGCATCACCAACCATTCATAGAGACCAAACTTGGTCTTGAATGCGGTTTTCCATTCATCACCGGGTTTCATCCGGATTTGATGGTAGCCGGACCTAAGGTCAATTTTGCTAAACACACATGAACCACTTAATTCATCTAACATATCATCAAGTCGGGGAATGGGATGACGGTACTTTACCGTTATTTTGTTCACGGCCCGACAATCAACGCACATCCTCCAAGTGCCGTCCTTTTTGGGAACAAGGATCACGGGTACGGCACAAGGACTCAAGCTCTCCCTCACCAAGCCTTTAGTGAGCAATTCATCAACTTGCTTTTGCAATTCTCTTGTATCCTCCGGATTGCTCCTATAAGCCGGCTTGTTTGGGATTTGGGATCCCGGGACAAAGTCTATTTAGTGTTCAATACCCCTCAAAGGAGGTAACCCATCCGGCATCTCATCCGGGAACATGTCCCCAAAATCCTTCAAGACATTCTCAAACACACTAGGCAAAGGGTTAGTCGAAAAATCACAATTAGAGTTAAGGATCATACATTTGTGCACTAGGCATAGGAGAAACTTCGTGCCATCATTTCCTCTTAGGACCTCGCCCGGTTGCATCATGACACATATGCCACCGGTAGAAGAAGAAGGTGGGATTGCCACCATGCTTTTGGACAAAGGGCTAGTCTCAATGATTGACTTGGCCTTTGCCGCCTCCCTCAACTCCCTCATCCGATTGTAGTCATCACTCACTTGTTTGGGAGTTAGGGGCTTCAACACAAATTTCCTTCCTTCATGTTGGAGCGTGTAAGTGTTGACACGCCCGTCATGAACCGCTTGTCGATCAAATTGCCAAGGCCTTCCAAAGAGAAGGTGGCAAGCTTGCATGGGCACCACGTCGAACAAGTGTTCATCCACATAACTACCCATTTTGAACTTGATCATTGCTTGTTTCACTACCTTTAACTCCCCGCATTCACTAAGCCATTGCAATCGATATGGCTTGGGGTGTTTCACGGTAGGCAATTTCAATTGGGTTATAAGAGATTGACTCACAACATTAGTGCAACTCCCGGAGTCAATGATCATAGAGCATACAACACCCTTAACACGACACCTAGCATGGAAAAGGTTTTCTCTTTGCAAGGTTTCGCCATCCTCCACAATCATAGCTCCTAGGCTCCTCCTCACAACTAGGAAAATATGAGGTTCCTCATCCTCCACCGTGTCATCTTGATCATCCTCCTCTACTCCCTCATCTTCCTCTACTCCATCATCTCCCTCCGGTTCACTCTCTTGTTCATAAGCACTATCACCAACAACAACCATGGTCCTTTTCGTAGGACATTCCTTAGCAAAGTGCCCATACCCCTTGCATTTGTGACATTGAATGGAAGAAGAGGTAGGAGTATTCAATTGGGTTTTAGAATTACCTCCAACATTGGGTGTGTACTTCTCAAACGGCTTCTTCACATCTTTACTAGCACTTGCTCCGCTAGGGCCACTTGCATTTGTGAATCTTGCATTGGGAGTAGGATTTTTCCAATCCTTTGGCTTGTTCATGGAAGTAGAAGTGTTGCTCTTGTAACGGTTGGACTTCTCTTTGTCAAGCCATTGCTCGGCTTGAATAGCGGCATCAAGGACTTCTTGAAGTGAAAGATAAGCATGCAATCTCAATTGTGAAGCTATACCATAGCTCAACCCATTCATGAAATGGATCACGGCTTGCTCCTCATCTTCGGTGTCCATATCCAAGGCCATTCGAGTTCTTTCAAACTCATCATAATATTCATGCACCATCTTGACACCTTGCTTCAACTCATAAAGTTTCTTGAGTTGTTCTTGACGATATCTAGGAGTGATGTACTTGATACTCATGATACCTTTCAAGTCATTCCAACCCACATTCACGGGGATTCCCGCTCTTCTCCTTGATCTTTTGACGGATTTCCACCAAGTAGATGCATAGGACTCAAAGGATGAAATAGCATAGGTACCCTTCTTGTCATCGGTCATGTCATTTGTGTCAAACATCCTTTCCATGAGTAGTACCCATTCAATGTAGGCACTCGGATCACAATTCCCTTTAAAGGTTGGGAGATTAAGCTTCACACTATTGAGGTTGGTGTTGTCACGACCCCCACGGAAAGGCTCCGGTTGGCCCCCATAGTGATCTTCATTCACACCATACTCCCTCCTCGCATTCCCTCCAACATACCCCATAGGTGGCCCTGGACCTCGGCCCCTACCTCGATCCACATTTCGACCCCAATTCATACCTCGTCTTGGTTGAAAGTGATCATCAAACCCATACATATCATCACCATATTCGGCTTCCTCCCCTTCTTGAGCTTCATCGACTTGCTCAAGAGGTTGCACATTTCGGATGGGTCTTGGTAGTGGAATGTTTCTTGGGGGATTGTCCAAGATACGGGGAATGCCCGTTCGTTGGGTATTGCCCAACACTTGATCAATTCTCTCTCGACCCTCCTTTACCCGTTGTTGATTGAGCAATTCAATGACATGGCTAACTTGCTCCGGGGTAAAGTTAGGAGTACTTGAGACTTCAACTTGGACACTCGGGGTCCCTTTCTCAACTTGGACACTCGGGGTCTCTTTCTCCGATTGGACATTGGAAGTCCCTTGCTCAACTAGAGCACTAGAGCTCACCCTCTCAAGGCTTTCAATCCTCAAGTTCATACTATCCAATTTGGCAAGGATAGTAGCAAGGGCACTCTTAGCAAAATCTTTGCCTTGGGTAGACATTGTACCTACACAAGTAACAAACGTTAGCAAAACAACCTCACACACTCCCTCACAAGTGTTTCACTCGGGTCACTCGTTTAGTGGTGGTGACTATTTCACTCTTGCTTGAATCCAACGCTTCACTAAGTTGAATAGTAAACCTCAACTTAATCACTCGACTCAAAAGCCCAATGCACTCCGGGGTGAGTGGAGTTGATATGACTCTATTGGAACGATAAGCTCTTTAAGTGCGGACTTGAGTCAAAAGAGACTACGAGTCTTCTTTGAATTCTGGTCTCCCGTCTAGGCTTGAGTTCCTAATAGCTTAGAAGGGCTAGCACAATTCAGGTAGGTAAGATTACTCAAATAAGTACTAGCTAGATGCAATGCAATCAAAGAAACAAGAGATCCTACGAAAGACTACCCAAAGCAACAACTCCCAGAAGTAGGCGCCCCGCCTCAGCAGAGTAGGTGCTCCGCCTCTGTGGGAGGCGCTCCGCTTCTTTGGAGGAGGCGCTCCGCCTCAGCAATTTCCAGAGAGGTCATAGAATTTAGGCGGTCCGCCTCAGATTCTAGGCGCTCCGCCTCCTGCAACCTTCAACACAGTTTCACTTCGGGTTTTCTTGGTTTTGCACCCAAAAATCCAACAATTCTCACGTGGTTTTAGCAATTCAAAGGTACCCCAATGTTGTTTCAACCACAAAGAACAAACCCCAACAACTTTTATCAAACCCCAATAAAAAACAAACAATCCACCATGTTCATCATCTTCAAAACTAGGGTTTCAAAATTTTCAAATTTTCAAAGGGTTTCAAATTTTCAAATCTTATGTTTCAACTTCAAATCTTGTGTTTAGGGTACCAAAAGAACGAGTTTCCAATAAGGAACAAACCCCAATAACATTCACACAACGGGGCCAACAAACCAAGGATCTATGATCAAAATTTTTTGGTGTTTTTCAACTTTTTCTATTTTTTTTGTGTTTTCTTCTTTTTCTTCAACAACAAATAAGAACCTAACGTAGAAACTAACCTAGGCACGAAGAATCAAGGGTCGGGGGTTTGTAGAAACAAAACCCGAGCCTTGCTCTGATACCAAGATGATAAGGATCAATACGACAAAACAATAAAGATAGGAGAGCGAGACACTTGTCGAACTCCCTTCGAAATAACCCCGGGGAACTTGTCCCGAGATACCCCCGAATCGGCGTCTAGAAGGACCTACACTATGCAACCACCCTCGAGTCGCACCCGGAACTCGCAAGTAGAATGATCAGATTTTCGGTTCAAGACTCAACTATGATCCGCTAGTGAATTCAAGCAACCAAGAAAGGGTTTCTTCATAAAAAGAGATAAACTCTATTCTTCATTCATAAGATTCAAAGGTAAGCTGATGTTTGAGGAGGCTAAGTGAAGTATTTATAGGCTTCACTTAGTCATACTAAAAGGTCTAAAGTACCCCCAAAGTGGGTTAAAACAAATAAGGCCACGCAGGGCTATAGTTGGAAGTTCATGCAAAAAGTAGTAAAATATCCCGCATGCTGACACAGGGGGAGGCGCTCCGCCTCCATGCTGAGGCGCTCCGCCTTCTGAAGTTCAGCTCTCTGGATTTTGGAAGGCGCTCCGCCTCAGCTTTGAGGCGCTCCGCCTCATCCTGGAACTTGTGCAAGAGGCTCAAAATGAGCTTGGGGTGGATCCCCTTGGAGCCCAAGTGGTCCTCCATCCATGGTGCTCAAAAGCATGATCTTCGAGCTACTCTCGGAGCCTCCTTCCACATCCCTCCAAGTCAAGTGAAGATGTGTGTCTTGAATCAACTTTGCTTGACTTCTAGTGAACGGCCTTGAGGTCATATGCCCCGCATCAGCAACTTTAAGAGTGAATTGCAACCATTTCTACCAAAAGCCATAGCTTATGGTAGAGGCGCAACTCACATCTTATACCGCCGGATCAACCCCAAATCGAGGTCCGTCCCTGACATCACCATGACCACCCCGAGCAACGCAACTCCTCCAGGGGGTGGACCCCACAACGGGCGGCTCCTTTTGAGTTTGGACCCAATCCTTGATAGCCCCTTATCATCCCCCCTTTCTTTAAAGCAAGTTCGTCCCTGAACTTCGCATGGTGTAGCCAGGAATCGAACCCGGGTTGGCTCTGATACCAAACTTTAAGAGTGAATTGCAACCATTTCTACCAAAAGCCATAGCTTATGGTAGAGGCGCAACTCACATCTTATACCGCCAGATCAACCCCAAATCGAGGTCCGTCCCTGACACCACCATGACCACTCCGAGCAACGCAGCTCCTCCAGGGGGTGGACCCCACAACGGGCGGCTCCTTATGAGTTTGGACCCAATCCTTGATAGCCCTTTATCATTATATCCATCTTTTATTTCTTGAAAATAATATATTTAGATATCCAGAACAATTGTAGATACCTTTAGCAGTTCCGATCATTCCTACTTTACTTGTTCGCTAGTTATTTGCACAAGAGAATATTTTATGTATCATGAGAGACATAAGTTTAACCATTTATAATGATCCTTTCAAACACGCACAAGTTAATCGCAAATGTAGGCGTTATTTGCATTTGTGTCTTTTGGAAAGAGGCTAAATTTAAGTTGTAGTTGGAAATTACTACTAGCAACATTATTACTATAAATAATTAGAGTGAGCAAGCAAAGAGTTCCTGGGGTCATGCGTGAAGCAAACTTTTTATCAAACAAATATAAAAAAGGAGCACGGTACACAAAACATCATTCATTCTTGCAGCATCACTTATTCTTACAGGGTCGAGGAAAGAACGCACCATTAGATGTGTGATATACACAATCTAATAATTTCTATCCACTAAAAAATGAGGTTCAATTAATTATGAAAACCAAATTTCCTATTAATTCGACGCAGCGGAGAGTGGTGTGATGTGTCAGCATTCATGATTTATGTGGAGTTCGGGCTTTATATGCCGGAGCACAACATCTTTGTGGCCTAAAGCCAAACTAGACTAGCCTAAGTTTTTATTATATATATTTAAAACTTATTTTTTGGCTCTTTAAAATACAAAATTATTAATAAATTAGATAAAAAGATAGAAAGATAGAAACACAGTTCAAGGATAATGATTTGATATCAGACTGAATTTTCTGCTCAAGTATCCTTGTTGTAGGTTTTAATTTTGAAATTGAATTAACAAAAAATACTCCACTATTTTTCAAATCAATGCACTGAAGCTCTATAATAATGCCCGATCTTTAGTTATTGCAGAATGGAGACTTGAATTAAAAAATAGTGTACAAAAATATAGTGTAGTGTACAAAACAGTGGATAATTCTCACTTAGCGCGTCTAAAAATTATATTTTTTTGAGGGTTTTTTACATTATATACCCATAAAATTCAAAGTATTTACAAACCCTACCCATTAAAAATTACACTACCCATAAAATTAAAATATTTACCCAACCTACCCATTTATTACTGTATACCATTGTTATATCTTATGAGTGTATACTTTTAAAGTATGTATAAAAAATAGTGTATAAATTTAAATATAAGTGTATACCTTTAAAATATACTGTATAAATAATATACAAGTCTAGATGGGTATGCCATATTTCACATCGCATGCATGAGAAATGTTAATACAAGATACACATATGAATGCCAATATGGATCTTAGTTAATAGAATTAATGTATAACATATCATTACAAATTAGAGGTTACCTGCTTCTGTGCTTTACCATAATTGCTCAATGATAAAAAAATTACGGTTTTGCTTTCCTGATGAATCTATTTCGATATTTCCTGTCCTGTTTTCCAGGTACCTACTTCTTTTCTTCTTTTTTCCATTTTATTTATTTATTGGTTAACTTGTAAGGCAAGATCAAGATGCCTTCGTCCGCTCGTCAGCAATTCCACCATATTATAAATACTAGTTTTTGGGCACATATTTTGCGCGTGAACCCTTATAAATAAATAAAATTTGAGTTACAAACTTCCTAAATAGCTAATCTTTAATCTGATTATAC